>OV884011.1:139435936-140635936 GCA_930367205.1 Acanthosoma haemorrhoidale
CAAAGCAACACGTAGTGTAGTCTCATTGCAAGTTTTATTGTGTTACTAGAGTGTGTTTTTCAGATATCAGTAGTTTCTAATACTCCGTTTATACACACGTACTTGCTTCCTAAAACAAACTTTCTACACAACGTTTACTACAGGCAGGATATTAAAATATGGCAGACACTGAGATTGTGAATTAATTTTAAAATCTCCAACTGTTTTATTGTTGAATCGTTTCATTTTATAATGCAAAAAAAAACTGCTAACTTAGTGCACACTACAATAAATACATATTTATATAAAAACATTATGAACCTTTGGTCCAACACATAAAAAATGTTATTCATTAAATCCTGAATAATGAATTTTCAAATTATAGGAGTTTATTCAAAAGAATTCGCAGCAATGATATTAGACTCCGATAATTTCACCATATCATTAAGACACCCATTATATGTAACATAAATTTTAAATCTTGACTGAATATAAAATAATTTGTAACGTTTACTTTTCATTATTAATAGCGAATATCGAATTTAATTCAAGATTAAACTATTTTTAATTCTAGAAATTTATTATTCACGTGGGTGAAAACTTTATAATTTTTCCATAAAATTATAGATATTAGTATCAATTATTTCGTCGTATCTATTTCAGAACATGATGATCGCTACTTGACAGTCGAAAATTTTATTTCCAACTCCATATTCATTGAAGCCGGAACTCGATAACAAGCCCAGAAGTGATTTGTAGAATAATACATACACGCATACAGTGGCGTACATAGGGTTGTTTTTCGAGGGGGGGGGGTTCTGGGCCATATATATCAGACCGGACTTATGCCCTTATACCTATGCCACTTGTAATAATGAGATCGTGTATTAATGAGTGTAGGTAATAGCAAGAGGTATTAAAGTTCTATTTCAATACATTTCGGGGGGGGGGGAGGCCCCTCTTTTGTACGTCACTGCATATATTTATTTTTGCCTTTAACGATTACAATTTTTTCATTTCTTGTGTGGAGTGAGTAGATCTGATGGTGTTCGGCTTTCTCTCTGCAAGCTTTTGGTTTAGACTGACTGGTTTATATGCACGCAAAGGATTTCTTTTTTGACTTATTTTTTTAGGGAGGTTCTGATGAAATATAAGAATAAAGGAGTTGGAGCCAGCGCCTTGTCAAGTTTTCATTTCATTTGAAACTGAAGTTACCCCCTCCCCCCTCCCGTTTCCCTTAATCGGAGCATGGAAAAAATACCCATCCGTAAAAAATTAATTGTTTTTCCTTATGAATCGCAGGAGTGAGAAATATATTTTTTGGATGGTGAATATACACTCATGACCAATGTTTTATTGCTGTGTGTTTCTATAAACAATACACTCAATATACAATATTCTCAAATTTGTAAACTATCTGTTGGTTACGGGTACGATACTGGCGTTATCGTAAGAAAGAGGACAAACAAACATAAAGCACAACGCTGCTTTGAAGTCACCTGAAAATATCCCTTAGCGGTAAAAATCTGAATATTTAAGGCAGATACTCCTTGCATAACTTTGCAGCTCTTGCAAAAACACAATTGGAAAAAGTTCTAATCTCCGTTTCTGATTTCCTGGAGGGCCGGAGACGTTGAAAGGTCAGGTAGGAAAAAAACAACTTCTTCGACATCAATTGGTTACTACCTTTTTATACTTGTTTATGTACAGCAATGACTTTGTTTACAGTGGTTTAACGGTATATAGACTCAGGGTAAGAATGGCGACTTATCTTTAGGTTTGCACTCTATTCTATCAACTTTGAGAATCAATAACTTGATCTCGTATTATTTACAATCCTAAACTCTCTTTTTATCGTTCAAACTTTCTTAGTGGTCCGAGACGGTAGTACGATTGACAAACAAATATCTATGATATTTAATAAAGGATAAATGTTAATTAGTCTGATAAAACATTCTTGTAATCGAGAAAGTGTTCTGATTTACAAGAAACTACTGCTATTTATAATGGTCGTATTCATATAAAAAGCTATATTAGTATCTTTATAATAGAGGGAGGATAATTTTATCTTGAATATAGAAAACCATTTACAGTCAAAAACAATGTAATGTACAGCAAACACCTCGAGTATGGTTGGGTTTGAATTGAAATGGATTATGGAGCTGTAAGGAATTTACTAACCATTTACAAAATAAGGATCCTTTGGCATCTTGACAAAGGTTAATTGAATAAAGTAAAATAAAAGAGAATAAAAATAGGATAAACTTCTATGTTGTATTTAATTTAATTTAAATTTTTTGTGCCTTGTGCAACCACAATGTCAGGGTTACATATCTGGAATAGGTTACACTCCATATAAACCTTATTAAGATTATATAAAACAAAACAAAAAATCATTGGTTATATTAGATTAAGAAACCATATTTATGATTAAACTGGTATTGGTTTGTTATGAACATTAATTTATTGGCCTGAGCAATAGCTGTTTTGTATTATTACGTTAGACGATAGGACTTTATGTCCTTAAAAATGCAGGCGTATGACAAAGTGTCCTAAAATTGTTTTTTTATTAGATTTTTGACTTTGGTCTGCTGAAACTGATGGGGTATTATGTGACGATTATGAACCAAACATTAAGAAGTTTATGGCATCTTGGAGGGGGGAGGGGATTCTTGTCAAAGAGGAAATTGTGGGTGTGTTCATAATCAAATATTATTTTGATTTTAAGGGTTCCCGTTTCACAAAACAACCGTTAAAATGTAGAAACCAGGATATTTTATTTGGTTTTAATCGACGATTTTTGAAGGCAATTTTATAAACTTTAAAATAGTATAGGTAAAAAATAATTTTTTTTGGGAATCATTTGCCAATCGATATCAAAATGATAGAGATTCTACCACTATTGCATCGTTAAATCAGTCTTTAACTATTTAGATACGCGTGTGATAGCATTTAATTATTTTCAAAAAATAAATCAAAAAGTTTTGATGAGAAAAATTTATTCAAATTCATTCACAGATGCGCAAACTACTACTTAGTAAAAAAAACAAACGAAAAATCCTGTTAAAAGAATAAGCATTGCTTATATTAACTTAAATCTGTGAGGTACTCTTCAATCGTCAAGAGTTTGTGGGTAGTAGTAACTTTATTTAGCGTTACCATGTACACAGAAGCATATCTATAATGAAACTTGTCATCTTTTTCTTCAGAACTCCTGGTTTTTCTTCTAGCCTTAGACATAGTAAGGCTCTGGAATTTTCTACCAAGAGGAGACATACTTGAGGAAGGCCTTGTATGCAACATCGACCTGAAAAGGCAGACTATATCTCTTTAGGTTACATCTTCACTCTTGTCTGGTACAAGTCTAAGGACTCATTAATTCTTGAGGGAAGTCTGAAGAGATTGAAAACATATTTTAAAGTCTTAATTAATATAAATTATTTCAAAAGTTTTTCACACCATCAATTGGCAACTGAAGACGACAGCTAAAAGGTGTCGAAAACGTTATTGATAAATAAGAACTATACTGTGGATAGACGGAAGATTTATTATTTCACCAAAGAAAAGATCAATACATGTTCTTCAATCTCTGGAAAAAAGGGAAAACTGTAAAAGTTGGAGAAAAAACTTATTTTTATACAGAAATTAATTGTTAAAAAATGCTGAAATCAACAACTAGTAAAACATTTAGAGGGGCGATCCTTTTCAACTTGATGTGGAGCTTGGAGATTATCGCTAGGAAAGTTACAGACATAAAGTTATTAGAGGAAAAACATATCTGAAAGCAGAGAGCGCTGACCTGCTCATGTTTCTTTTGCTGGGACGATCAGTTCTACAATCCCTGTAAAATATATATGACTCATGCTTAATATATTTTCGACTTTATCTGCCCCTAATACCCACTTGACCTGTCTAGACTGTTACTGAGTTGAATAAATTGCTTTGTGGCCTTCTTTTACGGCAATGTAAGAATTGAAAATCGACCAGTAACGACAACAAATAATGATAGAATGACGTAATCGAAATGGTAAATCGAACCATTAAACGGAGTCTGGTAGCCATAAAAATCATATATTGTAAATAAGCAAAATATTTTCGAAATATTTGAACATGGTCAATATTTATTAGAGAAAAAATTACAATTTGTCATACTGAGGTAATAAATAATTGGGATAAACGTTCTATTAGAACCAAAGCTACAATATTGCATTCATATGTATATAAATGTATTGTAACATACCTCGTTTCCGATTTTCATTTTTCTGGTCGTCGGTATGTCCAATGATCTTAATCTTTTCGAACGGGAGCACGACCCTTACTCGAGGCTAGAAGTAAACTGAACTTTTCCTCTTCAACGCCACCTGGCTCACTATCATTGGCCAAGGGAGAGGTCACGTGTTCGGAATATGATTTTAATCGAAATCAAAATTACAACTGATAAATTTCCATTTTCAGGAAATCTTAATCGCTCTTCCATATAAATAAAAAAAAATTATTATTGTACTTTTTTTTATTATTATTAAAAAATTATAATTATGTATATATATAAGTTAATGTTTATCGAACTAAAAACTCAGAAAGGTTGGTAATCAGAACAGGTGGAATGTTGTTACAAGACTCTTTATTTACTCCAAATCACCTCGATCTATATCTTTAACATGTAAACATATGTACAGATAGCATATGTTTGGGGATTTAGGCTGGGCACTAGGGGCACACGGACTTATATATATTAATGCAAAAGTGAAATAAAATTGATCTAAGATTTCAGAATATAAAAAAATAAAACAATTCTTCGAACAAACAAAAAAAAAAAGATGAATAAATGCTGTTTTAACAAAATAAATAATTGATAATAATGAAAGTTATTAAAACTAATTAAAAAATGAGGATTCTATTGATAAGTGATAATAAAACGATTAGGTGAGTCGATAGGGTTCTAGAGAGTATAATATAGCCAGTTAAAAGGGGGTGTTAAATCTTTTAAGTGCAGCAATGTGAAAAGTTCCACGAGTAGAGTCGTCGCTAGGGCTTCCAAGAAAGTATGTAGAGTTGCTTAATCGATCAATGATCTTGAACGGTCCTTCCCAAAATGGTAGCAATTTTGAAAACTCTCCATCGTGTTTTAGATTGCGCAAATATATGATGAGAACCAATTCTCCCATCTCCAAAGTTTGTATCTTGTATCTTTAGTTGTACTTGTTTTTTGCTGATTCCTCTTTTCTTATAATGATTCGAAAGTCTGTTGGCGCATTTGATCGGTGTCAATTTCATTCCCTTCCATTTCATCTTGTATTAATATTTCATCTATCCATGGTTGAAATACACTTTTTTTCCGAAATGAACCTCGACTGGTCATGCTCCAATTCCTTCATAGAACAGATTGTTAATAAGAAACTCAATCCTGGGAGTGTATTTGACCTATAAGCTGTGCTTCTGGCTTTGCAAATACGTCCGTCGGTATTCACCGACGTCTTGATTCAACCTTTCAGTCCTATTTGACTGTGGGTGGTGAATCGATGCATACGCCGTCTGAATATTTAGATCATTCAGATTCTTCTTCCATTTATTTGACGTAAGTTGGGTTCCGTGGTATGTAATGATTCTAACAGGTTTTCCAACCTCGGAGCAAAAGTTCTTCCCGCTGGCCAATGCAGTTTCCTTTGATACTGGGTATAATTTTGAATATTTCGAAAAATTATCAACCATGGCGAAAAGATACCTTTACTTACTTACTTTACTTAGTAGGTAAGAGTCCCAAAAAATCAGTTGAGACTGTCATAAATTTGTCATAATTTTCCAAATAAATATAATTTGCTTGGAGAGTGTTGTTGGGAATTTTACAAACTTGACAGGTGTTGCATCTTCGGATTACTTCGATAACATTTTTCTTTAATTTTGGGGCGTAAAAGTCTTTCTTAATGTACCGATACGATTTGTTCATACCCATATGCCCATGAATTTGATGAAATTTACTAATAAATTTTATCAATTGATCTGATGGAACACGTATCCTTTAGTTTTTGTTCTCTTTTGACCTAATTAAACAAAATTAGTTTTCTTTTGTTTTTTTTATAACAGTTGGTGGTTCTGAGAATATGATTGTTTTAAATTTCCGAAAGTTTCTTCAGCTATTGGGTTGGGGTCTAATGTGATGCTATTGACAATTAAGTCCGTTTCAAGTTGTGTTGTTCTCTTTTCGTTAGGGTTTTGACTCAAAAAATCAGGTACAAAATCGTTATTTCCTGGAATATGTTCGATGAAAAATTCAAATTGTTGTAGATAAATTCTCCACTGTTAAAGGCCACGTGGTGTTTGACCTTTCAAATTCCGGTGGATTGATGACAAAACCTTATGGTCACTTCGAATAATGAATGGTTTGTTTAATAGGTACATTTGAAATTTCTTCGTTGACAATTATATTTCTGTAGCTCAATACCCCCCTCAAAAAAGTAACTTTATTTAGTATAAAACACAAAGGTACAATTATATATGGTTACAGGCTAAGAGCTCACCAGCAAATGAGAGCTATAAGGAAGCAACACTCTGTCTTATGCCTAAGGGGTATTTATATGTGCAGGGAAGCGATAGGAATGAGGGTGCAGATATAAACGTCGTGGGAGCTAATTATTTAGAATAGAGGTCTGGGTAGGGAAGATAAGTGACTAATAGGATAAGATAAGGTAATTATAACAGAGCTGATTATTATAAGTTATGAGAAACAGTCCATAGGATGTTACTGATAAACATTAACATTGGTTAATGTTAAGATTATATATAATACATAACTGACCAAATAATAGCTAAGAGCTCTTTCTCGGTAGTAGTGTATCTGAACTCGGGCCCTTGTAATACACGGCTTGCCAATTGAATAATTCCTTTATCTTAGTCGATGATTTGATATAAATGTCGTCAGCCTCCAAGTAGAATGTTTTTGAAAAATTTGGGTGGTGTAATAAAATATTTTCTGAGAACAGCCCCTAAATTGTATTGACAACTTGAGCGTCCTTGTCGTTCCAATTCCACTTATTTTACTTTTTTAGAACCCTATTTAATTTTCCGAAATGTTGTGAATACGGTTAAGAGAATTTCTGATAATTTGTTAATCCAAGAAAACATTTTAATTGCTTTCTATTTTTTGGTATTGGGAAATCGTGTATTAATTTGACTTTATTTGGTTGTGGCATAATACCCTGTGGTGTTAGAACGTATCCAATGTAAAGTAGTTTGTCCTTGAAGAATTGAGACTTATTTAAATTAATTGTTATGTGTTATTCCCGTAACTTGTTATAAATAGGCGTTCCAGTAAGTCAATGTGATCTTCTATGTTACTGGTCATTACTAAAATGTCGTCAATGTAAATCTGAACGTAAGGCAGCTGAGCTTCTTTTTAATCCAAAAGGAACGATTTTATATTGCTATGTTTTCCCGTTAAAAATGAAAGCCATATATTTTCTTGAGTTTTCACGAAGTTCTAGCTGATAAAAACTTTCTTCCGGTCGATAGTTAAAAATATTTAAACTTCGAAAAATGATGATCGAATTATGTAGCGACCCTAAGTGTTAAATCACCCTATACTCTGGCGCATATATAATATATTGTAATTAATGTAAATCATGTTTAAAGTATTCAGCAATAAATCATGCAGGGGCCGGCAGTCGTAACAAGTCAGGTAACAGCAGTAGAACGGGCTTAAAAGCCACCTGGCTGTCATAAAACAGACCCAGTAGACCTAGGGTTGCCTCATAAAACTTAATGAGTGAGTCCCTAGCAGGCCATAAACTAAGCAACCCTTGTCTCCAGTCACGCGCCTTGTGACAGAGGTGTAGGTGTGACATCGTAAACATACCCCTTGCAGGCCAGGCTCCGCCTTCCGGTTGGAAGGGGAAATAATATTTAAACCAGGGGGTTTCGCCCTGTAGGCCGCTTGACCCTGGAAGGCAGACACTTAGACTCCTCGTCAGCCTACTCTCTCTTCAGCGCCTCCGAGCCCGTCACCCTATTTCTCAGCCACCTTGCAGACCCTCTTGCGCCTTGACCTGTTACGCTGCCGGGCCCCCGCCCGAACTCTGAAAACTTGTCTTATTCTTCATGAAACCTCTGTAGCTCTTCTCTTGAACACAGTGTATTGTCGGGACACATCCCTATCATAAAAATGGAGTCAGATATTAACGCCGACATGGAACATGGTCCATGTTATAAACTACAACAAACCGCACTTGTCACTAGTGATTAGGCACTCCCCTAGTGGCAACCCGACAAATCGCAGTTCAGATAAAGTCCATCGGTACGTACATATTCTTAATGAACCATCTTTCTTACATACGAGAGGAGAAATAAATTGGCTTCTTGTTGGTTCAATTATATTTTCGTCAATCATCCTTTTGATTTCCTCTTCCACTGATTTCATTTTGACGGTATGTAATTGGATAATTTTTCTAGAAGAAAGAAAAATCGTTTTCAATTTTTAATTCATACTTGAAACCTTTGATAGTTCCAAGAACTTCATAAGTTCTATACCCTTTTTAGTTTGCCGGATGGTCTTGCTGATGTAAGGCACATATAGCAGGAAGCTGGCGAGGCTTCTTGCATAGCTCACTCTTGTGCAGGCCCTCGCACTTCACACATCTCGGTAAGTGGTAACATTATGATCGACTGTGTCCATATTTCTGGCAGTTATGGTACTATAAAATGTCTCGACTAGGTGTGGTTTTTCCATCTTTACCCTGGTATAGTAGAGTTAGTTAACCTCGCAGATCTTCTCGTTGCCTTGAGTACATTCCAAGTCAACGAAGAATAAGGGTAGTGGAGTTTTTATGTGTGCTTTTATTTATTTTTCCTCTCTAAATATTTTAGTGAACCCTTGAGCTTCTAGTTCTTTCTGAATTACGTCGGTTGGAGTCGTGGGGTTGAGATTTCGAATTATTATCCTCAGGGATCTATCTTCCTTCAGCTGGTGAATATGGAACTCGGATTTTGTCTTTTAGAGATATTTGACAATCTTATCGAGCGATTGTCAAATATCTGTAATATCTAAATATATTGTAGTTGAATTATGCAAGTAACAGTTGTGTCTTTATTTCTATTTAGACAGGTGATCTTCCCAATGTTTTATTTAGTCGACTACGTATAATTTTAAAGTAAAATCTGTTTACAAATATCAGAGGTGGCTTGGGTGTTCTGACAGCAGTGGTGATCTGGATGTCTTGGTCCGGGCTGATAACTGTTAAATTGGACCAAAAGGGTTCGGGACTAGGAAGGGTGGTTTTGTAGTCGGAGCGGAGGGGACCCTGGTTGAGGTGTCAACTCGTCCATTGATGTGGCAGCTAAATAAGATGTTGTAATTAATTTAGATCTCTTAGTCATTTTATGAGCACTCTCATTTTATGATTAGTCATTTTATGAGCAAGAGATTAAAAGAGAAAAAAAAAGCGAGCAAAAAACACAAGTCAACAAGGAGTGGCGAAGGCAGGTCTCCTACGGCCCAAAACAGCACACTCTGTCTCCCGGCCAGACTCTCCAAAATTAGTGGTGGGCAAGCCCATCTGTTGACCGCTTGCCTCAGTTAGGCCTGAGTATAAGTCAGAAATGGCTGTCTCTTGTATCTACTGTTACAGTGTCTCACACTATACACACCAAAGACAAAAATTAAATCATTGCACTCACGTGTTTGTTTTCAGGCGATAGTTTTTCTTTATAATAGCGCCAGGCAGTAATTTATACCGCAACGACGCCACCAGCGTGGACCCTAGCTAGCGCAGGCGCAAGCTTCCAAGTATAAATTAATTTAACTTATTAGAACTCAACAAAATTCTTCATTTTTTAAAGCAATTTAACATGGAACAATTTCATCAAAGACAATACAAAAATTTTAAAGCTTAATAATAAAAATGAAGAAGCCCAAAGTAACACTGCTTATTGACAACACTTCTTTTGACTAGAGATTGTTGGAATAAACTTTGGTTCTTTATTCCTTCTAGCTTTGCTGCCAGAGGCCAAGAGCCAGAGGCTAAGATATGCCCACTGTCCTTCGGAGGTTCCCATGCTCCTCAAAAGAGATCGATGTCTTACTACACTTTCAACCGGAAAGAAATATCCTCCGTACTTTTGAAAGTTAATCTTGGATTGCATTACAAGACTACTGCTATCAAAAAGAGTTTTAATGAAACATCTTAATTGAACCAATTATCTTAACAATGCACAGGTTGATAGTGTCATATGCCGAGGAAAAAGATACAATTTTGGAAGACAGTGGATATATCGTTCACAGAAGATGGAATTCATATGAATAAAAGTGAACGATCTCCGGGGAGAACGGCCGCTTATAAATATTGAGTTGAGGTTACCACGAGACTCTAATAATCCATAACAAATTTTTACCATCTTCAGAATTGGGATAGCAATTATAATAATTATCAAAGAGTTTATGATGAACCATTTATAGCATTTACATCCACAACAGTACGTTTCCGTCGTGTTATATTGAAAGGCTGATCGAGGCGCTACCCACAATTTATTTTACAACGATACGAGTTCTTCCGGTGGCTATACCATCATTCTCAGGCACCTTATAAATTAAATGATCGAATAGGTAAAGTTTATAAATAAAAATTGAAAATTTAAATGACATCTTCTTCTCTCATGCAGTCAGATCTTTTACTCTGAGTAACGTCTATAATTTAATTTATGACACTTGAGAATGGGGTACTGCCGCCAAAAGGGCTCCTATAATTGCAAAAGTAATTGTAGGTAGACATTTATTAATATTTATATGTATAGTATTTATTTAAAATGGTTTGAACCTTGTAAATTGGTCATTCCAGAAGTGACAATAAAAATACACTGGAAATATTAGTACTTGTATTGACGAAAACGAAAAGAAATGAGATGCAAATCTTCAATTTTGACAAAGTTAATAATATTATCGGGGATACAGCTTATAGAACGATTAGAATCCTCACCAAATGCTTGGCCATATTTACAAAATTTCATTGCAAGTACGAAAGAAACCCTAAAATCAGGAAAAGATGTACCCAACATATCAAACTTATCCTTTGTTAAAAACATTTCGTTTATAGTTACAATATAAAATTTATGGATTCAATTTAAAAGTAGTGAATTATTCCCATTATTGATGAATACCATTATGATCCTGCCAATATTTAAATGAAATTAAACTTAAATTTATAGTCTCATTTATACGAAAAACATAGATAAAATGTATGTAACTGCTAATCTGCACCAGTGCCTCCAGAATCCAAGTCTTTACGAGAGCCGAGCCACTGCCTAATGGTCTTTGTATCTTTAGGTGACTTAAATGCCCTTTTTATTTGGATTTTCAGCCTATTTTTATTTTCCGACTCGAAGTTAAGCAGGGTTCATCTTCGGTGACAGATGTCCGCTGGCAGATCTTCGTAATGCAACTAACTACAACTATTTAACGGTTCTCGGTGATTCGACATCGTCATACTATGGATTGCTAGTTTACTCTTTATGTTGCAGGTAAGGTATCGTTAATGGCATTTGGTACAATAAATATAATAATGTTTGCAAAATATTAGATAAATGTAAACCTATGACAATTTTGTTATTATAGCGGTACATTGTAAGTATAAGGGATATTAGTGAAAATAAATGTTTCCATATTTTGCAGATAAAGAAGAAAAAACAGCAACAGAAATACAATGTAAGAAAGAAAAGCTTTTTTTCAAGATTGCTTGATATTCCCACGGGATATTCCCCTCATTTCTCAGCCTGATTCACCTTGCTCCTCGCGGGAACCCTTCCGAAAAGACATGTTGAATCTGTTGGATGGATTAGCAGGAGATGAAGGGAAAAATGCTGGGATGTAATCTCAGTGTGAGAATGCACTCCTCACGAGGATAGATAGATGTTTCAAATGACCAATATATATTAAATGAGGAACTTAGCATGATCTGTAATAGCTATTTTATTCCCTCTAAACTATTTTTTCAATGCATTCAATAGAATAAACAAACACACGCGCGGGATTTCATGAAAATTTAAATGAGATTCGACATGAGTATCAAAAAAACAAAAAAACTACTTAGTATTATTGACCAAGAATCTACCAGTAAATTTATTAAAAATATCTTGTTTGCTAATAGTATTATTTTTAACAAATAGAAAAAAAATGAAAATTACTAAAACATCAATAAATAAGCCTATTGAAATTGGCTAGAATGATTTGAATACCAATTTTCTATTGTTTCAAAATTTGTTGAAATATCATATTCATGGATCTTATTATCTTGAAATTATTAAAGTTTTACCATATAAATGAAATAAATCATGAATAGTATTTGAGTTGAGAGTTGAGAAATCTCAAACGTTTTAGACTTTTTTGTATTATATTTATTGTGATAGATACCTAAGATTTCTGGTCACTCTTATGCTGCCTACTGTAAGATGTTCTTATTTCACACGAGGAGTCCCATGCATGCACAATCATTGGTCGTTTGTCGAAAGATACTCACGTGAGCTACATTCTTGGGCTTTGTAAATTAACATTTATATGTCGTCTGATCAGAATGGTTGTCAATGATTAGCAGTAGGAGAATAATTGCGCAACAAGCAATTGCGATCAATGTCCTCATTCATACCATATTTACAATTGTTCAAAGATATGTATATATATATATTATATATATATATATATAAGTTAATGTTTATTGAATTACAAGCTAAGAAAGGTTGGTAATAAGAACACGTAGAACGTTATAACAAGACTACTTTATTTAGACCAAGATACCTCTATCTATAGGTATTACCTGTAAACATATACAGATAACATATGTTTGGGGATTAAGGCTGGGCACTAGCGGCGCCTGGACTTAACTCCCCCCCACCAGTTTACGAACACCCATTCGCAAACTTTGAAGTCCAACACTCGGACGTCTTAGTCCATTCAAATAATGCTCCGCTAATGTTACAAAGGAGCAAAGGCCAGCCCCGCCCGTACACAGCCTGTAATCCCTCACATTAAGCTCTAATCCTATAAAACGTAAAAACCAACTGTCACTTGTAAACAAAAAACATAAAAGAAAACTTTGACTTTTAAAAAAAAACAATACTTCTGTGGGAAAAATCACATAACTATAACTATTTACAATGTTCCTTGCGTGTATGCTGCGAGGACACTCCAGCTCATTCCTGATCTACAACCTCCCCCCCAGGTGGAAGCTTTAACTGTTCTATGTGGACATTTCGCCGCTTCTTAGGGGGTCGTATACTCTCAATTGTCACGACGTTGTGTTCCCTAATCACGACCACTTTAAATGGGCCCTCATATCGCACCAGCTCTTTGCTCCTATTTGACCCTAGTTTTTTATAGACGATAGTCCCGATTTTAAGTTCCCCCATTCGATCCCGGACTTTGAGGTTTTCCCGTTCCACTCGTCTCGCTTTGTCCCTCGTTATCCTTTCTCTGACTTTGTCGCATATTTTCCTCAAAGCGACAGTATTACTCGCCATTTTCTCCGCCATTCCCTTGTCTGCTACCGTCTCTGCCCCATTTCTCCGTCTTTCGCGCAGCCCAAAGAGGATCTCGAACGGGGAGAACCCCGTCGCGGTGTGGATCGAATGATTGTAAGCGGCCACCGCCTTCGGCATTGCCTCATTCGCCGGCAGACCCTTTTCCGCGTGATATACCCGCAGGTGGTCACTCAGGGTGCTGTGCAATCTTTCTATCCCTCCTCTACTCTTAGGGTGCCCTGGGGTATTAAGATGCCAAGAGACATCGAGAGTCTTCATTTCTTTTCGGATGTTGGCATTGTCAAATTCTCTGCCCCCATCCGACGCGATCCGGTCTGGTACTCCGTAAAACTGGAACCAGGTATTTAATGCCAGCATTACCGCGTCTGATGACCGATCTTGCACCGGGTGCGCCATGGCCACTTTGCTAAAGCTGTCGATTGTGGTAACCCACTTATACCCCCTCCAAGTGAAGGTATCCACTTGTAAGTCACTCAACGGTGTCTCGGCGGTGGGCGATTCTTCTTGTCGCCCCCGTGGCGGATGTCTGTCATACTTCGTAGTGAGACAAACTGCACATGCCCCTATCATTTCTTGTATGCTCTTTTTCATTCCCCACCAAAAGTACCTCCGCCGCAACGCTTGCAACGTTTCCTGAACTCCACGGTGGTTCGTTTTTCCTTGGTGATAGGCCAGCGTCACTTCCAGCTGCTGTTCTCTGTCTTTGAGTGTCTCCACCATCGACGTGCACCGAATAAATATCCTATCCACTCCAAGTTGTTCCGTTCGCCAGAGTCTACGAATTTTCTCCCAAATAGTGGCATTCCCTACAAATACATGATGGGTCTTTCCGGGTTCCGAGGCATCTTTCAATGCACGGGAAATTTGGTGGTTCCTAACCCCTGGTGGCGACCAAATCGTCGCGATTTTACTTCTCCCATAACTGTCATATGCGATCTGCAGCCGCCCTGAGGTCTTGGATTTCCAAATGATCTGCCGTCTTTTGTCGTTCACGATCCCTTCTGTTACTTCCATTTCAACAGGTCTTTCGGCGGCGGAACCTTCCTCTTCAAGGGTTTCCTCACCTTCGCTATCTCCTCGCGTACCGAGGCTTCCATCCTCCCCGGGTGTCCAATCCCGGAGAAACTGTTGGATTTCCCCGGATGGTTCCCCTTCTTCCAATGCATTCACAGTAATGGCTCTGGACAGCCAGTCTGCCACTACGTTCTCTTTCCCGGGTTTATATATGATCTCCATATTGTACTGGGACAAAAACTCTTTCCACCTCGTGACCCGCGCCGAGGACTCCTTTAACTTTCCTACCCATTGTAGGGGTCTGTGGTCGGTGTGAACACGGAATTTTCTGCCGAAGACATATGGGCGGAAATGGTCTATAGCCCAGACGATACCTAGGAGCTCTCTCTCTAGAGCACTATACCGCGCTTCCGTTTCTGTGAGCCGTCGACTAGCGTACGCCGCCGGGCGCTCCCCACCGTCTCTCTCCTGCGACAACACTGCCCCCAGTGCGTATTCACTGGCATCAGTGGTGATTGTGAAGGGATGTTGGAAATCGGGAAATGCTAATATCGGTTCCTCTTGTAAGCTAGACATACATTTCCGGATGTTCTGCTCCATGATTGGGGTAATTACCACCCTCGCTCCCTTTCGCAGTAAATTATTAATAGGCACCAGGTATGCCGCCATGTCCGGCACAAATCTTCTGTAATAATTAAGCGTCCCCAGAAGTCGACGGATCCCCTTTACATCTGTGGGCACCACCATCCTTCTAATGGCTTCGACCTTCGTAGAGTCTGGCTTAACCCCCTCCTGTGAGATAGTGTGGCCCAAAAAATTGATTTTTTTCTTCCCCAACAGAGACTTCTCCATGGACAATTTTAATCCGAATTCGCGGACTCTTTGAAATACACTTCTTAGGTGCTCAACGTGCTCTGCCTCCGTTCTGCTGAAAACTAACAGATCGTCCATGTAGACCTGGCATACCGCTTCGTCTATTCCCCTCAAAAATTCATCCATTAGGCGTTGAAAGGTAATCGGGGCGTTTTTCAGTCCAAATGGCATCCTGGTAAATTGATAATGCCCCCTCTCAAATGTAAAGGCCGTTTTGTCTTGGTCGTTCGCACTCATCTTGATCTGGTGATAGCCTGCCTTTAGATCTAGGGTACTAAATATTGTCGCCCCGTTCAATCTGTCTAATATGTCCTCAAATCGGGGAATAGGATACTTCTCATCCGTCGTGTTCTCGTTTAACTTCCGATAATCGATAACTACCCTGTATTTCTCCGTCTCGTCCCCAGGTCTATTTTTCTTCCTCACTGCCCATAGAGGACTGTTATATGGCGAAGTGCTATCAATTATAATCCCTTGCCGTTTGAGACTCTCTAGCTCCTCTCTAATATGCCTACGTAGTGCCTGCGGATATCGTCTCTCTTTCACGTATGTGACGCGTTCTTTCTTTAACTGGATCTCGTGGACCGTCTTCCCAGTCGCTCCTAGCGTGTCTCCCTCTACGTAAAAAATATCCTCAAACTCCCTCTGTAGGCCTTCCCTCCAGCCCTCTATTTTATTAACCGCCCCTATCCGCGCTCTTCCGTCCCATATAGTCCCTTGACATTTATATTCCACTTTGCCCAACTTAATGTTCCATTTTTCCCCGATATTCTCCACACGCGCACCTACCTTCCCCAACATGTCGCACCCAACTATCACCTGGTACTCCCGCGGCATGTTTCCTACGATATGTATCTTTAGATCTCCCCCTTTCTTCGCCCACCTATTTAGCCCTATGACTAACTCTCCCACTACCTCGCAAGGGCCTCCCAGGGTGATTAAACTACAATTACATACCTGAATCTGGAGTGCCCTCTCTCCACCATACAGCCTCTCCAGCGCTCCGCGGGACATGATGGTGTTGGTGCTTCCCGTGTCCACCAGACACATCTCTCCTCCTTTGACCCTAATTATTGGCAACGCACACATCCTCTCCCGAATTGCATTACATCTCAGGATGCGGTCGCCTCTCTGCCGACACGCTCCTCAGGCTTCATCACGTTGCTCCCATCTACGTGACTCGACCTTCTGCCCTGTCTGTCTCCTGTTTCTGCTGCGCCTCGCTTCTTCTCCTTCAGTTCCCGAAGTCCCTGATGACTCATCTTCTGATGATCCACTCTCCCCATGTGTCATGCTCCGTCTCTCTCTTACTTCTTGAGTGTTTACCTCCATTGGTTCTGGTCGTTGGTATTCTCTCCTCCGGAAGATATACGGGCAATGCCTCGCGATGTGTCCTTCCTCGCCACACTCAAAACATTTTGTTCGAGGACACTGTGCCACTAAATGTCCTGCCTTCCTACATCCGTGGCATTTTCTTTCTTCCCTGGGCGGGGAAAACCTCGGTCTCGTTCCTCTAAATCTTCTTTCTCCTGTCGTTCCCTTGTCTCTGCCAATAACGGACGTTTCTGGTCTCCTCCAGGTTGGTTTCAGGGTCCGGGTTCTTTTGTATGCAACTCGGCTCCACTCATTGTCGACGTCTTGCACCCTCACTTCTTCCTCCTTGGCACTAGTGTCGATCATTGATTGTGCACACTCCGAGAACGAGCGCTCATCAGAGAATCCTTCCTTTCTTCCTGTCTCCTTGGCCAGTTGCACTTTTAGAATTGTGGATAAGAATCCCATTCTACCCTCCACCTCTTCTACGCTAATCGACTCTCTCATCTTCTCCGTTATCTTATTGAAACGGACTACTAACCCCGCAGCATATTGCCCGTTACTTTGTCTTGGGGACTTTGTCTCCCTAAACATTTGGAATATGTCCTCCTCGGGAGTCCATCGTCCTCCTCCGTACGCCTTCTTCAATCTCATCTTAATTAATTCCCACGGGGTTTCTTCATCTGCCTGAATTTGATTCAGTATACTTCTCTTGACCCGACATATCAGGGCCGGCTTCAACGATTCCGCGTCTCTGGGATCTATTAAATTTTCTTCTGCTTTAGCTCCAATTAAAGCTGTGAGACGGTCTCCTCCTTTTAGGAAATGGTTCAGCTCACCCAGTTCCCCAGTGAATCTCTCCAGCTCCGCAACAGCCTTCCTCAGATCCTGGGTATTCATCGCTTTTACCCTCATCAGCGCGAGCGCCGTGGCATGAACTTCTGGCATAGTTCCCACTCTTCTAATATCTGCTCCCTCTACGAGATTCAAGACGGGCTGTCTCAAAATTCCTCCTTCAGTCATCTTCTCTCTTTCGCGTATAGAAGAAAAAAAAACAAAAAAAATTACGCTCGCACTCGATAACTCTCTTTCTCCACGGTTCACGGGTTTCGGCACCAGTTAATGTTTATTGAATTACAAGCTAAGAAAGGTTGGTAATAAGAACACGTAGAACGTTATAACAAGACTACTTTATTTAGACCAAGATACCTCTATCTATAGGTATTACCTGTAAACATATACAGATAACATATGTTTGGGGATTAAGGCTGGGCACTAGCGGCGCCTGGACTTAACTTATATATATATATTTACAAATGTTAACAGATCACTTCCATTCTGTAAGTATTGATTGACTATGAGTTGTACAGTAGGTATGGATATATTAACGCGAAAAACGTTTGTTCTGATAAAATATCTGTAAATTGTATCTTCTGGTTTGTTATTTCGTAAACAGAATTATTCATCTGGTCCACAGAGCAGCACGGTAAGGCTGGTACTGTATCCGAAAACGCCGTATTCCGCGCTGGTGTCTTGCTATCTATACAGCACCTATTTCTCGTTGTTCCTTATAAAATCGTACAGATGTACTTACGTAAGATATTTTTCGTGTGAGGGGTGTTGGAAGGAACGCCGTCCCATGCAGGAGTCCCATGCATGCACAGTAAAGGTCGTTTGTCAAAAGATACTCACGTGAGCTACATTCGTAGGTTTTGTAAATTAAAATTTATATGTCGCCTGATCAGAATGGTTGTCGATGATAAGCAGTAGGAGAATAATTATTGCACAATAGATAATTGCGATCAATGTCCTCATTCATACCATATTTACAATTCTGCATTCACTCGCTCATTCATACAGTATTCACAAACAGCCCAAAGACCTTTCAAATCCATATGGTTGTCACCTCCGAATCGCCGAATACGAGCCTGTGGAGGCTGACGCGTTTGAACAAGAGCACGAGAGCCACAGACGCTCAGGACATGATTGGTGAAACTAGCGAATGCCAGGATTCCAACTGTCATGTATTTATAGCAGTTCACGAGGCCACTGCCGCTTTAGTCTCCGGGGAAGTTCATAGGTTAAACACAATTTAATGAAAGTTAAAGCACATTTTAATGACTATGCTAGGGGATTAGGGTCCTAGGGAACCCTATTCATTTAGATGGAATCTTTCAGCTAACTTCATAATCCCGCGCTCATAGAACTCCTGGTCCTCATCAGCAAAAAACTGCGATTGAGTACATCGTTATTACTGAAATGTTTACCATTTAAGAAGTTTTGTAAACTTTAAAATAAATTATTATCCGATGGTGCAAGGTTGGGGCTGTATGTGGGATGCGACATCACTTCCCGACCAAGCTCCAATAGTTTCGTACGTGTTGCTAAATATGTGTGAGGGCTCGCATTGTCGTGGTGGAACACGATTCCTTTGCTATTTGCAAATTCTGGCCTTTTCTCTTAGATTGCTTCCTCCAATTTAATAAGTTTTTGGCAGTGAACATCCCAAAAAAGCGAACATCAAGAGCATCCAATCCTTTCAATCAAACGTCCTGAGAACAGTAGTAAATGTCCCTTATTACGTCAGCAAAAAAAACATTCATAATGATCTTAATATACCCTACATTCTTGAACTCATCCCTTCCAAGTTCATAAAGTTATATAATATCCTATCAATTTGATGTTTCCTAACAATGGTGCCAACATTTTTTAAAGAGAAAAGAAATTCTCTATCTTGGCGTGTACGTACATGCTCCTGGATTATGGGTAGTTGAGGATTGCTAACATGGTCTTGTTCTTGGTGTATTTAGGCATTGGCCAATTATCCTTTTACTCATGTTCTTTACGAATTCCTTTTTACTGAAATTTGGAACACATCTTTTATTACAAGCCGGGGTAGCATATACGTGGATTATTTATTATTATTTGGGGTGGATTATTCCTTTTTATAATGGTAATTTGTTTTTAGATGATAATTTTAATTTTATTGTTACACTTATTGTTTACATGGTTAGTGAATGTCAGGAAAGAGCCTGACGTATCAAAGTAACTTAATTAACACCGTAATGATAAAGACTAGGGAATTTATATTATTTCATCGTTGTAAAAACAGTGGAAAAATTAAAATATTGAAATATGAATCCTCTTTTATTTTTCTACAGTTAATCCGAAGTAGATATAAAATTCACTGAGATTATGTGGATTTTTTTTGCTGATCCCTACAGAAGGAATATCGGACTACGCAATAAAAAATTATTTTTCGAGGATTTGTCCAGGAAATTTGAATATCCAACTTCTGCGGATTCGAGGCAATTTATCTTTGATGAGGTCTAAGCCCTGATGCTGGGCAAGGTCGGCTTCCTATGAACGGACCGCTCTTGTACATCCCATTTATCAAGGCTGTGTCGGTGAAAAATAAGGTTGATATATCTCCAGCATGTGAAGTTTACAGATAAATATTAAGTATCAGTAGAAGAGTATAAATTAATTTATAAAAATGACCATCGGCCCTGATAAGGAAGTCAATTGTGCTTAATTATCTCATTCATACCATGTTAACAATACCACATCTGCTCTCTCTCTCTCTCTCTCTCTCTCTCTCTCTCTCATAATATTTAAAATACTCATACTATAGACTTATAAATAGAGCCTGTATTGATATAGAATATAAATTGTAGTGATGCTACAGGAAATACAGAATAATTTGTAAATGGATTCACCTGAGGATCTATAATTGTATATAATTGTCTGTAAGTTTAAAGGGGCTATGAAGGGAAAAAAAAATAGATTATAAAATTAAAATTAGCCCTAGAAAGAATATGGAGTAAAAATTTGTAAAATATGCGAAATGTAATATGAGAAAACTTCAAAAACAAACTCTATAAGATTATGCTAAAATTTTCTTAAGTATAAAACTTTTGCTAAGTAAGCTATAATGGAGGGTTTAGTTCTTTTGAATTATTTATATTTTATTTAAACACCTAGGGCACCATTAATTTCTGACAACTACAGATTTTAACTGTGTAAAGTTGTTTTCATAAAATAATGCTCCTTTCAATGACGGATTGTATTTGAAAATGTTTTTTTTTGGAAATAAATGTCAAGATTGATCTGTGATCCTCCTGATGAAAATAGTTTTATATCATCCTAATCTGAATTGAACCCTCTTTTAAACGTATTCTACCATTAGTTTTGTGTTCTCTTTACTCAGGTAACCACGGTCAAATATTTAATTTTCTGCATAATTTATTCATATGAGATTTCGAGACTTATTACTTTGTTGCTGCTGCAATGTTAATTGGTTAGTATGTAATATATTTAATATATTTAAAGTAAAAGAGACTAAATTCACCTAGTAATGGCTTAACAAAAAAAACCAGCTAAATATTTCTAATACCCACAATTTAAATATTATGTAATAACCAACATAAATTCGAAAAAAACATTATGTGTGATTGATCATCCTGTGCCAAATAATTGGTTACTTGTTTGTTGTTTCATACCAGTAAGTAATCTCCCGTCCATTTCCCAACATAAAAAACTTCATTAGTGTTTGTTCTGTTTTATTAATAATTCCTTTACTTAATTTAATGTTATATGAAATGTTTGTAAAAAGGTATTAGAAATCATAATGAATCTATCGATCCGTAAAACAAAACAACCAAATAGCTGTGCAATAAACCTGAAGATTTATTATAAAACAAAAATTGGCTAATTACTCCAATTTCAAGAATATGCAATCTAGATCAAAAATGAATGTATAAATTGCATAATGGAAAAAATTGTATTCAATCTAAAATTCAATGCAAAAGGTAAGCAGGGCACAGTTTCATTTAACATATACGGTTGTGCAATTAGACTTAGTTAGCAAACATTATTTACAAGTCAAATTATGCTTATTCTAAAGAGATTAATCATCTAAGTTGCGTTCTAAGCAAACTTGAATTTCGCTGTGAACCGGGAAGGCCGATTGCTACCGTTTAACCTAGATAAGGGTGG
The DNA here is from genome assembly GCA_930367205.1 of Acanthosoma haemorrhoidale. Lineage (NCBI taxonomy): Eukaryota > Metazoa > Arthropoda > Insecta > Hemiptera > Acanthosomatidae > Acanthosoma > Acanthosoma haemorrhoidale. Next base: position 139,457,630 of record OV884011.1, read on the forward strand.
GGATATATACCACTTCACTGTAGTCTGCCTTGTCCTGTTTGAAATGAGAAAAAATATTTCTGGGTCAATGAGATAGCTAGTAGTTCTTTTTTTTAGTATCCGGGATTCTTACAAATTGTACATGTATGTTGTAGTGTAAATAGGCGATCAATTGTAAAGAGGTTTTTTTTTTTTTAAATCTGAACCCTTTTATTTTCACATATTGTGAATTTCCCTTCCCCACCCGTAAAAATGACATTGAATATCAAGATTCCAATTTAGTTTTGAAGATTGCTTAAACGATACTGAAAGAAATTATTTCTGCATTGAATGGACTCCCAAAGTATGCTTTAAGCAGCCAACAGCAAGGAGAGATGACCAACTTATGCCATTTTTCTTATTGTCTTACACTTTCAAGGCCCAGATGAGAAATCCGTTTTTGAGTCTTTTTTTTTAATCAGATGCTTTAAGACGTTTGTCCATCGGTTTATCTTGGTATTTGTGAATATGCTGATCATGTTAAATACAGGGAATTTCACATGGAGGTTTATATGACCGACATGAAAGGCATGACCGTATCCTTAAGCATGAGTAAAAGTCTTTAGTTGGTGTTAAAAAATCTAAAATCGTTTTATTCGACAATTTTTTGACATCTTTTATCATGGTATGAATTTAAGACATTAGAATAAATGGTTAGTTAATGTTGTAAAATCAACAACTGCTACGTCCACAATAGCTTTCAGCCCCAAGGTTTTAGTAAAGAGAAAATCAATGATAAAGATATAAGATAAGATAATATAAGATCCATGTGATAAAATAAAAGTTATTTAATTTTTTATTGTATAATATTTTTATTTGAGATTAATTATACACAGATGCATGAATCAACTGGTTATGTTTGGTAATGACTTAAGTTAAAGTTTCCTGCACATATAGAAGAAAGAGGACTCTCAGTACTCGGTGTGTTTGAGTTAAAACTCTACTTGCCTGGTTGTCAACAGCTAATAGAAATATTGTAGTTTTATTTTGACCAAATAATTGATCCTAGCGACACTATAAATTAATATAAACATAGTATAAATTATACAATAAAATTTAAAAAATCAACTTAATTGGTCGGCAATAGATGGTAGATGATGGTCGCGGATTTTGACAAATAATATTTTAGCCGTCACTCAACCTCAATGGAACAAATGCAAATACAGGAACTCATCAGTGGGATCGGAGTTCTCAAATACCTGTTTACAAGTGCGGTGACAAGAGCTCCCGACACATCCCCATTTGCTAATTAATGTGAATGACGAATTAGAAGGTATCTTTTTTAGAACTTCACTTTGTGGTTCAATAAAGCGTTCCTTAGTTTTATCCAGTATGGCTTGAAGTTTCATTTCGCAGAATGTTCATCCGGTCATATGTTCATCTGAAGGGTAACACAACTTTTTAGACTAAAATTCATCACAGGAGCAGAAATATTCTTCACTTCAAATCTTGTTAGATGTTTATTGAAATCAGTGCAAAATTGCAACTAAATTGTTTACATGCATCGAATCACCTTATCACAACAACAGCTTATGATTCATCGTTCTGAAATGTTTACGATAATTATTACCTTGAATTGTATTCTTATAGAGGGTTGTTATTGTCATGGGATCATCAATTAATTGATTCTTTGAATTGACTTTTGTCCACCTAGCTAGTACTGGGTGATGGGTGGTTTGGTTGGGGAGGCTTAAGTTTTCAGGATTGCGAAAGGTTTACCATAATTGATTACCACTGGTCTAGGGTATCTATCTGGAGCGAAACCCATGAAGGAACAGAGTCTTGGACACGGGTCCTGTGGTAGGGTTTAAAAAAAAAGAGGTCTAGGGTATTAAATTACATATCACAACGTACTGAATAATTGTATACAATGTTGGGTGTTTAGCGAACTATAATTACAAATGAACGTAAAATGAGATAATTACATTTTTATTGGAAAATTCATCTAAAAAAGATGTGAGCTACCATTGAATGGGTATGCCAAAAAACAAAACAATTCAATAAAACCTAGGGAATCAATCAAATGGTAATAATTGATAAAACCATCGAATTCTTTAATTTTGTGCTGCTTGTTCACTTGATTAACATACGACCGCTGTTACAAAACAACCAGACATGAAGGGAGTGTGACTTATTTACAGAGTAGATAGGATTGTTTCTCTTTGATTCATATCCTTTTCTTTTGAGATCGGTGGCAAGTATTTGACGGAGATACGACTTAAGTCTACAGCCAACATACCTTATATTCTCTGTTACCGATATATCCGATGTGAGTAAATCCTACAGCCTGAGCCTGGGGGGGGGGTCGACTAGGCTCGCAGTGTGGCAAAAGGCTTTTCTGGGTCGATGGCTCTTGGGCACACATTCCTGAGTCATACCTCTGGGAACCTCATCACCTGTTACTGCTCTAGTAGGCAGAGTATTCAACCTCGAGGGTGACAGTATACAACCTGCAGGGAAACGACATGTGAAAAATGGCTTTCAACCCCTAGACTCCCGAGTCAGCATTTCCTTCCAGCTTACAAAACCGACTTTTTATTTATTTGTCAATAAATGGGCAATGGATCATATACATAATAAAGACACTTTATCTATTCATAACGCAAATTTGTTTATGTTAAAATTATTATATTAGCGAGGAAAGAGACCAAGTTACCGTTGCGTGATGATCACTAGTTTATATCATAGTTTTACGAGTGCTACCTCTCCATCACAATTCAATAACTAAAAAAAAAATCATTGGTCTAACATATTTAGTTTGACAGTCATTTAGGGATTTGATGAGTTTTTCCAAACCAAAAAACATTGTTTTCATTCGAATGCCTGTCTGCCTGCTCTGGTCTTTGTGAATCCCCTGTTCAAGTTTGCAATTTGTAATTTACGTGGAGGTCGTATTTGATATAAGGAAGACATGAAAATGATATGCAATAACCATTAAACATAATTAATTGTCCTCAATTAAAGCTTTAAAAAAAAATCTATAATTTTGAGAGGAGTATTGAATTAAAGATCTCGATGTTCTGATTAACAGTGTAATTTGCATTTTGTCATTTTAAAACACTAATTACTGAAGTAATTAAACTGTATTTATCACAGTTTCCTCATTTTCAACTCAAACAGTGACTTTTTATTTAGGCATAGTGGTAATTCCATTTATTAATCATTGGTTGAAAAAATAATAGCCTCCCTTGAAAAATAATGAATAATAAACTAATTTGTAATAAAAAAAATAATAGTTTTCTAAAATGACGGTATAAACATTGATTAGGGTATCAAATTACAGATCTCAACGTCTTAATTAATTGTGTGTGTGGGTTTATGAACTATAATTATATAAATTCTTTAAAAATCTCATCAAAAGTGTTTTCGACATTATTAAAATTTTTATAAGGCATTTATTCAATCACTGTACTTAGTCTTGGGTGCTTAAAACAGCCTCCATTATCTAATTCATAGTGTTTTTCTTTTATTCCCAATCGGTCTTCCTTCATTCATTTTCCAACCATTACCTACCATTCTTCCTTTTTTTCGTTATTAATAATATAGTTAGGTATATTTAACCTAATCGTGAAACCTGCTCTATTTTCTAACCATTTCCTTTCCGCGCCATATATGCCTGGAGACTCTAATCAGATCGCACAAATTAATAAAAGTGCCGATTTGCACATTTTAGAAAACCTGATTCCTGTGTGGCTTTTTAAAACTTCAGCAGTTTCTTAATTTATTCTTTATCATCACTCAATACTTTGACAAATAAATCTTTGTCTATTTTCAAAATGATTAGAGTCATGCAAAATATTTTTCACAGGTATCACAAGAATTTTGTGTTCCTCAGTTCACCATAAGCGATTGAGTTAGGGTGGTTTTGTGAAGATAGATGTTCAGACCAGAAATCGACGGTCATCCATCCAATGGCAAAACTGTGGATTGGACTGTCCTTAGCTTATTATAACGGGTAAAAAACCATTCTCTTTGCCATTTGTGTTATTCCTGTTTTCTAATTGACTTTATCAGGTTGTGGTGAGATGGGTTTAATTTGTATATCAATCACAAGCCCACTTTACCAAAACATCTAGTTTTCGCTATCATTTATGTTTTTTGTCTGGAAACCCAAACAAACGTTATATCGAGACTTCTCAATATTAGACTACTAATTACATCATTTATTTAAAGAACGCACGGATTTTCCGAAAAATTGTCATACAGTTGTTAAAAAGCTTTGTATTTAGCTTCAAGTTCTTCGTTAAAATTACAGGACGCAAACGGACCCAATCCCGTTTACTAATTTGTTGTATGCAAAAATTCTAAAGCAATTTTTGCTCCGGTTTCTTACAGAGCAAGGTTATTTCACATGAAAGTTCTCCATTATGCTCCAGAGATGCTAGAAATAAAATCAACATTATAAAAAATAATGGATGTTCAATTATCAATCAATTAGTCGTAATTAATACGTAAACATTTCCTATTATATTAAGTAGGGTGTCAAATTAAAAACTTAGACATTCAGATTAACAATATATGATTGTGGACTATTATTGCATAATTTCATAAAAACTGTCAATTGTTATTCGTTGTTTAATCACAATTGTTATTCTTAGAGGCTTGAATCTCTGTTCCATACACAGCAAAACAAACATAAATAACAAGAATTGCAAGTGATCTCATGAAAATGATATGAATACCACAGGACGAATAAATAAGAAAGCAGAGGCATGAAAACTCATTTCAAAATTTATATAGATTCAGTTTCCTGGAAAGTATAATAAGCGGCATAACGTATGTGGACAACTGAACCACAATGTACTTCGCCCTTGAGGTTGATAGCTTAAGAATATAATTTATCCTGTGTCCCATGAACAAAGGTTCTTCCAAGAAACAGAAACGATGGAAAATACCACTGTAAATCCTTTATCCCTACGTGGGAATTGAAATATACCGTCAACATCGTTATAGTAAAACTTAATTGACTTTTATCAAAAGGGAAATTTCTTAGAAGATACTTGATTCTGTCACTAGACGATCGCGTAGTGCAATCTGCCCTATTCGGCAATAAGCTAATTATAATAAAATTATGAATGTGAAGATTTATCACAATTACTTATTGCCCAAGAAGGCAGATTGTAATTTTATCACAATAAAGATGTTTCTATATATAGACAACAAACAATTGTAATCATTGACCTCATTCTTAAGATATTTGCTGTTTTATTTAGTTATATACCAATAAACAAGTCTCAGTGACCTCCCAAAGCCTCTGATTATTTCTCTCCTACGATATGAATGAGGAAACTGAAGCTGGCAACGATTGCGAGGACTACAGACGCTCAGGGATTGTTTTATTGCAGACATTTTTTATACCGTATTTTCCATTTAATTAATTTACGACATACCCCTGCTACTTTAGTCTTTTGATATATTGTAACATTCATGATATTTGAAGATGAAGATCATGACCCTCACATATGGTAAGGGCCATTTCTTTTCCCTATACTCCTAGGAGTGGGGATGAGCGGGAAACCAGTCTTAGCAAAACCGTCGAGAAGAACGCAGTTAGCAAGCTCCCGAATAGGCGGCTACCATACAGGAAGAGAGGAGAAGAACCAACAGCGAAAGTAACGTTGATTGGATTACAGGAAGATCATCGATTGGGTGATATTAATATTGTTTCTTATTATGGATCCATTAAAAGAAATTGAGCTCAAATTCATGTTTTTGTAATTAGTAGTAACTATCCTAATTTAAAAGGAATTGAATATTTTTTTATACTTTTGTCAATAATCTATGTTAATTACAATGATTTGTTGTAACCATCTTATTTGAATATATTTCACAATTCCTAGTTTCTCAATTTATTAATAACCACACATTAGCCTTGAGATCGGGCGATTCAATCGGGATAAATTCCTATGTCAAAGACATAAAACAATTTGAATTAAAGATCTCATGACGGACCTGCCAAATTAGTTAAGTTAAATTGATCAAATAAAGTAAAAAGAGAAATGGTAAAAAATGAGGTAGGTTTCAATGGCCGCTCCGGGATTAACTTCAAAAATTCTAAAGAAACCAAAGGAATTGTGAGGTATTGCATGTTAGAATAATAACTAGAACTCACCACTAACAGCTTATATTTTCTCATAATTTTACATTTGTTACACATACACGAACACAAATATGTCCGGGTCAGATTCAGGTATACTACCCACACTTGGGTCAAACGCAGCCTCTAAAGGAGACTACCCCCCAGCCCCCGAACCCACGATAAATCATCCCAAGATGTTACAACTAATCCTTGCCCAATTAAACAGTCAATTTAACGGAATTAAAGAAAATAATAAAGAACAAATTTTTTTTTTTTTTTTTTTTTTTTTTTTTTTTTTTTTTTTTTTTTTTTTTTTTCTAAGCTCTCAAACTTATAAAAAATAGGAATGTGGGAAAAATAAGGAAAATTATTTTTGGCTGGAAAGTGCCTTTCACTAAGGGGAGACCCCTATTTGAAGGATGTATGAGAAGGATATGGGGTGTGGAATGCCTAGAAAGGCGGATGGAGTCAGGAAGGTAGTGAGAGTCTACCAAGGATTAAGCCTAGGGGTGCCTAGGCGATGGTTTGTTGTAGGCCAGGCGAAGCCTGGCCGGCCGCCCCGCCAGGGGCCTGAGTGAGTCGGCCTAATCGGCCGGAAGATCAACCCTGCTTACACAGGTAGATGGGGTAATGTGGCGTCGGTTGAGTCGGGCGGGAGATCGGCCTCGATCTCTCGGCTGGGTGTAGGTCCGTCAGTCCTCTGGTTCTATGATGTCTTTCATTCGCCAAGCTTCGGTGGTCCAGCAGTGCTTCCATCTGACGGGCATTGGTGGTGGCTGAAGGTCGGAGAATAGTGGGTTGTGGCTATGTCTTAGGGAGTCAAAAAATTTGATGTGCCTTCTCTTGATAAAATCTTGGATAGTGAGCACTTCGAATTTTTTGTGGATTTCGTCGGCCTTCATTTGGTCGAAAGGGGTGTGTTTGAGGGAGGTGCGGAGAACTCTATTCTGAAATTGCTGGAGCTTTAGGAGAGTGTTGGGAGTCAAATACTTGTAGAGAGGGGTTCCATACATCAATGCAGGTCTTAGGACGCTCTGGTATATCAGCAGCTTGAGGCGTACTGATAGAGCCGGGCTGTGAAAGAACAAAAAGAGTTGAGTGGGAAGTTTGATCAACTAAGGGAAGAAATAAAATCGGGAAGATCGGCTAAATTCGAACAATGTTACACGGATGTAAACGATAAATTAGATAGACAATTACGAATTTGTGAGGAGAGAACACTCCAAGGAAATAATAATGTAAATTCAAAATTAAAAGAAGAAACCATTCTATTGAAAAATACGTCAGATTATGAAAAAACAAATTTAACAAAGTCAGAACTAGTTGATGTTGATAGTCAGACAGATCTTAGCTTATATTCAATTAAGGATAATGAAGAGAAAATGACTTCATTGGAATATGAACAGAAGATTGCAGATAACAATGATGAGTGTACCTCATGTCAACATGATCTAATAAAGCTTGACTATAAGAATGATATGAGTTTGTTGGAAAATAAATTTTCAGAGTTAGAAGATACAGCGAATATTAAGAAAGGAGAAGTGATTTCATTGCAAGATCAAATTACAGAGCATCAGCAGACAACCAGCGATAACGTGAGAAAATTAAAAACAATTCAAAATAAAGTTTTGGATATGAAGAAATTGGAATCTCAAATTCCAACTCATCTTGATGACATTCCTTTTTGCGTGTTTGATTTGAACAACATTAAAATTAATGAATGGAAGGAATTTAAAAATAATTACAGGGATGTTTTTTGTTCGATACAATATGACTTCAAAAAAATAAAAAAAATTATAGTTTTCTTTTATTATTTTCATTATTAAATGAAAATAATACTGATCGGATGACACAAACTTTCGAAAGTTTATACAAACAAAAACAAAACTATTATTAGAAATATTGACCCTAGTAAAGTCTATGGAATTATCGGCAAGTGAAGCTTTTGATTTCATTATCACTTAATCTATAAAACAGATCGTAAATATTCCTTGAATGCTTAAGTCCATTTAATTGATTGATTTAATATTATTTTATACGCGACAACGACGTCCCTATCTTTTCACTCAGGTAAAATATTCAAATCACACACACACACACACACACACACACACACAACATTTTTTCTCTATTGTTACTAATTACCAGTAGAATTGTCTATTATTTTAATTAAAAACCAATATGTATTACTAATCACACTCAACCGTATTTTCCTCTCACTCAACAAATGTTTTCCAAATCGCGTTATATTCCATAAAACAATGTACCTTCGAACTAATCCATACTAATTACCATAATAATTTAGTTAAAAAAAAAATTTTTTTTACAAACAACTTGTACGCTCTTCAAGCAATTTAAAACCTTGCAAAATTTGAACAATTATTATTATAAACTTTGTAAAATTTCAACAACCGTTATAAACAACCAATTCAACAAATCGAACGCAGCAACAAAATATTTGTGGATCCACATAAAAAAAAAAATTTTCATCAAAATTTTTTTTTATTTATAAGGGAAGGCAATTGTAACATTCCTGATATTTGAGGATGAAGATCATGACCCTCAAATATGGTAAGGGTCATTTTTTCCCCTTATACTCCTAGGAGTGGGGATGAGCGGGAAGCCAGTCTTAGCAAAACCGTCGAGAAGAACGCAGTTAGCAAGCTCCCGAATATGCGGCTACCATACAGGAAGAGAGGAGAAGAACCAACAGCAGAAAGTAACGTTGATTGGATTACAGGAAGATCATCGATTGGGTGATATTTATATTGTTTCTTATTATGGATCCATTAAAAGGAATTGAGCTCAAATTCATGTTTTTGTAATTAGTAGTAACTATCCTAATTTAAAAGGAATTGAATATTTTTTTATACTTTTTGTCAGTACTCTATGTTAATTATAATGATTTGTTATAACCATCTTATTTGAATATATTTCACAATTCCTAGTTTCTCAATTTATTAATAACCACAACATTAGCCTTGGGATCGGGCGATTCAATCGGGATAAATTCCTATGTCAAAGACATAAAACAATTTGAATTAAAGATCTCATGACGGACCTGCCAAATTAGTTAAGTTAAATTGATCAAATAAAGTAAAAAGAGAAATGGTAAAAAATGAGGTAGGTTTCAATATATAAGAATTATAGGGATATATGGAGTAGTGTAATTAATGACTGCAAGGGGATTAGGGTGATTGGATTAGTTATCATGGAGTTATATTGGAGTAGCTCATCTACCAGGAACTCTACAAAACGTTAATTCACTAAATATGGATGGAATGTAAGGGTATTTGCTATTTATGGCCATGTATTATTTCTTTTTAGTCAGAAGTATTTATTAATTTTTACTAGTGTACTTTTTATTAATGTACAGTCGTGAACTTCAACAAAGAACTATCGTATACTCAGTAATTAGAGATATAGAATTTGCTTTAATTATTCATCATCTTTTGCTTGCAGCCATCGCACCTCTCATCGCGGCAGTGCTGCTAATACACCCTTACCAGTTTTAGGTGCCCAACGCTTCTTGTGCTGTGGATGAATCCCATTAACATTTATTAGGGTGGTTCATCTTGTTTTCTTGTTATCTAAACTAGATCCAGGTAAGCAGTGTTTTACTACATCAGTTTTGTTTAGCAAGAACTTTATTGATCTTACCAAAATGTTACCTCTCAACAGTCAGCGTAAAACAAATAGTTATGACTGGATATATATATATATATGTTATGGCTAGTGGCAAGACATTGTTAAGGCTAATACCACAGGGCCTAGTGTAAACAAAGCCTGAGTATTGATATAGGATGAGAACAGAATAAAGCCAGTTAACAATAGAACCTGTGTGCATTATTATCATCCATATTCTCTCTTTTTCTTGGATCGTCTACAGCCGGGAGACGATAACTGGTGCCGAAATCTAGGAGCTAACGAGTGTTAAGATAAAACGATACGTGAGGCAAATAATTATTTTTCGCTTTTGCTTTACTTTCTGCTTCTTAATCTCTATCCGTTTTTTTTTTTTTGTCATCCTTTTAATCAGGGAAAATGGTAGAGTTACGGCCGGCAGCCTTCGAAGTGCCGCCTCCGTTACCGAGCGAAACGCTGCCGGAAGTTCATGCAAACTCCCTCACCTGGATGAAGGTTCGAGCAGCGAAATCGCAGGACCTAAGAAGGGCGATATTTGACTGGAGAAATTCTCTGGAGAGCTGGGTGAGTTAAATCAATTCATTAAAGGGGGTGATAGAATTATGGAGAGAGTAGAAGTGAAGACAAACGAAGGGCTACTAGACCCAGGGGATGCGAAATCGATAAAAACAGAGCTAGTGTGTAGTATAAAAAGAAACGTATTGAACCTGATACAGGCGGATGAGGACACCCGATGGGCCATGGTAAAGGAACGATTGAAGAAGGCTTACGGAGGAGGCCATTGGACACCGGAAGAATATATCTTTCAAATGTTTAGGGAAACGCGACATCCGGGTCAAACGAAAGGCCAATACGCCAGGGGACTGTTGGCACGGTTCAACAATATTACCCAAAAGATGAGGGAAACGATTAAACTGGCGGAAGTAGAAGCCAGGATGGCCTTCTTGGTGACCATTCTAAAAGTGCAGTAGCCAGGGAGAAAGGCAAGCTATAATATGAAGCTATAATATGATGCCCAAGATATGATGGATGTTAGCGCCCTTGGAGAGGAAGGCAAACAGGTAGTAGAGTAGAGAGGTTGGTCCAAGGTGACATACCGTAGACCTAGAATGCCGCAGAATATTTGGAAAACAAGGGAGCCACCGAACGTTGAAAGAAAAAGGACGATGGCAGAAGGGAGGAGGCCAGGCCAAGGAATATCTGGAACCGGAGTAAGGAGGGAGGAACGGCGATGCCACGGATGTGGGAGAGGACACCTGGTGGCACAGTGTCCGCGCACGAAATGCTTCGTATGTGGGATGGAAGGGCACCTCGCCAGGCAGTGTCCGTACCTTTACCGAAGAGCGGAGAGGTATCGGCCAGAACTTATGGAAGTAAATTCACAGGGGGTGTGGGGGAGAAATAGGGCCCCCTCCGAATCATCGAAAACGTCGGTAGCCTCAGAGACGGAGGAAGAAGAAGATGAACCCGGCATCAGCAGAGGCGACAGAGGAGAGGACAGCAGGGGCCACGGAAGGGGCAGGCAGCACACGCGCGGACGTGGAAAGAAAAAGACAAGTGGTGGCCTGAGGAGTGGGTGGGCAGAGGGGTGACCGCACGTTAACAAATTATAGTATGAGTGGAAATTACGGCGGTATACCCATTATCCGAGTGGCGGAAGGGGTGAGGTTTCTGGTTGATACAGGGAGCAGCTCCTGTACTATCCTAAGTAGAACGGTGGCGAGAAAATTATGCGCCGAGGGGAGGGCGTCGCAGATCCGACCGTGAGCCTGTAAATTAGTCACCCTGGGAGGGCCTTGCGAAGTATTTATATGTTAATTTTGACAGTAGTGTCGTTTTTGTTTTTGTTCAGAATTTCAGGTTTTATGTTAGGTAATGTGTTCTACGACAGTTAAAGCATTAGGTCGGATCATATGTTCCAAGTGTAGTACAGGTATACAAAAAAAACTTTTAGAAATTGATTTGATAAAATCTGGTGATCTTTATGTTTTTAGTGCGCTGAGACCGAAAATGAACTCTGTTTTCTACCATCACGTACAGATTGTGTTCAATCTCGAGATCTGGAGTAGGCATATTAATCACAATGATGATTAAGGAAAACAGAATTAGCTGTTTGTTTTTATTTATTACATAAATATATTACTTTTTTTTTTTGTTTACTGTTATTGTGTATCTGAGATCAATGTTCTCATTTATACCACATTTATGATGTCATATTCTGCATAAATATGTTGATATAAGTCTGTCAGAGTAAAAAATAATATGATTTTTTTTTGAATTTATTTATGAAATAGTGTTTTCTTCTCTTGGAAACTTCTTCTTGCGAGCAGTAGCAGTAGCATCCAACATGTTGCAAACAAGTTTTCTGATGACTGGGCCAACGAAGATTCCTTATTTCAGCTTGGCAGCGCTTAAACCAGGAACTTTGGAGCATAAGTGCTTGAGACATTTACCATCTTTATTAGTGAGATTTCACGAATTGCTTTATCAGGCCTCATCAGGTCTATGTTATTTATTCTACACATAAAAGAAGAGGTAGTAGGATTTTGTCAGAAGCAACCAAACTTTCCTAAATAACATTTTTTTCTCCTGGCACAGAGCTTTTCGCGATGGCCATTCCCTTTATTTTCCAGTGGAATTTTTTATCACTGCTATCCTACAGATATAAAAAACATGGAAACTTTGTGTTGCCTGATTGTTGTCTTAAGAGTATGGTGAGTATTTTCACGTCTCCACATACCAACCAACTGTGCTCATTATAATGAATTCTTTCGAGAAGTATTGAAAATTTGTCGTATGCGCAATGAATAACTGGAATTGAAGCATATGTATTGCCATTGTGTAACAAAACAGATTTTAATGCGATAATTAGGGTAATATTGTACACCGAATTGGCCCATCAGTCCACGAATGTTTTTACAATAGATAAGATTCTCGTACTGTGAAAAGTAAGGAACAAAATGTGTTTCGCGATGTCGATGCCGTGAAAATGAAGTGCCTGGCAATAATGAATTTTTGTTTTTGAGCCGGGAGCCAAGTAACTGAACTATATTGGAAGTCCAAGATCTCTCACTATGTCATTCAACTCATGTTGAGAAATAGTTCAGGTTCGTTCTCTGAATTGTCAGATACAAAATCGCTATTTGATTCGTATTTTTCCACTATACAAGCTTCTCCATCTGTTTCCCAAACAACGCTGTCCATGTTACTAGGGGGCTGAGGAATTGGTAGTCAAGAACGGTGTGGTACCGGACGATTAGCAGATTCAAGATAGGGGTAGTTAATGACCTGTTTATTTTTTGAGTTGTAACCTTGACATCACTGGTGCAAAACTCAAATTTTAAAATTCGGTCAGTTTTAAAATTGCAACCACCCACATCCTTAGTTAACTCGAAATCTGTTTTAGGGTAGATTGCTACAAATTTCGAGCCAAGTTTCAATCTTATGTCTGTTCGTTAAATACACCACACACATTTAGGGTCTTTGAGGTCGTCAGTTCTGGAATGGACAAACTGTCCACAATTACTTTTTGTGGACAGTTTGTGGTATTTCGATCTACAACCGTCCAATCTATCGAACGCGGCCACTTTCAGCCATTGGTTTTTTCATTGAATGATTTAAACCCAAATTTTAAAATTTGCCCAGTTTTTAAATTGCAACCACCTTGCAACACCTTGCAAACACCGCACAAATTTAGTCACCTTGAAACCGTCATTTTTTAAAACGCAACCAGCCACGCGATCAGTTAATGTGGTTCCTCTTCTAGGATACACATCGCATCAAAATTTCAACTGTATATTTTCTCGTTAAATGAAACGCCAAATTTTGCAACTTCAATTTAAATTTTCATGTATACGGTTTTCGAGCGACCGACCGGAGTTGTGTAATCAGATGAGAATTATCTATCGTTTAAAATAGTTCTTAGCTTAAGTTCCTTCTTTAATTGGATCCATCACCAGCTCCTAGTCTGAAGTACGTTCCAGTCTGAACACGTTGTGCTTGGAGCTGCATGTCTACACCAACGACTGAGGGAGAGCAGTATTGGGAAATAATAATTGTTTAGAATATTTAAAATCATTAAGAATAACCAAAATTATCAAATCAAAATTTTGGTTATAGACCTATATTAGCATACAATTTTTATGAAAACTGTGTTATGTTCAATGGCTTCCATTATGTTCCAAGCCTTGGGATTAGTTTTAGTAAGAAATTTTATTAACAAGGATTAAGGTTTCTATCAGAGATAGTTGTATTTGTATTATTTTGTACCACGAAAATAACTAAATACTCTCAGGATTTTTCAAAAAAAATTATTTTACTGTTCTCATAAAATTGAGGAAATTAGGAAAGCATGTGCATACTGAAAATGCTACGCGAAATCCTCTATTGTGCAAGTATTCTGCTTGCACGTTGATGTTACGCAGATTTGTAGTTGACCTTATATCCTGACCCTAAAGACTGGATGAGCTGCCGAGGGCGTGCGCACTGTCCCACAGTCGGGGCTCCAGTCTGCCCTCGAATCCGACCCAGGTGAGAGCTCAGCTTCCGTCAGTGTCTGCCATGTCGCGAGGTCTACTGCGCCCATGTATGTCTGTCTGTCTATGTATTTGTATCTATATGTATCCTATGTGTATTTTCGTGAGATAGAGAGGCAGAGGAATCTAAATATATTTTTTAAATTATACATTTTTTTTTGGAGGGAAATCGGTATTCCTCCAATAGAAATCATATAAAAAAAAAAAACAGAAGTTGACAAATTTTATTTAATAGACTTTTTATAGCTTCACGTTATTTCCCCTAAATATCTACTGGTTGTAAACGGGTTTGTAGCACCTTTCTTGCTATTATTAAAAGAGTTATAATTTAATTTTTACCAACTAAAATTATTTACATCAATCATGAACTATATATATCAATAAATAAATGAAATAAAATGTGAATGTGTTTCAAGAGTGTGCAAATGTACCACACTCATTGCTGAAGATGACCACGTAGAGTCAAGGGAAACGCTCGTTGAATAAAAATATTTTTTCGCTAGCGAACATTATTTTCAACCTATAAATGAAGGGAATTTTATTTTTTATTAAGTGATTGTGTCAACTGTTATTAGGCAGTTACTGCTATGTACCATCGACTGTAAAATAGTTAAGACTAATGACGAAACAGTTACACGTAATATAATAAAACATTGTCAAATTTAGCCATGTATGAAAATAAAACCGTTGTTGTTCCCAATCCACTTGCAGTATTTTTCATTGAAAACATAATTTTTTAAACCCTCTTGATCAATCAATATCACATTTTCAACAAATAAAATGAATTGTAAATAACTAAAACTTCGATAAAGAAAAAAACTATTGGAACTGGCTTGAGATGTATTCAAGCGAATTATTCTCAAAAATTCATTTTTTTGGAACATCTATGAAATTAATCAGAGGGTAAAATGAGAATTTTGAATCTTAATAAAAAACTTCTGAGATGTGAGAAATGTTAAAAGTAAATAAATTTGTTTCTTCATATTTCCAGTCATGGTAAAATACCATGCCAAAATTTAACCACTTTATGTTGTGGAACGTCCCTTTCAAATTTCAAATGGATTAAACCATTTTTAGGACATAGATCTGGAGAACATACAGACGGCCGAAATAAGATCGCTCTGAACCTGAATGAACGTAAAATCTCACTTTTTGTGCTTGACAACAGTATTTATTGTATAATTATTGTCTTTGTATTATATATCTCTGCTTTTAATTATAACTAGTGGCTCCGTGGGTTTTGATCTTTGACCTTTGTATTTCCTCTCTTCCATATATTGTTAAAACATTTACAGGGCCATCTCATAAATATTTCTTAAATCTACGTCCAGCCTACAACTATTAGGACTTATTTATTTTATATACTAGCTGCTCAAAAGGTCAGTAACCACTATATCTGAAATTTTTTTTTCTTGTTTTCAAAGGCTGTTCTTCAATGATTAGTGAATTCAATTTTGTTTTTTTTAAATGTATAGATATGAAATAAATGAGGCAAAAAGTGAAATAACAATATCAAGAAATGATATTTGTAAACATATATATAAACCGTACCGGTCACTGATACTGTTTTCTAAAACTTTAAATAAATAATAATACATAATTTAAATTTTTTAATAATTTAAATATCTTTATTATTAAAATTACAATTTCATTGTTCCACATTATCAATTGTGATGTAAAAGTTTAATCATCTAATCGCATAATAAATACAATTCAGATCTATGCCAATATTCGTAAAATTATGAGACTAGACATAATTATGTAGAAATTTAGAGGGGCTATGGGAAAAAAAAAAAAAAAAAAAAAAAAAAAAAAAAATGAGACTAGACAGTCAATGATTCATATGGTGGACCCCATCACTTTTTAAGCATGTTTAGACAATGAATGTGTAATTTGCATTATACTTTTGTAACAATCACAAACTGCATTGTAAAATTATTATTAAAAATTGTATAAATTGTAGGAGTGCTACTGGATATATAATGACTTATTTCATTTATGTAAAATCTATACTGATTTCCGTAATTTATAATAATAAGGGGTATGAAGGAAAAAAAAATGAGACTATACAATAAAAAATTAACACGAGAGCTTCTAAATGCGGAGACCCGGGTTTTATTCCTTTCTTCCGTAAGTAATATTTTTTTAAAGAATAGGATTAATTAATTAATTAGAATAATTGAGCCTGGTTGGGTTCCATTCAGCCTTGTAAGGATAAACAAGAAGCTAGATGAAGCAAATACAGCAAATCCGGTAGAGAAAATTAAAACCATGATTGCGAGGTAGCATCCTTGAGTAAGCTTCTCTGGCCCACCAAAGATTCTCACTTTAATGAGGAGTCGGACCGTAGATTTTATTTAATTGGCAAATAAAAGGTTACGGATTTGAATATCTTTTATTAATTTTATTTCTATTTTTTTCACACATTTCCAAACTGAAAAATGTGCCAAATTCAATCTGACATAGAACTCCACGGTCCACCACTTTGTGTAAAGTGATTGATTCGACGGTTTTAACTACAACATTAAAACTAATTTACAACAATCGTGTTTTGATTTGTTTTGATTACTGCAAGGAAACAATTGATAATTATTCATCAAATTCATATCAACAAGATCAAAAACATTAACAAACTCTCTCCAGGCCGTTTTAAATTTTTTATTTGCCGTGTTTTTAAATATTTTCTCTTTTTAGATGCTACTTTCCTAATTTCTGCTTATCTGTTGCGATTAGTTGAGATGTGATTACTTCTTCGGAATAAGTTACAACAATGAAATCAATTGAATAAAATCGTACTTTAAAACCTTGTTTAAAACATTAAAAATCGCTAAACAATTTTTGATAAATGTAATGAATGATATTTATTCACGAAATTGACAACAGTATAATATAATCTTAATATAAAGAATAAATAAAGAATATATAAAGAGAAAACAATAAAAAAGTATTTCTTGTCTGCACCACTAGGTGCGAAATGAAAATTGGTTCAGGTAATCTTTCAAGCCAATAACGATGGATTAACCGAATATAAGGAGATGTGTTGAGAAGGCCAACATGCTAATGAATTAATACGAGGTATCTGTTGATAAACACTTTCCTCGCTGTTGGTTTCGTATTATTTTAAAAAATGTGTTTTTAAACGTTAAATTAACATGCGTTTTTCACAATCAATTTTCTGTGATGCATTTGGCTCATAATATACATAGTTTTAAGACCGAAAGATCACTGTTAATTTTCTATTAAAATAAAAGTTATAAAAAAGGCACCTATGAAAATCGTATTTAATAATTACTATGTTTAATGATGATTACAGATAATATAATTTTAAACTTTTTATAATTGTTCTAAGTTTTAAGATCGTACATATTTTGGAATTTAAGCAAAGTAACAAGTCTACGTTTCAACATTTTTTTTTTTTTTGGTCACTGATTTGACCCACGCAAAATGCAAGGATAATCGAGCCACTGTAGGTTCTTCAGCTCGCTGTATGATACCACAGAGACAACAATTTGGGAAAAGCTAGAAGCACGGATGGCGACGACAGGTGAAGTGCCCACAAACCCAACATTCAGTCTGTTTTCTCTCTCTCCAGCAGCTGAAACAACAAAGTTTGTGCAGACCCACTCATGGGAGCTCATTAGTGCTCTGTAAGTGACCAGTCTGCACTGTGTATACATCAACATATTCCTCATTAGCATTCATGCCATTTCTTGGCATCTCGCTCAGGAGATATGTGGATCGACCAAAGGTCTTGCAAATTATCCCAACGGTGACCAAGTTGGTATGTGGGATCAGTGGACTCTCCCCCTTATACCGGGACCGGATAGCCTCGTTTTAACTATTGTATCTATAAGCTAGGAAGGCAAGTCATTTAAATGGGTATTCCATTTTGTGTTGAGAGCAGCACGTGAAAAATATAGCTATCTCCATAAAACATTATCAAGTGCAAACAAAACAATTGAAAGCAAAACTCCACCACCAGCACTAACAAATTATTAACTGTTATAGACTATTCAATTAGTTTATGTTAAAAAGAATCAAGATTTTTCTATAATTTTTAGTATGTTATAAAACTAAAGATCATGGCAATTAATCAGAAATGGGCGATAATATGAAATTTCGTCGCAAAATTATAATTATAAAATGCCAACAAACTGTCAATTGTATCATGTTCAAAACCTCGTGGAAACAGTTAATGAAAATAATAACACACCACTTTTCGGTAATATTCAGGCCAAAGCCGTATGTATTGAAATTTTTGGGATCGAATTTATTCATTTATTGAATTAGGTTGGGTTTAAGGTATTTTTCGGTTGAATCGTCAGTGTAGCGTTTATGGGTTGTTCAGGTACCAAGGTTTAACAACTTTCGGAAACAGCACATTTATAATGGCCGGGGTATGGCTAGTAAATAACATCATGGCCAGACCAAGACAGAGTGATCCAGAAATTTTCGAAAACATCAAGTGGTGTACTCTCTGTGCAAGAAAGGTTTTATTTTTGAGTGGTTTCAGACACCACAAGCTTCTAATTCTAGTTTAATTAGTCACATCCTTGCATCCCAAACATCCTGTCTATGTAACAATTACCTCTGGTACGAGAATAAGCTAGAGTTAGGTACTGAGGTAAGCGAATTAATTTTACGATGTCTAACTGTTGAATTTTTTATTTCCAAATTAACCCCTCAACTAGTGATTTTTAGGTGTAAATGAATAGAAAATTCATTATTTTCTTTATCTTATTTTCATTCAATGTTATAGTTTCTTTGCTAAAGTTTATTGATTTGCAATTGCTTAAAAATATTTGTATTCTAGTTTCTATGCATTTGAGTTTATAATTAATATTATTTCTGTTTTTATTTTATCATGTTTATTTTTGGCAAAATTACTAAGTACGTGTAAATAAATAGTAGAATATCGTAAATAATATAAAAAAAGGTATGTTATGGATATATATACATAGAATAAAGAAATATAAGGGGATAATGAATAAAGCCCTCCACGTAGGGCTACTGCAGTATAGAAGGGAAGTCATGTTCAAACTTTAATTGAAACCACTGCTTTT
This sequence comes from Acanthosoma haemorrhoidale, assembly GCA_930367205.1. NCBI lineage: Eukaryota > Metazoa > Arthropoda > Insecta > Hemiptera > Acanthosomatidae > Acanthosoma > Acanthosoma haemorrhoidale. Next base: position 139,476,970 of record OV884011.1, read on the forward strand.
TTTCTAGCATGATATTATTCATAGTACATTCCAATTCAGGTGTTTTCAAATTAATGGTATTGACATTCCTGAATCTGTGTATCATATGTGATATTTGTTGACACATTAGTGGACTATACTATTAAGAAGTCATTAAGACTGTCATCAAAATTCGGTATCTCTAAAAGGAACTCCTGATAGCTTTCTGACATCGCGGCTCTGAACCTATTTAAAATTTAAGGCTCTGTTACTCGTTACTGTTTTCAACCATAATTACGTGAACTGTTAATCAAGTATATAAGAAACGGAAGGGGATATTTTTAAGTATTTCTTGATAATGTTTATTCACGTTTTAAATATTTTATTTCATTATATGTTTGAAGCAATTTTCAAGATAAGGGGTACTCAAACAAGCATCGTAAGATTAGCATAGGCACGTTATCTCTCATCTCTATGTCTTCATAATAGAAACAGTATTATCTCCTTATATACTGTAAATATTGTTAAATACTGCAGTATAGATATGATTCGTGTCTCGCCTCAACGACCAGCAACGTGAATACGATAAGGATGAAAATTATTACCTCCCCCTCTCCCCCATCTCCAGCCAACTCAAGCTTCCTGTTGATATTCCCAGTCTGAGGGTTCTCGAATCATATCTCACCTTGCTGTAAAAAAATAAAACATATCTCTAGGAGCAATATTTTTCTATATTTAGTTTTATATTAAAATGCGTTACAATATTTTATCATATCATCCCAACATTGGTAGGACCTTATCACTCCCATAATTCCTAAAACACTTCATCTCAAAGCCATCATATTTCATACTACCTGTATATTTATTCACTTCTGAGAACAAACAATTTTCCAAGGTTTTGAAAGTTTGGAGTGATTTTCGCAACAAAACCTAACAAACCTTTAAATATTCTTAAATACCCAAAGGTATACTCTTGGATCCTGAAGAACATTATCTTCTAACATTTCTACCACTATACACTAATTAAACAAAATTACTGGACAAAAACATCTGGAAAAAAACAAAGATTCTACAAATTCCATTTACAAAAGGTCATTTCCTGTAGCTTGCCTACATTTTATACAATTTCTAATTATCCTTCATTGCGATATGCGTTTGTACAAAAGTATAATTATGCACATTATACATTAATTTATTGAACATCTTTAAACGTGATGGGGCTAATTATCTATTTGATGACAGCTTTGAGTGGAAAAAAAAGCTATTCTTACATTTTTTCTTTGTCAACCAATTTTTAGCTCGAATTCGGAGCTGTTCTGGAAACTGAAACCAACATTGCCCCACAATTACAGTCTTAATCTCAAATATTTTTTGTCAAACCTCTTGTTCATGCCCTGCATGATTCTTATTCCTCGCCTTTCAATAATCTGCTAGACTGGTGAAAGGCATTAATGTATATTTACCACCAATATTCTTGTACCCATGACTTGAGTTTGACCTCCTTGCCTGCCGAAGTCACAGCACTTCTACGTTGAAGTCCGACCCCAAAAGATAACTCTCGGATCCTACAGTACTTTTTTTTTTTTCTTCTTCTTCTTCGTATTCCCTTGTTACGAAATTATTACTGAATTCAATATAGATTCTACAAATGAATCTATTTACAAAAGGTCATTTCCTGTAGCTTGGCTACATTTTATACAATTTCTAATTATCCTTCATTGCGATATGCGTTTGTACAAAAGTATAATTATGCACATTATACATTAATATATTGAACATCTTTAAACTTGATGGGGCTAATTATCTATTTGATGAGCACCTAAAACTTCTAGAACAACAGCTTGGGGAACGCAGAATAAAAGTGAATGAGAACAACGTTCTTATTACATTGACATAATTCAGACTAGAGTGTGTTCCATTTACTATTAACCCAGACGAAATTTCTACTGAAATAACACGCCTTTACTCTTGACAAAAATTAATCACAACTGAAGGACAAGAGATTAGCCGATGATAAAACCTATTTACAACACTGGAGACAGATAAAATCTAAAGTTACACACAAAACATATGATATGAGGCAATCATAAAAAAAATTATCAAAAAATCATGACAACATGACTGTCACCCACATCCCACATCAGCCAAACCAAAAATTCAAATTCCTTCAATCGATAAATCACCAAAGTCTTCATCACTGCTCTGCATATCTCACTTCCCTAATTAAAAATGGATATTGGAATTTTCAAGTTCTGCCCTTCCCAAAATACCACTTTACTTCAATCTCCGTCGAAAAAGATCTTGACCAATATATCTTTTTGGCCTTCTATGTAGATAATGAAAAATCTATTTAGCAATATTTACAACAAATATTTAGTTAAGGGGTAGTAGGTATCTCTTTAGTCTCCATTTCTCACTTTTTGTCCTCGCACGCTGTTTTCTTCTTTCCTACTTCCGGCTTCAGATCTTTACCATTGAGTAAAACTACCTCTAACAATAAATATTATGCCAAATTTACTGTTGGAATATCAATTGCACATCGTTGGAGCAAATGAAATAATCAACATCAAATTGATGTGATACATGAAGTAGGTTACACTAAACGGATTGCTCAAACGATCAGGCTGAGGTTATTTTAAAAGTTTGCAATGAACAATAAACATGCTACGTCCAGGATTTATACAGACAGTCAAGTGGCTAAAGATAATCTGACTGATTCACATGACAATCGAAGAAATTTATAACAATGTAAAGCGGAGGACGTAAAGATAGACATTCATTAGATTAGAGGAGACTTAGGAAATACAGGACGTTTCCTGTAACAGCAGGCAAACACGCGAAACAGAGCTCAAGATCAAGATTTACCACACTCATACGTTTCAAAACTATCGATTGTTACACTTGCTAAGGCTAGAACCACTTGAAGCTAGGGGGAGAAGATGAACAACTATGATGACAAGACGGATGACTAAAGAAAGTAAACAAATTCATTTGACGCATGAATACACAAAACTGACCGTGACAAGTTGGAAGAAAACATTACCCAGCAGAGAAAAAGCGACATCTTGTTATCTTATTATTTATCATTATTTTTTTGTTGATATGTTGTTCCTTTATATTTGGATTAAAAATTTGTATAAAATAAGTCGAGTAGTTGCGAATAGCATCCTCGGCAGATGGAACTTGTACTTGTAAATAAACTTCTACAATTTCGGCCTATAGCGGAAAAAAATAAAAGAAACAAGCAATTTAAAATTATTTCGTTATATGGTCCATTTTTTAGCTTACCACTTGTTGTTTGTAAAATTTCAGAACAATTGGTTCATTTTTATGACAACCATAGTGGACAGACAAACTGATGAAATACGACATCCCAGTACCTGTTTGAAATTTGAGTTTTTCCCTTCGTGCTTGGAAAAAAAATACTTTCAGCAATAAATTCTAGAAATTTATTTGTGCCACATACGACTTGAGCACATCAAAAGCTTTCAGCAGATTGCACTTCAACAAGCGTTTACGCCTAGTTCATAGCTAGTTTGTAGGGCTAGTTAAAATATACAGCTGAAGAATATTTTTATCCTTTATTTGTATGTTTTTACAGTCACAGCTACACCATGTAAAAAGTTGGGGTCACCGATCGGGTAATGTTCTGAAGGGTCTGAAGGATTCAAAGAGCTTTACTTAATGGCTTTCGAATAGACATCGCTATGTCTGCGATTATTTCCACTTTCCTATTGGTGAGCTATCTGGAAGCCATCAAGCTATCTTCATTCAGTATGTGTAGTTTTGTTTTGAAAATCGCTTATTGAGAATGACCGTAGTAATCATGAGGTGTATTATATTTGTCGTCACTGAGATTCTTTTTTTTTTAATTTTGTATTTCTGAACGCCTCTAGCCTGCTGAGTCATTTCCATATCTTAGTTGTTTAAATTCATACAATGTGGTTGGTTTTAGGATGTTCATATTGCCTTGTACACATTTTCAATTTTTTTGGATTTTTTATCTGTATCCGTTCTTTGTAAGAATAGGAAGTTGGGGGCTCGCATTTGCCAGAAGAAAGGTGTATATCCAATGCGGAGCCTCCATAGAATAACTGAGCCAGTTATTCTCTTCAAGAGGAACGTCTTGAATTTTCGTTACTTGCGGACCAGGTCGTAAGTTACTTCATGATTCTTCTAAGGGCTTTGTTTACAAATTCCAGGGCTCTTCATTCCATTTCACTTTAAGGTTACTCTTCTTTTTTTTATAGATGCACCCTACACAAAAGGATTTACATTGCTTTAATGACACTTAATAAATCAGAAACGATGGTGAAATCATTATTTTTTTCAGTTGTAAAATGTAAGTTAATGCTTCGTGGACCACTTGCACATTTGTTGGATTGACGAATTGCACGAATTCGAAAGCACCCAGTTTTTAGAAGTGTCTGTGATTATGGATGTTTGAGTTTTCATATCTCTGAGCTATTAGGAGTGGGCCCCCCCCACCTCTTAGGTCTCTTCTAACCTCTAAGGGGGTCTTTTCTCTGATTTGTTCCACTATGGGTGCGTCTATCAACTTTTTACGTCTATCAACCCTAGCCTACATTCTTTTTGAACGTACATGTAGGCAATGTACTGTTTTAGAACGATCTAAGAAATGGAATTCTTCGTCCAAAAACATAGATTCTAAACTTACATCATTACTGTTGTCATGAAGTCTTTCATGAAAGTTTTCTACGCTTTGACCGTAGCTTTAATGGTGAGACTTACCGGTATTCTTCTGTCGCGTAGAAAAGGTTCATTGCATTTGCACAAATAAATTCTGAGAGATGTTTTAAAAGAATCGGAAGAGAACCGTTGGCAAGATTCATTTATAACAGCCAATAATCGTAAGGTTGTTTTCAGTACTGCCATATTTTTGAAAACTAATTATATTTGTAAATTTATTACAAGGGCAGAAGCCTCAAGTGGTGCGATAAATATCTAATTGAGGTGATTAATGTCTACAAGAACCTGGCGCTGTCTAAATACCATGCAACATCAATCACTTGAACAAGCCCTCTCAGAACAGCTCACAAAGAACTTGGCACCTCGCTACTATGGGGGTAGTGAATCGCTTATTCTTGTCGGTGGGTGTTCGATACCCTGGAATCACAATCATACGGTGGGTTTTACCTCTCATTATGGCCGTAATCTTAACTTCTGTTCAAGCAAACTTTCAAACCGCTTCTTCCAAGTCCGCTGTGGTTTAGAATATTCTAACTACTATCCCATAAAAGCAGGAGTTCCACAGGGCAGCGTCCTGGGTCCCATCCTCTATAATCTATACACCGCTGATGTCCCCTCCCCCACCAATACCTTCTTGGCAACATTTGCAGATGACACTGCAGTCCTGTCAACCCATTCAGACCTTAATATAGCATCCCAACATCTTCAAAAACACCTTGATGAGATTGAGTATTGGTGCAACCAATGGGGAATCAAGGCCAATGAAGCAAAATGCTCCCACATAACCTTCACCCTCTGCCGCAAGTCCTGTCCGCCAGTTTTTTTAAATTCGATTCCTCTCCCTGTGTCTGAGACAGTAAGGTATCTAGGCTTCCATCTCGACAAAAGACTGACATGGAACCGACATACGAGGCTAAAAAGACAAGAACTAAACAGACGCTTTGGACAACTGTACAGAATACTTCGAAGGACATCCCATCTCTCAATAGAAAATAAACTACTTATTTACAAAGTTATACTTAAGCCAATCTGGACATACGGAATAGAGCTATGGGGGACAGCAAAAAAGTCAAACATCAAGCGCATCCAATCCTTTCAATCAAACGTCCTGAGAACAATAGTAAATGCCCCTTTTTCGTCAGCAACAAAACCCTTCACAATGATCTGAATATACCCTATATTCTTGAACTCATCCCTTCCAAGTTGATTATATTCCATAGTAACCTATCCAAACACCATAATTCCTTAGCACAGTCATTGCACTGCACCACTCATCCCTATAATCCTCCTCGGAGATTAAAACGGCAGTGGCCTCGTGACCTGCTATAACTAAGTGTTAGCGGGAGTCCTGGCAATGGCCAGTTTCTCTAATCATGTCCTGAGCGTCTGTGGCTCTCGCGCTCTTGGTCAGCCTCCGCTGGCTCTTATCCAGTGACACGGCTGACTTAGGAGCGTGGAGGACTTCCCAAGACTCCGCTGCCTCCTTCGCATGCGAGGGAGGTGACAATCATGTGGATTTGGGGGGCCTCTGGGCTGTTTGTAAATATGGTATGAATGATAACATTTATCTTAATTACTTATTGCCTAATAAAGATGGCAGATTGTAATTTTATCTTAATAAATTGTTGTTAACCCCCCCCCCTTTTCAAGCAAACGTCTCCGAAATAAACACTAACGACAGTTAGTAATTTATTAGTCATAAAGACTAAATGATCAGTAATTGGTACCAATAAAAACTTTGTTACATAACTTTTCAAGAAAAAATGTTTGACCTAACTAAACGGTCATGGAAGTTTCGACCGGATGTCGGAGAATCGTAACAGCTGGAAATATCTATTCTTAATATGCTCCACTCGTGGTGTTATAGGGGGGGGGCAGTAACTAATAAAATCTCTTCTGGTTTCAATAAAAATCATTTTCTGCCTCAAAATATTCATTTTTTGACACTTTTACTCTCTGAGCAGTGCGTTTTGATGTTGTGAACATTGTGCGTTTTTACACAATTTTGGCTATACTAATAGTTTATTGATTTGCATCTTTTTATTATTATTTTGTACTATACGAATATCGTGATCTGGGAACTATTATAGATCCTAGGCCGTACCCAAAACACGGTTACACTATTGTGGTTGCCTCGAATAAACTGTACATAGGAGGCCAACTTTTTCCAAGCTTAATTTACTTTTTACATACTTTCTGTTACTATGTCTTAACCAAAATACATCAAGCGTAGCCTATATAGACGTTATAATATAATACGCACAAATTAAAGACGATGGTTTGTTGACTGTTTGAAAGTAGAGCCTCATCAACCTGGCTAGGTAATTTTTGATTGCTTTGTAATTTCAACTTAGACTACAGTCTTCCTATCGTGAATTAGTTGTCTTTTGCCCGATGCTGGCTTACTAAGCTGGAATATACATTAAAAGTAATATTTATTGAATTAGTAGAAGTATAGCGCGTATTCACATAATCTCAACTAATTTACTTTATGCTCACTACAGCCAGAAATTTACAACCAAACGTAGATTATAAAAGCATTACTTCACGGTATAGATACAAATGAATACAAATTAATAATAATAAAACCAGTGAAACAATTGATCTAGTGTATATCTTTAGGCTCGTAATACACATGTTAAAATCCCATATTTAAGCAGGTCAATTTAGTGTCTTTTCTTACATGGCGGAAATCATACCTCGACGAATTAGGTCCTAATTGGAGTTTACCTCAGTTGTGACAGAGATAATTTTGATGTTTCTCTAATTAGATTGAAAGTTTATGTCCCCCAAAATTTGCTAGTACTTGTCCATAAAAATAATTTCGTATCAATGTCGTATCAACTTCGTGAGCTATAATCTATAATCCCTATAATTTTCAATAACCAGCTTTTACTTGGGAGATTTTATGGGGATTAAATTAGATCGATAAGTGTTAAAATTATACATCAGTAAAGAGTGGTTTATGGTAAATAAATTATACATTACATAATGTGATCCAATATATTTTCAAATAATGTCTCATTTCCTGGTTTGTCATTGCCCACTGGGGCGTAATCAGGTACGGCTTTACAATAGACTTGATGATGACATTAGAATTGACTAAGGTCCTATTGGACCCGGACAAATATTATTAGCACAAATTATTAAATCTGTCGAATAATGAACAGATTGAATTGTCCTTCCCAAGGGTTAGGATTGAAAGGGCTTCAAATCGAAGCTGTCTTTACGTGCCGGCTCTGTAAATAATTTGTATGGCAGGCATTTTATGATTTATGATTAGCAGAATCATCTCGTGAGCCCACTGTTCGGCCATTCCAGTATTTAGGCCACGCTGCGACATGTTTGCTGTCAGAACCATCGTGGGTATTAGGATTAGCAGATTTGTTCGAAAGAATGTCCGTCAAATGATTGATAATAAACTCAAAACTCTCCGAATTCGGTCTCTGAGAGTAACAATAGCGATTTTGAAAACAGAAATTTGGCAGGGATGAAGAGTGTAGATAGAAAATAATGACATCATAAAATATTAAATTCACTCTATAAAATATTGATGGTCCTCAACTTTCAAGATTCCACAAAAACTAATCCAATAATCCGAATCCCATCGTCAACCCCTAAGCTAGACACGGGGATATAACTAGTTTACCTCTTACAGCCCGTGTACCCAAAGCTCTCTTGCTTACGCAGTAGCAAGAAATTTTATGAGCGTTTGAGTTCCTAGAATGGGAGATACCATAGCAGAAGAATATACACACTTCTTCTGCTATGGTATATTGCGGGCAAGATATTTAGAAGTCCATAAGTATTAGTTATTGCTGTAACAGAGAACAAATAGTTAAATAGGAGCTCTAGATGTCTTGTAATAAAATAGCTAAGTTTAAAATTAATTTTTTCAGCGAAACATTCAATTAGAAAATTTTATGACAATCAGCCATGCTTATCATCAGAAGGTTTGTTAGGGAACTTTATCTAGGCATTGAAATTATTAAAGATACAACTGAAAATATTAAACTGGCCCTTTCATTTAAAAAAAAATTACATTTTAAATGATTAATCCTACTACCCTTTGTAAAATGGTTCAGTTATGAGAAATATATCATGAGAAGTTATTAATTGTACTTGGCAAAGCTCATTTATAACTAGCATATAAGTATAAGTATAGTATATATATTTATAATAAAGGCTGACAAATGAAATAACACGTTTGAAAGGAAAATCTGGTTTATTTATATTTCTCTATTAAGGGACAAGATTGTTGTTGACTTATAACCATCTTCGTGTTTCCGTGATGATTACAATAATTAATTTTACACTGTGTTTGATCAAAGGGGGTCTTTGATGGTCCGGAGAGTCCATCGCTTCTACGACGGCTCAATCTGCCTTGGTATTAGATAGCATTAATTGCGACTCAGTGAAACGAAAGGGGAAATACCTTTGTGTACTTGTCAACATTGTAAAAATTGAAATTAGAACAAACATGGAATATTTTAGGAACATTGAGACGTCTTTTTTTTTCTTTTTATTGAAAAAAGGGAAACCTTTTAGCATTTTCCCTGCTATAGAATTTTATGAATGATGGCACTTATGAGTTGTTTTTACCATTTTATCATTGAAATAAAAAATTGAACCTTCGTAGAAGCATTGAGCAATCCGATCTTTCAAAGTAGGGTCTTTGATCAAACGCGAAGAAATGTAACACAAAATTGATTGCTATTTACTGCACTGTATAAATGTAAATCTTTAAATACAAGGCGTAAGCCTGTGGTCATGCTAGTGGTAAGGCCCCAATGCCATGAATTTAGTATCGCAAAAAGTAATAAATAATTGTTTTTGGTTAAAAATTTTTTATTGAAGAAATGAGTGACCTGATCTTATGATATAATAACATAATAATCCTTATATTATTAGCATAATTATAATCGCTTTTTCCTTTGAAATGTTCCGAAATTGACTCTATTATGATCCTCCACTTTGATCATTGTCAGAGATCTTGAGGTCAATTTAAACCAAAAATGGATTGGACAGGGTCTAAAAGTGACAAAGAGTTTAGGGTCACAAGTTATAGAACGCGTGACTGTGATTGACCTGAAGATTCTCAAATTTTGAAGAATTTCTGCTGAGTTGTAAGAGACTTTGAAGTATTAAAATGAGACAGAGACAACCTCACTGTATAACAGGTTGGCAAGAAAGTAATTTCGGTTTTTTAGTGTGAAATAAAACTCAATTTCTTCTATACTAAAAATGAACTTAATTCAGTCAAATATCTTCCATTCTGTTCGATGACCTTTTGCCATCTTTCTGGTAACTTCATGATCCCGCGCTCATAGATCTTCTGGTCCTTATCAGCAAGAAACTGAACCAAGTGCGATTTGAGGTCGATGCGAGGCGAGGTTATTACTAAAATTTTTACCATTTAAGAAGTTTTGTAAACTTCGAATTAAATGAAAATCCGACGATGCAAGGTCGGGACTGTATGGAGGATGCGACATCACTTCCCAACCAAGCTCCAATAGTTTCGTACGTGTTGCTACAGATGTGTGAGGCCTCGCATTGTCTCAGCGGAACCCAAATATCGAGCTTTTTAACAAGTCCAAGACGTCTTATATGATTTTCCATTGTTGTGTGTGATACATTTAACTGTTTTGCAATATCTCGCACAGTTATATGACGATTTGATTCAATTATAGCTTTCATTTTGTCATCATCAACTTCAGAAGGTCGACCAGAATGTTGGTCATCTTTCAGTGAAAAATCTCCAGAACGGAATTTTTTAAACCAATTCTTACACGCGCGTTCTGTTAAACAACCAACACCATAAAGTTCACTCTTTGTGAGCCTCAGGCACTTTCTTACCTTTATGAAAATAAAAAAGTTGAAAATGTCGGAAATTCTTTTTTTTCCCTCCATGTTAAAAACTGACCGTAAACAGTTGTAAACAAAGTTACACGGAATTTCTTTCTATAGTAACCTAAAGGAAGCGACTGCCAAATCTCAAAAGAAGAACATTCTAACATTGACAAAAGATCAACGAAACAAACATAACGCACATACCAAGTACTGGTGCAAACCGGAATCACTTCCTTGCAAACCCATTAGAATATTTATCATATATCAACTATATAGATTAAGTATTATTAGTTGTAGTATGTAATTGCACAGTTTTTACTCAAATGAAAAATATAGTGACAGTGGCGTGATTCGAAGCCGGGGACTCCTGATATCCAGCTGGGCGCTCTTCCAACTCTGACATTCCTGCGAACCATCAGCCAAGTAAATGTCTAACGTATTTAACCATTGATATTTCAAATCTCTCAATGAATGTATCGTAAAATCTTAAAATATATTTATTTCGCAGTCCCCACCAGATGCAACTAAAAATTTTAACAAAGAATATTCACTATGATAGATGTCTAATGTTATTTGTAGTACGAAATGTCACGACTGTCAGCATCCTCATTTGACACAATTCAAATTAAGACTCCCGAAGCCCATCGGGTGAATCACTTTAGGGTAAAGTCATACTAAACTTTTTCACATACGATGGGTTTATCAGGTGCGTACAACATTGGTCTACTCACAGCTATATTTTCATCTATGATCTACTCGTTTGTGTGACAATTTTTCATCCGTGACCCTCATTGAACGATTATGCTGGCAAATTCACCAATAATATTTGATGGTGACTGTAGCGACCGCTAACTACATAAGTTAAATCACCCTATACTTTAGTGCATATATATTGTAAGCAAAAGTAAAATAACATGAACTAAATGTATTATAATTAAATGTAAATCATTGTAAAAGTGTTAAGCAATAAAAGGCGGACGCCAAACAGTCATAAACGAGAAAGGGTTGCCAGCCGGAAGTCATAAACGAGAAAGGGTTGCCAGCTGGCAGTCATAAACATGACAGGGTCACCAGCTGGCAGTCATAAACAGTCAGGTACCCACCAGCCTAAGAGCCAGGTGGGCAAGGGTACCACGGGTCATAAACAGTCATAAACATAAGAACCCTTGTGCAGCCGCTACCCCCCAAGGGCAAGGGGTGAGGCAATCGGGCGGCGGTCGCATTTCCTCACGACAGGTGTGAAAATCAACCGCCAGCCTAGGGCCTTCCCCCCCCCCCCCCAGTAGAGAGCATACTTAAGCCAGGGCTCCTGGCCCTGGAAGTCAGTCTCTTAGACTCCATGCCAGTCTCCTCGTGAGTCTCTTAGTCTCCTCGCCAGTCTCCTCGTCAGTCTCTCAGTCTCCTTGCAGACTCTCTGGCGCCCTGTACCCGTGACGCTTGCTTGGTTTCCGCTCGAACTCTGAAAACTTGCCTTATTATTTACGAAACCTCTGTACCTCTTCTCTTGAACATAGTGCATTGTCGGGGCACATACCTATCATAAATGGAGTCAGATAGTAACGCTGTCATGGAACGATTGTCCATGTTATAAACTCGAACAATCCGCACTTGTCGCCAGGGCTAGGGTGATCAGGCACCTCCCTAGTGATGACCCGACAGTGACGTAAAAACCATACAACAAATTCACCAACTCTGTCCATTCATCATTTCTTATATGAAAACGTAGAACCATGCTGTAATTTTGTTGGATATTATATGTTGGTTTTATTACAGAGCTTGGAGATTAGTTTGCGGTACGATCAAAACCGTCTGTTTATAAGTAAACACAATGTTTTATTGATAGGCACCGTTTGTTTTACTGATATAATTACAAAAGCGCAGCCACTGCCAAAGTACTAAATTATGATAATGTTTAGTGCGTTTTAAACTTCTTGTTATATGACTGCAATAAGTGAGCACACTGCCTCATTACGCCCATTAGTCCTTTTCCAGATCTGAGTACTTGCTATTGCTCTCTTTTTAATTGTACTGTAGCACCCTCGACCCGGAGACCCGGAGACTGCCAGGGGCTAAGTATGTGCCTGTTCTCCTTATTTCATCTGCAGCTTACTCGTCTTAGTTTAGAATAATTACATAAAGTACTATCTAATTAGCCTGGGACAAGTGATATAATTAAGTTTCGGGTAAAATACATCAAATAATAATATAAATAATCTCTAGTCTCCACAAAATTTTTTTTTTCTTTTATGGGGAAGTCACATAAAACGACACTTGGCCCGACCATAACTTAGTTTAGTCCAAAGCACTCGCAGAAAAATAAAAAACCGACTGAATTGCTCTCCGTCATTAGAGACCTTTTATTGAACTATGAAAACATAAAATAATAGTCTTAATTATTTTAAATAAGTTTTCGAAGTTATTCTGTTTATTTTATTAAAATATAGACGTTAGATAAATAATAGTAAATAGATGATAGAGAATGTAATACTCATATAAATCAACGATTGGAATCAGAACTCTTCATGCCATGTTAATTGATTCCAGCCTAGTTGAAATTAGCAGTATGTTAACTTCTGCGATGTGTATTATAATAATTCTTTCTAATCTATTTAAGATTTTGAAAATGAGTATTAGTAAAAAACATAAAAAAAACAAACACGAAATTAAGAACTATAAAATAACCATTATAACGATAAAACGTATTCTCAACGAATTGTCATAAAATTATTAAAACTTACATAAAACATAACTATATATCAGTCTTATGGCTACTCACCCAATTGTTTATGTGGGATATTTAAATCATCTTAAAAAATAGTATTTTTTTTATCTATTAACTAGGGCTGCTACATACACACTCCTCACTCTAAGTCTGGCTTTGTCCAGGAGTTATGAAGGGGGCATGTTTATTAAAAAAGTGCTATTAAATTAGAATTTTTAACTCTAGTAGAATAGCAGGACAATTTCAAACCAAGTAAAGTTCAGTACTGTTAATGGAATATATTTTATATTGTATTTATATATTTGACTGCGGCCGTTGATACGTGTAATAATAGAATTTAGTTTCTCTCCATATGCGCACGTATAAGTTTTTATCATTTGACTGTTTATTTTATTGTTGAGATAATTGAAGATGACGGCTCAGATCAATAAAAAATTATCAGTTGTGGAAAGGCAATATAGCTGTTTTGTACTAATACCATTCTACAATCTTTTTATTAAAAATAATATTTGTATTCTACCAATACGTCTGCGGCAGGCTACAAAGACTCCTCATTATAAGAAAAATTAAAAAAATCCTTACTTTTCACAATTTCATATTATATTGTGGATTATAAATCCTGATAGGTATTGTACGTTTCAACATTTAGTTGATGATAAAACAAACAAAAATATTGTGGATAAAAGTTTGCTATAGTCCCATTTTATGCGTATACTCATGTCTTGTTGGAGCTGTACAAAAAAAAATATAAATGTACCGATCGAAGAAGAGTTGTGATATAGCGTAGGTATATTTTAGTGAGAGAAGTCTTCCCTCGCCAGAGATGAGGCCATTTCCATGTAAATTTAACAAATGGTTATACCAGGAGCGGGGTTGCTTTTTGTAGGCATACCCCCCTGCACTTGATTAAGACCGGGCCATTGGATGAAAAACATAGTGTGTGCTCTGACAGCTAGTGGAGCTATGTCGGATACATCGTGACTCTGAAAAAGCTTTAGTTCCTTATCTTCAAATGGATAGATAAAATCGGCAAATGGGTGCGATTGAAAATGTGTAATATTTGTTAAGAATAGGAGTGGGTTTAGTCATAGGTGATTTGTTTTTAAGTAGCTTACAAGCTAGATCTCGGTCAAGAACATATGTATGAGTTTTCGGGGGATAAGTTGTTAAGTCAACTAAACCTCTTTAAAAATAAGTTTACTTGTTTTGGAAGGCTTTATCGCCACTATAAGGAATAAATTTGGATTTGAAATGATGTATTGAATCTGAGTGCATTAGGTCATTTTTGTTTCAGGGCTTGTCAGCCAAAAGGGTCATTGGTGCCTGGATATATATATATATAATCAATTCCTTGATTGCGCTTTTACGATTTTTTAAATTATTTATACTTCTATTATTATTATACAGACCCTGGAAAGAAATTTAATGGCATAAAAATACTTGATGTTTATAAAACACATATTTTACACGTGAATGTTACATAGTTAATGTCCTTGACCAAAAATAAATACTTTTAGTGACACCTTATAAATCATTTTCAGCCGTTAGTTCTATTATTTGTGTACTATGTTTCTGGTAATCCAGTGAGTCCAATATACTACTTACATACTATGTACTAAATTACTTACATGATTAGGTTATAGATACTTTAAGATTGGGATTGGGTTTAAAAAATGTTTTGAAGAATTCATGGTGGATTTTTCCCAGTCGGACGATATCCTTAGTTTCTTAGGTCATCTTTTTATTTTATATTACTTATTATAGGTGGCAGACAATGAATGAAGATTTCAACTGAAACTTAAACATTCCTTAATGTGTGTTCAGATTAAGTTAAAACTGATTACGAAGTAAAATAAAATAGGAAATAAATAATGTGATACGAACTATTGTTGTACTTGTCGACATTTTCCTTGATTTTCCCAGAAACATCCATTTAAAGGTAAAAACAGGGCTGTTTTTTTTCTTATTCATATTTGACCCCCATCTTGTTGATTGGGGTAAATATTTAATTGAGCGAACTTTTAATTGCTTTTAAACGCTATAAAAAAATCTTATATGAAGGGGGATTATCGATCTGCATATTTAATAATCAAAAATGATAGTTGAAAAATGACAAAGATCTGTAATTCAAAAATAAGAACCAAGCTTTTAAAACGATTATAAGGAAAATAACGATTACTAGTAAAAAAATATAAAATAATGAAACTTTGAAGACAGAATTTTCAGTGTTAAAATAGTACTATAGCTGCAACTTGACCTTCCTGGATCATACGATTTATATAAGATAAGTGCGATAAATTAATTTGATCATACGATGATCTATTATCTATTTTACGGTCTCAATCGTAACATGCAGAAAGAATGACTCACAGACAACTAGGCTTTTAAAAATTGTCCCCGAATCTGTTAATTGGTAGAGTCTCGTATTTTACCTCGTAGGTAATCTGCCCACTGCGGCCAAAGAAAAAAATAGAAGAGGAATACTATTGAAAATATATTTTAGGAAGCCAAAAAAAATATCTTTATACCTCATGTCTATTTTGTGGTTGGATATAACTGTACGCATAAATGTTTTAGAAAAATGTTTGTTTTAGCCACGTGGTTAAAAAGAGAACCCTTATGTCCCAATTAGAATTTCCAGTATGTTCCCCAGCACAGATGACGATGCCATAACCACAGCAGCCACAGCTGGCTTAATTGTGACGGGGACCCACTGGTCAGCAATGCCGGGAAATTGCGGAGCTCAGCACGTATTCATATATGGCGAGGAGGTCGATTTTACCCCCTCTATCCCTTGAAACAAGTAATGGCCAATCGGCTCACATCGGCCTTCGCGATGGATTGAAAAAGAAAATTTTTGCCCCAGAAAACGCCCAAACATTTTCCTTGAAATCGATGGTATATCAATCTGACAGCTATGATCAAATCTTTAACTTTAAATTATATTTTTCTCTCCTGAATTCATTCTCTTTATGAAACGTTTTCAGAACATCCGAACGTGATTGGAATAAAAAATGATACGGAATAGTTGAAAAGCGATAGAGGGAAAATAGCAGGGAATTAGTCAAATAAAATAAGGGGATGGATATAAAAAGAAAACTAATAAAACTATAAAGTGATGGATGAATACTGTTTTGAGGCCCCAATGAAGTGGTTGGAAAAATGCCTTACCTTATAAGTCCTTATAAATAAAAAAAGTCTCAATTATACATAAACCTTTTCTTTTGTTCATAAAAGGTTTTATTCAATTGAAAAGAGGAAAATATTTACTACTCAATAGACCTGTTATGTATAATTAAACTCGGATACCTGTACGAATGAAAATATGCCTGTTCTGAATTTTAACCAAAAACTGATCGGAAAATCTCAAAATTTCAGATTAATTGCGAGCCAATTTTATGATTGCTATCATAGAATATATCTACCCTACATTAAGACATGGCACCTAAATGATAGTTCTCTCTCTTTGGTCTTGGCAATAAAATATTAAAAAGTGATCAGACACAGATTGTACATTCTGCACGCGATGTGCTGGTTATCTCATTGCTTCTACCTGACCAAGCCGTTAAATGAGGTGTGATCTAAGGATAAATACATTGGCCAGTAGGCATTGGATTGAAATGGCTGGTAATAGTGATAATGGTTGAAAACACTGTTTCAACATTTCGTCTTTGTTCAAAGCGCATACATGGATATATGAGAAGTAAAACACAATACAGTTTGTTTAGGAAGCAACCATACCGTATTGTTGGCTATTAAAACGTTTGGAATATTTTTGAATTTATTTCTACTCACCGTTGTTGATTTGTACATAACCATGAGGAATAAATCAGAGCTTTAACTTTTAAAAAGCTTGACTGTTCATTGAAAAATCTAAAAAGCTACTCAAACGGTACCTACTAACTTATGTTATTTTTTCACACACTTCATGTGATCTGTATTGAAATTATTCAGCCTATCCAGCGCGTTGTTATACAATCTTTTAAAATAACAGCTTGACTTGATACATTTTACCATCGCTACCATACAATTTGAGCAGTAAACCAGTTTCCGTTCCAATATCTGCATCTGTGCTCTTATAGAAGAATGGATATTTGACCATGACTGAAAATTGGTATCGCTTGGAAATGCTTTCCAACTCGCTGTCTTTTCAGCTCCAAGTGAAAAAAAAATTTATATGGATACATATCAGATATATAATCGACTTAAGTCAAATAACATACCAAATCATCTTTATTTTGAGACTTTCTTAGTTATCTAGGAATAACAAGAATGTGTGCAAATAAAGAAATAACTAAATACAAATTTCGTTAAAAAAACCAACAAGAAACAGGTAAACTAAAGATACGAAATGTAATAAAAGCTCCATTAATTGCTTGCTCACTATCAAAGTTAACCGGATGTATTAAACACGACATCCATTAGATTACATCTCCTTAAAATGAAGATCAAAGCCGTGATAGATGTGATGCCGCGACAGCTCATTCACCTGACGCAAATTGTTCCGGTTGATGGAGGTAGTACCCCTATGTCCCTGTCAACCGGAACGGTTTTAATTGATTGTCAAACTTTGTAGCTGTCACAGGATATTGATATATTGACGCAAATATTACCGCTCATAGATTCCATTTAGGGAAAAACGGGCCAGCATGCATTAAGGGGCAGCACAATATTATAAATTGAGTTACTTCATAGAATATTTGAATCCATCTTGTAATTTTTATGGTAAAGCAATAAAATAGTAAATTAATAAATACATGAAAGTCCTCAATCCACTTTCGATTTCTTCCGACTAGTTACGATTCTCTTTCAAGGATACAGTGCTCATTGGTAAAAAATAATATATTCAAGAGGAAAATCCTACATGTGCCGTTTCTCAGAGAAACGCTTTATTCTGTCAAGGAGTTTTGAAAATAAAAGGGTTAGTAAGGAGAGATTATTTTTGGTGTTAAGATGAAGGTTACACAAACGAGTTTTGAGTAAAAATCAGCTATCTTTTGTTATGATATGCTTTTAGCACCTTGACTTCAGTGTTTTTTGTATACAGACGAAAAATGTTTTTTCCACTTTTTATAAACTCTTTCACTCCGAGTGGTGATCAGAAATTTGCACCCAACCACACCAGCTGACGAAATAGAAGAAGAACTCTCAGCTCTCGGATACAAAGTTCGTCAAATAACAAACGTGTTGCGTGAGGATAAGCAACAGGATGAAAAAATAAAAACAGCATTACCACTGTTCTTTGTCGAACTCGAGAGGACACCTGGAATCGAGAAGATATACGACCTAACAAACCTGTACTACACAAGGGTACAGGTTGAAAAACCGTATCCCAAACGCGATATCGTCCAGTGCCATAACTGTCAGGCATATGGGCATACAAAATCTTACTGCCACCACCCTCCCAGGTGTGTTAAGTGCAGTGGGCAGCACAAATCTGAATTGTGCAAAAAGCCCCTAAAATCGCCTGCGGTATGCGTGCTTTGCCACCAAGGACATCCGGCCAACTACAAGGGCTGCGAGGCCTACAGAACACTGAAGTCCAGGACAGAACAACGTCGTCAGCCAGAAGAGGAACAGCCAGTAACAAGAAGCGGCCCAGCCAGAAATTTGAGGCCTTCTGTCTCTTTCGCTGATGCCGTTCGCAACAGAGAGGAGTCACAGGCACCGCCCACTCCCTGTCCGCAAGACAACCTGTCCCAGCATTCCATTCATCCCGTTTACCCTCAAACTCAACCCCATCCTCAACCACACATCTCACATATTCCTCCACCTTCAAGTTCTTCGGATCTCACCAGCCTATTAACCTCATTCCTTACAGAGTTCAGAACCCTAATTACCCCTCTCATTTCCCTTCTTACAAATCTTGTCTCCTATCTTATCCCCGTTAAACATAATCCATAAGTGGATCGTTCCAACTCCTTATCCATTCTCCTTTGGAATGCGAATGGTGTTCGCACCCACACTAACGAACTGACAGCACTACTCCACGACAAAAACATCGACGTAGCTCTTATTACTGAAACAAGACTTACGAGTAAACGACCATTTACCGTTCGACAGTACCAGACTTATCGAACTGATCACCCAGATGGAACATCTCATGCAGGTACCGCTGTCATTGTCCATAACTCTATATCCCACCACATAGTTCCTCTGGTAGCACATGATTTCCTTCAATCCACTGCAGTGTCAATCACCACCTTCACTTTTCCCCTTACACTAGCATCAGTGTACTGCCCTCCTAATAAATCCATTTCTGACTCCCAATTCATCTCCTTTCTAGACTCCATCGGACATCGTTTCCTTGTGGGTGGGGACTTTAATGCGAAGCACGAACACTGGGGGTCAAGATCCACAAATACACGAGGACGTGCTCTGCTGTCTGCACTCACACGGAAACATTGCTCCACTATCACTCCTGACACAGCCACCTATTGGCCATCTGATCCCAACCGAAATCCTGATATCCTTGACTTCTTTTTTTACAATAGTTTAGGAACACTAAACTATTCACTCACGCGCCTTGATGATCTCTCCTCTGACCATAGTCCTTTATTATTAACCATTTCCCTAAGACCAATTCACAAACTGCCTCCTCCTTCATTTATTAGGGGCCCAGTTGACTGGGACCACTTCCGTCAGCTTCTTACAGAGTCCGTAAACCTCAAATTATCCCTGAAAACATCCCAAGACCTAGACGATGCAGTGCATTCTTTCACTATCCTGGTCCAGAGGTCGGCTTGGGAGGCATCGTCACCCAGAAATCCATAATCATAATCGTTTATCTCAGCATCTCAAAGACCTAATCCAATCCAAACGCCGCTGCAGAACAGTGTGGCAAAGATCCCGGCATCCTGCTGATCGCCGCTCGTACAATCAGTACTGCCGATTGGTAAAGCGGCGATTGGCATCCTTCCGTTCCGATTCTTTCAATTCCTACCTCTCCTCTCTGTCTACCAGGGATAACTCCTTGTGGAATCTAACCAAAAAAATCCTAAAGTATCAACCTGTTTCACATCCACTCCGTCGTGATGATGGGTCCTGGGCAGCCTCGGATGGGGATAGGTCGGAGGAATTTGCTCTGCATCTTACCCATACTTTCACACCTCACCTTTCTCATCAAAGCCATACTCACAGCACAACTGTGGAAGATTTCCTCACTTCACCTATTCCTCTCTCTCTTCCACCAAAAGCCGTTAATCCCTCTGAGGTCAAATACCTTCTGAAAAACTTACCTTACCGAAAATCCCCTGGATATGATCTCCTTACTCCTCAAATTCTCAAACAACTTCCTCCTAAAGCAGTAATCTTCCTAACCCATATATATAATTGCATTATCCGAACGACGCACTTTCCACTCCCCTGGAAACACTCCATTATTGTCCTATTCGCCAAACCTGGTAAACCACCCAATGACGCCTCATCTTACCGTCCAATTAGCCTACTCCCTATCCTCTCAAAAATATTTGAGAAACTCCTACTAAAACGTCTACTTCCAATTGTTGAATCCAAAAACCTTTTTCCCACACACCAGTTTGGTTTCCGCCAACGGCATCCCACTGCTCAACAAGGTCTTCGCGTTGTTGATCACATCTCCTCAGCCCTTGAAACCAAACAGTATTGCACTGCTGCCTTTCTTGATATAGCTCAAGCTTTTGACAGGGTTTGGCACGCAGGTTTGCTCTACAAGCTCAAAAGATATTTACCACAGACTCTTTTCCTGATCCTACAGTCCTACCTTTCGAACCGCTTCTTCCGCTGTGGTTTAGAATACTCTAACTACTATCCCATAAATGCAGGAGTTCCACAGGGCAGTGTCCTGGGCCCCATCCTCTATAACCTATACACTGCTGATGTCCCCTCTACTCCCAATACCTTCTTGGCCACATTTGCAGATGACACTGCAGTCTTGTCATCCCACGCAGACCCCGACATAGCATCCCATAACCTTCAAAAACACCTTGAAGAGATCGAGTATTGGTGCAATCAATGGCGGATCAAAGTTAATGAAGCAAAATGCTCCCACATTACCTTCACCCTTTGTCGCAAGACTTGTCCACTAGTTTATTTTAATTCTATTCCTCTCCCTGTATCCGAGACAGTACGGTACTTAGGCTTCCATCTTGACAAACGACTGACCTGGAACCCACATACGAGACTAAAAAGACAAGAACTAAACAGACGCTTTGGACAACTGTACAGACTACTTCAAAGGACATCCCATCTCTCAATAGAAAATAAACTACTAATCTACAAAGTTATACTTAAACCAATCTGGACATACGGAATAGAGCTATGGGGGACAGCAAAAAAGTCGAACATCAAGCGTATCCAATCTTTTCAATCCAAAGTCCTAAGAACAATAGTAAATGCCCCTTATTATGTCAGCAACAAAGCCCTTCATAACGATCTTAATATACCCTACATTCTAGAACGCATCCCTTCCAAGTTTATGAAATTCCACTGCAGCCTTTCCAACCACCCTAATCCTCTAGCACAGTCATTGCACTGCACCACTCATCCCTATAATCCTCCTCGGAGACTGAAACGGCAGTGGCCTCGTGACCTACTATAAACGCGTGACAGTGGGAGTCCTGGCAATGGCCAGTTTCTCCAATCATGTCCTATTGTATGAATGAGCGAGTGAATGATGCTGTAAATATGGTATGAATGAGATCATTTATCTGTATTATTATTGCCTTATAAAAGGCAGATTGTAATTATTGCACAATAAAGATTGTTATATAGTACAATAAACTCTTATTAATCTGACAGACACATTTGTGAGTGTCATATAAAGAAAACGTACTCAAATAAATTTTTGGCGTAGGAGAAATATGGCCCTCCGCCAGAATTTGAACTCGGGACCGTCGGATTTCAGTTTTAGTACTATCCAAGTAAATTTACAAGAACTATTTCTAAGGAATAGTCTAAACAAAAACATATTGCGATGTTTTTAGTTAAAACAGATGGAAGCTGACAGGACCAGATGAGAGAAACATTGTTAAAAGCCATTGTTTAAACGAGAGTATCAACTTCCTACCAGCTCAACTCGGTCGGAAGAGTAGCTGGGTGGAAAAAAGAATGTCCTGGATTCGAATCCCGGACATAGCCCTATTTTCCCCATACATCAAGAAATATTTAGAAATTCTCACCTGTGAGATTTATTACATACATGCAGTTATTCCACCATTGAAGCATTAGGAACACAGCTTCTACGTGATTTGCTGTGGTTAGAGGTTGTGTTTATATATATTTGAATATCTTTTTTGGGATCATAAAGGTATCATAAAAATTAGAAATCATTTCATTATGTCATAATTTCAAAGGAACTTAAAATTATATGCTGAATAAACCGGTGACGGCGATAAGAAATTGAAACACCTGCGACACATAAATAACTATGTGCACAGATGCCTATTATATAATCTTTACTGTGAAAAGATTGGTAATTTTAGACAGACATGTCAACTACCCTCGAAAATTTCAGAAGTATTGAGTGGCGATGAGGTGGAAATTAAGAACTGGTAAAGGTTTCGAAAAAACCTAGACGTAATAAAAAAAAGGTTTCAGATCTGGATGCAGCGTTGACAATACTTTAAGAATGCCCATGATGTATGGTCCAGTTATGGTTATTGTGCCATGCATTGCTTGGTATCATATTATAAATTCTTCGCCAATTCGGATAACTTTTAAGTGCAACTGAAAATCACTCCGTGATAAAAAAATTTGGTTTCTTATTTGAATTAACCCGGGAGAACTCGCGCCGTGAGATTATCTCTTACGTTCGAAGAAAATCAATGGTAATTTGGAAGTGGGGTTGGTGGGGGAGAACGGGGTTTTGTCTACCTGAGTTTTCATCTTTAGTTTATAAGATTATAGACCTCAGTCCATGTTTTGTCGTCCTCAGTCCTCACACAAGAGAGTTTTTGTAGAAAAAGTGCGTACTGTGAGAGTTTTTGTCATGTGAGTGTTCACGTCACTTTTTATTACTGACGTTTGATTTTTATTCGTTGCCATAATTATAATATTACGGTTTCTTGTTGGTTCTTGTTAGATATTTTCATAACAAGTCATGTCACCATTTGAACTTGGCTCAGCTAGTATACCACTCTTCCGAGCTTTTCAGCTGAAGTACCTCAAATGTACCAACTCCGCAGTAAGATTTTTTTGTCACTTCTAAATTTTATTTATTTTTTCTTATTCTTCAATTTCTTTATGCCTGATCTAGCTATTGAAGTTGAAATTGAAAAGTTATGATTTGTAACAAACATATCATTTCAAATTAAAAGAGCTGATTACGATCTCATTCCTAAATCAGGACTATCAAGAACCAGAGGTAATATACCCCTAAGAAAAACAACCGCGATATAACCAAGAATGGCCGCCAAGAGATCAACGAGTGTATTTTTATAAACCAAATACGAGAAATTTTAGGAATAATGTTAAAAGACAGGCAGTTTCCACGCGATCCATTAACTCACATCAAAATCGTCCGATGTATTTAATAAAAAATGAGGAACCACAAGAAGAATATTCCTACGATACGAGTATTAGGAAACTAAAAACAAAATTGAACATTTTTTAGGATCAAACCAGGACGACAACAATCCGACATTTATATATATATAACAATTATATATATATATAATTAAAGCAGTTGCAAAGCTGTATATCTTTTTTAAAAAGGACTTTATTTTAAATTACACTACACAAAGTTTTAAATAAAATATTAAATGGCTAAGCAGCTAAATGAACATACTCAATGAATCACAGAAGGGGATTGCTTATATCTAAGCGAGGAGGCTCATATATAGGATAGCAAAGGACAGTGGTCAGCAATGCGATAGTGACCTGATAGCGGACTGTGTCACCATTTAACTCCTCCCACGGGAAAATTGGACATTAATCCGGGAATGGGATCGCTGGGAGAAGAAATTTGGTATGGATTAGCCATAGGTGATAATGGTATAAAAGGAGGTGTTGTAGGAGTAGGTTCTTGGGATTTCTTCTGTTTACATTTATAATAGATAATAATTTCTACGGTAAAACTTATTATGATTAAATTAATTATAATACCTCCATGAATAAAAGGAAAATCAAAGGTGTCTACTATTTCTATAAATTGGGGTATAGTTTGGTTAATAGTTTCAATTTTAAGTTGGGTAATAAGTTATACATTGGCAAAGGGATTAAATTATAATTATGGGTGTATGTTTTGTTTAATATACAATCTTTTTCAGTGGTATTAACTAATGCTATATTGGGTAGGAATATATTTTCTTTAATATAATTGGTTAAAAATTTTGATTAAAAATAATATAAACTTTTAAATATTCATTAAATCTAATGTTAGTAGAAATTTCCCTAAGAGGACATTCTTTTATAGTAGAATTTATAATAATATTATTAATACAAGTATTGTTACTAATCTCTAAGTTTTTACAATAATAAAAATGATCAAGGATACACTTTCCTTTATAATAATTGCTATTTTCTTAATAATAATGGGGTTAGTAATATCAATTTCTTTATACATTTTATTAATAATAATAGGTGTTGGTACAATAAGGTATCCTGTATAGGACTGTTCGTGAATTATTACAATTACAATTACATGACATGAAATGAAGCACTTTGATAAGAGCAATAAATTTTTGTGTTTTCCCAGATAATGGTGTTGTCATTTGAGATTAAAGTTATAATGTTTTATATTCCTTTAAGGATATCTTTTAATAATTTAGAATGTATTACTCCGATTTCACAAAATTCCATTGTTAAAATGAGTTCAGAAATCTTTTTTTCTAGTAGCCGGATGAGTAAGAAATGAATAAGCTTTTTCTTCTATGCTTACCATTTTTATGTTAGATTAGGTTTCTCTAAAATTCGTATTGATTCGTCCTATGTCCTTATTAAATTTATCAATTATTTGTTTGTGCGTATTAAAAATATTTCTAGTTCATTAATATTAGTTTGTATGTTTGCTAGTGCTAGGACCTGGATAAAGATTAGTGTCAGTGTCATTGTCTTTGTATGTAACAAAATATTTTTTCTTTTGTTTACTAGGTCTTTTAATGTTGTTTATATGTGTGTTGCCTATTTTTATTTTATAGTAAGTTTTTCTTAGGTTTAATCCTAGATGTCTTAACAAATTCTTCTGAGTTAAGCTCAGGACGTTCTTCACGATTTTGATTAAGTTTTTCATTACGGGTTTCTTTAATGAATTCTACTTTCTATCTTACTTCCGTATGAAAGTCTTTTAGTTGTTGGAAATAATTATTAACATGTACTTCTTGTATGTCTTGCGTGTCATATGAGTCTTTTGTTTTTCCGAATGTTATTTCATTTGGAGTTAATTTTAAATTTTGATTAAGAGTATTATTATATGCTATCGTGCTTGTTTGTACAATTCTTTCGAAGTTAATATTCTTATTTTGATTAATATTTATTCTCATTATTTCGTTAAAGGTGGCATGACATTTGTTTAGTATGCCTAAAGGATTTGAATAATTTTTGCTAGTATAATGAATTTTAATGTTGGTTGCTTTACAGAATTGTTGAATTCTTTACCATGGTCCGCGCAAATACGCTCTGGTATAGGGTATAAGCTAATGTATTGTTCCAAAGTTTGGCATATAGTTAACGCGTTTTTATTGTTAATTACTTGCGCGTATAGTCGTTTTGAGAAGGTATCGATAGTTTTAAAAATTATTTGTTTGTAAAATTGTAATAATTCCATCATAATTTCTTGAAATGGTTTGTCAGGAGTAGGTTTTGTTAATAATTTACTTTTAATTGGTTTGCTATCGTATTTATTTGTTTTACAAATTTCACATTGATTTATAACTTCCGCGATTTTGTCCTTCATATTTGGAAAATAAATTGCTCGTTTTAGTTTATCATGTTTCCTAAATTCCGCGATGACATGTTTTACCATAATGATAATCTAAAATTGCCTGTTGTTGGTCACTCGATTCTGTAACGTCTTCGCATATTAAAAAGTATTTTTTAAGAGTGAAGACTGTTTAGTTCTACTGGATTGTCTATGATCGAAATAAAAATCTCTGTTGTCTGAAATGCCCTCAGGTCCCTGTTCGGGCGCCAATTAAAGCAGTTGCAAAGCTGTAGATCTTTTTTAAAAAGGACTTTATTTTAAATTACACTACACAAAGTTTTAAATAAAATATTAAATGGCTAAGCAGCTAAATGAACGTACTCAATGAATCACAGAAGGGGATTACTTATATCTAAGCGAGGAGGCTCATATATAGGATAGCAAAGGACAGTGGTCAGCAATGCGATAGTGACCTGATAGCGAACTGTGTCAGCATTTAATTATATATATATAAATCCACCTATTAGCGTCAAAAGACATTCAGTATTTATTTTTTTTATAAAAACCACTACTGGAGAGGAAAAAGGAACGGAAGTAATATTTACCTATTGAATTATTGCGCTATTCCCTCTCCTTATTACACAATGTTCTCTATTTGTCATTAGAACCGTTATTTTGTCTCAAATCTAAAATGATTTTATGAATAAAAATTTTTTTTGACATTGAACAAATTCCATCGTTCGGCATTTTGTTTGAAAAAATTCTGCTGGCTAGTGCTGTTCTAATTACAGCGAGAATATATTCGTGATAGTCAGCGCTATTATCGTATTACTGAGGTTTATGGTGTTATTTTCAGAATTTTCGACCCGCTCGCATACCTGTATATTGGCAACCGTTGACTGAAAGTACCCCGGACTAATGCAGCTGTTACGTATTGACGAGCCGGATTTGAAAGGAGTGAGTTTGAAAGTTTTATCGCCCCTGCTGTAAACAAGAGCGGAGGTACAGTTGGGAACGGCCGACCGAGGGAATAAAGCTTTATTGCTACTGTGGAAATAAAGACTTTTTCTCGCTGTAACGAGGGCTCAGCCAGCAGCAGGCACGATGCTCTAAGGCTAATTGTTCTGTCAATGTTGGCGAAATTGACGGCTCACTTCAAAAGTACAAAACAAGGCTGTTAGTTGTAGGATTTTTTGTTTCGGTTCTTTTCCTACTCGAACGGAGGGTTTTGTTTGGTATATCGTATATAACCAAAATCAAGGATTTAGAAACAGAAAAACTTAATAGATGATCCTGAAATATTATTCAAAATAGCATGCCTTTATGAAAAACAAGTGTTGGGTTAAAGTGGCTTCAACTCTCTATGAGTATAATTCAAAAACACAAATTAGATATTATTCATGACTTCAAAACATTTAATTCGAAATCCTACTAAATATGATTAAAAAATATTTTTGATTGCCATTCATGTTAATGATTAATTAACATTAATGACCGCTATTCATGTTTTATAAAGCTGTAAATATTATTTATGAGTTCAGGTAATAAAATAGAATCTCTCTCTAATATTATAATCTAAAGGTTAACAAGGAACCCCCGATCTCAATGATAGACAGACATATAAATATAAGGGTGGAAAATAATAGCGAGATCCTAACAAGCAATTGGTATTTTTGATTGAAAATATTTCATGTTATTTGTTAAGGTTTGTTAAAGTGTCATCCACCTAGGCTTACCATTTTGGAAGGTTTTCCATGAAAACTATTTTTCTCAAAATTTCAACTCAAAAGAAACCAAGTTGCAAAAAGAAAATGGCATAAATAACTTTTTTTTTTGGAAAAATTTTTGAAATTATTTAAGGGTTGGTTATTGGCTATAACATTTTTCAAAGCAACTTTGAAGAAGACACCGGACACAATGTTACGTTTTTCTTTTTGATGCAATTTAAAATATTATCGCTTAATGTTTTGATTAAGTTTTCTATATTTCCTGGCTATACTAACCATGAGCATCTTGCAATTAGAACAAGTTAACCAAGGCCATACAATTTAGCTACAACGAATATCACCACATTAAAGAAAATTTAATTGGATGACTTCAAAATTTGTGCTATTTTGTTAAAATTTAACAGTGATATAGTTATTAACGAAGTGTGACTTCTATATTATAACTTTATTGTGCAATAATTACAATCTGCCTTTTATAAGGCAATAATAATACAGATAAATGATCTCATTCATACCATATTTACAGTCATCATTCACACAATAGGACATGATTGGAGAAACTGGCCATTGCCAGGACTCCCACTGTCACGCGATTATAGCAGGTCACGAGGCCACTGCCGTTTCAGTCTCCGAGGAGGATTATAGGGATGAGTGGCGCAGTGCAAAGACTGTGCTACAGGATTAGGGTGGTTGGAAAGGCTACTGTGGAATTTCATAAACTTGGAAGGGATGAGTTCTAGAATGTAGGGTATATTAAGGTCGTTATGAAGGGTTTTGTTGCTGACATAATAAGGGGCATTTACTATTGTTCTCAGGACTTTGGATTGAAAGGATTGGATACGCTTGATGTTCGACTTTTTTGCTGTCCCCCATAGCTCTATTCCGTATGTCCAGATTGGTTTAAGTATAACTTTGTAGATTAGTAGTTTATTTTCTATTGAGAGATGGGATGTCCTTTGAAGTAGTCTGTACAGTTGTCCAAAGCGTCTGTTTAGTTCTTGTCTTTTTAGTCTCGTATGTGGGTTCCAGGTCAGTCGTTTGTCGAGATGGAAGCCTAAGTACCGTACTGTCTCGGTTACTGGGAGAGGAATAGAATTAAAATAAACTAATGGACAAGTCTTGCGACAAAGGGTGAAGGTAATGTGGGAGCATTTTGCTTCATTAACTTTGATCCGCCATTGATTGCACCAATACTCGATCTCGTTAAGGTGTTTTTGAAGGTTATGGGATGCTATGTCGGGGTCTGGGTGGGATGACAAGACTGCAGTGTCATCTGCAAATGTGGCCAAGAAGGTGTTGGAAGTAGAGGGGACATCAGCGGTGTATAGGTTATAGAGGATGGGGCCTAGGGCACTGCCCTGTGGAACTCCTGCATTTATGGGATAGTAGTTAGAGTATTCTAAGCCACAGCGGACTTGGAAGAAGCGGTTTGAAAGGTAGGACTGTAGGATTAGGAAAAGGGTCTGTGGTAAATGTCTTTTGAGCTTGTAGAGCAAACCTGCGTGCCAAACCCTGTCAAAAGCTTGAGCTATATCGAGAAAGGCAGCAGTGCAATACTTTTTGGTTTCAAGGGCTGAGGAGACGTGATAAACAACGCGAAGGCCTTGTTGAGCAGTGGAATGTCGTTGGCGGAAACCAAACTGGTGTGTGGGAAAAAGGTTTTTGGATTCAACAATTGGAAGTAGACGTTTTAGTAGGAGTTTCTCAAATATTTTTGAGAGGATAGGGAGTAGGCTAATTGGACGGTAAGATGAGGTGTCATTGGGTGGTTTACCGGGTTTGGCGAATATGACAATAATGGAATGTTTCCTGAGGAGAGGAAAGTGCGTCGTTCGGATAATGCAATTATATATATAGGTTAGGAAGATTATGGCTTTAGGAGGAAGTTGTTTGAGAATTTGAGGAGTTAGGAGATCATATCCAGGGGATTTTCTGTAAGGTAAGTTTTTCAGAAGGTATTTGACCTCAGAGGGATTAACGGCTTTTGGTGGAAGAGAGAGAGGAATAGGTGAAATGAGGAAATCTTCCACAGTTTTGCTGTGAGTATGGCTTTGATGAGAAAGGTGAGGTGTGAAAGTATGGGTAAGATGCAGAGCAAATTCCTCCGACCTATCCCCATCCGAGGCCGCCCAGGACCCATCATCACGACGGAGTGGATGTGAAACAGGTTGATACTTTAGGATTTTTTTGGTTACATTCCACAAGGAGTTATCCCTGGTAGACAGAGAGGAGAGGTAGGAATTGAAAGAATCAGAACGGAAGGATGCCAATCGCCGCTTTACCAATCGGCAGTACTGATTGTACGAGCGGCGATCAGCAGGATGCCGGGATCTTTGCTACACTGTTCTAGAGCGGCGTTTGGATTTGATTAGATCTTTGAGATGCTGAGGTAAACGATTATGATTGTGGATTCTTGGGTGACGATGGGGTGACGATGCCTCCCAAGCCGACCTCTGGACCAGAGTAGTGAAAGAATGCACTGCATCGTCTAGGTCTTGGGATGTTTTCAGGGATAATTT
This sequence comes from Acanthosoma haemorrhoidale, assembly GCA_930367205.1. NCBI lineage: Eukaryota > Metazoa > Arthropoda > Insecta > Hemiptera > Acanthosomatidae > Acanthosoma > Acanthosoma haemorrhoidale. The sequence continues at coordinate 139,507,294 of OV884011.1, forward strand.
GAGGTTTACGGACTCTGTAAGAAGCTGACGGAAGTGGTCCCAGTCAACTGGGCCCCTAATAAATGAAGGAGGAGGCAGTTTGTAAATTGGTCTAAGGGAAATGGTTAATAATAAAGGACTATGATCAGAGGAGAGGTCATCGAGGCGCTTGAGTGAATAGTTTAGTGTTCCTAAACTATTGTAGAAGAAAAAGTCAAGGAGATCTGGATTTCGGTTGGGATCTGATGGCCAATAGGTGGCTGTGTCAGGAGAGATAGTGGAGCAATGTCTCCGTGTGAGTGCAGACAGCAAAGCACGTCCTCGTGTATTTGTGGATCTTGAGCCCCAGTGTTGGTGCTTTGCGTTAAAGTCCCCACCCACAAGGAAACGATGCCCGATGGAGTCTAGAAAGGAGATGAATTGGGAATCGGGAATGGATTTATTGGGAGGGCAGTACACTGATGCTAGAGTAAGGGGAAAAGTGAGGGTGGTGATTGACACTGCAGTGGATTGAAGGAAATCATGTGCTACCAAAGGAACTATGTGATGGGATATGGAGTTATGGACAATGACAGCGGTACCTGCATGAGCTCTTCCATCTGGGTGATCAGTTCGATAAGTCTGGTACTGTCGAACGGTAAATGGTCGTTTACTTGTAAGTCTTGTTTCAGTAATAAGAGCTACATCGATGTTTTTGTCATGGAGTAGTGCTGTCAGTTCGTTAGTGTGGGTGCGAACACCATTCGCATTCCAAAGGAGAATGGATAAGGAGTCGGAAGGATCCACTTATGGATTTTGTTTAACGGGGATAAGGTAGGAGACAAGATTTGTAAGAAGGGAAATGAGAGGTGTAATTAGGGTTCTGAACTCTGTAAGGAATGAGGTTAAAAGGCTGGTGAGATCTGAAGAGCTTGAAGGTGGCGGGATATGCGAGATGTGTGGTTGAGGATGGGATTGAGTTTGCCGATTGCTGGGATGAGCGGAGTGCTGGGAAAGAAGAACTTGCGGAGGAGGTGTGGGCAATGCCTGTGACTGCTCTCTGTTCCGAACTGCGTCAGCAAAAGAGACTGAAGGCCTCAAACTTCTGGTGGGGGCGCTTCTTGGGCTACCTGTGGCTGATGTTTCTTCTTCAGGACGACGACGTTGTTCACTTTTGGACTTTAGAATTCTATAAGCCTCACAGCCTTTATAGTTTGCCGGGTGGCCTTGCTGACAGAACACACATACAGCAGGTGATTTTAGGGGCTTCTTGCACAATTCACTTTTGTGCTGCCCACTGCACTTTACACACCTGGGAGGGTGGTAGCAGTATGATTTTGTGTGCCCATATGCCTGGCAATTAAGGCATTGGACGATGTCTCGTTTCGGGTAAGGCTTTTCGACCTGTACTCTTGTGTAGTATAAGTGGTTAAGCTCGTAGATTTTCTCCACTCCAGCTGTTCGCTCTAGATCGACAAAGAATAAGGGCATTGGTTTCTTGATACTTGTATCATTTTCTTGTCTTTCCTCACGGAGGACATTCGTGATTTGGCGAACCTTGTACCCTAAACTTATCAGCTCATTTTCTATCTCGTCCGCTGGTGTTGTGTGATGCAGGTTTCTAATCACCACCTGCAGCGATCTTTCTTGCTTTAGTTGGTAGGTATGAAAATCAGCCTTGGTTTCTTCTAGGTATTTTATAATTCCTCGGTATGTTTCAGGAGTGTCCGGAGAAACTTTTGTGTCCCGAGATCGATTGAGGCAAGTATATTTGCCTGTACCTACAACTTTGCTCAATTGAGTGCATAGTAATTTGAAATTACTAATGTTGCGAACGAATATCGCTGGTGGCTTGGGCTGTGTGGGTGTTGTTGTAGAGTCCATGTCCTCTACCTCAATATTTTTCAACACCTCGTAACTATTGGGTGTGAAAAAGGGAGACTCATCAGTTACTGTTGTTTGTTTTGATGTGGTGGGTTGTGGTGGTATCTCTTCCATAGAGCTGCTAGGTGCTGAGGAATTTATTGGGATATTCCAATTAGATCGCCGTGGCTTGCGTTTGACTGGTGACATAGTGGGCGTAGGTCCCAATGATCTTGAGCGTTTTTTTTTATTTTCTGATATAACTTGTTGATAGAAACGCATGTTTGATATTCTTGTAAATAGTTTTTAATTGAATAAAAAAAACCAAAAAAAAAACTGTGTAGCCTCGAACACAGGTATTTGTGTTAATAGCTTGTGGCGTAATGAGAGGCCTGAACAGAGTCTACTGAGGGCCAGCTGGACTCCCCACTCCTACCCCCACTCCTATCCCCACTCTCAGCACGGCTGACTGATATCTTGCAATATGGCCGCCCTCTGTATGAATTGTGAGATGAAAAACTTACGTTAGCAATAATAATGTTTCTCTTTCCACTGACCTGTAGACAGTCCACCGCGAACGGTTCGCCCAAGGGTCGGTTGGAACAGTTTTGCGAACTAGGCACTTCCTACGAACGGTAACAGTTTGTTGCAGAGCGATGTGAAAAACGACTTATATAGTTAGCGCAGGCGCAGTAGTGTGACTTCTAAAAAATATTATTGTAGTTCTGAAAAAAAAAATGTGTAAAGAGTTTTAGTCCTTGTTTAGAAAGACAATAAAAAATTACATTATAATCAGGGTGTCTTTAGTTTAATTTCTACTTAATGTGCTAGATAAATATTTATTTTTTTATTATGTGTAAATAATTATTCACCTTAGAATTTAGCTGTAATTTCCATGTATGTAAGTCAGTATGGATCGTAAAATTTCACTGCGAATAAAAAGTATAATTCGGGTTGAATGTGAGGGGGTGTTACTACAGTATTTGCTGGAATAAAATTGTCAGGGTTCCGTAATTTATTTCATGTAGTTTAGAACCCTTCATGTCAAAAAATACGGGTTTCCGGTATAAAATAAAACATGAAACCCTATAAATGAATCAGTTTAATATATTACATATTGATAATAATATTAAATCATTAAGAAATGGGATATGATATATTTTAGTATTATTGAATACATTTATTGACTTATTATTGTGACCATTCATTTAATTAATTTAATTAGATTTTAATGACCCGGTAATGGTGTTTTTTGTATGTAGGTTGGATTTAAAAAAAATACTGCATGCTTTAATTTATGAATAATTCTTGCAGCATAAAATCGCATGACTCTGTTCCATGAAAATTATTGTTATTATATTTTAAAATTAACTAAACAAGTTTCCCGGTAACAAATGTATTCAATGGAGTTGGCATTCATAACGATAATGAATGTGAATTGGAAAACATGGAATACCTTGTAACGACTGCTTTATAAGTTTTGTTGCTGTTAATGTTTTGGGACAGATATTGAAACATCTGTCCACAGTTGCCTCGACAACCGGAATGAAATCTGTCACTTCAGCTTCCTTTCATATTTTCTTTCGGTGTGTCAGGTCCTTCCAACGGGTCTATTACATATATGTATAACGTACAGGCGCACTGTAATGAATATATTACAGTAATGAAAAAAGCATTCCTAAGATGGTATATTGAGTAACCTATTGGACCGGATAATCGAACCACAGACGCCAAATCCCACTAATGGGATTGAGGGAAAGAAATCAACTCAAAAAGTCAACTTATTATCAAGATGTTGGTCATCAAAACCCTTATCCTGCATTACAAACCAAAAGGTACACTCAGAATACCAATACACAGTGGATGATGCAATATGCATATATACCCATGAACTAATGATAAAAAACAGAATGATGGTAACCGAAACAATCCATAAATATAATATCACTGTTAAAATAGCAGAACATTTACGACCATACATACACATACATATACATATACATGAACACTTCCTTTCAAAGGGATATGTAGTATAGGAGGTAAGTGATTGCAATACTTAATTAATTAATTAATTTTACCAGACCATTATTTGTTCTGTTTATTCTGTTGTGTCATTAACCTAGTGCATAAAACAATATACAATGCTACCTTAAACATAAAATGAATGAACTACAACGATAACAGAACCATTAAAATTGAATGTTAGCATATGGTTAAAAACAAAATACTACATACCTATTGAATATAAAGCATGTAAATTATAGCGGATCCACTCTCTTATTAGAAACTGTGGATAGGTTCTTAGCTTAACCAACTCTTTAATTATCATCCACAAGACTTAATTAAAGACTACAACATTACTAAATTCTTAGTGGCATCCCTTCCTGAGAGTTAAAAAAAAAGTCTAGTAGATCTCTCCTATTGCCCTAAGATGGTGGGGTGGATTCTTCTTTTATAACTTCCTTGATATACCATTCTTACAATTATGTATTTATTTAATATTTCAGATAATTTGTATTTACTATTAGTGGTAATTCTTTGTTTGTAATTAAACTATGACTTATATTATATGTTATTATTTCTTTATTGTTATAAGCCGAATAAAATATTATGTTTTCTTAGCTTTCTGTTTCCCTATCAATTTTTCCATACGTAGGTAATTTGCATCTCAATCAATAATACTCCTTAAAAAGCTAATCTATTAGCAGGACTTCCACAAGGTTCTTATCTGTTTCATATCATAATAAACCCATACATCCCTGACACCATTCACAGCCTAAAGTAAAATACACTGACGAGTTAGGTACCGAAACTAATAGATTACTAGCAAAAATGAAAAAAATAATCAATACTTCTAACACAGAGGCAATAGTATTCACCAAAATTTATCCTTAAACATTCCTTCATCCATTGACTTGAGTGACTTTTATTGAACTATGAAAACATAAAATAATAGTCTTAATTATTATTTTTTTTTTTTTTTTAGTTAAATTCCTTTATTGTGCTTAAATTACAATCTGCCTTATTAGGCAATAAGTAATTAAGATAAATGCTCTCATTCATACCATATTTACTATTCATCATTCACTCGCTCATTCATACAATATTTACAGACAACCACGAGGCCCCCCAAATCCACGCGTGAAGAGAAAGTGGAGTCTTGGTAAGTCCCCCACGCTCCTCCGTCAGCCGCGTCACTGGATAAGAGCCAGTGGAGGCTGACCAAGAGCGCGAGAGCCACAGACGCTCAGGACATGTTGGAGAAACTGGCCATTGCCAGGACTGTGCTAGGGATGTGCTAGGGGATTAGTGTGGTTGGAATGGCTACTTCGGAATTACATAAAATTGGAAGGGATGAGTTCTAGAATGTAGGGTATATTAAGGTCGTTATGAAGGGTTTTGTTGCTGACATAATAAGGGGGATTTACTATTGTTCTCAGGACTTTTGATTGAAAGGATTGGATACGCTTGATGTTCGACTTTTTTGCTGTTCCTCATAGTTCTATTCCGTATGTCCAGATTGGCTGAAGTATAACTTTGTAGATTCGTAATTTATTTTCTATTGAGATATGGGTTGTCCTTTGAAGTAGTCTGTACAGTTGTCCGAAGCGTCTGTTTAGTTCTTGTCTTTTTAGACAGGGAGAGGAATATAATTAAAATAAACTAGTGGACAAGACTTGCGACAAAGGGTGAAGGTAATGTGGGAACATACTTCACAGGAATAAAGTTATAAAACACAAAAATAATAGTTACATAATGCAAAACAATAAAGTTTTGCTTCTATTATTTATTTATGACAAAAGCTGGGAAATCTGGATTTATCTACGCTTATTAAAATTAATATTCATGTGATAACTTTTCGTTTTATGAATTGTTTAGTTACCAAACCCGAACTTTTCTTTTTTGTTCTTGTTCTCTGCCGCTAATTTCCTACAAAATTCTAATGTTGAGATGAACTTTATGCCAACATCATGGATACCTAATTAACATACTAATCGGTTCCCCACGAATTAACTCACTTTGTCACGAGTTGTTCGCCCTCGCGGCTTGGGGGATGATTAGTAAACATAGAGGAACTTAAGTCCAGAATGTTATAATAAGTATGAATAATCTTGTACGAAATAAATGTCAGTATCATTTCGCAGCTTTCAAGTATGTGAGGATTGATAATCATACGGTTTAATTTTTGGAGAAATTAAGAACACCAGTAAGTAAGCAAGTAATAATTATTGGAGAAACACCCGGAAATAAAATTCATTGTTTTACTTAAAGGTATTTGCAAATTCGCTTCATTATTTTAAGCCTATAGGATCAAAGTTTTTTTCTTCATAGCGAACATTTGCTTACATTAATTATAAACATTAATTAAAAAAAGTTATTATTGGAAATATCTTAATACAAAATTAAGGGTGGATATAGTGAAGCAAAAATGTCGAGAAACATCCGGCTTGAATCTCTGAGTATGTTTCAAACATATAAATGAAATATATCCAGTAAAACGATGGTTCATCTAAGAGAAGAAACAAAACAAAAGAATTCTACCTAAGGTAATACGATAGGCTTGAAAGACAGCCGTCTGAGAAAGAAGGGTGAAAACAGATTCACTTCCGGAAGAACTCTAAAAGAATAATATTAACAAGAATATTGCTGTAGTTTGGCTGATCTGCAATAGCGCCAAATATAAAATTATTAAGTTTGGTAGAGGAGGTAAGAAAAAAGACAAAAAAGTGTTCCTGCGCAGTCATGAGATCGAATATGTGAAAACCTATAATTATCTATATCTTTTACCTCTAGCGTAATACAGGCTGACACAACAGAAATTCAATGACTGGTGTGTTTATTGGCAAATCCTGCTCTGAAATATTAATTCATAGACCTCAAAAGTTAAGGTGCAAAATGCAGTGGTAAATATGTTGCAGGATTCCTGTATGCTGTTGCAAGTTGGCAAGGATCACCTAAATATGTAACTGAAACACTTTAATGGACTCGAGAGTGAACTGTATACTACTTATTAGATGTAGGATTTTAGATGTTCAGAGATGCTGGAAGCGACAAGAATAAATTTCTTCCAAACTGCATTTCTATATAATTTGCATAAAAAATGCATTCGAAAAAAGGACTACACATATTAAGCATCTATTAATGCTGTATCGTCTTAAGTGGTTGAGGAGAATCGAAGAATAGAAAATGATAGTTCTAGATTTCCTATGGTTTGTTTCCTAAAATTACGAGATAGAATTGTAACCATGAAAAGGGCAACTAGAAAATGTAATTGGTGCTTGCAATTAAAGGGTCAGCTTGATCAAGCTAATAAAAATGTTATTACTTGATTATTAGTAACTTGATGTGTTAAATGTTTTTCTATTATCTAAGTAAATTCCTTATCGTAAGCTTGATAATTAAGCTCAGGCTGTTACACTTTACCCCGGATTAACATTATGGAATTATATAAGAAGAGGATAGATTTATTGTGACAGCAATTTAAGGCGTCTTTAAGGCTGTCTGTGTGTTAACTGGTATAAGTAATTAGGTAGGTAATACGATAAGATTGAAATGTCACCTCTTGTGTAGATCCAGGTGTGCAATTTGGGTATTGGACTTGAGTTGCAGATGTCAGTTGCAGGCAATCACACCCAGGCATTTAATGGCAGCCCTTATGGGGGAACTGAGTTTGCCAAATTAGACTAACATCCACCTACAGTACTCTATATATAAATATTACTTTTTTTTAAAGTGGAGATTTATTTTTATTACCATAGTGTATGTTTTTTCATATTTATGTTCGTAAAATATGGATGCAGCTCATTGAACATACATACATGGAGCCAGAAAGTCAAAACACGTGCGCTCAGTTTCTGAATGATCCGCCTTTGGGCTCGGTAATTAAACTGTTTTATTTGATATGTCATTGTAAAAACGTACAAGAACATATTGCTTGCAAGAGCTAAACAGACCTGTTAGAGCTATTATCCGGTCACCTCACGATTACTTGGCAAGTGTAGATTTAGGACTGTCAGTGTGGGGCGGATGCATTTCATAGGTTGAGTAGCTAGCGAGTTTGATTTATGAGGATCTGAGTCCACCATGAGTCTAATGAAGCTTACATTTGACAGTGCAGTGACTTCAGTGTTCCACCTTAGTGCATATAAGTGTATACCAACTTCCCTCATTTGATGGAGTGCTTCTGGGTACCCATGTACACCCGCACATATTGGCTGTTTTACTCTTGAAGGCAGTTGATTTAATTTATACTTCACCGACACAGCTCAAACCTGATGACTGAACCAACTAATAAACAACGAATGAAACCGAATACTAGGTACATAATGTTTTATAATAATGTCGATTATTCAATGGTGCGATGTGCGGAAATATGTTATGAATTATTAACGAAGATTTTTATTTTGTGTTAATTGTGAATTTGTTGTTTCGTTAATAATGAGGGAAGGTAGGTGATGTAATATATCTTTAGAATGAGATTTTTTTTCTCAGTACAATGGACTGCCTATGTTTATAATATATGATCTAATTTACTCGAAGTGGTGAATGGATTAAAAGGTTTACCTGGCACGAATGGAAACCATATTTTCTCTCTTTGCATATGTATATCTTCACAGTATGTTATAATTAAACAATTTAAAAGAAATCTGTAAATATGAACACCGAATTTCCTTCGTGTACTTTATTTATATATAAAATTAAGGCTGGTATATGGTAAATAAATAGGGACTATGTTTCCTCTACTTCCGTGGCTTCTTCACATGGTGACAACCAGGAAGTTGCTGGCTTGATGGACATGAGATGACACCTCTTTGGCGATTGTGGATGTATGTGATAGACTATTCATAATGGAAGCTGACCAGAAGCCTGCCTACCTAGGAGAGCAATTTTGGCGTGGACCATTGAAACTTAAACTGAATTATTAATTAGTAAATGTACCATAGCCTGTTGCCAATTTATGTCAATACCATGCCATATTTAGAACAAATTAATTAATATACTAGTTCTGTTAAATACAATGATGAAGGAAATTTAATAGTTGAGAGTTTATTTGTATATATATATGGTTGCTACACATTATTCCAAAAAGGAATGAACCCAAGAAATATTGTGCACGAAAAGAGGGGAAGATCTCCAAGGTAACAGATCTCCGTAGGTAAAGCTAAAGGATAATAAAAAATGTTTAAACTGAATATGTCTATCAACTTATGATACCATAAGAAGAAACCTAACTCGGCGTAGAACCATGGGAGCGCTGCGGAGTCCCAAAGACGAATCTAAGAAAGCAATTCATGATTCGCTTCAACGTGCCCCCCGGCGTTCCACCGAGAGACTCAAAGTAGGGGAAAAGGAGGGAGGAATCAAGGAGTTGACGTGCAGGTCGATCGACGAAAAATTGAGGTTTTTAGCATTAAGACCATTGAAACTGAGGTTAATTTCAGCGGAAACCCATGAAATTGTAATGGGCTCCAGTTTCCTCCTAAAATCCTTTGCCGAATTTCCAGTTGTTACCCTTAAGTACCATCTAATCTCCTTCTACTCCACCGTCGAATACCTAGGGATAACCATTGACCAAACCCTCTCTTGAAACCAACATGTAACAAAGTTCCTGTCGCTCAATAGGTACCCTAAAACTATTCCATCACTCTCGCCACCTGCTATCGTATAATGTAGTGATGCTACAGGAAATACAAAATAATTTGTAAATAGATTCACCAGAGGATCTATAATTATCTGTAAATTTAAAGGGGCTATGAAAGGGGAAAAAAATAAATAAATAAAATAATCAGAAGTTAATGAAAAAATTTTGGATTGTTGATGTTTTTTCAGTCAATGACGAATGTTTTCTGTTATATCACTAAATGTTTTCATTATATAGAAACAGTATTTGAAACATTGTATTTAAACTCAATTTATGACATTTTATTAACTTTATTTATTTCGATCTTATGTTCTTGTATATAGTTCGTAATTGACCAGACAAAATTTTAGCTGATGAGTAAAAAGTATTTTGATGGTTGTACCTAACTCTATTGTTTTTATAAACATTGAAGTCGTCTGTGCATTGAAAAATACGTTGGGATACTTCTTTTTTTTAGACGAGGATAAATAAATTACCTTCCTGCTGAGAATTAATGTAGCAGAACTTGCAAGGTTGACCGGACCACCACTACGTCCTCTCTGGCACACCGCCCAAGGACAACGGTGTTTTCGTGAGGCAGCTACCTTTTTAAATGTCAATATATTGACAAATATTGACAGATTTGACAAAATAACATTAAACAGTGAAATTTATTTTCATTCGTTTTCTGAATAGTCATAGTTAGGTTATGTGGAAGATTTTTTGCATGGGACAAAGTTTCAAAGATAAACAAATAGTTGATTCGTTTTGTGAATTAGCTAATTTAAATTTTAAATTTTATTGATTTTTCTTGGCTTGGAAAAACTTGGATGGAGTTCGCTGAAGTACCGACAAATATTCTTCTTTTTTGAGTTCGGTCTTCGGGGCAAATATATTTTAAAAATAATTATAAGAAACTATGTATGTCGATACATATATATTTTTCTACGTTATCCGGAGAACCACCTTCTACCCTTAAGTCGTATGATTAAAATAATGTATTTAATTGAATTAAATTGATTTAGGATGCCATTTAATTATTGAAACTACTTGATTTCATTGCTATATAAAACTGAGCGTAATGCATTGGTCTAAATTTATAATAGAATAAAATTGATTGATGTTGAACTGATTTGATTTTTTGGCCCAATTAGTTATTTTCCTAAGCTAAATTTCGTGTTGATCAATGGAACGAATTCAGACATTACAATAGAATAAATATAAGGCATAATTGAATTTAAGATAAGATAAGAGATGTGTTTAGATTAATGAAAAACAATAAATAAAATCAAATGATGGATATACCTGTGACTTGTACTAAATACTAACACAGATTACCTCTTATTCGATTCTACACATTGTTGGTGCCTTGAAGACTATTTTTCTTCAAGCAACCCAGCCAGTCTGGCCCAGCAGCTCGTCAGAGTTTTCTCAAGCTATCTCTTCTTAACTCTGCATCTGTTCCTTATTCTTCTTCGTCCAAAACTCTTCTCAACTCTATTCCTTCTCTCCGGGCAATCGGCCTTGACCTTTCTCCGACCATTGAAAAGGAGGGAGTTTACGGCTATCTTTGTCAACTGAAACTGTCTTTTTCACACACCTTTTCAACGCTCTTTCATCAGAGGCTCGACCGGGTGTAAAAAAATGTGTTTTTATCTGCACTCTTCTGTATCTAATAAGAACATTCTTATTATTAATCTTGACGTCAAGAAAATTAAATACTATAAAATATATTATTTAGATACAAAAACGACAATGCTAAATTAATTTGCTTATTTTGTGTCGGAGGCTCTAGGTTAATCTCCTAGTTGTTTAATCATTGGATAGAAGGATGCTATGGCAGCAAGAAAGATTAACGGATGATTAGAAACATCTGATGTCTGAAAACTTATAATAGCCTAAAATAGAACACTGAACTATATCTAATACTGAAAGGTTACGTACTTCCCAACAGAGTTGTATAGCGCTCTGTACAGATGATAGTAACCGAAAACTTACAACCTTAAAATCAACATAATTGAAATACATGAATTGAATTTGATAATATAAGTATCATTACATTATAGTTGCGGCTTAAACAGAGTGCAAAGTGATTAGTTAAGACTATTACTTTCTCCATTGGAATATTCTTAGATTTAACCTATTTAAAATAAATTGATATTTAATAGGCCATATTAGGAGATGACTGTAAATAAAGACTAGCTTCATATTGAGAATCCGTCCAACGGTTAAACAATAATTAAATCGAACAAAGACCGGGAAACTGGCTCCGCCGATCCTCTCCCATTGGCAACAATACGGCACAGATAAGTTCACTATTGTATCTTTTTAATAACTTCAAAATATAAAGTCAAGCTTTTACTGGATTCGACTCCCTCAACCATCCTCCCCCCCCAAAAAAGGTTTCTACTGGCATTAAAGCTTGAATACAGGACAGACTGCTTTTACACAATTGTCATATCGGCGGAGCAGTCACATATTTTCACTTCAAGTGCTTCGATTTGATAATAATACACTGTGAAACCCATTGAGCTGACATATTCAATCGAGTCATCCGATTAGAAGCGAGAATCAGTAGACTGAACTCGATTGTACTGTACAAAGCCATTATATCGTACAAATAGTGACTCTATCTGTTATATTGTACAAATTTTGCTATTGAATATAAACATAATAGTTGATCTAATGACGTGTACCATTTATGTTTGTACCAAGGTATAATGTCATGATTTTTTTGTTTCGTAACATGTAAATAATATTTACCTTTGACGTAGCACTTTCTGTTACCTCTTAGTCTTAAATTCGGTTTATTTAACCGGATTCACTGCTTCATTATTCTTAGTTGCTGCTCATTGACATAGGACGGGTCAATCTCTAACACACATCTTTCTTAAAAAATATCTCATTTTGCAAGCCTCAGATCGACCCATATCTATTTATAGTAGATGTTGGGTCCCAACTATTTTTTTATTATTTTTTTTTCACTCACGTAATTATAACGATTAATTTTATTTTATTTGTTAAAAGAAAAAAAACAATATTGTAATATTTTGTTGTATTAAGATGTATAATTAGAAATTAAGGGTGTTTACGTCTAAGCAAGTGATAAGGTGACCCCTAATGCGATCGGCAATTGTTTTGGCATGGCGGATCAACTCCGATCGTCATCGAATTACTGAGTCAGTTCCCTGAAAGTTGCGAACGAAGAAGGACGCTTGGAAGTTTTTTGATTGATGTTGACCCCACATTCACACTACTTCTTCAATCGCTGACTGTACACCGGATATCCACCACCCACCCACGCTCCCCATTGTTTGGAGAGTGAACATCGAGAAGAATTTTTTCTTCTCCACTTTGGGATCTCCGGTAAGAGGTTATTTGCTAGTACACACACCAGTTATCTCCGGATTCAGCTCACACCATCCTTTTACTTGCAAGAATAGAAGGCTATTGACTTTTGGTGATTGACACTGTTAAATTTAGTAAATATAGTATAGTAAATTCATTTTTATTAATATTAAAGCGTAAAGACATTTATATTTTTGTTATCTATGTTTCTTTCATTTTATTTTTAGATTACTAACCCAGTTGCTAACATTACTTTTTTTGTTTATATATACGATCATTATATATGTATTGCTAGTTTATAATTTTAGTTTTTTTGTATAATCTTTCCTCGATTATATTTTGTGTACACAATCTTGTTTTTTTGTTGTTTTTCTGGGAAAATGCAGGCACCCATTCTTGAACTTTTTTTCTGAATTTCACAGCCGGTAATTTGCAAGGGACAGAAGTTCGGCGACGTAATTTTACTAGCCCCTTCTTCCACATCTTTTCGTCCTCCGTGTTCGGATATTGTGATTCAGAAAAAAGTAACTGTATTTACAACATTCCGTCTTGATCCTTTTATATAATCATCTTCCCGCTCACAATATTTGTTTATTTTAATTGGTATTTTATTTGTTTATTGATAAATTCTGCCATCATCATGCCTCCTAAAGTTAACCAGGATGATTTGGAAGAGCAAATGGATGCTCTTAGCGATGAATTCAAGGACTTAGCTGATGATATTAATGAAACTAAGTCCGTTGGGTTATCAATGGGAACTGACTCAACCAAACAAAAAATCTTCGCTGCTCGCATTTCTCGACTAGACAGTGCTTATGAGAAGTTTTCAGCGTGTTATTTGAACTTGAGAAGGGTAGTAAAAAGGTTAAAGAGGCCATTAACAGAATACGAACTGGTTTATAAAGAAGTCCGTGCCAGCTATTACGAAGCGATAGCATTTCTATTGCCCCTAAGGAATCGGAATCCACTGGAAATAGATCACTGGTTGAAAGAGGTGAAGAATATTCGCAATTACGCCTTCCCACAATTAATATTCCTACTTTTTCAGGCAATATTTCAGATTGGCCTTCGTTTAAGGATACCTTTTCTTCCATGATTCATGATAATACGGACTTGAATCCCATTCAAAAATTCCATTATTTGAAGTCCTCCCTAAAAGGTGGAGCAGCTCAAATTATCACGGCTATCAATGTCACTCTCGACGGCTACGATCAAGCTTGGGCAGCTTTAACTAAAAGGTATGACAGCCAACGATTACAAGCCACCCACCATCTGATGAATATATTTAATTTTCCACCACTTCAAAAATGTTCCTTGCAACTCTTGATCACTTTTCGTCAGTAATTCTTGAAAGCGCTGCAGCCTTTAATAGATTGAACTTAGCTGATCCCGCAGGCTTTATATTGTACACGTTTGCCGTCAGGCTGTTAGATGCCAAAACTCGAGAGCGTTTCGAAAACGAATTTAGTTCCAGATCCGAAACTCCGACTTGGAAGGAATTTTCGGATTTTATCCACCAATTAATCATTCAGCTTCAAGCAAATACTATGACGTCAAATCAAAAAGCCACTCCAGCTAACACTGACTATAAATATACTCACCAGGCAAAAAAGGTGTTGATGTCTTCCGGAGCAGTCACCGAACAATTTAAATGCCCCGTCTGTATGGAGAATCATAAAATTTATGATTGTCCTAAGTTTCGATCACTCGCTTACAGACAAAGATTTGAAAAAATCAAATTGTTAAACCGTTGCCTCAACTGTTTTGCTTCAGGTCATTCAGCTTCGAAATGCCCCTCTACCCATTGGTGCAAGCAGTGTCATTTACGGCACCATTCTCTTTTACATTTTTCGAAAGGTTCTGACACCCGCTCCATATCAAATCGTATTCAAGGTCATTCCGTTTCTAGTGTACACTCATCACTGCGAACTCATTCGTCTGAAAACTCTACAAGGAAATCTCACAATATACCCACACACTCCGAGTCTTCACAAATAACAACCAATAGTCCCAACCCCCCAGCCGTACAAACATCCGTGTTGTCGTCGGCTTCTACAGGACGAATAAATGTTCTTTTGGGTACGGCTCTATTTAAGATTAAAGACTCCTTTGGTTGTTTCCAGTTGGTGCGAGCTCTAATTGATAGTGGGTCTCAACGCTCCTTTATCACCTCACAATGTGCAAGGCGATTACGTTTGCAACTTATTCTAAATGATCATAATTTGGTTGGTTTCGGGAGCCATCCTATTTCTGGTTGTAAGCACCAAGTTTATTGCAGTATTTCTTCCACTAAGGTAGAATCGCCAGCGCATCACACATACGCGATTGTGATTGATTGTATTAGCAACGAGATGCCCTGCGAAATCATCATGGATACGGTAGTCCAACATTATCAACATTTAGATCTTGCAGATCCAATGTTCAATCAGCCAGGGCCCATAGAATTTCTTGTTGGTGCTGATCTATTTGGGGAAATCTTGGAAGGAGAGGTAGTAAAATCAGCTCATGGATTTCCCAATGCCATAAAAACCACACTTGGTTGGATTTTATTAGGACCCATTACAACGGCAAATCCATTTCTCTGCAGCACTACCTTGCTCGCTAATTCTACACCTTCATCTGAACTTCAGGAGTTAACTCAGGTGATGACTCGTTTTTGGGAAGTCGAGGAAATAAATGATGTTCCGAGAAGCAATCCACTTGATATAAAAAGTGAGGATCATTTTAAAAGGACTCACTCTCGAACACCCTCCGGTAGATACATGGTTCGTTTACCTTTTAAAACGCAACCTCTCAACTTAGAAAGCTCCAGGTTCATGGCCTTAAAACGTTTTAAATACTTGGAAACGAAATTTGAACGAGAACCATCCCTAAAATTGGAATATGGAAAGGTTTTCGAAGAATATTTTAAAAAATGTTATTTATCACCAAGTTCTCAAACGGGGAAATATTTTCTCCCGCACCACTGTGTATTAAAAAAGAGCACAAGTACCAAATTGCGTATAGTTTTTGATGGTTCGGCTACTACCATTAATGGATCCCTCAATGACTACCTACTTTGTGGTCCTAAACTGCACCCTGAGATCACAGATGTATTGTTGAAATTTCGATTACCGCAAATAGTTATGACAGCCGATATCTGTCAAATGTATTTGCAGATTTTGATTGCCCCAGAGGGTCGTTCCTATCTTCATTTATTCTTTAGAGCTGAAGGTTTCGATCACCTAGCCGAATTTGAATTTAATTGTTTACCGTTCGGACTTTCATGTTCTCCCTTTTTAGCAATTCGAGTAATACAACAACTCGTAGCAGATAATGGAAACAAGTTTCCTAATGCGTCTCGAGCATTGTTAGAGGAAATGTATGTTGACGATTTATTGACTGGTGCTGATACGTTGGAAGAGGCACAGACACTTCAAAGAGAACTCGTAGCCTTGATGAGTCCAGGAGGTTTTCAATTGAAAAAGTGGTGCAGCAATGCAACGGAGCTGTTAGAACCAGTTTTGGTGAATGAGCCGAAACCCATGATCTCCTTATCTAGTTTGGAAGATAACGTGGTGAAAATACTCGGAATGCAGTGGGATCCTCAACAGGATAATTTTACCTATCGAATACACTCAAGAGATTTGGTTTTAACTAAACGAGGCATCCTTTCAACTATTGCCAGGATGTATGATCCTTTAGGATATTGCGCCCCAGTTATCTTCAAAGCAAAGGCGATTCTTCAACTATTATGGTCAGAGAAACTCGATTGGGATGACCCAATTCCACCTGCTATTTCCAAGTCCTGGGAAATACTCTTTAAAGATCTGGCGCAATTAGAAGCTATTAAGATTCCCCGTGGTCTTAAACCACACTCCCCAGCAGAGATGTCTGTTGTGGGATTCGCTGACGCATCTTCTTTAGGTTATGCGGCAGTTCTCTATATTTGTTCTCAGGATCAATTGGAAAGGGTAGACTCCCATCTGATGATCGCTAAAACCCGATTAGCTCCATTAAAAACCCTCTCAATTCCAAGGCTTGAACTATGCGCTGCTCTACTTCTTGTCAACCTTTTGCGATCTGGTCAACTCATTAACACAACGATTAAAACCAACCTCTATTTTCTTGTTGTCTAATTCTTCCACCGTTTTATCGTGGTTAAATACACCTGTCCATCAACTGAAAACATTCGTGGCCAATCGAATAGTGAACATTTTAGATAACTCTTTTCTCCCTAATTGGCATTACATTCGTTCAGAAGATAATGCCGCCG
This sequence comes from Acanthosoma haemorrhoidale, assembly GCA_930367205.1. NCBI lineage: Eukaryota > Metazoa > Arthropoda > Insecta > Hemiptera > Acanthosomatidae > Acanthosoma > Acanthosoma haemorrhoidale. The sequence continues at coordinate 139,524,339 of OV884011.1, forward strand.
ACATTGCGTCTCGGGGAACTTCTTCATCAGACTTGGTCAATCATTCAGTTTGGTGGAGGGGACCTGACTGGATGAAGAAACCATTGTCGGAATGGCCATTAACTAAGCCAACAAAATCATCCAATTGTTCAGACTTACCTGAGACAAAGCCAGTTTGTACTATCTTGGCTACCACAACCAATGCATAGTCTTTATTTGAAGGTATTGAAAAATTCTCATCCTATTCCAAATTAATTAGGGTACTTGCATATGTCCAACGCTTTATCGTAAATTCTCGCCCTCATTTGACCAAGAGAAAAGGTCAATTAAGCTTAGAGGAACTTCTTCAAGCTACTCACACCTTGGTGAAAATAGTTCAAAGACATCATTTCCCCTCTGTAAGCTCCAAACCTTCTCTTATAACATCGCTAAAATGTTATCCGTTTTCATCGATTCTCGTGGAGTGTACAGGGTGGGCGGTCGCCTCAGTAATGTCCCTATAAATTATGATGCTAAACATCCCATGTTGTTACCCTCTAAATCACATTTTGTGGAACTACTTGTCGACCACTACCATATTGTTTATTTACATGCTGGACATCAGCTCCTCCATTCAATACTACGTCATCATTATTGGATTATTTCAGCAAGACGTCTGATACGCACTCGAATTCACCGATGTTTGAAATGCCATCGCCTAAAAGTAAGACCTTACACACCTTACATGGGAAATTTGCCAATGTCAAGATTCGAGCAAGGCCGACCCTTTATGAATGTCGGGATTGATTTCGCTGATCCATTCTCAATCCGTCAATCCTCTCGCCGTAAGGCTGCCCTCGGCAAAGGGTATGCCTGCTTATTTGTGTGCATGAGCACAAAGGCGTTGCACATTGAGATCGTGTCGCAATTGACAACAGTAGCTTTCTTAGCCTGTTTAGACAGATTTATAGCTCGAAGAGGACTACCCAGCAGAATGTTCTCCGATAATGGAACCAATTTTGTAGGAGCGTCACGACATTTAAAAGAGCTATACTCCTGGTGGAATACCTACTCCCTGAAAAAGGACATCGAAAACTATTTCGTCAATCGAGAATGAAATGGAGTTTTATCCCTCCATTCGCACCTCATTTCGGTGGTTTGTGGGAGGCTGGTGTGAAGTCGTTTAAGTACCACCTTAGGAGAGTAATGGATTGCCAACCCCTTACATTTGAAGAACTCTCCACCATCTTACATTTGAATTCTCGACCCATGCATCCTATGTCATCATCACCAGAAGACTTGGATGTCTTGACGCCGGGTCACTTCCTGATTGGTGCCCCTCCAGTTGCTCTGCCAGAACCAGAGTCAATCGAGCCATCGCGCCATCCAATCTCGAGATGGAATCTCATTCATCGCTGCATAGGCAATATTTGGAATCAATGGCGACGGGACTACTTACATTGCCTACAACAGCGTAGTAAATGGACTACTGAATCGGCAAATGTAAATATCGGCACACTTGTGCTTCTTATTGACCCTAATGTACCTCCCCTCAGTTGGCCTGTAGGGCGCATTAAAGAAGTTTTTCCTGGACAAGACGGGATTGTCAGGGTAGTAAAGGTGAAAACCTCTACAAACGAGTATACCCGTTCCGTTTCGCGCCTAGCTCCAGTGTTACCTCCATAGTGGGTTGATCTACCTGGAAATTTTCTACGCAAATTTGGTGGGCGGTATGTTGGGTCCCAACTATTTTTTTATTATTTTTTTTTTTCACTCACGTAATTATAACGATTAATTTTATTTTATTTGTTAAAAGAAAAAAAAACAAGATTGTAATATTTTGTTGTATTAAGATGTATAATTAGAAATTAAGGGTGTTTACGTCTAAGCAAGTGATAAGGTGACCTCTAATGCGATCGGCAATTGTTTTGGCATGGCGGATCAACTCCGATCGTCATCGAATTACTGAGTCAGTTCCCTGAAAGTTGCGAACGAAGAAGGACGCTTGGAAGTTTTTTGATTGATGTTGACCCCACATTCACACTACTTCTTCAATCGCTGACTGTACACCGGATATCCACCACCCACCCACGCTCCCCATTGTTTGGAGAGTGAACATCGAGAAGAATTTTTTCTTCTCCACTTTGGGATCTCCGGTAAGAGGTTATTTGCTAGTACACACACCAGTTATCTCCGGATTCAGCTCACACCATCCTTTTACTTGCAAGAATAGAAGGCTATTGACTTTTGGTGATTGACACTGTTAAATTTAGTAAATATAGTATAGTAAATTCATTTTTATTTATATTAAAGCGTAAAGACATTTATATTTTTGTTATCTATGTTTCTTTTATTTTATTTTTAGATTACTAACCCAGTTGCTAACATTACTTTTTTTGTTTATATATACGATCATTATATATGTATTGCTAGTTTATAATTTTAGTTTTTTTGTATAATCTTTCCTCGATTATATTTTGTGTACACAATCTTGTTTTTTTGTTGTTTTTCTGGGAAAATGCAGGCACCCATTCTTGAACTTTTTTTCTGAATTTCACAGCCGGTAATTTGCAAGGGTCAGAAGTTCGGCGACGTAATTTTACTAGCCCCTTCTTCCACAGTAGATATAAAACGTTTGATCTCAGAAGATGTCAGAATCTAACCACTAGACTGGAGTAATTTAAATTCAAGTAATCATGTATTTACATTAGCATGAAAGTGAAGAGATCATTCGATCACGCTTCGTTGCCTTCAATTATGAAAGCACTTAATTATCACGATCGCCCACGTTATATATATACGTTATAGTGCGAGAGAAGCGAAGTTCCTTTGAATAATATTAGAACTACCAAAAAACGATGGCGACACCAAAGGGATCAAATCGTTCAATATTCTTATGAAATCGAATAGCTGATGGTTTTCTTCATGAACAGTTCCGTTAAAACTCAAAAATAGTAGAATTTTTTTAAGAGCAGAATTCCAATGTAGTCGGCACTACGGTTTAATCTACACGTAATTTAAGTACGATATTTTTACGTTATTGTGCTGGTAGTAAAGTGTTAACATATGCCATCTACCAAATAGTTCCATTCGTACAGGCACCGCTGGTGCTGACTGATGCCGAGAAGGCTGTTGTTGCTGAAACCGTACCATGAGCCATAAAAACATGGTCGGTGATAGCCACGGGAACATGGTTCAATCGCTACGCAAAGGTGTATGTTGGGGCTGGCGAAGATACCACCAGCTTCTTCTGGAATGTATGCCTACCTTTTAGAGACCTTGTTCGGTGCTTAGGCAAAGGGGTTATCGGTTCTAGCAAAGGTAAGGGACAAAGAGATATGGTAGCATTTTCTGCAGAAGTCGAGACGATACTAGGAGAAACGAAATTAGAGATACTGAAAGGAATACAATGAAACGATGGAATACGTTAAGGGGTGATAGGATACTCGGCGGGTCAGCTGAAACCATGGGAATAGGCATGATGCTTCCTAACTTCTGATTTCCTTGCCCATTTTCCGGATTACATTTAGGATAGGTGTAAATGGAAACCTCTGGGCTACGGCAACGGCAGGAGACAACTTAGGAGGTAGCGATATCCAGAATATACATGAGGTCCCCAACAATTTGTTTCCAACAAGTTAGTTTCTGAGTTGACTGACCTGGCTGCTCAACCTATAGTTCTTTTGGAGCGTTTTTTTTTTGTTCGAGAATTGCTCTAGTACTATTCTGGATTGTACTTTAGTCGATGACAATAACCGTTCCCAAGAACGTACTGATTGAGATTCCATATGGTCCATTTAGGATTGCGTTCACCTCCACAGCAGCAGTCTCAGTCTCGCTTGATGCTTCAGAACAGAAAGAGCCCGACACTAAAAATGCTAAATGGGAAAATACTTCATTTTTAATTACAAGTAATTAATTAATGATTGACCAGTCATTATTTCCTATAAGATTGCTTTTATTTTCATAATATCCGGTCTAACCCTCGGGGTCATCGTTAAATGGTTAATGGTTTCTGATAATTAAAATATCAACCGAAATTCAAGCATTGATCTGGAATGTGAACGTAGCTTTGGTAATGGCTGGATATTGGTGGATATATCAGCGAGCAGTGTTATTATCAATAGGCTTGAAAGGTTCTTTCAGTTTGCGAACGACAGTCCGTAGCTCAGCCGGCTGGCTATTATTCACGTCACGTAGTTCGAAGCCCACCCCCATCCGTCCCGATATAACCGCTATGTGTCGCACGCAATCGAAAACTCGGCTATGACAGGGTATAAATATCGTTTAGGAACCCGATCCCTATCGTGTTTTCGCTCGAAGTGTTCCCCTCACGATAAATTATTTAACTTCTGAGCTAAATTTCTCTCAAGATATTTTCTGGTAATTTGTCCAAGGGTAAGGTTCGCAGTGACAGGCCGCCATTCGTCAGTTTCTTATATACGAGCTAGTATAGTAAAAATTATTCAATCAATCTAAAATGTTGATGATATATTCTTTAACAATTCGAGATATGTGTAGTTTTTGGTTATAATACGACGATGAGTAGTTCTGCACTAAAATTAAACAAGCCACCACTCTCGCTAACTTTTAAAATATTTAAATAATGAAAGCCCAGCTCACAAGCAATTAAAGGTTTCACCGTCGGTAGACTCTCACTACCTTCTTGATTCCACCCGCCTCCTTCAGGCATTCCACACCCTATATCCTTCTCATACATCCTTCAAATGGGGGGACTCCCCTTAGTGAAAGGCACTCATTAGACCAAAATAATTTTCCTTTATTTTTCCCACATCCTATTTTTATAAGTTTGAGAGCTAAGAAAAAAAAAAAAAAGTTCAAAAGAATGGATTTTTTACATAGTTAAATATACTAATGGGTAACGCAAAAATAATTTTAAAGTGTATTAAAAAAAATATTGTATTGGTTACTTACAATTTTTTTTTATTGAATAAGTAGTGGCTGAAGAAAATAAGTCGGGCCAACTGAGGAGGAATTTTGCAATTTGACATTAAACAATAAAAAAGACTAAGTGAAATTAATTGGCTTACTTAGCTGCACTCTAGTTTAATTTCCTACCTTTGATAATTATTGGATAGAAGGATGTTTAGGAAGTAAAGCGAGTTAAGTATTCAAGGACAATTAGACGGCTTCTGATTTTTTCTAAAACCACTTCTGTTATATCTTTTAATGTCTAGAGGTTCTGAAAACCCAAGTCCAACTTGTTATGAGAGAACACAATATCTTGCTTAGGCGACTATTTGGTGAATGAACAAAGCCCTAAGCAGCAGAGGGCTGGAGCTCGCATATTATATAAGAACGTTTACCTTCCCAGGAGTCTCCAATAGGTCTAAGGATAACCTAAAGGTACCTTCACTCTTACGCAGGGGAAATCATCCCCTCATCATACAGGAGATTTAACCAGAACTCTAACTCCCTTAAATGAACCTTTTTCTAGTTGATAAATAGTTGATCCTAAAAATATCATTACAATATATACGTGTGGCCTAAACATTGACCGAGGTGTTTTAATAAAGTATTGAAAACAAAAAAAATCAAGGTAATTTTTTATTAAATTTGAATATTTGACAGTTTCGTAAATTCTTATTGATCCTATATAACATATTACGTACAATCTTACGTAAAACAGTGATAAGAGTGAGTTTTGGAGAATTTAAGATATGAGGATGTTGAAAATAAGTGATTACCATATTAAAAGTGATAATCTCGTATGCATGAATATTACTTTCTAAAACTGCTTCAGAAAACTCCTAGATGTGGGGAACCTAAGTGCTTGACCGGACACTAAATGTTTATGAGACACTTATAAAATATTGTTGTTACATTTCAGCTAACAGCAAGTTGGGCCGTAGCAGCGCACTAAAGAAAACACAACGATAAAGTCCTTCAGTAATGACTAAACGACGCATTTTCCATGCACTCCAGCTGGGAATATTTTCAACCCTTTCAATTTTCGCCACTATTGGTTTAAACGTACCCGGAAGGAAGCTGAGATCGGGGAAAATAGTGCCAATAAAACCTAAAATATGCCCCCATCACGACGTATTTTTTCAGTTATTAATTTTTTTTTTAATGCAGTTAAATATCAGCATGACTAGATAAAAGGAGCTGTATTTTGAGACAAGTACGATCGATTCTCTATCTTGCGTTGGTTGAGATGAGATAACAGCAAAAATGAGAAATGATTGGAAAAGTTTTGTCTCATGTATCGTAGCATGCGTTTATCTAATTAATTATGTTTAGTGTCGTTTTTCAGGAAGTCAGATTTTATGTAGCTTAACTCAATTGATTTAATTATTATGAATGTTTGTTAATTTTACCCTGTAAATGCATATAGGAATACCTGGTTGGAAAATAATAATAAGCCATAAATTTGTTTTATCTTAAAAATAATATATAAGTTTTCATAGGAAATGAATCTTTTATGTGAAATAAAATTGAACTAATAACTAATGAATTGTCGTTATATAATACTATAATGCAGTTTAATGGTTAATGATGTAACGACTTTTGTTTTTTCTCACTTGTGAGTTCGTCCGTATGGGCTCTTCGGGGAAATTTTGGGGCCATTTGCCTTAACTCTCATGCAACATTTAGCTAAGTAAGCACTCTCGTACCGAGCGGTTGAAGAATTTTCATTTGGTTTTAAATAGGATTTCCTTTAATTATTTTTTAGTTGACATAGAATTAGCCAAGTCTGACTTGTTTTCTTTTTTTTTTTAAACTCCGCGTTGGTATTACGTTGACGTTACGTCTCTGTAAACCACGATATCTGTTTTTTTCACACAAGAAGAAAATATACTTATTCAGGTTTGATGAAAATGGATTTTCGTTTTCTTTGAACCTTAAGGACCTCTGGACCCAAACCTTATCAACCTTGTCACTAATTTTTGGTCACAGGGACATGGGCGAATAATAAATACTATCATGGGATGTAAACAACCCATGATCCTATATGTGTAGGATTGTCAGAATAATAAGTGTTTCAGCTCGTTTCCCTCTTTCCCTTTTATCAAATCTTAACCTCCAGAGTTATATATATAAGTTATCGTCTTCCGGCTGTATGTGATCAAAAAATAGAGAATAAGGATGGTAATAATATACACAGGTTCGATTGTTAACTGGCCGTTACTCCTATAGCATATCACACACATCCACATTCGCCCAAGAGATGTCATCTTATGTGCATCAAGCCAGCAACTTCCTGCATGTTTTTCAGCAAAAAATCTACGTATCTTCACAATGTTCTTCATTCATGAGGCGAATTAGGCTTTCAGCGCGGGTTATAGAGTTTTTGGTAAATCATTTCATCTAATCCACTTGACTGGTAGAAAATATCTGCAATTACTTGACGAAAATGTAACAGTATTAACCCTGCGAGCCGTGAATCGCTTCCCTTGCAATAAATTAATAAACAGGTCCCGTGCGGCTTTGATTCAGCTCATTCATACTTTCCAAATTAATTTTCTGTCTAGCTCAAAGTTTGATTGCTGGTGTATATACACAGGTGGTCTGAAAAGTTTCCAACCTCAATATGAAGATGATAATAATATAAATAAAAGCTTTGTTAGGTCGGAAACTTTTCAGACCACCCGCGTAATTATAAATAAATATTTTTTCATTGGGACAAACATCGTTCAATTGCCAATACATTGAGTCATTAGGCTTTCATTGATCTCTCCTAATTGCAATAACTAGTAAATCACTTATGTTCAAGCACTCCTAGAAAACTTCCGCAAACATATTTTGCATACTTTTTACTGCACTGAATTTTATTTTATTCTTTTGATCACGGGTGCTAAAATATTACTTAGTTTGTAGATTAGGTTTAGCTTAGTGTGACAGTTTTACTTGTAAAAGTTTTGTGTAGCTATACATTTAAAAACTTCAAAATGTATTGAATGTTGCAAAAGAAATACTAATAATCAAATTAAAACAATTTATTCTTGTAATGGTATGAAGTTTATTCACTTTATAATATGTCCAAATGTCTCTTTGGAATAATGGATCTTTTGAATAAGATTTATCAAAACATTAACTCCTATATTAATGTTTAAGAAAAAAATTTAAATTTCAATTAATTAAGAAGAGTTGACTTATTTTTTCAGGGTGGTCATAAATTTTTTTTGTTGGTACAGTGAGTGAAAGCTTGTGATAAAAAGTTTCAATTGTATGTTTATAAAAAGTCGGCAAAAAACATACAAAACGGATATTATTTTCATGTGGAAGCATAAATACTAAATTATGTAACAGGTTTATTTAGAGTCCATTATTTAACATATTCGTTCGTTAACTTAACTTGTGATTGGTGGAACGTCCAACATACGAGCTGACGTTTATCGAATCAAATGAAAATAAAGTGGGATTTTAAGTTATGATAGTGGGATCGATATAGTATCTAGTATTAATAGTAGTATGGGCATAGTCCGATAGTTAAAAAATATACTATTATAATAATTATATAAATATATAAAGATAGAATTAAATAAACGGAAGCTACAGACTATAAAAGAACGACAGCAAGCTCTGTTTACTGTTTGGATTTAAACGGAGGTTCACTTTAAATAAAAAGGCTTTTAAGAATAAGCCTTTCGCAATTAGTTTAAAATGTGACTTTAGAAAACCTATATAGAGTGAATAATTTTATTATTTTGTGGTATAGTAAAGTTGTTTTTTATTTTTATAAAATCTACCTTCATTTATTCTCAACTGTCGTTTATTATTAACTCGATTTATGTGTTATTTATAATTAACTGAAGAATTCTTTGCAATCTATTAACAGAAACAATTAACATAAAAAATTAATGGTTTTAATTTTATTGTAATAAAATCAAGATATATTGATTATGATAGAAATATACAATCGTTTTGTAAAATTACAATTTTCTTATCAGAGGCTTTATTAACTTCACTGCCACACTCCTAATTACCCTAGGGTTACATTTTCCTTACGCCTGGAACATAAATCTTCAGGCGTTCGTTCTGTCAGTAATTCATAGGAATTAATGATGACCCGTTTTTTAGGCCGTATATCCATGGAAAAATGAAATATAACGAGACAAAAGAAGGCGAGGTAAAGGGAGCGGTGTGAAAAAGCGCTGACATCAATTAACCTTCAGCGACCATAAGCTCTCCAGCCACCACAATGGCTTCTGGGTCAACAGAGGCTTCGCACCGGGCTTGGGGATCACTTTAAATATACCCATCCATACTCATGGGAAACTTAATTAAGCTTTCAAGAATTATAAAATCGTGAATAATTAAAAGTATTGTTATTGCCAAGATCGACGGGTAAAGTTTTAATTTCAAAGAGGTGTGGGTGAATCGTTTGCGTGTACGTACTTGCTAAGAAAGAACCGCCGTAAAATGCAATTAATGGATTCGAATATTAAAACATACAGTAGTCGTAAAACGATACCGGACACTGTGATTTTGTTACTTATTTTTTCTGACGTCAGCAACAGATAGAGCTTTATCCCACTATAAATATTTTGAGAAGTTTTATGAGGTCGGTCAATCAAACCGTCTCCTGAATTAATAAAAAAATCACATTCAGTACTTTTACCGACTATTAACATTTTAGCGATTACACGACAAGATTTCCCTTAAAGTGAACAAACAATAATTCTTTCACGGATATACATACTTGTATGACGAACCATTTTAACTAACTGAATGAAAATATTGTTTTGTATTACTTTAATAAGGATTAGTGGACAAATAAAATAACTTTCTTAATTCAAAATTAAATTTGATCAATATATATTTTTTTCTTTTGAACTTCTTTATTGTGCTAAAATTACTATAGGCAATAAGTAATTGTGATAAGTGTTCTTATTCATATCATATTTAAAATTTTCATTCACTCTCTCATTCATACATTATATAAAAATAGCCCAGAGACCTCCCAAATCCACATGGTTGTCACCTCCCTCGCATGCGAAAGAGGAAGCGGAGTCTTGGGAAGTCCCCCACGATCCTCCGTCAGCCACGTCACCGGATACGAGCCAGTAGAGTTTTAAATTACTAAATTATAGTTTATATAAATTACAGTTATGAATTACTAATTTACAAAGTTGTACTTAGGCCAATACTGGACATACGGAATAAAGCTATGGGGGGCAGCAAAAAGTCGATCATCAAGCGTATCCAATCCTTTCAATATTATTTTTTTAAATTAATCATGGTCTTATTAATTCCTGTAAAAAAAAGAAGATAAGTCCTCATGATAGTTTCTGAGTATTAATAAATACATAACCTGTCTGGAAACTATTGAACACAACTTTGTACTATAAAAGCCGCTGGATTTATTAAGAAATCCATGTATTGATTGCATGGATTCACCGACTTATTCACTAATTTCAATTAAAAAATATGAAATAACTAGCAAAATTACTTCACCAATATTATAATTTTTTAATTACCTTTAATTAGTCTTAAATTGTTAAAAGTTTTCTGTTTTTCATTATTGTACAATTGGTAATTAAGAGTTACTTAAGACTTAGTTAATTAAGAGTTGATCTATTGACAAATGAATGAATTTAGGATCTTCTGTAGTCAGTTATAATGCTTTTAATATTACATGATTTTAACATTACATGCCAAAAAAATAAAAATTAGATTTGTACAGCTATGAAATGTTGTGTTTTACTTTTTAGTACCGTCAAGCGGGGTCAAATGTTCAGAATAATTTCCTGACCAAAAGACAAATTCTGACCCAGACAAAATTCCTTTATTGTTTGTGAAAAAAAACAATACACCATCTTCGTGGGGGTCATAAGTTGCCTGTTTGTCAGGAAACCATCTTAACAATTCTCACCCTATGGGCTAGTGGGCGCCCCATTTTATGTTACTGAAGCTAAGGGAATTTTTCCAACGCGTCGAATGACAGACCCACCCAAGACTTTTAATTTGAATGTTTGACCATAAAAAACCAACATCAATATCCTCTGTCCCAGTTTTAATGATACTCTAAAGCATTATTTATCTTCATTTAAAGGAGTGAATGATTTAGTTCAAATAATAATACTTTACAATTTAAATAACGAAATAGCCATGAAAAGAAAAATGATTTCTTTGCTTAGTTAAGTTTTAATGAGTTCCAATATCTACAAAATACAATTTATTCACTTATTAACTTCACAAATATTGAGTCTGGAAATAAAAAATTTACTTTATCTTTGATCGGAAAACCACTGGTCGTTGGATCTGCTAATACATATAATACTCGAGGGGTTAATGACGTTTTTATACGGTGTAGTAGGTGTGCTTAACGACTTAAATTCAACGCTCTGAAATTCAAAAGTGGGCTGGCTAATGAGTAGCCCGCTCTCCCCATAAAGGATAAAGGAGTAAAGTGCTTATTTATTTCTTACTTAATACTCATTAAAGGCAATATTTAATGCTAAATACGAGAGCTCATAAAATTGAAGCTACTTATATCTGGCTCTAGCGTTGCTGACAGTTACTGTCGCGCCAGACTCCGCTATCTATCTGGTCTGAAGACTCGGTTTTATAACTTGTATAAGAGACGCTAGACTCATTTATTAAAAGGATCGGCCTACTAAAGCCCCAAGGAGATCCCACTGACTGAATCCAATCTCCTTCAAAGAGACCGTGGGCAGTAAAACCGCTATTAACTCAGACCAAGAGGCCCGCTTTCGACGAATGGAGTCTTTGAGCAGAGTTGAACGTGTCTTCGATGCAATCAACAGAAGCAGCAGCAAAGTCATAAGCACGATTTATTCTTGAAGGGTTTATGATTGCAAGAGTAATAATACTTTTAACTCCTTTCCGTTTCTTATTTAAAAAAAAAAAAAATGAGAAGGAAAAATCGGAACCATTCACATCAAGTGTTTCACGATCAAGGTTTTCTTTAAGGTCAGGAAAAAAAATACGACCGTTTTAATGACTTTTGTTTTTTTATTGTCCGACATACTTCTTTCCAGCAGTGGAGAAACAGTGAGCTCCACGAAGATTTTCAGCTGCCTACGGTGGATGAAATCATTTGTCATAGACATAATCAAAATCTTCGATTCGTTGCAATATATGACAAACCCCGTGCGTAACACGATTTCCCCCACTCCGTTTCCCCATCGATGGCAGAAGGCAGTCGAGGAGGAAACTCTCTAGGATGAAGTTAGTACGTAAGTTTAGTTTTAGGATAGTCTTAGGTCCCGTTATGTAGTCCAAAGGTGAGCCACATCACCTGGTCCTATTACATTATATAATTTTTAACAATAAAAAGATAGATGTTAGGTTAATAATAACTGCTTGAAATGCACAGATACAGTACAAGGAGCCATTCACAGCTCATTAAATATTATATTATTGTATATACTTATTTTTTAAAAAAATATTCAAATACGGGTTAAGAAAAACAATCCCTTTCATTGGGCACGCGATGTTTTCATTCTTATTCATAAAAATTTGCTTCAATTGTGTACAAATACAGTGTATTTGAAATTCTTAAGGGAGAAAAGAATACTTCTTTATTACTATGTAATTACAAAAACTATATGATTGATAATGAAATTGTCTTATTTGGATTACCAGTATCTAACATTATCTAAACACATTAGTTACAAGACACACTCTTTACCGACTTAACTATTTCCTATTTTCTCCAATTTTTCCATTCCGTCATAAATATTAATCTTGAAAGCCATACTATCAACTAAACTACTTTACGCTTCGCCATTTCATCAATATATTAACTACTCAGCTTTCCTTGAACTTAGAAAGATACAAAACCGATGCTTAATTATTATGAAGAAGCATCAACCACCGGGCCCAAAAACCTGGGAATGATTAGCTATCTGCACTTTTATCCACAAACTCCAGACCTCAGGGTTACTCTAAAAATACAAATGTATGTCATGGGGTCCTGGCACTGGCCTTCAACCCAACTCATGTCCTGAGCGTCTGGGGCCACCTTCATGGAATTAAAGAAAATACTGCAAATTTCACTTAATCGTAATGCTCCAATAACCTATCCATCTACTACCGTTTCCACTAATTTCCTTTCCTAGTATTACGTTCCTTTCTACATATATTGTGCATATTTATTGCGTACATCATACAATGTATTCATTCTTAATCATAAAGATTCACGTTAACTGTGCACAATTATGTTGTTTATTTGCAACACCCAAGAAATGTGTCCACCAAGGAGAAAGAAATCCTGATTCTTTTTTTCATGTAATTACAATAATTAAGAATAAAGGTGATTTTGAAGTTGAATTAAATTAAATAGTCACACGACGTTAATTAATTTGATTTGATTTTAACATTTCTGGGGGGGGGGGAGTTGAAATAAAACCTTTATGCAAAATGACGTCCCATTATATAATACCATGCTTTAAAAATATCGCGACTACACTTTTGATGAGAGTTTTAATTACTTTAGTTTAATAAAGCCGACTTAAGCACCAAAACATATTATATATTATATGTCATATTACATAGTCAAGCTCAGTATAATACCTTTACTTATTTACAATAATATAACAAAAACACACTTAATCCTCACTTCCTTTCGCATCTCATTGTTTTCAATTTATTTGTGGCACAATTTATCTTCACAAAGCTTCACCGTTTTCATATTCTAGCAATTAATAAAATAAAAAAAAAACTTAGTTAAATCACGATTATTACTGGGAGAGATTAAAAAAGAAATTAGCAAAATGCTTAAAACGCAAAAATGGGTCAAACCCAATCTACCACTATTATAGTTTTCTATACTAGTTTACAGGGAACTCCTTTATTTTTCAGAGGCATGTTCCAACCTTGAGTATCTACGAAAAAACTGATTTTTGATTTGTATGAAGGAAAAGAGAATAACAAATTTAATTTATTGACAAATTTAAAGGCCCGATGTCAGACGTGCAAAATGATAAAGTTCTCATAAATAATAATTAATGACTTAAAAATCATTAATTAAATTAGTTATTAATTTCTATGTGGATAGCTAATGACGAATGTGACTATAGTTGGCATATTATATTTATAGCTATCTACATATTATAATCATATGCGTAGTATATTATTCATTACTGGCGCTGGAATATCTATTATTTTTATTTTTCACGTTTAAATAACATATGATTAATTTAAGAAACGACTCTTAAAAAAGTTATGGGCAGGGGCAGTTAAGGATTAGATATCAGGGTATTTTTACCAGTTGCTTGAACAATTTTCCTGGTAATTATTAATAAATATTAAGTGTAAAAATAAATGAAACTTCAAATATATGGATTTGTTGCATATATGCGTATATTATTAACCATCGGACCTACATTGTTTTTAACTGATAGAGTTGTCAACAATTTTTTGATGACATTCTAAAAAGATAGGAAATTCTGCAAGGAGGCACCCTTGAGTCCTGAAGTGGCTGGACGAGTGGAAAGGGTCGATCTTGAACGCTGCCCGTTCTTCCCTACTCTTTTAAAATTCAATGTCACGTCCAATCTCTTTTCATAAATTGTAGAGAAATACACAATTTATTTTCGTTTGATAAATCTATTTAGTGTTGATAATGCTATTATGTTGAAGATGTAAAGCAGATTGTATTAATTTAAAGCAAACTTTGAGAACCACCAAAGAATGAATTAAAGCTAATTTTCGAGTCTTCATATAATTCAGCTAACTGTAGGAACAACTGTGGCGTTAGTAACAAACTTTATTTACTTATTTTTGTTTGTATATCAAATCGAGTGTTCATCGGGTGTCAATCGAGTGTTTATAAATAAAGTGTTCGTAGTCAATACTAGCTCATTGTTTCGAGTTTGAATTTTCGAAACTTTCGTTAGTAGCTTTGGAAGTCAGTACGTCAAAATTGATTGTAAAAATAATACTGTATAAATCCTAAGGTTATATATTAAAATTCTCCGTACGAGTCACATTAAATGTATGTAAAAAAAAAATCCATGTATAATTTTACATATATATTAAAACAAAAAAAAAAAATTGGAGTAAAAATTCATCTTTAGGGATATTTTAAAAATTAGGTTTGAAAATCAAAAAATAGAAATCTCTGCTTCAGGCTAATATGAACAGTTATTATTTAG
Source organism: Acanthosoma haemorrhoidale (assembly GCA_930367205.1). Taxonomy (NCBI): domain Eukaryota; kingdom Metazoa; phylum Arthropoda; class Insecta; order Hemiptera; family Acanthosomatidae; genus Acanthosoma; species Acanthosoma haemorrhoidale. The sequence continues at coordinate 139,539,386 of OV884011.1, forward strand.
TTATTTCTGCGAGAATTTAATTTCCATGAAAAAAAGTATTTCCCAAGGACTCAATTTCTAATGAGACCTTCTTAGAATTTATGAACATTCTACATTTCCTTTAAACTAACTTAATTTATCACCAAACAACATAGAAATAAACATAAATTTATTTAGGCACAATCGCTTTCAGCAACTCACACTACCATTTTAAAATGTGTATAATATATTGTGGTTTGATCCTTCTTAGTACACTCGGTACATAAAAAAAAAAAACTAGAAATGTTTCATTCGTTTATTTAAGTACTTTCGAAAATAAAAAAAAAATAGTTAAGCTCTTACAGATGGTAACAATTTTAATTTCTAAAATATCATTACATTAGTATTTGATGTATAAGGGTAAATATCGCAAATGACTTGACAAATATGAATAACGATTCTAGGATCTAGTCGTAAAAACATCAAACTAAGTAGAAAATGTAATTTTAGGTCTCTTGCAAAAATTTTTTGGGAAATTCCAGGATAAAGACAATTTATTACTTAAGTTAGCTTACGAAAAGTAATCTGAACATTGCCAATTGGGACCTGAGTTGAATCGTGTAACAGTACGTGTTGATTGTGTGCGGATTGTAATATATTTATACACGGTGTTTCAGTAATCTATTTACAGTTTCATCGCTTTATAAAGAATGCACAGAAGAATATTTTTCAAAATTTTATTCATAGATCATGTAAATTAGGATTTGGCATTTTATTAGTAATTTATTTAGTAATCAAGAATCGAAATTCCGGTTTGAAAAATGTCCTCCAAATGATACCGATTTCGGCGCACGCACTCTTCGAGCCTCTCGCGAAAGTTCAACATCAGCCGCTGAACCATTTGTCGAGGGATAGTTGCCATCTCTCGTCAAAACGCTTCCTTCAGTTCTGCTATAGTTCTCGGCTTCTTGATGGTATACCTTTGCTTTGATGTGCCCCCAAAGAAAATAATCGCATGGTGCCAGGTCTGGGGATCGAGGCAACATCTCCCCGCAAAGAAATGACGGGGAAAAAGGCGGAGTAGTTTGGTCTTTGGTGCTCTTGATGTGTGGGAAGTCACCCCATCTTGTTGGAACCACATCCTGCGCCTCATTATGCGTCTTTTCCGTAGCTCAGGAACAAGGAATCGTCTAGTCATTTCCAGGTAACGGTCAGAGCTAACTGTGACTGATGCACCTCTCTCGTCATCATGCCAACACTTCCGACTGCACACCATACAGTTACCTTTTCACAATGAACCTCCCTTGTTCATGGATATTGCGTGGGTTTGTGGTGCCCAGTACCTACAGTTTTGTTTATTCCCAAAACAGGATAGGTGGAAGTGGGCCTCGTCACTGGTCATGAAACGATGTCTTCTGTCAACATTTCAAGCATTGTTTGAGTGAATTCCATTCTGATGGCGTAATCACGGGGCAACAACTGTTGTGTATTCGCGAGTTTATAAGTGTGGAAGCTCAAATCCTTTAGAATCCTCCGAACGGATGAATGGCAGATCCTCAGTGCAGCTGTGTGTCTCTGTAATGAACGCCCTGTGCTTGCCTCCACTGCCTGGCGCACACCTTCCTCAAATTGTGGTTTATGAACAGTACGTTGAGCCCCTACTGCCCTTTTCACTTGAGGTCCGCTTACCTAGAATATATACCGACCCATTTCACTATGGTAGGCCTTGAAGGAACAAGAACGTGACGCCCGATATTGAAGTGCGTCTTTGAGCCACCGTCGCAGAATCACCGTTCTTTATTTTTTTTTTTTTAATTTCAAATATCACCGTTCTTCAGAAACGCTTCCACTTTAAACGTACGTTGCTCGTCACTCCACGGATCCATGATGTCACCTGAATGGAAGGGGGGACACGACGAGACCATCCCCACCCTTCTACGACCCTCCCTCACAACACTAGGCCTTTTTCAAACTGTAAATAGATCACTGAAACACCCTGTATAAAGAGTGAGGAAAGCGAAAAGCATACCTGCAAAATATCAAGGTTAGGACCTGAACCTCTAATTCTTTATCAAAACATGTGATCATCAATCCCTCGATTTTACTTCCTAAACCATCTTGGTCTCTGAAAATGGTCTTCCTTCCAAAATTCATGACACAACCCAGGAAGACTCTTTCCCCTGTGGTTGTCGTCATAGTTGGTAGAAGGTACCCACTTATCCTCACGATGCTGAGCTTACCACGATCAGACCTAACTATCAAAGAAAAAAATCTTTGTCTGAACACAGAGAACGTATTGTATTGTATTCACTACAAGAAGTAGGCAAAATAATTACATGTCAGTAATAAGAACGATGATGGACAACTGTGTAATGTTGTCTTTAAAAAAATGCAATTAAATAAAACATTAATATAAGAAATTGATTAAAATTGGTAGGAACATATTAACTTATGGTACTTCAAAATTGTTGACTTTCAAAACTTAATTGTGGAATATTTTTGCATCACCATCTGCAATGTGTTATTAAAACATTCTCGTTTTGTTTTATGCTGATGTTTGTTTTAATTCTTTTTTAATTTATTTTCATCAACCAATGATCAACCATTAATTCGCGCTTGGGAATAAAAAAAAGAGGCTCTAGTGCTGAATTTTATCTCTTCGAGTAATTAAAACCGATGCAGATAAACAATTGGAATGGCAAGACGACCTCCGCCGTTATGATTAAACATTTTACTTCTTAGAAAATAAAAGCAGCCTATTTCAGTTCCGTTTAATGGCATTATAAAGTGCCGGTAGTAAAGGATTTACTAGCTTGTTTCACTGAATAAGAAAAGTGAATCAAAGATATGACTTTCAGTATACCGATCTATATTTATTATATTCTAAATATTTTCAAGGGAAAAGTAATATTTACCGGTACAATCACACGTATTGTATTTCCTTATAAAACTTTTCGTGCTAGGTTGATCTGTCTAGAGATTTTATGACAGTTAAATGTATGTATTTACTGTATGGATTATGGGTCCTTTAAAGTTTGAGACAAAGGAAAAATTGAATATGTTTGATATTGCACTTGAGTTTTCATAGAAGAAAGATCAATGTACTTTCTGCGGTGATAATTTATGTAACCCGTTGAATAATTGAGGGGAATAAAAAACATTCATCTTTATGAATGATCTGGGAGATTTCGTTGTTGGAGAGAGGCAAGGCGAACCACCTAACTCATAAGTACACTCTTTACGTTTTCATATACATGGACATGTTCAAATCTTCCCAGTAACTTGGAGGTAACGTGCTATTTGAGACTAGGGATGCTCTGTAGCTTTAGGCAGCGGCCCCAGGATGCCTAGGACATAGATCATCCCGCACCAATACAGTTGCAACACCAATTTCCAAGCTCGCACTTAAGGCCTTTACTTTAAAGCAAATACGGGCCAATCGACTACCGTGATGTTGCCAGTAAATAAACGTTATTATTATCAACTCCTTTCCCCTCTGATTGTTTAGAACTTTGAATAGCTTTGAACTGTTATTGGGACGTGAATATATATAAAAAAAAAGGGCGTTAAACCCACCCCACCAGTAAGACGTATGCACCTGTTTCCACGACCTATTTGATTTTAATGAAGTAATTTTCTAAAGTTCATAATGATGTTACTATGGAGTTTTTGGATTAGTACGAGGGGTACCTATTCCATGGAATCCACAACATGCAGGACATAAAGATAGGAACCAGGTATATAGGCCTAGGAAGCTTATTTAAAATAATTAGTATAGACTGTTCTTTGAGAGAACATAAAAAAAAAGGACATCTGATATCTGATTTCAAGAAGTGATTGAAGAAGGTCAAAAACAGTAAAAAAACTGGGGTGGGCACAAACGAATATGCAAGCCAGAATGGCAAGAACTATGACCAATATTTGATTAAAAAAATTACATTAAAAAACAAAAAACACTACATACCTGTATATGGGATGGTTTACTATCCGTATCTATACAAAAATAAAATGTCCAAAAAAATAAAATAAACATTCTGGTGTTATTCCAGGCTAGTTCAGGGGAGAAGGACTGAGTGAAGCTTTAAAGCAGCAAGTTGCATGGAATACTTTATTTCCATGCAAATCTATATGCATAAGGAATATTTACAATATTAACAAGTAGATTTGTAACAAGAAAAAGAATGAAACCGAAGAAGGAACGTCTGGAATGACGTGTTGACGAGAAGGGGAGGACTTATCGACTGCCGCGTAGAATACTATTAAATAGTTATGTGGGGATCTCATATCAGTCGACTCTGAGCGAAAGGTCCTATTTTCTTCACCAAGTTTTGCAATATCTGAGAAGATTTTATCCAATCAATTAGTGGTGAATTAAAACATAGATAAGTAAACGGATATATCAACACTACACATATTCCCCTAAACATTCGACGCCTTAAATGCTATTAAACCTTATTTTATTAGATGTGGTTTGATAAAAAAACAATGACAAAAGTCATTCCTTAAATTGTTAGAGGGGTTTAATGGGCATTTTCGGGTACTTAAAAAGACGTCGAAAACAATTGCGAAATTGTGCTTCAAGTTTAGAGTTCATTCACGGATGGTAGGCCCCTCACTGATTAATGCAAATTCATAGATGGTTACAGCACTGTAGTGCAGAAGGTACTTAAGAATGCCAAATTTAATCGATACTATCTTACAAGGGCTGCCAATAAATAATAGCTGATCTACCTTCTGTATTGATAAAGCAAAAAAAAAAGAAATGGGTAGAACATAGGATCCTTGGTTCAGCTTGTGAAATTTAATTTGGTACACTGAGGGTTATCAGGTGAACACCCTATCGATCAACATAGTTTTATAGTTCCAAATTTATTACGTAGTTTTCTCCAGCCTTAGTGCGAGAAGAATGAAAGAGGTGTGCTACGTTAATTACAGCGAGGCTTTGATGAGATTCGTTCGGATAAGATGCTTAAGAGATGAGGTGCTTTGAACCGGACATTAGAGGAGATGCGCTGGCTGGTATAATAGCGAATATGAGGTTATTACACCTTTCATGGGTTCAGCAGTGAATAATTGCTTTATGTTTAATTATGTTCTAGCAAAAGCTCGTAGGTTTTTGCAAAAGTAAATAATAAATATAATAAAACATAAATAATTAGTCTATATTCATATCTATAAAACATATGTTATCATCGCATTACTTATGATGGCTAGGAGTTAGTAGAAGTCGACTATTACTCAACCAGTTGATCAAATGATCAGTAGCCACATTTTTTACTTATTTACTTTAATAATTAGTAATTTTAAATTGCTATGTACCCAATTGAATACATATAGTCCTGTGATCCTTAGCATTTCCCTAAGAACTATCCACAAACTACCTCCTCCTTCATTTATCAGGGGCCCAGTTGATTGGGATCACTTCTGCCAGATTCTTACAGACTCTGTAGACCTCAAAGTACCTCTGAAAACATCCCAAGACCTAGATGATGCAGTGCAGTCACGATTCGGTCTGGGAGGCATCGTCACCCCACCGTCATCGGAAAATTCACAATCAAAATCCTTTACCTCAGTATCTCAAAGACCTAATTCAATCCAAACGCCACTCGAGAACAGTGTAGCAAAGACCCCGACATCCTGCTGATCGTCGCTCAAACAATCAGTACTGCAGGTTGGTAAAGCGGCTATTGGCATCCTTCCGTTCCGATTCTTTTAATTCCTATCTCTCCTCTCTGTCTACCAGGGACGTCTCCTTGTGGAATGTAACTAAGAAAATCCTAAAATATCATCCTGTTTCACACCCACTCCGTCGGGATGATGAATCCTGGGCGGCTTCGGATGGTGAGAGGGTGGAAGAATTCGCACTGCATCTTTCCCGTACTTTCACTCCTCACCTTACTCCTCAAAACCATACTCATCACCCAACTGTTCAAGATTTTCCTCACTTCACCTATCTCTCTCTCACTTCCACCATAAGCCGTTAACCCCTCTGAGGTCAAATATCTTCTGAAAAACTTACCTTACCGAAAATCTCCAAGATATGATCTCCTTACTCCTCTAATCCTCCAACAACTTCCTCCTAAAGCCATAATCTTCCTAACCAACATTTATAATTGCATTTTTCGAACGACGCACTTTCCTTTCCTCTGCAAACACTTATTTCGCCAAATCCGGTAAACCACCCAATGACACCTCATCTTACCGTCCAATTAGCCTACTCCCTAACCTCTCTGACTAAGTGTGCTGCGGCTTAGAATATAAAATATATACTATCATACTATCCCATAAAAAGAAATTTAGGATGAGGGAAAAATATAGAATATTTGGGTTAATCGGATCCTTATACTAGGAGTACCTGCTTGAAGGTGGTGTGAGAGGATTAAGGGGTGTGAGAAGCCTCGGTGGAGGTTGGTTGTTTCGGTACAGTGGTGAGAGTCCACTGGTGGCTGGGCCTAGAATCTCTCTAGGCATGTAGTGTATTCTTATTTAGTCTGATTTCAGTGATGGGTGCCCCTTAGCATTTCCTGCTTACGTCATTACCTTTATTCAACATAATGAAACATAGATACATATTTTCTGATACGAGAAGAGGGGAACTTCTAATTATTCGTAAATAAGAGGTGGCCACAACAGTTACAAACAAAGAATTCTTTAACTGATAAAATAACAAATTTTAATGTATTATGAAAAGGCTGATATCGACGTTTTAAGAATTATCTCTTTTTTTGCTAATTTCTTAATTATATAAAAATTTGGCTAAAATTAAGACTGATTTCGAATGGAATACATGCTTTTAGAAATATTTACAGATTTATATTAAATTATTTATGCTTGTAAATTAATCGGGTATGTTACTAGCCTCAAAATCGTGTTTGATTTCCTGTTGGCCGAACAATATGTATGAACAACTGAAACTAGTCATTTCAAAGCTTACCCCAATTAAGTCAGCTTAATCTTAAAGTCTTTATTTGCATTTGATTTTTTTTTTCATGATAAATATTGTTGTATATATTTTTTTTTCTATTATGATACTCTTAACCAATAAATGAATGTTGTGGAAGGATATAAAAATATTGTGGGGTTTTCTTTCGATGTAGGGACCTGTGGAGTTTACGCTGGAAGCGCAATTATTTAGTTTTTAAGGCCACGCTGTTGCAGATTCGTCACGTGGAATAAACCTGTTTCACTAAGCCCCCCTTGGATAAAAAAAAAAACCCAAAAAACAGACAAAAATGTTGAGCAGAGCGAAAAACAAAGCTCCACATGTCCATTCGACAGCTGCAGGTGTGCGATGCTGTTTCCTTTTCAGAATTTGTAATTCGCAATATAACAGAATTATTTCAATTCCTCTGTACTTATGAAATTTTAACTATTAATCTTTACATCACAACTCATAATTATTTATCCATTTACTTCTGTTAATTATATTTTTCATCTAAAAAAACTGGTGTATGTAATTGTACAAGATGAAACTTATGATTGTAGGAATGACATTTTGTTTTATAGGAACAATATATTATAATTAGAATATACATTACATTTATTGTAGATCCTCTTACACATATCCCAGTTACAAAATTGTTTTAGAGTATACAGAAAATAAACTAATCTTTTTTATAAGCTGAAATTACCATTATCAAGATTGTATTTATTACGAAGGATTACTCTCGGCTTCAAAATGGGTGCATGCTCAACTTAGTTAAATGCTTTTGGTACGTCATTTATTTACATACAATATTTGATTGGAAGATTACTAAAAAATCTACGGTTTCGGGTAATAGTGTTGAGAGGTGTAAATATTAGAGAATATCTATCAGAAAAGTTGCAGAATGTATTCTCTAATCATGTCCTGAGCGTCTGTGGCTCACGCGCTCTTGGTCAGCCTCCGCTGAACCCAGATTTCCCAAGATTCCGCTTCCTCAAAATACCTTGCCGGAGATCGTAAACTGGTTACATTATAATGCTATTCTAGTAATAAGGTTTAATATTTCTTACTCACTGAATTTCCACATAAAATAAGAAAGAGAGAGAAGAATAATGAAAGAGAAATGACATTAATCACTGCGGCATTGGTGACATTTTCAGTTTATAATATGAAAACACGATACATATTTGAACTTCAAATAGGATTAAATTTGGATACATCTTGAAAATAATAATACCAAACAGAAGTATTTAAAATCAATGCGTTTCATAAAAATGTTACTCCTTAAATATTGACTGGGTTCAAATCCCTAGATAGAAAGGAAATCTATTTATTTTTCATAAACAGAAGGGTGAGAGTTTATGTTATGTACTTTATATATATTATAGTTAAGTTTCAAACTAGAAGACTAGACTCGACTCATTCATCACTCAGGGAGGATGACTGACACATTTGATTTTCAACCTGAAAAATAAATAAATAAAATTATAAAGTTTTTTTTTTTTAAATATATAGATCTTTATTTTTTTTTATATATATCAATCAATCAATTTTATTAAGATAAAATTACAATATGCCTTTTATTAGGCAATGAGTAATTGAGATAAATGTCATCATTCATACAATATTTACAAACAGCCCAGAGGCCCCCAAGTCCACATGATTGTCACCTCCCTCGCATGCGAAGGAGGAAGCGGAGTCTAGGGGAGTCCCCCACCCCCCTACGCCAGTCGCGTCACTGGATAAGAGCCAGCGGAGGCTGGCCAAGAGCGCGAGAGCCACAGACGCTCAGGACATTATTAGAGAAACTGGCCATTGCCAGAACTCCCACTATCACTTAGTTATAGCAGGTGACGAGGCCACTGCCGTTTTAATCTCCGAAGAGGATTATAGGGGTGAGTGGTGCAGTGCAATAACTGTTCTACGGAATTAGGGTGGTTGGATAGGTTACTATGGAATTTTATGAACTTGGAAGGGATGAGTTCAAGAATATAGGGTTCAGATCATTGTGAAGGGTTTTGTTGCTGACGTAATAAGGGGCATTTACTATTGTTCTTAGGACTTTTGATTGAAAGGATTGGATGCGCTTGATGTTCGACTTTTTTGCTGTCCCCCATAGCTCTATTCCGTATGTCCAGATTGGCTTGAGTATAATAACCTTGTAAGTAAGTAGTTTGTTTTCTACTGAGAGGTGGGATGTCCTTCGAAGTAGTCTGTACAGTTGTCCATAGCGTCTGTTTAGTTTTTGTCTGTTTAGTCTCGTGTGTGGGTTCCATGTCAGTCTTTTGTCATTCTAGAAACACCTCTTAACTTCGCTCGTCCTTCAAATACTCTATTCTACCGTTTTTAGGCCACGGTACAACGAAAAAATTGTTCAACCAGGAGTTTTTGCGCATGCGCTACATTCTAAAACACCTCTTAAGATCTTTATTAGAAATTCACAATATACTTAAACATCATTATTATTTGTGATGTAAGAATTCATTCATGCCTATGTGCAATCCACATTTATACAATATATACACTGTCCGTCAAAAGTTTAGGACCACCTCCATTTTTAGGGAGAAATTCAAATAAAACTATGGGACATGAGGGAGAGGAGGAGGCGCGGGGCCTCGGTTGCTCGATAAGTATCTGGAGTTATCGGGCGTGATCCTCGTGACTCTGCTTCTTTTTAGGCAGGTGAATTTTTAGCAGGCGGATCGTCTTAACTACAGAAATGGCAATCAATTAGTGCAGAAGCGAAAAGAACAGTGTATAACTTCAATTTAGCGCATGCGCTAAACTAAATTATGATTGAAAAGTTAAAATAATATTGTTTGTACATCTATTTGTTGAACCGGAGAAGATTATTAATAATTATAAACTGATATTCATTTTGTTTTCTTTCAAACGAGGGTTCAGCATAACAGACCAGTTTAATAATTAATAATTCAAAAGTGTGTTTTATTTAAATATGTGCTGTTCGGAGATATTGCAATGCCGGTTTAAACGGCGACAGATTTGAGGAAAGCTCCAAGCACACTGCCTCTCATTCCTAAATAGCAGTACATACGAGTGATAATTAGTGAAAAATGATAAATTCTGCAATTTAAATGAAAATTTGATAAAACTAAAATAAATAAGTATATCTTTTAGACATATTGGTGGTAGTTGTACCGAACTACAGTAATATAGGGCTCCGAAGTGGTCCTTATTTTCCCGATAAGTTGAAGTAGTCTGTCTTTCTGGATGTAAAAGGGGACTTCAGTTCGTAACGGGTATTGTTCAAAGGACGGAGTTATTGCCTCGACTTAATCTTTATCCCTCTTGATATTATTGAAAACTTTCCTTTCATTAAACAAATCCCTAAATTGATTTTGAATAGTTTTACCACATCAAAACATTTTATTAAAACAAAGATAATTTATCATTTCATAGTAGTCTCAAATTATTCATGCAAATTACAATCAACGGTAAGTTATAAATATATTACCGTGTCACGGGTCGGGAATTATTCTCAGGCTACGAACTCACTTTTAACTAAAAATTGTTTTATTAACTAAAATACGAATAATAGCGTCTAAAATTATTATTAAATTACTAAGATAGTGATAATTAGTTCATGCAGAGAAAGATAATAATAGTAGAAATATCTTTGAAAACTATAGAAAAATCTCCTCCAACTAATTTTTAATATGTAGCAACATACAGTACCAAGAATTTAATACAGACATTTTGAATAGTTGTAATTTTTCAATATCCGGTCATAACTGTTATGACCTGATCTGATCTATTTCTTGTGTTTAATCATTTCGAACCTCCTAAAGTAGATACCATCCAATAACTTATCGCAAAGAGTCTAAAAGCGACAAAAAAATGTTTTTAGGAACAAAATTCAGTTTGACCGCGTGAATTGTATTTTACCCAAAGATTCATTTAGAAATTCATTGATTCTGTTGAGTTTGAAAGAACTTACTATTGTAATATACCATAATAATATATTACACCATTAAAAATAAACCAGGGGTGTTTTATATTTATTATAGCATTAGAATGGCTGGTCAATAGAAGGAGTTGTTGAACGGCTCTGTCTCTGAAAAACTGAATGAATTTCTAACTAAGCAAGATGCGTGGTACTCAGTTAAAACATGTTTATGCTGCATACATTAAAAGGGCTGGCAAAGGCCTTTAAGGTTAGTCCTTTGAGGACTTCCGCATTTAAAAGCAGCAGGGAATCCCTTAATCCCATCAGCATATAAAGCTGAAATTTTGTATATGTACTTATATTTTGAGACATGCAAAAGAATGGCAGGATTTACTTTATTTATGAGATAAACGTACAAACAACCGTTCTATAACTAATATTATTATAATATTTATCGCGATCGTGGCTTTAGTAAGAATTTGATAAATAAATAGAGATATCAGCAATGCATCCAATTTAACTGTCAGATTGTTCAGTAAAAAAAAAAAAAAAAAAAATTATCCATTGCCTACTATAATTTAAGAAGTAGAAAGTTGAAAACGTTTTTTTTTTTTTTTTCTAAACCCCTTTATTAATAACATTTTTTAAAAATTTACAATATGCAATTACAAAATTCAACTTAACAATTCTCCTGTTTCTGTGATGTGCTGATGCATTCGAAGGAGAGTTGAAATTGACGATAAAATTACAATGCAATGTATAAATACTAGGTGATGGGGATCACCTTCTGTTTACAAAAACGCTTTATATGGTTGCATTAAGGCAACGGTTTGTTGTTTCGATTATCCGAGAATCTCAAACAATGATAAATAAACTAAAAATGGACACTTACGGAATTCAATATTAGTTTGTGTAATTTTCAAAATGCATACGTCATACCAAATTATTAAAAAAAAAAAGTGCTTTTTAAACATTTAAACTCAGTAAATATTATATACGAACTTCTTACTAATATAAATGATTCCTAGCGAATAAAATATAAATATTTATATTTTATATATGCTTATTAATCATAGTTGCTTAGTAAATATAAATATTTAGTTTAGTCGTACTCTCCTTGTTTTAACCTTTAACCTTTCATCAATCAAGTTCTGGATTATCCCAGGGCAAGGCGTACAACTCTTATCACCGCGGATAATCGGGACTCCAATGTAATAATTTAGGCAATACCACTACAATATATTTTGGTGTGGAATTACCTCTAACCTATGTTCGCAAGGGTCAGTTCTATTTTATCATTTGTTTTTTTACGGACTGCAATTGTTTAGTGAAATAAATTTCATCGAATTTCCTACCTAAAATTTTATCAATGGTAAAAATCTTGCGAAATATCCTTTCTATGATATTTTTTTTTTTTTGTGACGTTTTAAACTATTTAGTTTATTTTGAAGGAGTGTCAGCATTTATGATTTTTTTTGAGATTAATTTATTTTAACGATAAAATTTAAATCTTCTCCCTTTGTCTATTTACATATATGTAGCTATTAATTTACTTTATTTTTGTTTGCTGCATCATTATACCAGGCTTATTTTACTTAATGATATCTGAGATTACTCCTAACGTTAATGTGATTATGTTGGAATTTAAGATGCTTATTTGGTATTAAAATTATAAACTAAAAATAGCACCGAAGCGTTGATACTAATGTCATTTTTTTATTTTATTCCATACCTAGGGCGAAGCTGGCTTGCCCGCTAGGTTTCTCATAGTTAAGAAAATTAAATTGGGAATTTCTGGCCAAAAAATAATTATGTTTTGAATTTTTAAAAACATGTAAACAAAACAAACCTGGTCGAAATTAAATAAATAAAAGTGCCTCCTCAAAAACATTGGCTTTTAAAATAAATAAAAAAAAACATTTATATAAAACATACGTATTGAAGTCGAGTGGGATTAATTACCCGATTTCCATTTACCTCTTAAAAATTTTTTTAAAAATACCTTTCTGATTCTATTTGCGTTACCGTATCTAATGGGTCCTTGATACTGGGCTAAATAATATTGCGTAATATACCTTTAAAATTTCAGGTTTTTTATTTTTTATATTTTTGTATTATACGTTTGTTTTACTCCGTTAAACATACAGACGGGCGTTATGCGTCACCCCATGCTCACTTGAAAAGAGAGCCTCTCCATTCGGGGTTGGCAGTCAAAGACCCTTCAGGCAAGGATATATAATTTTGTATACACATTGTAGAAGTAAAGAACACTACAGTCCACACAGAAGGCGTTTTAGGCTGAGAACTATTATTATGTGCAATATTAGAAAAATCTGTCTGTGGTCACATGTATAACGTGGAACCTGATTTAATTGTAATTATCCAGGAGTAGAAAGTCATAAATCATATTACATGGTGACGAAAAGTCATGCAGTTACCAAGGTATTATGATAGATGGTGCTGGCCTGCGAAGGGTGCGAACAACTGCTGCCTGTGTCTCTTAGATCCTTGCCAAAGCTGAACTATCGCTGCTTCATTCATGCTCTTATGATATAGAATCATCGGCCAAAAATAAAAAAAAACAGCTGCAATGATATGTCTTCAAATTTTATGTCCCATCAGATAATAAACTTTATGAAAATATAAAAAAATATTGTAGCGACCGCTAACTACATAAGATAACTCACCCTATACTCTATTGTATGTATTGTAAATTAGTTACAATATGTTGTAAATTAAATTAAACAAATGTAAACAATATTACCAAAACACAAAATCATATCAGTGTAAATATTGTAATATATTAAAACAATAAATAACATAGCTGCAGACAGGTGCAAAGGCAGCCAGGAGTCCTTAGCCAGGTATCCCCTGGTCCCTGGTCTGACCTCTTCCGAGCCTTGCCGGGTATCCAGCAGCCAGGCCTGCAATGCGATTGGGCAAAATAAAACCCAAGCTCAATGGCTGCTTAGGGCTATATATACCCCCTAGTTTTAGCCGTCCATTCATTTAGTGGTGGTGCCAGAGAAACCAAGCACCAGGGCACGAAGCAATACAGACGGTTTTGTTGAAACAAATGCCGAGGAGAGGAATAGTACAACTCGCAAACAATTCGTGAATAAGATTGCGGTACTTTCGTGACAAATGGAAACAAGCTGTCTTGTTTCCATTGCTCAAGCCAGCAAAGAGCGGAGATCACACAGCCCACTACTGCCCGATCAGTTTATTACCACAAATGGGAAAAATTCTATTGAATTATCTCAAAGACTACTGTGCGGAAAATGACATTCATCATTCAACCAGAACAGACTGGATTTAAATTCCACAGAACATCCCCTTATGAAATTACAGACAGAAATTTCACTGGACTGCAACCGAACTCTGTGTCGAATGCTCTGCGACCGGGAGTGCCCGGAGCAGGTCTAGTCAATTCTGACTAGTTTCATGAATAGTCGATCGCTGCTGGTGAGGGTGGGGGATAGCTTCTCGGAAGCTGTGCCACTGGCCTGTGGAGTCCCACAAGGAGCCGTGCTATCCCCAGCACTTTTCAACGTGTATACGTCTGAGATTGTCGGAGCCTGGGACAAAAACACGAAAGTTACTGCTTACGCTGATGATATCTTGGTGTACAGTAGCAGCATGAACGCCAAGTTACCTCTTAAACAGGCTGAAATAGGCTGTAACCAGATCATTTGGGGGGACTCAATATGTCTGTAAACGCGGGTAAGACCGACTGCGTAATTTTCTCATTCAAAAAAGGAAAAAGTCCACTGCCTAATATATACACTGTAGGAACGCAAAAAACTCTCTAGCAAACAGCATAAGCGTTAAAATGGACCGTCGCCTCCGTTTTAGCGGCCATTTTACCAGGAAACACACACGAAGTCTTACCGACACATTTATTAACTTCACCGAATTTATCATTGGGCCTTAAGCTAATGATATATAATAGTGTACTAAGGCCTGCTCTGCTGTACGGTGCACCGATTTTTAGTCATTTGACTGAAGCGACAGCGAGGTAACTCCAACAATTTCAGAACGGAATACTCATGAAAAAGAAATACTATCGAGAGATGTTAGTATATAAAGAATCCTTTTGCCTATCAGAACCGGCATAAAACTTGTTTAATACGTGATTTTGTTGATCCTTAATTTATTGTAGGAAAATAGGGAAGCTTAGAACTTGAAATTTCTTTAAGATTTCACATTCAAAGATTTGTTCATACTTCGGCCTTTATTTATCCTGTTCAGATTTCGTCTGTCTATTTGTTTTGTATGTTTTGTAGTAATAAAAATAATTTTACAAACCTGCACTACTCGATGAACGCTGAGCGAGATCTTAGAAATCTCTAAAATATGAAAATAATTGTATCTTGCTAATATGGATACATCATCACTGGATGTCTTCGTCCTACGTTTTTATTTATTTCGTTTTAGGTCTCAATCCAGACGGGTTATTCAATAGGTTAGTCAATAATCTAGGCATGGTTATTAAAAGATATATAACAATGAAATTAATAATCGCAGCGAAAAAAATTCAAAATTAGGTCGGAACATTAAAATTTTTTATAAAATTCAGTTCACGATCATTTAGTAAGTTTCGAATTTCAAATCAGTTCCCTTGAGTATATCTTGCCAGACTTTCTTACCTTTATGTGTCTTTTTCGTCCGTCTATATATACTTTTAAAAATAAGGTTTGATCCATTATTTATTCAATAAAAATTAAAGCAGTAAAAATAAAAAATGTATTAATAAAAATAAAAGTACACATATCACGTTGTCATTTTATTTATGAGTAATAGTATTGGAAATTTATGTAAAATGTAACTAAACGTTTTAATTGAATAGTGGGTAGAATGACACTTAGCAATTTAAGCTTGGGATTGCCCAGTTAAACTGCGTATTGATTTTAGTCAATTAGGAAGACCTTGCTGGGTCATTCCCAGCCTCCATAGATAGGTATTGGTAACCTTTACACTTCACCTCAATATACAAAAATGTATGAAAAACTCAGAAAACTTCCGGAAAAAGAATCATGACTCATTGTACAATAAATACTAAAGCTTGGTTAAATAATCTTAGGCTAAAGTACAAAACGAACCAGCCAACACACGTCGTTTGATCACATTCAGTATAAAATATTTTTGTTAAAAAAACAAACCAAACGTTGAAAATCTGCTGGGTAGCAACACAAGATTAACATTCCAGTGGGGTTTACTGGAGCAAGAAACCGATGATTTTTATACGTTTTTTGATACTCCTAGATATTATTTTTTTTTTTATATATCCGCAAATCATGGGGAAAAATCAATCAATGTGCTTAAACTTAACAACAAAAATGTGGTTTAGTTAGTTGTAAACAAAACAATATGTGTCAAATGAAAACAATGTCTAAAATAAGCTCATAAAAATTAATAAAAGACTAAAAAAGCACCATCTATATTATATTATTACTAAATGAATAGTGGCGAAAACTAATTAACAATTAACTTGTATCCAATATGGTTAACTGCAAATAAAGGCAAATACCCGGTATTTTTTTTATGATTTGAATAACTAATAATATTATTTTCTGAACATAGCCTAGAAATTATCTATCCTAAATAAAAGAATTTCCTTGACAAGAAGAATACAAATTTACACGTGTTTTTCAGAAGCGTCAACTTAGAAATGCAGTATTTTACGTAATCGACAGTGAATAAATAAAAATAGTAGGTATATTATAACGATGAGAAAATTTTCAAAGACATCAAAATGAGTACAAAATTGAGGAGGCTGAATTTATTTTAATGTGTTGTAATAAATTTGTAATCACTAATTTTTTTCATTGTGATTATAAATCTCAGGATAGTATATAGTATAGTAATAACCAGGCAGTAATTAAATTATTGGGTAATCTAGGTACGAGGGTGGTCTGAAAAGTTTCCGACCTAACAAAGCTTTTATTTCACTAGCTTTTATTTATTTTATTATCATCTTGTTGAGGTCGGAAACTTTTCAGACCACCTGTGTAGCCTCCTAGTCAAACAAGAAGCATCCCTATAACAGAGCTTCATTGATTTCCATAATTTACGAGATTTCTATTTCAAGTTATCTTAGTGTTCATCGAGAAGTTCAGGTTTGTAAATCAATATAATTACTATAGAATGCGTATGTTCTATTTAGAGTTACAGACAAAATATGTAGTTAAACTGTTGATCGCAAGTATGGAAAAAATGTTGAATGTGAAATCTCGTAAAGATTTTGAGTTCTAAGTTTTCCTATTTTTCCACAAAAATTAAGAGCCAAGAAAATCACGTATCAAACACGCTCTAGGCCGGTTCAGATAGGCAATAGGGTTCTGGATAGATAACCATATCTCGATATTATTTCATCACATTCCAATTTATTAAAAAAGATTATCGGTTAAATAGAAAAATAACAATGGAATATTTACATTATTGAAGTTGCAAATGACAGCTTCTTGAAAAAAAAAATTGGGTAAGTTAAACATCAGTCTGAACGCCGGTAAGACCGACTACGTAATTGTTTCCCTCCAAAAGCGGTAAAAAGCCTTGCCAAAATCCTAACTCACTTTCTCAATGTACTACCTGGGTATAAAAATGGGTAGGCATCTCCATGGCTCTACCTCTTTTAGTAAAAAAATAGAAAAAGTACGTCACAGGTCTTATCAGCATTCGCACTTACTAACTTCACCCAACTTGTCGCTGCGTTTCAAATTGATAATATATGTGTGTCCTCCAGCCAGCTCTGCTGTACGGTGCCCCACTATACTTCCATATATTTGACTGACAATACAATAAAAAGTCTCTAGCAATTTCAGAATGGGATCATGAGTAAAGTGGTCAGACCTCTCGAGAGGGGGGTTAAAGAACACCAACCTGCACCCGTTTTTGGGTGTGCCGTCGTAATCGACAAATAAAGTTTTTTGACTCGTTGCATCACCTAACAAGCATAGTGTTCAACAAATAACAAAAACAAACATTGGGCATAGCCTAAATGTATTTTCCGCCATTTTGGACGCCACTCCGCTGTTCCAAATGTAAAAATTGTTAAAAGTATAAAAGGTGCACCCTCGTCTCAACTACCAATTGCTGAGAGCTCCTCACCTGTAAAAAGCCCTTTGGGAGGCGCCGACGCCAGCCTAAACGTTCTTGTGGCAATAGGGTCACACTTAGGTTAGACATGTCTGACTCTGAGACTGGCCCCAGCTCCCCAGAATGTGAGGTTATACAGAGCCCCCAAACAATTACTACATGCTCTAGGTCGACTTCGGTTGGGGTGGGGGGGTCGCTGTGTCACGAGGAGGCGCCTACCCCAAACTTGGAAATAGCTGCCTGGCAAAAGAAGAGTAGGGAACCTCCTGCATCCCTATTAGTAAGTGAGGGGGGGACAACATAGGGACAACAAGCAACACAAGACCCCATCCCCTACCCACATCGATGGCAACAAACTGTCAGAGAAAATTAGGTTAAGATTTTGATTGTTAGATGTAAGTTAGTTTTCAGTTTTATGATTCATAAGGTGAGCCCCATCACTTTTAAACATGTATATATAATGAATGTATAATGTACATTGTAGCTTTGTAACAATCGCAAATCACAGTGTAAAATTGTTAAAAATTCTTAAAAATGTATCCAAGCTACAGGACATATAATATTAACCTATTATAAATAGACTCATTTGTATAGAATCTATATTGAATTCCATAATCTTTAATAACTAGGGGATATAAAGAAGAAGAAAAATAAATTATTGATTGTCTATGATAGAATATCTTCACATTACAATTTCTTAAGATTATTTGGTAAATAAAAAAAGTTATATTTTAAATAGCCAAAAATGGAGTTAGTAGCAGTTTTCTGCAGATAACCATTTTCTTTTTTCTCGGTATCATCAATTTCCTTTCAGAAGCTACATATCACTGGAGCAGCGACCATGAATACTCGCCATGCAGTGAAAGAGAGAAAGATAGGTGAATAAAGGATGAACCGAGCTCGAAGACGGAGGAGCAGCAGACTGGAAGAGTTTTTCCAGGAGAGCGAAGAGGTCGGAGGGTACAGAAGTAATTTATGTTGCCGACTGGTGACAAACAGCTATTCCAGGTTTGAGTGCCGCCTCACACGCTCTAAGTGCCTCCTGCGCGGTTTTCCTATTCCCTCTAGCGACTGCTCTATCTTCATCTCTTAGCATTTAGTGGTACAGTTAGCTCTATGTCTTGACGAGCTATGGTATGTTACGTACGTCTCAGCTGCGGCATTGTAAGGTTGGATGTCAGCAGTGATGGTGTAATCTCCCTTGTAATACTCAGCTTCTTGCTTCGTAAACGTCCTTCTATCCAATGATTGCCACTGGTGGGAGATTGCACTAGTTTCTTGGAAGCTAGTTAATTTTAAGTGAATTAATTTTACATTGTCCATCTATTTTATTGTTGTATCATTTAATTTCATTTTGGAAAATTACTCCTCAAACTACGTACTTAACCAATAATGCTTAAGGTGTCATTTTTCTTTATATTATTATGTTCCCCTCATATTGCTGCTTATTATAATTTGAAACTATAAGATCAGTAAATTATATACATATACATGTTAATGTACGTCAAAGTTAACTTAAAAAAGGGAAAAAAAGGTTGCGTGAAAGAACGACAACGAAAGCGAGAAACAGACTCTTTATTCAGACAAATAATCCTCATATATATTGTAACCTACCTCCTTTTTTACCATTCATCTTTTTACTCTATTTGATCAATTTAACTTAACTAATTTGGCAGGTCCGTCATGAGATCTTTAATTCAAATTGTTTTATGTCTTTGACATAGGAATTTATCCCGATTGAATCGCCTGATCTCAAGGCTAATGTTGTGGTTATTAATAAATTGAGAAACTGGGAATTGTGAAATATATTCAAATAAAATGGTTATAACAAATAATTATAATTAACATAGAGTACTGACAAAAAGTATAAAAAAATATTCAATTCCTTTTAAATTAGGATAGTTACTACTAATTACAAAACATGAATTTGAGCTCAATTTTTTGAATGGATCCATAATAATAACTAATATTCATAACACCAACCTACAACTTATCCGCCCTTCTGTCTAAACACACCATGGTGTTCAATAACGTTCAACTGCTATCTTCTCTTCTCTTCCTGTAATCCAACCAACGTTACTTTCTACTATTGGTTCTTCAATAGTATGGTAACCGCCAATTCGGGAGCTTGCCACTGCGTTCTTCTCGAAGGCTTGACTAAGACTGCCTGGTTTATCTCATCCTAGGAGTATAAGGGAAAATGACCCTTACCAGATGTGAGGGTTCATGGTCATATTCTCAAATATCATGAATGTTACAATATATGTAGGAATATATATATCTTCGAGATGTTTACATCCGAAGTCCGGGGATTAAGGCTGGATACTAATGGTGCCTGGACTTTAACCCCCCCCCCCACTTTACGAACCCCGTTTCATAATCTTTGAAGTCCAACCCTACGACGTCTTAGTCTATACAAAGATCGCTCCACTAATCTTACTAGGGAGCAAAGGCCACTTTCGTCCAATTCCGATAGTCTATAACTACCCTGTATTTCTCCGTCTCTTCCCTTGGTTGGTTTTATTCCTCGCCGCCCACAGAGGGTTGTTATATGGCGACGTACTATCTACCATAATTCCTTGCCGTTTGAGGTTCTCTAGCTCCACTCAAATATGTTGACAGAGCACCTGCGGATATCATCTCTCTTTTACGTATATTACACATTCTTGCTTTAACGGGATCTCGTTGACCGTCTTCTCCGTCACTCCTACCGCGTCCCCCTGTATGTAAACGTTATCCCCAAACTCCCTCTGTAGTCCTTCCCTTTACCCTCCTGAGTGCCCCCTCTCCGCCATAAAGCCTCTCCACCTTTCAAGTGGCGAAATTTCCCTCCTCGCTGGACTAAAAGCATTTAGTGCGGGGGCATTGTGCCACTATATGCTCCGTTCTCCCGTAACCGTGAAATCTTCTTTCCTCTCGGCAAGGCTCGTTCCTGGGTCTTGCCACCCTAAACCTCCTCTCACCTCCCTCACTAGCTTGTCCCTACCAGTAGCTGCTGGTTCTCGCCTCTTCTAGTTTTCTACCGGGTCCATGGTTCTTCTATACATGACCCGGCTCCATCTCATTTTGTCCCCTTGCATCTTCATTTCCTCCTCTCTGGCGCTAGCATCGATTGCTTGAGCACATTCGAGAAATGAGCGCTCGTTGAGAAATGTTACTTTCCTCCCCGTCTCCTTTACTAATTGCACCTTCAAGATGGTAGACACGAACCACATCCGGCCCCCTACTTCCTCGGTGCTGACAGAGTCTCTCATCTTCCACGTTATCTGGTTATAACGGGCTACGAGGACTGCTGCATAATGGTCACTGAAAACTGTCTTCTCCAGGGGTCCACCTTCCCCTTCTATTTGCTTTCTTCAGCCTGAGCTTCACCGTCTCCCACGGGGTTTCTTCATCCGCCTGAAATTGGTTGAGAACGCTCACTCTCACGGCATATTAGGGCTGCTTTTAACGTTTCCGCGTCCCTAGAGTCCAAAATATTTTCCTCAGTCTTAGTCTTCACCATTTCCCCTGTGAATCTCTCTAGCTTGGAGACTGCCTTCCGCTTGTCCTGTGCATTCACCTCTCTCTCATCCTAGCGAGAGCGTTGGCATGGGCTTCCGGCAGTAACGGTCTTATTGATGCTATTTGTTCCAATCCATCCGCTAAGTTTCACACGGGCTGCCTAGGCCCCTTCTTCCACCATTCTACGAAATCGGTCGCCTACTTCCACCCTCTCCGCGTTTCCGGGTTTCGGCACCAGTTAATGTACATCAACGTCACGCTTGAAAAAAAAGGGAAAAAATGTTGCGTGAAAAAACGACAACGAAAGCGAGAACAAGAATTTTTATTCAGACAAATAATACTCTCTATATATTTTCGGGATGTTCACATCTTTAAAGTCCGGGAATACTAGTGGCGGGAGGACGAAAAAAAAACAACTTTTGTAATGCCTGGGAATATTTAAGGGAGTAGGAATATACGCAATGAAATCCAAACTTCCCAAATGTTAGATTGCCCTCACTCCAGTCCTGGCTACCTCCTTGCAGCTATCTAGACTTCTTACTAGATAAGAGAAGGTCTCGTTGAATGATGCCCGGGGGCCAAGTAGGCCAGCTATCTCATGCTACTGCATAGCTGTCATGAACATTCGATCTACCAAAAATAAGATAACTCTAAGTGGGGCGAACTCTTATGTGGTATAAAGATTTTGGGCTCAAATCCTTGGACGTTATTATTATTATATTTTAATGGCAGGCTCGTAAATAGAGGTTGGTAATAGTATACTCGAAATCATCTGCTTTGATTGTAAGTAAATAAAGGGGTATAAACCACAAAAAAAAAAAAAAAAAATCAAGTCAAGTGATGATAAATCACACAATTAATAGTTTCATTAATTAATAGTAAGTTTCAGTCCGTTTATGAAAACGATTCAATTTACACTTTTATAATAATAGTATTCAAATTATAAACATATTATTAATCGGTTCGTTATTTAAATTTCCTCATAACTTTATTATTTGTATACATTTCTGTTAAGAGGAGTTAATAAGAAAAATTCGGAAAAGGCTTATGCTTTTTTTTGTGACTTTAAAGTTTATCGTTAAAAATTTCGACCGTATTCTATATTATAGAAACATATCTAGCTTTTTTATACTGACTAATTAATGACTCTTGATAATTTTTCGTAGGGCTGGTTTTATTAAGAGCCTCGCTAAAACATGGCGTATGCATGGATATCATGCCACTAAAAGAAAAACAGGTTGAGTTAATGTTCCCGACACGATGTTAATGAGTTTAATTATTAATTCCCACAGCAGCTATCGAATGAAGTAGTGCGTGGTTTGTGGTTTGGTATTCGTGTCATAATTCCAATGAAAACACATAATTTCCTTGTAAAAGAAGTCGGGGTCCATTGCAAATTGTTGTACCTTCTGATAAAATTATTGTTGCATCCATCCGAATCCTTAACGTGATGTACATAGCCATAATAATAATGCGAAACATATGCTCAATCAGCACTATAAATTATTTGTTGTAAAATTATATTTAATTTTAGCTCTTACAGTTTTAGTCATTGGTTAAGGCACTTAATTTCTCATGTTTTATAGAGGGGGGGGGGCTTGAAAAAACAAGAACAGACATACAGGCACTCGAATGAAAACGATGATGGTGATGATGTTATAACTGTGCAACACGTTATCTGCGTGTATCGATTTCATGTAATCCATAAATAATTTTACCATCGCATTAAATAAATTTTTTAGCTATCATACATTTTTCAAGGGACAGAGAGTGTTGAAGAGAAATAGAGAGATACAGAGACACCGAAAACATGTACCTGACAGATCATGGGTTGGTTTTCAACGGTCCACCGGTCATGTTCCAACATGACTTTGCAATATCCAGCAGTGCATTAGGGACTGGGGTGGTGAAATAGATCGGATTGCTGCGTGTTCGGATCGCACATGGAAACAAATATTATCCAACGGCCTTATTTGACCTCCATAGCAACAGATAAATAACATACATTAAACGAAAATTAGAACATGTCGATCTACGGATCAGTGCTAGCTTTTTTAAAAATATACATAAACATATCACTTTATTGTCCGAGAGCAGACTCTCACAATTCTTACAATTAAATAATATTTTAGCTACATCCATGTATATTTTTTATTTAATTTATTTATTAGAGTTAGGTTGATTTTAAGGGCGTGAGTTTTTGGTTAAAATTATCTGTATAAAGTGTTTTGGGCAGGCCAGGAACCGAGGGGTTACTACCATTGGACCTTTGAAACCACTTTTATTATGGGGGGGGGGAGGGTGTCACTGACAATATACAGTAAATAGCAAAAGAACGAAACAAAGGGAAATCACCGTCCAAGCAATACGTGGTGCACTCTTAGTGAAAATTAGATTTTAGTGTTTTATTAGAGTGATTTTAAGAATTCAGAAGCTTCTAATCCTCCTTTATTTGCTTACCTCCTTCCTCATTAAAACATCTTATCTACACAATGATTACCAAAGCTATGAGATTAAGATAATTTTACCATGTCCAACTGTTGTATTGTTTAATTTAATTTTATATTGATTAAATAAAATTAACTCTAATATAGCATACTTGTATGAAAATACTAATTTTAAATTTAAAGAAACAAATTAAATAATAAAATGAAAGCCTATTGACTATTTTGGGATGTTTTGGAAATTATACTTTTACGTTTCGTATCTTACGTGTTCTCCAGTTGAGTGGCTCCATCCTGAGTTATTTTCCAAAATCTAATTTTTTAGATTACAAGGCGAAATTTTGTTGTTTTAAGAAAGCTCAGCGTTTTTTGTATACATTCTTCACGACATCTCTGAGGTTTTCTAATGTGCTAGGTATGCTGGTGTTTTTCTTTTTCCTTTATAAAAAGGGCAGTCTATCAGAAATTCTCTTATTTCCGTCCATATTAATTACTTTTTTACTACCCAGTTTCATATAGAGGGGGTGTTATTTTGCTTCAAAGTTGTAGCTTAAAGTTGTCCCAAAGATATTAGAAATGGAAGTAACACCACAAAAAACCTCTTCCTTATAATCAATTTTTTGGCAATTAAAACATAAACATTTTCCAACATATTGTGAATGTTGGTGTTAAGTTTAAAACCTTCGAATTATATGTGATTTGTTTTGGGACTTAAGTAGACTATAATTACAATAAGTAATTACAAATATCATTGTTGTATCTTAGTGGTTTAATTTGTTGTCACAATTTGGTTGCAATTGGTGCATTAAAATAGTTTTCACAACTTCTTTGGACCTACAAACTCTAAAAAACTCTTAATTGCACGATACATCTGACGTGAATGTGCAATGTCCGTTGAAAAAAGAATATTTCCACTTTGCTTCCCACACGACAATGATTTCATTATATACATATTTTTAAAGAAATTTTAACAACAATAAAATTAATAAGTTGTCTTTATTTAATAAAGTGTACTAAAGGAGAATGTAGCGACCGCTAACTACATAAGATAAATCACCCTATACTCTATTGTATATATATTGTAAACAAATGTAAATAACATTATCAAAATATAAATCATTGTAAATATGGCAAACAATAAAACATGCTGCTAGGAGCCAATTAGTTATATGAGCTGGGACACCAGCTGCCAGTGCAGGTACTAGACCCAAGCCGCCGAGAGACCCTTCCCGGCTCACGTCTCTGTCAGAGAAAAAAGGAAACCACACACTCAAACCTCATTGGGTACTATAAAAATGTCCTTATTGGCTACTGACGAAGCCAGCTGGGTATTTAAGACCGGTGGTTTGGGGCCTGTAGATCATTTTCCTGGGAACTATAACTGGCTCGTGGCGGCTCTGCTTGAAACTTTGAAACTTGGCTGCTTCTTTATGAAAAACCTTTGCATTTCTTTCTCTCCTCACCTCGCTACGTTTTAGTCCGGCGTTGTGAGACCCCACACCTTCCTAGTGAGAATCTCTGCCTTCGTCTCGCTAAATCTAGCACCTCCTTGGGAGTGACCTCTCCCTAGTGGACAACGGTTGTCGTGGCCCCGCAAACTTACCAAGCAGTGTTCCCCAAGGCGATTCAGTCTGCCTCTCTCCGGTTCACACTCGCCTTTGGGATCCGGACGGATTTCGCCTACCCTCAGGTACCGAGTGGGAATTCGTGGTCATTCCAAGACCACACAAACTACTTACACTACCTACCCCATACCTCTTCTCCTGAACATAGTGCATTTTCGGGGCACATACCTATCAAGGAATGGAGTCAGATAGTTAAGCCGTCATGAAACGATTGTCCAGGTTATAAACTCAATCAACCCTCACTTCGTCACCAGGGCTAGGGTAACTAGGCACCCCTTTCGTGGCGACCTGACAGAGAAAATAATTGAATGCTAGTTAATTTACAATAGAGAAAGACATTGAAAAATAAAGTTTCAACTCACTTTTACACATAACATATAAGTAAATGTAGTGATGTGTGAGGTTTTATTGGTCGACTACCGTGTGTGAGATTACCCCTAGGCTGTCCGCGTCATGACAAGGGTCTTCCTGCCCCTGCATTGTCTAGAGCTGACCTGTCCCGGGCCTTTGTATGTACGAGGGCCTGTATATCTGACAGATCTGGAGGGGGAGGGTGAAGGGCTTGGGAATTATGCATTTGAGGTAAGTGGAATCCTCTTGTGCGGAGTCTGTTTATTACAGGTTTTGCCTAAAGTTTCTATTATAATTGAGATGTTGTCATAAAATAACGCACTGTAAGAGAGCTGGTGCAACGAATGATAAGTTCGACTAGATTCTGTTCCGTGTTTACTGGTCAATCTACTGGTTGAAACAAAAGAAGCTCTTTATATTACCACTCTCTGTGACTATGCATTGTAGTGGATTTGATCAGCTTTTTGTTTTATCCATAGATAGCGCAATACCTATCTACCTAGAATATATTTGATCTAGGACATCCAAAATATACTGTGGACTTTACAAGTTAGTTAAAAAGTTAGATTGTTTATATGGGATCTTGACTTTCAAAGGAACTGAGAATACAGAGCTTGACGGCCATATGGTTACTATAGATGAGGACAGCTTAAGAACAAAGACTAAGTAAAGACTAAAGAACCAACCCTTTGGAGTAGGGCCGCTTTCCATACAAATATAAGATTATCCAAAGCAATAAAACAAGCATTCTACCATATTAAGTGAATAGCATAGAAAATAATACTATGTATGTTTATGTTCTTACTATGCATATTTGATTTTTTTGTTTATTTTCCAAGTCACTGTGATATTTAGTTGAATTTAAACTGCTTTGTTAATGTGAGAGAGGCCAGGACATGGAAGTGATGGAAGTGCATGTCAACATACTAAGTGTCTAGTTCAAAATATAAGTACCATTAGGGTATCATCAATACATTTATAGTGGGTAATTAGGAGTCCGGGAGACCATACCGACTAATTGCTGAAGCGTTATAGGACATTGTGTTCTGGGGTATTGCAAGAAGTGCTTGAAGAAGACTCGTAAAGTGACAAAGGGGACTTTGTATGTATTGCAGACACGAGGCCTACGGAGCTAAACTCAGATCCGTTGTACCTGCTTATCCAATTGGATAAAGGGATTGAAGGATCATCCTATGCTAAATCCTCTTTTTTGCCCGGGTCTCTCTCTCACACTCTCTCTCTCTCTCTTCTATTTCCATCCTCTACACCCTGATTGCATTTACATACATTTAAAAATCTATAAACGATGATTTATTGAATGAAACAGAGTGATTTCCGGTAACACATTATAGAAGGCCACCAATACAGCCGAGGCATTACTTGAGTTGTCAGCCATTCTAGAAGACATTTTTATTATAATGTCACAGAATATTATAACATTTTTATTAACTATTAATCACATATAATTTGTTCAGTTAGCTTGGACAAAGTATTCATTAGTGTACATATATTTTAACTATAGATCTACAACATTTATATTTATTCATGTAAAAAATCTTTAACACTTATTTTTATTTAGTTACATATTTTACAGTTTTAACATGTGATATACACAAAAACTGGCCAAAATCGTTATTTACAGGTAGAATATCGCTAAAACCATTTAGGGGTTTTCGTATGGTGCAGTGGTTTAATGATATGAATCTCTCCTGACACAGCCACCTATTGGCCATCAGATCCCAACCAAAATCCAGATCTCCTTGACTTTTTCTACTACAATAGTTTAGGAACACAAAACTATTCAATTACGCGCCTCGATGACCTGTCCTCCGATTAAAGGGCTATTTTAATATTAACCGTTTCCCTAAGACCAATTCACAAACTGCCTCCTCCTTCATGTATTAGGGACCCCACCACTTCTCTCTGTCTACCAGAGATAATTCTCTGTGGAATGTAACAAGAAAACCCTAAAATATCATCCTGTTTCACACCCACTTCGTCGTGATGATGGGTCCTGGGCGGCTTCGGATGGGAATAGGTCGGAGGAATTCGCTCTGCATCATTCCCCGAACTTTCACACTTTCCTCTCCTCTGTAAACATTCCATTATTGTCCTATTCGCCAAACCCGGTAAACCACCCAATGACGCCTCATCTTACCGTCCAATTAGCCTACTCCCTATCCTCTCAAACATATTTGAATAACTCCTATCAAAACGTCTACTTCCAATTGTTGAATCCAAAAACCTTTTTCCTACACACCAGTTTGGTTTCCGTCTACGACATTGTACTGCTCAAGGCCTTTGCGTTGTTGACCACATATCCTTAGCCCTTGAAACTAAATAGTATTTATTGCACTGCTGCATTTCTGGCTTAGAATATTCTAATTACTATCCCATAAAAGCAGGAGTTCCACAGGGAAGTATCCTAAGTCCCATCATTTATAACTTATACACCGCCAATGTCCCTTCAACCCCCAATACCTTCTTGGCCACATTTGCCACATTTGATGACACTGCAGTCTTGTCGTCCCACTCAGACCGATATAGCATCCCATAACCTTCAAAAACTCCTTGATAAGATCGAGCATTGGTGCACCAATGGCGGATTAAAGTTAATGAAGCAAAATGCTCCCACATCACCTTCACCCTCTGCCGCAAGTCTTGTCCACTAGTTTCTTTTAATACCATTCCTCTCCCTGTATCCGAGGTAGTACGGTACTAACTATCATAATAAAGTTGTTGTTAGATTACTAAAATGATATGAAGGTTCTTGGTTAAAATCCCAATATGAGGCTCTACAGCCATCTTTATTCCCGAAATGGGAGCACATTAAAGGACATAAATAATTCATAAGATACAGTATTGTATGCACAATTGCTATTATTTGTTCATTTTATCACCTGAAGAATGTTTAGATGGTGTAGTCCACCCTAATGATCTGAATGAAAAATGCAGTTGGCAGATTTTTTTTTCTTCAGTCGTTCAGTCGGAATCCCCATAGTTCATAAAATAACTGTAGTCCGAATAAATTAAACAAAAAGTCTTTTAAATAACATAAAATCTAATTCTCCTTAGGTAAACTATTTTACACCTCATTTCAAACTAAACTTAATTTTACATAATACCGAATGATTGTTAATTTCCAGGTCACCTATGCATTAGACAAAATAATAGAACGATCAACTACAGTCTAGAGGTCTAGAGGAGGAGCTAGGATCTTAGTTATTACTATTTAAATTTAAGATTTGATATTCTCATTTTTCCAAAGGTTCAGACGTATAAAACGCAAAAAACAATTATTTACTTAAAAAAAAGAATGGTAATCACTTATTATTGTTATCAAGACGATTTTTTGATACCTTTGAAAATAAAACGAATTATTTTGGTAAAACCTATTCAGTATTTTTCTCACAATCAATTAATAAGATTTTAAGAAATTCTCAATTTGGACACCTCTTGTTAAGTCCCTTCACTTTCTAAGTCCTTAATTTTATTTATGTACACAGGTGGTCTGAAAATTTTCCGACCTCAACATGAAGATGATAATAAAATAAATAAAAGCTAAAATAAAAGCTTTGTTAGGTCGGAAACGTTTCAGACCGCCCTCGTGTACTTCAATGTATATCTGTTCTAAAACAAATTTCCTCGCTATATATATAAAAATATGATCTCACGAGGAAAATAAATATTGAAGCCAAGTTAATTATTATATTAGTTGGTTATGGAAGGAGACAGCCTGTATCATATCCTGCCTATTCCTCTCAATATAAATCCTCCTCTAGAATAAATAGTTCTACTTCTTTCTTCTTATCCTTAACATTTATTTATACCTGTATCAGTCACGTTATTATACTCCTATAATTTATCATTTTACTCTGTTGTTATTCACAATTAACTTTTTAAGAAGTCTTGCCTGCTTGTGCTTTCTTTAACTGTCGACTAAGTTAATTGGGTCTTTAAAGCTGTTCACGGGCTTAAAAGTAGCAAGATCAGTTTGAATGACCAATTATCTCGCTACTCTTACGTGGGCATCTTTTTTATAATTGTTTTTCTATGTTTATATTATTTCTTTCTTTTTATCATCATTATTAAATTGGTTTATGCCTTGCTGAGCTTTTGAAAAATGATCCATCCAGTTTTTAAAACACCACTTCACCCAATTAGTTACTTTAGTAGCAACCACTTCCAGCAACCTATAGTTTGAAACTAACCCCTAATTATATAAGCCAAATACTGCCAAATGAAAAAACCGCTTCAATAAAGGTATTCGAACATTTATCTGGAGTTGAAACTTCTTTTTCCCTGGTTAAATTGCACCATGTACTGTAAAAGAATTCTGCTACTAGTTATAAACAATTAGCCGATACGTTAGCAGCGGTGGTGAAAAAGAACCAGGAATATTTATTTATCGAGGTTAAGCGATATTTCCAGTGAAAGAGCGGAGTTTTCGGCAGGGTCTAATTGACTCGTCGAGGGCCTCAAGTATCAACTTTAGTGGCTCCGTCGTAAACTGAACGCCCACCCCACGCTTCGTTCCGACATCGATCAGTCCTAATTTTATAGCTTAAGTCTCCTAAGGCTCTCTGCTTGCCGTATTTATTAAATGTTTTTATCGAGAAGAGGTTTTTTTTAGTAGTTTCATTTGATATTTGATTCTATAGACATCTGTCCGTAGTGGCCTATGTCATCACGGTAAGTTTGATCTATGTCACTCATCAAAAATCAGTTGGTAAAGTTTAATATAGAGTTTATAACTAAGGTTTAGAAATTTCAAACTACTTAAATTATAAACGAACCTCATTGAAAAAAAATGAGTGTTTTCTGGGTTCTAGCTGCATTTATCCTAACTGAGACCGTTTACATTAGCAACGGATCTTATTCTACAAAAAGTTTCTAAAAAAAAAAAAAACTGTTAGTATATAATACGGAAAGTAATATTTTCCATACACCTATTAAATTAGTCTCCAACTTATTTATTCTTTTCATCTGTGAATAACTTCTGAGAACCCTACAATGAATCTATAGCTGTTTTATCCGAGGGGGGAGAGGCGAGAACGCCCCATTTTCCTAACTACATAAAAAATATCATCAACGAAACTTCTTTGTTGTGCTAAAATTACAATCTGCCTTATTAGGCAATAAGTGATTGTGATAAATGTTCTCATTCATACCATATTTACAATCTACATTCAGTCGCACATTCATACAGTATTTACAAGCAGTCCAGAGGCCTCCCAAATCCACATGGATGTCACCTCCCTTTCATGCGAAAGAGGAAGTGGAGTCTTACGAAGGCCCCCATGCTCCTCCGTCAGCCGCGTCACCGGATACTAACCAGTGGAAGCTGACCAAGAGCGCGAGAGCCTTATACGCTCAGGACATGATTGGAAAAACTGGCCATTGCCAGGATTCCCACTGTCACATTTTGTTTCATTACCTTTGATCCGCCATTGGTTACACCAATGCTCGATCTCATCAAGGTGATTTTGAAGGTTATGGGATGCTATATCGGGGTCTGAATGGAATCACAAGACTGCAGTGTCATCTGCAAATGTGGCCAAGAACGTATTGGAGGTGGAGGGGACATCACCGGTGTATAGGTTATAGAGGATGGGACCTAGGGCACTGCCCTGTGGAACAGTAGTTAGAATATTCTAAACCACAGCGGACTTGGAAGAAGCGGTTTGAAAGGTAGGACTGTAGGATGAGGAAAAGGGTCTGCGGTAAATATCTTTTTAGCATGTAAAGCAAACCTGATTCCAAACCCTGCCAAAAGCTTGAGCTATGTCCAGAAAGGCAGCAGTGCAATACTGTATGGTTTCAAGGGCTGAGGAGATGTGATCAACAACGCGAAGGCCTTGTTGAGCAGTGGAATGTCGTTGATGGAAACCAAACTGGTGTGTAGGAAAAAGGTTTTTGGATTCAACAATTGGAAGTAGACGTTTTAATTTAGGAGTTTTTCAAATATTTTTGAGAGAATTGGGAGTAGGCAAATTGGATGGTAAGATGAGGCGTCATTAGGTGGTTTACCAGGTTTGGCGAATAGGACAATAACGGAATGTTTCCAGAGGAGAGGAAAGTATGTCATTTGGATAATGCAATTATAAATGTTAGTTAGGGAAATTATGGCTTTAGGAGGGAGTTGTTGGAGAATTTGAGGAGTAAGGAGATCATATCCAGGGGATTTTCGGCAAGGTAATTTTTCATAAGGTTTTTGTCCTCAGAGGGGTTAACGATTTTTGGTGGAAGTGAGAGAGGGGTAGGTGAAGTGAGGACATCTTTAACAGTTGTGCTATGAGTACGGTTTGATGAGAAAGGTGAGGAGGTGTGAAAGTTCGGGGAATTCTTCCAACCTATCTCTATTCGAAGCCGCCCAGGACCCATCATCACGACGGAATGGATGTAAAACAGGACAATTAAATATATAATATACTTTAGGATTTTTTTATTTATATTCCACAGGGAGTTAACCCTGGTAGACAGAGGGGAGAGGTGGGAATTGAATGAATCGGAACGGAAGGATGCCGATTGCCGCTTTACCAATCTGCAATACTACTTGTACTGATTTCCTTTTGAACGCAGATAGCAAATCACGTCCTCGTATATTTATGGATCTTGACCCTCAGTGCTGGTGCTTCGCCCATCCCCCACGCTAGGAAACGATGTCTGATGGAGTCTAGAAAGGAGATAAATTGGGAATCGGAAATGGGTTTATTGGGAGGGCGGTACACTGATGCTTGAGTAAAGGGGATAGTGAAGGTGCTGATTGGCACTTCAGTGGATTGAAGGAAATCATGTGCTACCAAAGGAACTATGTGATGGGAAGTCGGGTTAAGAACAATGACAGCGGTACCTGCTTGTGCTCTTCCATCTGGGTGATCGATAAGTCTCGTACTGTCAAACAATAAATGGTTTTGTAATCGTAAGTCTTGTTTAAGTAATAAGAGCTACGTCAATGTTCTTGTCATGGAGTAGTGCTGTCATTTCGTTAGAGTGGGGGCGCATTCCAAAAGAGAATGGATAAGGAGTCGGAAGGATCCACTTATGGATTTTGTTTAGCGGGGATAAGGTAGGAGACAAGATTTGTAAGAACGGAAATGAGAGGGGTAATTAGGGTTCTGAACTCTGTAAGGAATGATGTTAATAAGCTAGTGAGATCTGAATAGCTTGAAAGATGAGGAATATGCGAGATGTGGGGCTAAGGATGGGATTGGGATAAAAAATATACCTAGATCAATTATAAAGGAAATCGATTTCTCAGATATAGATATTAATAACTTTAAGGAAGCAATAACTTAAACTGAAAAAACTATAATCCGAGATGCTCGAGTATTCCCATCAAATGATTTTAATTGATAAATGATGATTGATTTTAAAAAACACCAGGTATTTTTCAACTGAAATAGTTTACTCGAATTTATCTCGGTTACATGGCCCTTTTGATATGTTAATACAAACTAAGAATATGGGACTTTTTTATACGCGTTTATCTGTAAACGTTATTCTCCTCGGTTCATCATGGTGCAAGATTGGTTTCATAAATAATTCAGGAATAGATGAATGGGGTTCGCTGCCCTTTGCCGAGAAAAAGGATTAATTGCTAGAAACTCCCTGTCCTAGTTGAATATGTAACACTGGAATGCACAAAGAGCGTCCATAAAAAAAAAAAGAGCCCATCTCATTGCATAGTCTTTCTTCGAGTCTTTTTATCTTCAACTGTCAGCCTTTCTTGTCGATAATATTCATATCATCTGTTCAGGCAATCACAAATTTTAAATGTTGACTATTTTGGTTTTCATTGTTTACATTCAAAACATTTATATAACGTTATAATAACGTTAGAAAATATGTTTGCCTTACAACGGGGAAAAACATTTTAATTTTAAATTTCGTCTGAACTGTTAAATGATGAAGTTGTTAAAATTGTGAGACAATGAATGATTTTTAAGTTTTCCTTCAGTCAATG
The DNA here is from genome assembly GCA_930367205.1 of Acanthosoma haemorrhoidale. Classification (NCBI taxonomy): domain Eukaryota; kingdom Metazoa; phylum Arthropoda; class Insecta; order Hemiptera; family Acanthosomatidae; genus Acanthosoma; species Acanthosoma haemorrhoidale. The sequence goes on from OV884011.1 coordinate 139,573,164, forward strand.
CGAGAATCCCAAATGTTACCCCCTAGGCATCCTCATTAATAATATGTACCATGAGTTGTGTTCTCAGCAGCACAAAGGGGGAAGCTATTTTGCACGGAAGACGCACCAGCGATGCCAACAAATAAAACCTTGAATGGGGGACAGCAAAAAAGTCGACCGTCAAGCGTATCCTATCCTTTCAATCAAAAGTCCTGAGAACAACAGTAAATGCCCCTTATTACGTCAGCAACAAACACTCCATTACGATCTCAATATACCTTACATTCTTGAATTTATCCCGTCCAAATTCATGAAATTCCATAGTAACCTATCCAACCACCCTAATCCCGTAGCCCAGTCATTGCACTGCACCACTCATCCCTATAATCCTCCTCGGAGACTGAAACGGCAGTGGCCTCGTGACCTGCTATAAGCGCGTGACAGTGGGAGTCCTGGCAATGGCCAGTTTCTCCAATCATGTCCTGAGCGTCTGTGGCTCTCGCGCTCTTGGTCAGCCTCCACTGGCTAGCATCCGGTGACGCGGCCGACGGAGGAGCGTGGGGGACTTCCCAAGACTCCGCTTTCTCTTCGCATGTGGATTTGGGAGGTCTCTGGGCTGTCTGTAAATATTGTGTGAATGAGCGAGTGAATGATGAACTGTAAATATGGTATGAATGAGAGCATTTATCTTATTACTTATTGCCTTATAAAAGGCAGATTGTAATTATAGCACAATAAAGGAGTATACAAATAATAAAAAAAAAAATAGTACCTGCTACCGGTAGCGGGTGTCCCAGCTCTTACAACTTATTGGCTTGCAGTTGCGTCTTTATTGTTTACAACATTTAGAATGATTTATGGTTTGGTAATGTTATTTACATTTGTTTAAATTAATTTACAATATATATAGAATAGATCATAGGGTGATTTCTCTTATTTAGTTAGCGATCATAGATAGCTACACAAGCTCCCCCAAATTAACCTATACTCGATGAAGTTTTGACAGTTCTTTTAGTTTGTTTATATTTTTACCGTCACGCTACCGAACTTCTTGTGCAGAGGCATGGTGGTGGAGTGTTTCCTACTTCCTCTGGTGCACCTGGTTCAGGTATATTTTCGGCGGTATTTTTTGTATGTTCGCTCAGCGACGCTGCACCCCAGGTGCACTCCTTGATCACGCTTCGCAGGCCGAGCAGGACTGCTGGCAGACTTTGCGTCCACTGACAGTGTTTAAGCGAGCGGTGCCTTATCTTTACCATCTGATTTTCCCCAAGAATGACACAGGCCAAGTATGGTCGATTTCGATGAGTGGTTCGATACTTTAAGAAATAAATAAATAGAATCTGACCAATAAAGCCTACTTACTCCAAGTTGAGCTGGTTACTGCCATCAGCCCCATTACGTATAATTAAAATTAAAAGCATGGGAAGCAAGCAACCCAGAAACTAGTAGACTATGTCTATACAGTTATTTTGGATTTTCGCCAGCCTGGATGGCACATTGAAATTATAAATGTTAAATAAAAATAAATTTACATGTTCCTTCGCAGTATTTAATAAATAAATAGATTCCTGCAATTGTATAAAGTTAGAGAGAGACCTTAACGTCTTGATTATATACTGTTAATAAATATATATAACGTTAATAATATATACTGTTTATGGTAATCTTGGTGTAATGCTTGGACCCTAATTACAAAAAGTCATTAAAAATAAAAAAAAAATAGTTTTTACTGCCTTCATTACGATCATTACCTTAAGCCATAGAGACCTTTAAGCCTGATGAAGATGACATTATCAATAATATATATTTTTTAGGTTTATTCGTTAGTTTAAAATGTGCCTCGCGAAAATGAAACAGTAAGGACTTACTAATGAATGCAGTCTGCTAGATAAAGCGTGAAGAATATTATTTGATAAGGTACCCATGAGGTGGCAGCGGATAAAGTCATCATTTATCTGGCAGATGATGGTCGTTCATCACGACTGGGACAGTTCCTAGCTTCCGTTGAACTCGACTGTCCTATTATGATTGGGTCGTTTGTTATGAATTCGTTTTAGCAATAGCAAATAAAGTGTACCGCAAATCCAACCTTATGCCGCTATGGAGCATTTAGTACCAGCCCTATTGTCTTCATTACAGTATAATGATTGTTTTATTATAATTAAACAAGAATGAAATGTCTTAAGTTCTCAAAAATAATAATAAAACTCAGCAGTGGAGCACGGGGTATTGATTATTAGACTTCTTGATGATGATAGATGGTCTCCTTTAAAAGAGTCTTGATGACTATCAAATCATTTAGAAGGAAGTTTAAAAAGAGATTAAATTTTGAAATACTTCAGAGTGCACCTCTTCTGATCTACAAATTTTATATATGTATATAATTTTTTCTTTGTTCAGATTTTTCGGTTTGCATTTACTTGCTGTAAAAATGTTACTATCGATCTTAACTATCATAGAAAAAATTAATACTATCAAAGACCAAATTTACCAAATTTAAAGAATCTAACTCACTACGATTTTTCTACGATGGTTAAAGATACATCAATAATAATACCTTTATTATCCTTGGACTATGTTTGTCCTTTAAGATCAAATTTTATAGTTACATAAAATACTGGGTTGGCAAGAAAGTGATTTCGGTTTGCACCAGTAGATAGCGTTATGTTTGTTTCGTTATTCTTTTGTCAATGATAGAATTTTAATCTTTTGAGATTTTGTAGTCGATACCTTTAGGTTGTTATAGAAAGAAATTCCGTGTAATTTTTTTTACAACTGTCAGTTTACGGCCAGTTTTAACATGGAGTGCAAAAATAAGCCTTTTCGACACATTTAACTTTTTTATTTTCATAAAGGCAAGGGAGTGGCTGAGGCTCACAAAGAGATATTTGAATTTCATGGTGTTGATTTTTTATCAGAACGCACGTGTCAGAATTGGTTTAAAAAATTTCGTTCTGGAGATTTTTCATAGAAAGATGACCAACGCTCTGGTCGACCATGAAAGCTATAATTGAATCGTCATATAACTGTGCGAGAGATTGCCAAACAATTATATATATTACACACAACATTTGAAAATCAAATAGGGCATCTTGGACTAGTTAAAAAGCTCGATATTGGGTTCCGCCATGGCAATGCGAGGTCTCACAGATTTTTAGCAACACGTACGAAACTATTGGAGCTTGGTAGGGAAGTGAAGTCGCATCCTCCATACAGCCCCGAACTTGCACCATCGGATAATCATTTACTTCGAAGTTTACAAAACTTCTTAAATGGTAAACATTTCAGTAATAACGATGACCTCAAATCGCACTTGGTTCAGTTTCTTGCTGATAAGGACCAGAAAATCTATGAGCGCGGGATCATGAAGTTACCAAGATGGCAATATGTCATCGAAAAGAATGGAAGATATTTGACTGATTAAAGTTAATTTTTAGTATAGAAAAAATTGAGTTTTATTTCACACTAAAAAACCGAAATTACTTTCTTGCCAACCTCAATAAATTAATTACTTGCAGTATTAGGTCCTTCTAATTTTAAAATCAATATAAAATAACATATTGAAATAATTAAATAATAATAACAAAAAAAGAAAAGGTATGCACAAAGAATGAAACTTAAATGTAATGAATATGAACAATAGAATATTAATTAAAGATAGGTCCCATGTGTAATTAATATTTGGTGATGAGGTGGATGTGTGTGAAGTGACCGTAAGCTATTCTTACTAATTAATAATGCTCCAGTGTTTATGAGTTAATGCCCCTCTCTTCCAACCATAACGAGCTCATTCAGTCGTTAGTTGAGTTTTTTATACTACACAGACTTGATTTTCAACCTTACTCTTCCTAAGATTTGGCTGCATCTGTATTAATCATAAGCTCAATAACTGCTTTACTTGCTTACTTGGTTGGCTTTAAGACCATTAAGGACTAAAAAAGAATCTTCATCAATATTAGCCATATACCTCTTTTTTGCACTGAGCTATGCATGATAACTGTTTGACATACTGCATAAGCGGTCTTCACCAATCACTGTGGCCTTCTGGAACCTTCGTTAAAATATTTTTTATTGATAAGAACGATCTAGCCTCCCGGTAGTATCAAGCACCATTACCTCATTCCTGCCAGGTCTGTAAGAACTCTCACCTCTCTATCATGTAGCATTCTCTATTCTCCTGGGCTAGCGTCCTTCACTGGGCCGATAATTCTTCACAAGATTCTATTTTCAAATGCATGATACTGGGTGGTTCATTCCCTAATCAGTAGAGTAAGTGCAAAATATTCTTTTTTGCTCAATGGATCAACTTTCCGGAGATCAATCCATATGTTTTTAATTCCTTGTTACTGTTGCTACACTAAGTTGTGTTTATGAAACCCCAATAACGTAACAGGAGAAAGCAAACTGAACTCAAAATCAGTCACACTGCCTAGGCAAGGGTGATTATATCGAAACCCTCATGCTTAATCGAAAACCATAAGATTCGTTTAGTATATTGTAATGTTTTTTTTAATGTTTGTATATGAAAGTTATTTAGATAGATAAAATAGAATAAGATGGGTCAATAGAAACAAAGAATGATAAGAACAAGGAGGAAAGAAATGAAAAAATGGTAGGTATAGTGGATAGTGTGAATTCTAAGATGCGAGATAGGTTTGTAAGAAAACAGAACAGAACCGCGACTTACGTTGTTGAATCAGAGAAGCTTCTTTGACTACCAGGCTAACTAAAATCCCTCGCCGTTCAAGACAGTTAGGTTTATACATCCATGTTTTCCAAGTGAAATCTATTTTCTTGGGTATTTAATGCTAAGCATAGTTACGGTTAAATTATATTAAAGTCCGAGTGTTTGTGTGTCAGAACCCAGCCTGATTTTTAATTTTTAAAATAGCGAATTCATAAATAAATTAATGATTAAGAAATCTCTTATTATTATTTCTTGGTAACAAAGACATTACTTGTTTTCCCACGTTTAGAAGTAATTTTGAGAAATTGATATAATTTGTGCCACATTGGGTCACCACGTGTTGATTGACTTACAGCCCTAAGAGGTTAAAGAGCTTAAGTAAAGGATTCAAATAAGGGTTTTCATATCAAGTAAATTCATTATTAATATCCTAACTATTAAAATCACTATAATATACACATATATAAACATATACCAACGAAATTGGTCCCTGAATAATCTTAAGTAAAGTAGAAGACAAATATACATTATAGTTTATATTAATGACAAAGCACTCAAACTCTTTATTACAGAAACTTTAATAATGGATATATTAATAATAGATTTAATAATATATACTGTAATTACAATCTTCGGATTATCATTAGAGAGTTCGTTCAATTTAACTTAATATATTTATTACCCGGAAACAGAACACTATTTATAGTGATACGTTGTATGTATGTCCAATCACAAAAAATATATAATGGAGCGGGACCAATCTCTACTAAACTAAAGGCTTCTTTATAAATACAAAAAGATACCCTTTTACTTTATGCAAAAAAAAATTACAGTGGATCTACGTAGATTTCCTTATGTATTCACCTTATCTATAATTAGAGTCATCATGAAAACAACTATATAAATTATATACTTAATATTAACAATAAAACTCAAAAAGGAAAACATGTCTGAGCCAACCTCTTATATTCCTGGAACCGAAATGTTCTACATGTGTCTAGGACAAAAGAAATATGCACTCGTTTCCTCAACACCCAAAAGGTGGCGTTAGTTCATATTCCCGCCTTTGCAGCATGGACTCGTTTACCGTGAGTTTTGTATCATGACTTATTCTGGTTTACTTACTCCTTCTATAATAAGTACCCTGTCACTTCCTCAGCTTCATTGACTTTCTTTCTAAGTACAACAATACATATAACTACATATATGTCGACTTATGCAAAATAAGGAATCTTGATGCTTAATTGGCTTCCACTTCTGAATTCACAGCCTCTCTTCAGTATTAGCCAGAGGCTTCGAATTTTGTCGAGAGGATTAAATTTCATTAGGATAATAGCTTTACTTTTTTTATTTTATTTATTTGTAATGTATAAGACGTCTCCAAGATAAATTATGAAAGAAAAGCATTATGCTGGCACCTGGACGTACAGCCATTGATGCAGCGGCAAACTGAATGTGATTTACTTTCCCCGCCTATTCAATCATTTCTATTCCAGGGAATTTTTATCCCTCAATCCCATTTGAGGATTACCGTGGGTCGAGGATTACCGCTGGGTATTACCCGGTCTCCTGGGGGCATTCACATGGGGGCTCGCTCGAAGGGGGAGGGGGGTTAACTTGCAAAAAAAATTTTTATTGAAATACACTACGTTTTAATGGGGAGTGGTAACTAAGCAATACATAGGATCAACTCTAAAAATACGGTATGGTCACAGCTGATTTTACATTTACCTCCCCCCCGAGCAGTGAACTGCTGATCCTCCGTATAAATAGAACATAAAAACATACTACATAATTTTTTTATGACTTGATTGGGTTTGAAAGGAAGGGTCGTGATGGAAAACAATAAAAAAATAAATAAGGACATTGTTACTTCGTTTTTACAAGCTTTTCGATCCACTGGTGTATTATTGAGTCGGTGGAAAAGTAACAAGCTCTATCTCGTTTCTGATATTCTCATCTCCATATAGAGTGGAAGTAGCTGGTAATATTTTTTATCGTTTAATCCTCCATGTACCTTATGGATCGCCATATTTAATTTAGTTGAGTGGCAAATGAGAGAAAAAAACCTTTCCAGTCTTGGGTTTTGGACGGTGTAGTGACCCTAACTACATAAGTGTTAAATCCCCCTATACTCTGGTGCATATATAATGTATTGTAATTAGATCTAAAACATGGTAAAAGCTTTTTCTAGCATAAACGCATGGGCCGGGAGTCGTAACAGGTCAGGTAACAGCAGGTGCACTGGCTTAAAAGCTACCTGGCCGTCATAAAACAGACCCGGTAGACCTAGGGGCGCCTCTCATAAGCCTTAATGGGTGCGTCCTTAGCAGGCCATAAACTAAGCTCCCCTGGTCTCCGGTCACGCGCCTTGTGACAGAGGTGCAGGTGTGCCATCATAAACATACCCCTTTCAGGTCAGGCCCCGCCTTCCGGTAGGAAGGGGGGATAATATTTAAACCAGGGGGTTTCGCCCTGTAGGCCTACTCTCTCTGCAGCACCTCTGAGCCTGTCACCCTGTCACTCAGCCTCTTAACAGACCCTCTGGGGCCTTGTACCTGTTACGCTGCCGGGCCCCCGCTCGAACTCTGAACATGTCTTATTCTTTATGAAACCTCTGTACCTCTTATTTTGAACATAGTGCATTGTCGGGGCACATCCCTATCATAAAATAGAGTCAGATATTACCGCCGTCCTGGAACGATTGTCCAGGTTATTAACTCAAACAATTCGCACTTGTCACCAGGGCTAGGTGATCAGGCACCTCCTAGTGACAACCCGAAAGACGGAAAATCTTAATAGTTTTTAAATTAATTAATCTTAACAATATTTAAATAGAAGCTCTCACGTCTCTCTACAACCTTTTTCATACAAACTAACATAGTGGAGAGACTGAGGAGTTCTTTGTAATTTAAAAAATGAACTATCTTGTATACAATGAATAAAAATCAAGAGAAACTCGCTTGACTTGTTGTGATTTGTTAAAAACTTAATTAATTTGCTAAAGAAAGACTTTTTTTTTTTATTTATAAAAATTATTTAACTCTTTTGTTATTTACGGAGCCCCATCAAGCGACATCACTTCGAAATCTTAACGGAGACATATCTATCTTTACACCTTAACATAGAAAAACAAAAATAACTAAATAAAACTTATTTATTCATCTCAGTACTCTTAGTTAAGTGTTAATGACTTACTAATTACTTTTATATATGACTTACTAATTACTTTTATATATGACTTACTCTCACTGTCGAACTGCTTACTTAAGCATATCCGGACCTACAGCGCATAAACGTTTGAATACCTAGACGATACAGAATTTCCAATCCAAAGTTCATAGTTAGATTGATAGGAATCAAAAGACACACAAGATTATAATTTTCCTTACTTCAAAGAAATAATGAATGAAATGTTTACCAGAGACTGATCTACAACGTGTCTACTAATCAAGAACTTACGCCTAAGAACAACCAACTTAAACCTTCCAGATGTCTTAAAAGAAAACGGCCACTGACTTACAGACTCATTTGAAAAGAAGTAAAACTGCAACCAGGTATGCTGGCAGATTTGTTAAATCCAATTTTTTATGATTAATTATTGTAGAATGTTAATATAATTTAAAACTTTTGCATCTTTTGGTTAAAACATTTTAGTCAAAGTAAATCGCCTTTTCAATAAATGCCAAATTTAGTAAATAACTACAACGTTTATATTAATTAATGCAATAAAATCGACTTGGAACAAATTAAATACGCTATTTAATTTTTTTTTCTGTATACCTTTGAAATTAGTTTCGCGTTGGCATCTTCAATGTGTCGTTAGTCTTAGAAAAAATACAAACTTAAATATCTCCTGAACTGGGCTATAAGAAATCTTAATAGTTAGAAAATGGTCTCAACATATTTCAGTTATAATTTTTTTAAATTATAGGTGTTGTGCAATGTTCATTTAAAATCAGAATAGTTATTATCATAATAATATAGACAGATATACGAAGTACGATCACCCTAAATAAAAGTAGAGCTTCTACCTTTGAATAATTTTGTTTTTCAGCGGTGGTAGCTTCTCTAGACAGTGTGTGATGTGTGATTTCCATTAATTTGTCGTCATTTTAATGCATGGGTGCTTAGTGATTGAGGCTTGTGTTGAATAGTTTCAGCTCAACTTGCCAGGATCGGAAGAAAAAACCATTATTCATCATAAACCACTCTTCTTCACCACTTTGAGCATAAACGATTTTTTTTTATAACTGATTTTTTTTTTAAATTGTGACAACAGCTTCATCTTATCTTTGTACCGAGCTTCAGTAGTAACACTCTCAACAAAATAAAAACATTTCATACTTGCTCAAAAGGAAGGCAAAAGCATAAAATAAATGATAGATACATTTTTTTTTTAAATATAATAATATTCTTTATTGTGCTAAAATTACAATTTGCCTTATTAGGCAATAGGTAATTGAGATAAATGTTCTCATTCATACCATATTTACAATTCATCATTCACTCGCTCATTCATACAATATTTACAAAAAGTCCCCCACCCTGGCCATTGCCAGGTCTCCGTTTTAGTCTTCGAGGAGGATTATAGGGATGAGTGGTGCGGTGCAATGACTGTGCTAGGGAATTAGGGTGGTTAGATAGGCTACTATGGAAGTTCATGTACCTGGAAGTGATGAGTTCAAGAATGTAGGGTATGTTAAGATCGTTTTTTAAGGGTTTTGTTGCTGACATAATAAAGGGCATTTACTATTGTTCTCAGGACTTTTGATTGAAAGGATTGGATACGCTTGAAGTTCGACTTTTTATCTGACCCCCATAGCTCTATTCCGTAAGTCCAGATTGGCTTAAATATAACTTTGTAGATTAGTAATTTATTTTCTATTGAGAGATGGGATGTCCTTTGAAGAGTGGGGAGTCCGCAAAGCCCTCATAGCACCGTAGCCAGGTGCTAGCGTCGGAGGCTCTTAAATAAGTTACGTGCGTTCGCGCGGCTCCCACTTGCCATATATTTTTTATTTATAAAAAAATACTGAATAATTCAGAAAAATACTGCTGATGAAACATGCGTTTCTATCAGCAGTTAATGTCAGCAGAAAATAAGAAAAAACGTTCAAGGTCGTTGGGCCCTACCCCCACTCCGTCACTGGTCAAACGTAAGCCGCGGCGATCTTATCGAAATATTGCCCCTGTCGTCGTCCAGAAGTGGGTCTTTCCGACTCCTTATCCATTTTCCTTTAGAATGCGAATGGTGTTCGCACCCACACTAACGAACTGACAGCACTACTTCATGACAAGAACATCCACGTAGCTCTCATTACTGAAACAAGACTTACGAGTAAGCGACCTTTTACAGTTCGACAGTACCAGACTTATGAAACAGATCACCCAGATGGAAGAGCTCATGCAGGCACCGCTGTCATTGTCCATAACTCCATTTCCCTTTGTTCCTTTGGTAGCACACCCTTTCCTTCAGTCCACTGCAGTGTCAATCACCACCTTCCCTATCAGTGTACTGCCCTCCCAATAAATCCATTTCCGATTCCCAATTCATCTCCTTTTTAGACTCGATCGGACATTGTTTCGTTGTCATCACATCTCCTCAACCCTTAAATCAAACAATATTGTACTACTGCCTTTCTTAATATAGCTCAAGCTTTTGACAGGGTTTGGCACACAGGTTTGCTTACAAGCTCAAGGGATATTTACCACAGACCCTATTCCTAATCCTACAGTCCTACCTTTCAAACCGCTTCTTCCAAGTCAGCTGTGGTTTAGAGTATTCTAACTACTATCCAATAAAAGGAGGAGTTCCACAGGGCAGCGTCCTGGGTCCCATCCCCTATAATCTATACACCGCTGATGTCCCCTCCACCACCAATAGCTTTTTGGCAACATTTGCAGACGACACTGCAGTCCTATCAACCCATTCAGACCCTGATATAGCATCCCAAAACCTTCAGAAACACCTTGATGAGATCGAGTATTGGTGCAATTAATGGCGAATCAAGGTCAATGAAGCAAACTGCTCCCACATAACCTTCACCCTCTGCCGCAAGTCCTGTCCGCTAGTCTTTTTAAATTCGATTCCTATCCCTGTGTTTGAGACAGTACGGTATTTAGGCTTCCATCTCGACAAAAGACTGACATGGAACCCACACACGAGGCTAAAAAGACAATAACTAATTAGACGCTTTGGACAACTGTACAGACTACTTTGAAGGACATCCCATCTGTCAATAGAAAATAAACTACTTATTTACAAAGTTATACTTAAGCCAATCTGGACATACGGAATAGAGCTATGGGGGACAGCAAAAAAGTCGAACATCAAGAGCATCCAATCCTTTCAATCAAAAGTCCTAAGAACAATAGTAAATGCCCCTTATTACGTCAGCAACAAAACCCTTCACAATGATCTGAATATACCCTATGAGAAAGAGATGAGTTCCAAGTTCACAAAATTTCATAGTAACCTGTCCAACTACCCTAATTTCCTAGCACAGTCATTGCACTGCACCACTCATCCTTATAATTCGCTAATTCGCTTTGCTCTGACTCCATTAGATCTTTAGAAGGTGTTTGTGTGCCCCGACAAAGCACTGTGTTAAGGAAAAATGTACGGGGTAGGTTTATAGGTAGTTTATGTGGTCTTGGAATGACCACGAATTCACAGTCGGGGTCTAAGGGTAGGCGAAAACCGTCCGGATCCCAAAGGCGAGTGTGAACCGTATAGAGGCAGACTGGAATGCCATGGGAGACACTGCATATGCAGGGCCACGGCAATCGTCGTCCGCCAGGGAGAGGTCTCCCCAAGGAGGTGCTAGTTTTAGCGAGACGAAGGCAGAGATTCCCACTAGGATGGTGTGGGTCAACGCCGGACTACAACATAGCAGGTTAGGAAAGAGAGATGCAGAAACAATTTATTAAGATTGTAATTTTATCTTAATAAATTGTTGAAAAAAAAAACTAGAGTGAGGGGGAAAGTGAAGGTGCTAATTGACACTGCAGTGGATTGAAGGAAATCATGTGCTACCAAAGGAACTGTGTGATGGGAAATGGAGTAATGGACAATGACAGCGGTAGCTGCATGAGCTCTTCCATCTGGGTGATCAGTTTGATAAGTCTGGTACTGTTGAATAGTAAATGGTCGTTTACTCGTAAGTATTGTTTCAGTTATAAGAGCTACGTCAATGGTCTTGTCGTGGAGTAGTGCTGTCAGTTCGTTAGTGTGGGTGTGAACACCATTCGCACTCCCAAGGAGAATTGATAAGGAGTCGGAAGGATCCACTTTTAGATTTTGTTTAACGGGGATAAGGTAGGAGACAAGATTTGTAAGAAGGGAAATGAGAGGGATAATTAGGGTTCTGAACTCTGTAAGGAATGAGGTTAAAAGGCTGGTGAGATCTGAAGAACTTTTAGGTGGAGGAATATGCGAGATGTGTGGTTGAGGATGGGATGGTGTTTGTGGGTTGATGGGATGAACGGAATGCTGAGGAAGACAGCGAGTGGGCGGTGCCTATGACTGCTCTCAGTTCCGAACGGCATCGGCAAAGGTAACAGAAGGCCTCAAATTTCTGGCGGGGGCGCTTCTTTGGCTACCTGTGCCTTGCTTTCTTCTTCTGGACGACGACGTTATTCGCTTCTGGACTTCAGAATTCTGTAAGCCTCACAGTCTTTATACTTTGCCGGGTGGCCTTGCTGACAGAGCACGCATACAGCAGGAGATTTCAGGGGCTTCTTGCACAATTAACTTCATGATATTATAGGGTTTAGATATTGAAAGTATCTTAGAAATAAGGTTGGAACGCCGATCACGTTTCTATGTCCTTCATTTTCTGGATTCCCAACTGCTTTTTAACTGATTAGACCCAAGCCATATTTATAACGCATCCTGCTATTCTGTCAGTTTCAAATCTAATTAAATTATAGCCTAACGAGTATAAAAATAAGAGTATTTCTGACAGGGGAATTTAAGAGAGAAACAGAAAAAAGATGGAAAACTACCGAAAAAATGAAAAGTTTCACCTCTTATTCTACTATTGGACAAGAAGAATGGTTTCGATTGATGAAACGAAGATTAAGTGCGTACAATTTCCCAAGCAATCACAGACCAATTCGATAAAGGTTTATTTAAAATAGCAGGGATAGGATATACTTAGGATACAGTTTTATTGTTTTTGACGCGGAGAAAGTTTAAGATATTCCGAATATGTGACAAACTATAAATCCCTCCTCTAATGACCTTCAACCGCATATTCTCCCAGTAGTGACAGTCACGTCTTGGCAGGTTGTGGTGAAACTTGGTAAGAAGGGGCTTGAAAACTTTCCGACACATTTTCTAGCCGTACTAACTCTGAGCATGCAGACCAGAGATTTAACTTTATAATTTAGGAAGCGTAACCCTTGGTTCCTCAGCCAAGAACCAGTGTAACTTTTATCTTTGATTTTATCACTTAAATGCCATTCTCAGTCTTTGATTAGCAACAAAGGATTGATGGGAACCAAGAAGCATTTTGGACCAAAATCCTTAATTAATGAAAATATCTATTTGAAAAGCATTTATAATTTAAATATATTTGATTATGGTTAATTTTTTTATGCATTTCATTTATATTTTATGCATAAAAATGAGTAACAAATTTTTTTTAAAAGAACAATATGTCGTTGTCCAGTGATCCAGGCTTTAAATTCAAAAGGCCGTTCACGTTTTGGGCAACTATAAAGGTAAACTCTCACGAATTGTCTACAAATTTCCAGCTATGAAAAAATACCTTGAACACCGAACTCAACTTATGTACTCAAACCTGAAGCCCACTGAATCTTTCCATTCCAAATTCCTGAGAAAATAAACATTGCATATTTCCATACTGCCGATCATCACAGCATCAAGTCTTACCTTAAATATTCATTCCAATCCCAAATCACTTTACTTTAATTATTTTTGGATTCTATGGAATAGTATTCAACCTTTCTAATCCTAAAGCACCATGAATATCAAACAATCCTCTCCAGAAAAAAAGCGGAAGTGGTGACGAATTTAATTAAGTCGATATTGGAAGTTCTTTACGGCAGTTCTCACCAATCCAAGCTGCGGTTTCTTTACCTGTAGAGGTGAACTTGGGGAATCCCTTTGTTACACACAAAGGTCTATATTAATGAATATTTCTGTGTAATGCAAATAGTGCATGAATGAAGTAGTATACAATAATAATAATATCTTTATTATATTGGAACTGGGTCCCTTAAAAAAATATCCATTTAGTCTCCGACCGTTTAACAATTAATACAGAGATAATATCTGTAGCGTCCGCTAACTACTTAAGTTAAATCACGCTATACTCTGGTGCATATATAATGTATTGTAATTTAATGTAAATGAAGGTAATGCTTCTAGTTATAAACCATGCGTGGGACCGGCAGTCGTAAAACAAGTCACAAGAGGGTCGACGGTCGTCAGCAATAAACCTGAGAGAGTGAGCCACCTGGCAGGACATAAAGATTCGTAAAACAGTGCCTTAGGGGTCGAGGGGCACGTAATGGGTCGCAGGTGTGCGCATTTCCTCACTTGCCCCACCAAGCAGGAAAATACTATTTAATCCAGGGGCTTCTAGCCCAAAATCCCACTCAGTCTTTCCACCTTCACTCGGACGCTTTACGCCCGGGAACTCAGTCTTCTACTCTCTATCTCTCTTCATCCGCAGTTACTCGATGTCGCTTTACGCCATTCTATGAACGTCTATTAGACTCCTCGTCACCCACTCTCTCCTCAGCGCCTCTGCGTCTGGCACCTTGCCTTTCCGCCTGCTTGCAGACCCTCTGCCGACTTGTACCTGAGATGCTGCCGGTCTCCCGCCCGAACTCTAAAAACTGGTCTTATTCTTTATGAAACCTCTCTACCTCTTCTCTTGAACATAGTGTATTGTCGGGACACATACCTAGCATAAATTGAGTCAGATATTAACGCCGACATGGAACAATGGTCCATGTTATAAACTACAACAATCCGCACTTGTCACCAGGGCTAGAATGATTAGGCACTCCCCTAGTGGCAACCCGACAATATCAAAAAAATAAACACACATAAAATAGAATAAAAGAAAGATATGTATAAAGAATTAAAAATGTAAAATAGAAAATATGACCTGTTTGAAAAGAAACAATAGTAAAATAATATATACACAAATAACAATAATGTATATGAAGAATTAATGAGGTGAATTATCAAAGTTAACCCTTGCTTTAATAATTCAGATGATAATTTATCTAAAATGACTTATATGATTATGATTTAAATTTTTTTTTGCATCGATTATAGACTAAATAATATTGTTTGAAATGTACATAAATGAAATCAAGTGAGCATTCCAGTATTCCATGGAAAAAGTTTCATTTCTTAAATGATGTGTTTACTGGAAATTACTGTTTATTAGCTAAAAATTGACAAAAACTTATTCAAGGTGGCTCTAACGATAATATGTATCCTAT
Source organism: Acanthosoma haemorrhoidale (assembly GCA_930367205.1). NCBI lineage: Eukaryota > Metazoa > Arthropoda > Insecta > Hemiptera > Acanthosomatidae > Acanthosoma > Acanthosoma haemorrhoidale. The sequence goes on from OV884011.1 coordinate 139,588,324, forward strand.
TCTATAAAGTTACCATAAATAGATGTGCTTGTAAAATAAAATGATGCAATATGGGAGATTTATGAACAACAAGATTTTATTAAATAAAAAAAACATTATAGATTTAAAAAAATAGACTTAATCAATATTCTCTACGAACAGAGAATATCAAATGAATATTCTTATACTAAACAAAGTATTATTGGTTCATGACATATATAAAACACTTATAACCACTTGGTCTTAACTATATATAAATATCGCATGGTAGTCACCTAAATTGACAAAGGGCTATGGTACATTTCTAGTAACTAACTAACTGTGGTTTTCAGTGACCAACACCAACTAATCTTCTAGGTAGGCTTCAGGTCAGGTTACATCATCAAATGTCTAGTGCCATCTCATCCACGTCAAGCCAGTAAGTCGCGTTGTATGACAGCTTGGAATGAAGCCATGAAAGAGGGGAAAACATAACCCCTATTCATTTACCATATACCACCCTTAATTATATATATGTAAGTTTGAACGTTACCGCCAAACTTCGGCACATATGCTAGGTGTCCCTACAGAGCGCGTTAGTATCAAATGACGCTCCAAGCTGTAACCTGGTGTACTCTTGTTAAGACAATGATCAACGCTTATTATCGACAATTGTATTGATTCAGGTTAGTTTTAAGTTTTATTTGTTTATTTTAATATTTGTAGCGCGAGCTAATGTGTACATATATTTAATATTACAGTTCTAAAGTACATCTGCAAGTGATCGATTTATAACCTGACAACCTCCACTTCCTTTTAGTTTCTGAATTCGAAACTTACATATATATAAATGTCATAAGAAGGAAATTAGTTGTTAATATGTCAAGATTTTACTTACAGATTTCTTTAAAATTGTTTAATTAACAATACTGTGGAGATATACAAACGCGATGAGAAAAATAAAAAACGGTTCGTATTCATGCCAGCTTACTTCAATGAGTAAATTTGATTTGGTATTTTATGTAAACATCTCCAGTTTCTTATAAAATTTTCCTTATTGCTAACATATTATAACTTTGATAAGTACATTGCAATTAACAATGTTTTCTCTTCATAAATATATATTACACTACTTACCTACGTTAATCATTAACGAAACTACAAATTGAGAATTAACATAAAATAAAAAAATTCGTTAATTCATCATAAGCTATGGGGACACATATTTCCCCTTTGTCACAACAGAGATACATGCGAAGTGATAAACTTTCATACAGACAGTGACGTAGATGAAAAAATATTACTCCGTACCTCTATGAAAGTACATCCCCTCCCTTAGGGCTTGTCAAATAATTATCCCATATTGAAGCAGCCAAGTACATCAGAGAAAGCAAAATAGCGAGACCATCATGTAGCTTTAACTTCAAATTCAATTTAGAACTTGGAAATCCTAAAAGTTTTTAGTTTGCCCAAACCAATTTCATGGGAAATTATCAAACAGTTTAATCTAAGTCCATTACGTCTCTACTCCCTGAACCTTTCTCGGCTCCTTCCCTTATTGGGATTTCATAGGACCAATCAATTTCGTCTGTTGACCAGATGAACCTTTTAAGAAAAGAAAACACTTTAAAGGTTTTTTTTTATGGATAAAACGCGGTGAAAGGATATTTTCTGCTTTGATAAACATGAGAACAAACTTTTTATTTTTTGATCATTTTAATTTTGTATAAAAATGTTATGACGAATATTTATTGGTCATGAATGTTAAATTCTGTCATTCGCCATTAAAAAAATAAAAATAAAACATTTTCTTCTCTTTCATGGGTTGTTTCAAGTTCAATGTCATGTTTCCATCGAAACAAATACAGAAAGACAGTTAGGCCTTTATATAGTTGGTTGAAACAAACAATGGTTTCTTAAACGGGTATATTTGATAAAAATGAATACTATTTGATTTAGCAAAGTATAAGTTACTACAGTTTCTTTACTCACTATAAGATAGTGAGCATTATCATCCAATTTGAAGCATTTTTTATTAGCTAACCACAGATTTTGGCTCTATTAATTTGACGCTGTTTTATTTTTCTTCTCTATCTATTCCATTGCCTCAATGGACGAAGGCTTGAAATGTATTACGGTAATGGATACATATTATGCTTATGTAAGTATACCATAGAGGCACAGCCTCTGACCGGAGTTTGTAGAATTCCCGTTCCTATCAACACCTTTTTTGTTTGGGTTATGTTTGTTTTCATTGTTTATTTGTAATTAAGGTCCAAAAAAAAGGAGTAATATATTATAAAGTCAAAATATAAATTTTACATATAAATATTTTGAATTTCCAAGAGAATAATGCAGTTTTTACTAAGCAGTCTGTAAAGTTGTGATATACCATTGTAGCGACCCTAACTACATAAGTGTTAAATCACCCTATACTCTGGTGCATATATAATATATTGTAATTAATGTAAATCATGTTTTAAGAAATAACAGCAGGTGCACGGCTTAAAAGCCACCAGGCCGTCAAAAAACAGACCCGGTAAAGCTAGGGCCGCCTCATAAACCTAAAGGGGTGAGTCCCTAGCATGTCATAAACGGCCATAAACTAAGTAACCCGTGTCCCCGGTCACGTACGTCGTGGCAGGTGTGACATCATAAACATACCCCTTTCAGCCGACTCCGCCTTCCACTAGGAAGGGGAAATTATATTTAAATCAGGGAGTTTCGCCCTGTAGAGACACTCTTTCTCAGTCTCTTCATTTCTTCAGCCGCACTACTCGGTCGCTTTACGCCAGAGCCGCTTGGCCCTGGAAGGCAGTCACTTAGACTCCTCGTCAGCATACTCTCTCTTCAGCGCCGCTGAGCCCGTCACCCTATTTCTCAGCCGCCTTGCGGACCCTCTGGCGCCTTGTACCTGTTACGCTGCCGGGCCCCCGCCCGAACTCTGAAAACTTGTCTTATTCTTCATGAAACCTCTGTACCTATTCTCTTGAACACAGTGTATTGTCGGGACACATCCCTATCATAAAATGGAGTCAGATATTAACGCCGACATGGAACATGTTATAAACTACAACAAACCGCACTTGTCACCAGGGCTAGAGTGATTAGGCACTCCCCTAGTGGCAACCCGACACCATAGTTGTTTACAAATGATACAAAACCATGGATATGGATATAAAGTAACTATTATTTAAGTAATAAACGCTGTGAAACTTTTACAACTCGATCATTTTGTGGTTTTACAAAGTCGTCGGAATCGAAGGACATGGCCGCTTGGTTGTATAGCAAAACGTTTTCTCAGCTTGAATTAATATTTATGTCTCCGGTATTTTGCTCCCTCTGAGCTAAGCAATATATTATCAATTTCCTTCTTCCTTTTTCTGATTTGTATGTAGTACAAACTCCGATACATTAGCACTTCTTCCTACATACGTTCTGCTTCCATTTACTTCCGTGTCAATATATTTGTTTCATCGGTCAACCATTGAATGGCTGGCAAAAGCATGAAACCACAACAGTATGAAAATACTAATTTAAAATCCTGATATCATAATTTTCACACGAAATGTTTTAGGTGGACTATAATAATTATATAATTCAAGCGTTAAAAAGTAACTATTTTTAAAATACAAAAACGACTTCTATTTGGAATAAGTTAAACTACCTGTCAATAATTACCTCCTCGTCCTCTGTAGGGGTGACCAAGTATGTTTATTAGCCACAAACCGAATTTTGATATTAGAAAAATTTTAAGGGTTACAGACCAAAACTTTAGTCGTAACACAGTACTAATCGAGGTGATCATTAGTTCCTTAATCGAAATTGGGAAAAGTCTGCCTAAGTTTATGTTTACGCATTCAATACATGTGTTATTGTGTTTCATTGCTGTGGTAAATCTTGCCAGCCACAAGGTAGGGGAAAGTTGGCAACGAAGAAGAGCAGCAAAGAAGAGGGTAAACTTTTACTCGATTTCCCTTTCCTATTGAATATATCCCAGGATCCAAAGGTCGGAACCCTTCCCTCCCCCCACCCACCCATTGGACTCCGGTTTCGAGGTAAATAAATATATAAAGCAAGTCATTTCCCTGCTAAAGATAATCTTTACATTTCTTCCATGGTGGTAATTTATTAATGTTTGATTACTTTAGTATCATCTGCAAACAAACAATAACAAAAAGTGCTGAGAATGAAACTAGTAAATGAAGTGACCACTGTAATTCATATTTCTATGTTTCTATGTGCTAAAAAGAATCGGAAGGCATTGCTTATTAATTACTAAAACACTATAATTTTATGTAACATCTTTAATGATTTTTGATTTCTCGACCCTATCTGGCTTATTTTCTAAACTCCAGTTAAAATTAAAAGGTAATTTTAGTCTTGATTAGTAAAGAGTGTTATGTTACAATTATTTAATGGTAATATTTTGGTAGTGCATGAAAGAGCATTTTACATATATGAACAAAATTGGATAGCCATTATTGTAGTACATATACCTTATCCATACAAATAATAATAAAAAAATTATTACTGATTCACTACCAGGGACCTTAGCTAATTATTACAAATGTATTGTAATACAATATTTGTATTATTCGTATGAACATAAAACAGATTTCATGAGATATCAGCTTTTTCAATTATATATTATTGTCCAACGGTTCTGAGGCCTAGTTGGCTAGTTTTATTTTACTTTAATTAATATTAATATTTCTAGCCTAAGAAATTTTTTTTCTATTAATATGTGAAATGTTTAAAATTTACAATCAATGAATATCTGTTTTTATAACGGATCGACTCTAAAAAGATTTACATTTATTTTAATAACTTACGGAAGTTTTAACGTAAATTTACTTATGCATTAGAGGATGTAACGGAGTTTGGAATTTGTTAAAACCCAACTTGGAAACTAGTTCAATTCCCAATAAATAAATAAAAACTACTCGTGCATTGTTTTATACACCTTTTCAGTTTTTGGTATTAGATTTCACAAGCCTACAAGAAAAACTTTTTTTTTTGGTGTCTACGATTTTAGAACTGAGCATAGCTACATTTGAGGCGTGAATTTAAATATGAAATCAGTTTTTCTCTATCTGCTCTACTTTTTTGACGAGAGTTTTTTCTAAAGTGTAGTTCTACACGGGAAGTGGAGCTCTAACTCCATTTTGTGCAGCTCTAAATCACATATACAAGGATTGGTTCCTGTATATTTGCCCTATTGTATGTCTAGTTAGTTCCAGAAAAATCCACCAGACAGAGTAAGCAGCCGGTAACTTTAGTGACCTTCAGCGCTTCACTTCGAGTTGACGTTCGAGTTCTCGCCGTGAATCATTTTGTAAAGGCTCTTGAAGAACGGTTTACACTTTGCAACTATAGGGCGAAAAATGCCTCAGTCGAGTACGGAAAAAAATAAAGCAGGAATATTTGGCTGCCCAGAAATAAGACAACTCATTAATGATACTACCTTGGCATTCCGATGATTGAGGTTGAGCGAAAAGCCTGGACTTAAGTTGCTGCAGTTTTCAGAAATTTTGTAGGCAAACGCAAACGTGAAAACTATGTTGAACTGGTGAACGAGATGCTGAACAATTTCAAATCCCTTCGGTATAACATGATCATTAAGGTGCACTATTTACATAGCCACTCACACCGTTTTCCTGATATTTAAGAGACAGCAAGGAGGAACAAACTGAAAGATTTCACCAGGATATTAAAACTATGGAGTCCTGCTACCAAGTAAGATGGGATACGCACATGATAGCGGACTACTGCTGGAGTTTAAAAAGGGACTGTTCTAAAATGCATTAAAATATGTCAAGGAAAAGAAGCTTCCAAAGCGTTCAGTGACTAGTTGGTTTCATCGATGGATTTTCCCTCTATCTTTGTATGTAATATTATTTGTATAATATAATAATAATAATTTTTTTAACTTAAAATAGTGTAACGTATATTTCACTAAAATATTATAACTTAGAAAGTTGGGCTCCTGGCAAAAAAATGATGCCATATTTGAAATCAGCCCCAAATACCCCAGGACCCAAACACCTGATGGCCTGTGTTATTTTTGTATCAATAGGTACCCTAATTCTAAATATATAATCCCATATTTTTTTTTGAGTTATGGAGTAAGTCAATACCAATCAGACAGTAATTCACTAGGTTTGGTCCTCGACGATTGTTTTAAAAATAATTTTATTTAACACATCCTTTTCACTTACCTCAAATGAGGGACGCCTCCCTGTGTTGTCTATGGGCTCTCATTACCCTTGAAGCAAGGAGGATTTGACCAGCATGAACCTTACAAAGAGTTAATGTCAAGTTGTTTACCTTAAAGATTTATGTACTATGGGAGGTTTTGCGCTTGTACACTCACCTTAGCAAGCACCACCATTAATCACATGAGGAAATCTTTTGTGACAGGTTATTAATTGACATTAGCCTACTTACATAATTACTTATCTATGAAAAGTTTTCACTGTTAAGATCGCAGTCGTGCCTTAATTTATTAAGATCAAGTTGATTATTTATTAAATTTGGATGGTAACAGGTATATATTTGGCATGTAGCACGTAATGAGTGGTATTAAATATCTTTATAGAATTGGTGATTGAAAATGGATGTGCTTGGTGCTTGACCGTTTTACTGTGTTTTACTAACTACTTCATAGCATGTTTGATTGGGTTTAGTATGTCTTACGTATTACGACGTAACGTAGTAGTTTTTTTTTCAATTGAGGGACGGCATGCTCTTAGAGGTCAACACATTTATCCGAAGTGCCTGTTAAGTTTTTCGTCTCGTTTGTGTTAGTCTTTTGTCAAGTTGTAAGGCTGGTTACCGTACTTTATACTGCTGACAGACAAGGCTAATGGCGTAGAGTAAATGTAATGAGGGCACATTTTACTTCACTGATAAAAGAACTTTATTATGATAAAATTACAATCTGCCTCATTTGGAATTAAGTAATTGTGATAAATGTTTTCATTCATACCATATTTACAATTTTCATTCACTCACTCATTCATACAGTATTTACAAACAGCCCAGAGACCTCCCTAATACACATGATTGTCACCTTCCTCGCATGCAAAAGAGGAAGCGGAGTCTTGAGAAGTCCCCCACGCTCCTCCGTCAGCCACGTCACCGGATACAAGCCAGTCAGCTGACAAAGAGCGCGAGAGCCTAATACGCTCAGGACATGATTGGAGAAACGGGCCATTGCCAGGACTCCCACTGTTACGCATTTATAGCAGGTCACGAAGCTACTGCCGTATTGGTCTCCGAGGAGGATTGTAGGGATGAGTGATGCAAGGCAATGACTATTATATGGGGATTTTCATGTAGGGATTTTTTTTTTTATATATATAACAACTTTATTACGATAAAATTACAATCTGCCTGATTGGGCTATAAGTAATTGTGCTATATGATCTCGTTCATACCAATTTACAATTTTCATTCACTTGCTCATTCATATTATATATACAAACAGCCCAGAGGCCCCCAAGACCACATGGTTGTCACCTCCCTTTCGTGCGAAGGAGGAAGCGGAGTCTTGGGAAATTCCCCACGGCCCTACGTCAGCCGCGTCACTGGATAAGAGCCAGAGGAGGCTGACATGTAGAGTTTAGGGTGGTTGGGTAGGTTAGTATGTAATTTGTATGAACTCGAAGGGATGAGTTCGAGAATGTAAGGTATATTAAGATCGTTATGAAGGGTTTTGTTTCTGACCTAATGAGGACCATTTACTATTGTTCTCAGGACTTTTGATTGAAAGGACTGGATACTATTTTACTTTATATTAAATTTATTCAACCGAGAGATATGATAATTAAAAATAAGAGGACCTCACTTTAGAACTCATGACTAAACACCCGACAATTGCCTCCAGGATGAATGGAACATAGTCCATTAGAGCAGAAAGCCACCAACAAACTTAATCCTGAGCATTCCGCACAGATTTAGGTTAAGTTTTAGAATTATAATTTTTCAAAAGAATGACGTATGTTTACTTTTAACACTTTTCTTTTCTTTTATAAAATGTTTATATAAACATTATTCGTTAAAACACTGGATTTTCATATTAAAAATGACATGTATTGAAAATGTGTTCTTGTGTAATAAAACGAAGGTTATTTGGTTACTTTTTTATATTGATTTAGATTTGTATGGACATAAGAAAGGAAACATCAAACGACTCCGCTATTCAAGGAACAATGAACAATAATTAAGGTACCGAATAAAACAGTAAATGGAAATTCTATATGTTTTATAGATAAACTGACCATTTCATATTGACTGAATTCATTTAGAATTCAATAGGCAGTAAATATTAAAGCTAAAGAGCTCATTTTACTTCAGTTGTATTGCATTACTTTATAGAAAATCTGTAAAAATTAAGCTCATTTTTATGCCAACAATTTAATTTTTAATACGTTATGTATAATAAATTTTACTGTGAATTAAATTCTGATTATATTGACCATTTCCAATTTATTTTGGTATTTAATAGTTAAAGGAATAAAGGTTAGATTTAAGAAAAACAATCATTGAATTTTAATATTAACTAGTCAATTACAACAGTAAAAGTCAATTATTTCCACTATTAATATAGTGGTGGGGACCGATTCAGTTATTATTATTTTATCACTATTACTATTGAAAATAACGTAGTAGTTAGCTGGACCATTGTACTTATTGACGCCCTGCATAGCCATAAGGAATTGAGGTACGTTACAATATATGAATATATTTTGAAAGAGATATATGTTAATCCGGACTGGAATGTGACCACAGAAACATATGAGGGGTTGAACATAAGGGTGGTTTAGAGCGCGCTGATCAAAAGCCACAACTCAGCAGCCTGGTACTTGCTTTGTCAGTGCTAAAATGTTAAACGCCTCACTATCTTTATGCTTTGTGCCACTCGGAGTCTGTTGAGTAAATATTTAATGTACCAACGTATAGTCGGCTCAAGGAAAGCTTTAACTTTTGGAGCGGCTAATGAAGATTAAGACATAAAACATTTTTTTTTTCTTTCTTCAAAGCCCCTTTAAATTTACAGATAATTACATATATAATTATAGATCCACAGGCGAATCTATTTACAAATTATTTCTGTATTTCCTGTAGCATCGCTACGTTATATACAGGTTTTGTTATTTTATAAAAATTATATAATGAATAAAAAAGTATAATGATATACATTATACATGACTGGACTAAACTGACTAATAAAGGTGATGGGGCTCACCTTTTTGATCAACCTTAAAACTAACTTACATACTAATTCTTAACCTATTTTTTCCCCGACAGTCTGTTGCCATCGATGTGGGAGGGGTGGTGGGGTCATAGTGTTAAACACTGGGTTTGTCAGGTGCTGCAACGAGTCAAAAAACTTAATGTGTCTCCGGCGGATGAACTCACCCACCGACGGAACACCAAGCAACGGTCGGTTCATTCATTCGCATGATCCCATTCTAGAAGTGTTAGAAACATTTGGCTGTATTGTCAGTGAAGTGGGTAAATAGCGGGGCACCGTACAGCAGAGCTGGTCGGAGGACACATTTATATATCATCAATTTGAGAGAAGCTACAGGTTAGGTGAAGTTAGCAAGTGGGATAGCCGGTAAGACCTTTGTCGTACTTTTTCTATTTTATTACTAAAATGAGTAGAGAAATGCAGATGCCTATCCATTTTTATACCCAAATAGTGCATTGAGAATGCTGGTGAGTTCTCTTGCCCTCCTATGCTATACGATTTTGGCAAGGATTTTTTCCCCTTTTGGAGGAAGAAGATTACAAACTGACTCGGCCTGTGTAAGAGCTCTTTGTGCACTCATGCTGCTGCTGTAAACCGCCATATCGTCGGCGAAAGCGATTACAGTAGCTTCCTGATAGTTTGCCCCAACAATTTCAGATGTGTACATGTTGAAAAGAACTGGAGACAGAACCGCACCTTGAGGAACTCCACAAGTCAGAGGGAATCGGTTAGAAAGGCAATCGCCCACCCGTACCCTCACGGATCTGTTCTTCAAGAACGAAACCTCCATGATTCACTCAAACGGCATGTCAACACTTTACAATTGTATGCCTAAAACAAAAACTGAATAAAACCTTTGTAGGTTTTAGAATATTTATAAACAGCCCAGAGGCCCCCCAAGTCAACATCAGGTGACAACCCCTCCCTCACGTCCGAAGGAGGAAGCGGAGTCTTGGGAAGTGTCACTGTATAAGAGCCAGTGGAGGCTGACCAAGAGCGCGAGAGCCACAGACGCTCAGGACATGATTAGAGAAACTGGCCATTGCCAGGACCCTTAATTATAGCAGGTCACTGCCGTTTTAGTCTCCGAGGAGCATTATAGGGATGAGTGGTGCAGAGCAATGACTGTGCTAGGGAATTAGGGTGGTTGGACAGGTTACTATGGAATTTTGTGAACTTGAAAGGGATAAGTTCAAGAATATAGGGTATATTCAGATCATTGTGAAGGGTTTTGTTGCTGACGTAATAAGGGGCATTTACTATTGTTCTCAGCACTTCTGATTGAAAGAATTGGATGCGCTTGATGTTCGGCTTTTTAGCTGTCCCCCATAGCTCTATTCCGTATGTCCAGATTGGCTTAATTAATTAAACTTTGTAGATTAGCAATTTATTTTCTATTGAGAGATGGGATGTCCTTCGAAGTAGTCTATACAGTTGTCCAAAGCGTCTGTTTAGTTCTTGTCTTTTTTTTTAGCTTCGGGTGTGGGTTCCATGTCAGTCTTTTGTTGAGATGGAAGCCTAAATACCGTACTGTCTCAGACACAGGAAGAGAAATCAAATTTAAAAATACTAGCGGGCAGGACTTGTGGCAGAGGGTAAAGGTTATTTGGGAACATTTTGCTTCATTGAGTTTGATTCACCGTTGGTTGCACCAATACTCCTTCCAGAGGAGAGGAAAATGCGTCGTTCGGATAATGCAGTTATAAATGTAGGTAAGGAAGATTATGGGTTTAGGAGGAAGATTTTGGAGAATTTGAGGAGTAAGGTGATCATTTCCGGGATTTTCGGAAAGGTAATTTTTTTAGAAGATATTTGACCTCAGAGGGGTTAACGGCTTATGGTGGAAGTGAGAGAGGGATAGGTGAAGTGAGGAAATCTTCAGCAGTTGAGCGATCAGTATTGTTTTGAGGAGTAAGGAGAAGAGTGAAAGTACGGGAAAGATGGAGTGCGAATCCTTCCGCCCTCTCGCCATCCGAAGCAGCCAAGGACCCATCATTACGATGGAGTGGGTGTGAAACAGGATGATATTTTAGGATTTTCGTAATTAGATTTCACAAGGAGTTATCCCTGGTAGAGAAAGAGGAGAGATAGGAATTAAAAGAATCGGAACGGAAGGATGCCAATAGCCGCTTCACCAACCTGCAGTACTGATTGTATAAGCGACGATCAGCAGGATGTCGGGATCTTTGCCACACTGTTTGGCGTTTGGATTGGATTAGGTCTTTGAGATACTGAGGTAAAGGCTTTTGATTGTGATTTTTTAGATGACGGTGGTGTGACGATGCCTCCCAGGCCGACCTCAGGACCAGCCTCTGCGGACCTGGTCTGCAGAGTCTGTAAGAATCTGGCGAAAGTGGTCCCAATCAACTGGGCCCCTGATAAATGAAGGAGGAGGCAGCTTGTGGATAGGTCTTAGGGAAATGGTGAGGATCACAGGGCTATGATCGGAGGGGAGGTCTTCGAGGCGCGTGAGTGAATAGTTTAGTGTTCCTAAACTATTGTAGAAGAAAAAGTCTAGGAGATCTGTATTTCGGTTGGGATCTGATCGCCAATAGGTGGCTGTGTCACGGGAGATAGTGGAGCAATGTTTTCGTGTGAGTGCAGGCAGCAAAGCACGTCCTTGTGTATTTGTATATGTTGAGCCCCAATGTTGGTGCTTTGCGTGAAAGTCCCCACACACGAGGAAACAATGTCCGATCGAGTCTAGAAAGGAGATGAATTGGGAATCGGAAATGGATTTATTGGGAGGGCAGTACACTGATGCTAGAGTAAGGGGAAAAGTGAATGTGCTGATTGGCAATGCAGTGGACTGAAGGAATTCATGTGCTACCAAAGGAACTATGTGATGGGAATTGGAGTTATGGACAATGACAGCGGTGTCTGCATGTGCTCTTCCATCTGGGTGATCAGTTCGATAAGTCTGGTACTGTTGAACTGTAAAAGGTCGCTTACTCGTAATTCCTGTTTCAATATGAAATTAAAAAAACGATTAAACTATGACAATTAGACATTATAAAATGAATTCGTTATCTAGAGTCGACCCTCCTAATCTCCTACCTGTAGTAATCACTGTCTAAAAGGATATATAGGAAGCAAAAAGGTGAGTATTAAATAAAGATTAGTCACTGTTGATATCCGAAAACCACTCTAAACTAAAACATTTAAATCACTTGTACTGAGTACACACACGTGATGCTAGACTGAAGTATCAACTAACTCGGATTTCTCTTCCCAATCTGTAGCGTACTGGCACTTAACCCAGCAATCATAAAGTGATACTCCCTAATGATTCAAGGGTCTTGAACATCTGATAGGGTTGTAGAAAATTCTATAGAGATGATATTAACCGAAAATTTGTTCCCTTAAAATCAAGCTAATTTTAATTAATTAATTTAATTTGATCGTATAAATATCATTACAATATATATGGCTGTGGTACAAAAAGTTAATGAGACTGGGTCAATTTTCTTTTCATGTATTATTTTTTTTTCTTGAATGTTTCGGGTTATGCCTTGAATAAATTAACAGCAATTTGCTGCTTTAATGTGTTTTTGACGTTTATAATTTCTATTTTAATGTGTAATTAAACGATGTTAATAGTTCTGAGTCAGTAGTAAGTTCTATCCAGCCCAATTAGCATAATATATCCATTGCTTGCTACAGCTTGATTATCAAAAGAGCTCACACCATAACAATTAAATTAATTAATTTTTCAATTGTAATCAAATTAAATCATCAATAATTTAATAGACAGTAAAATATATCATTTATTATAACTTATGATCAGGATAATCTAACGTGTGAGGTATGCCTATTTTCGGTAAATGGAATAAGTTGTAAAACATAAAACTAAACTTTAAACTTAAAAAAAATACCTCATGTAAATACGTATGTTCTGTTCCATCAGCAGAGATAATTTTATTAAACATATAATGCTATAACATTAATTAAAGGTTATTATTTACTTTAGAGGTGTTCAAAACTATAAATTATTACAATGTGAGCCCAATCTAACCCTGTATAAAAAACTTTATGAACTCCAATAATCGCAGTAATTGTATAAAAAAGGTAGCGATTACCAGACATTTCTCACATGTTAGGTAATCCGCAGAGCACCTAAAGTTTATTAATCTCATATGTATTAATTTTTAGGTTTTCTCTTAATTTAATATTTTATGCTACATTTTTTTTAATTTATAATAATCCATGCACAAACTTATTCAAATATTTTTTATTTTATTGTTTCATATTGTTCTATTGTTTCTTATTGTTTTATTGTTCCTAAGGCTTTAGATGATTATTATAAGTAAACTGTAAAAAGGTCATATTCACAAATCCTGTTTGACGCTGAGACATAAACTAGCAATAAAATTAATGAAATAAATGGCTATAAAAAGGAGTAAAAGTCTAATTAAAAATTATTCATTCATTTTATAAGCCATAATTTACGAGGATGCTATTAATACTTAATTAAATACTTAAGTTTCATAACTTGTACATCAATTTAAAGTTAGCAAGAGGGTTATCAATGGTCTTTGATATTGATATGGATTTTATTGTTAACAAAGTTCAAGTAACTTAAAAAATTTATTTGAAAATTAGTCTTAAGGAATACTGAACCGCCAGCCATATTCGTTGAAACTCCGTCTCATAGCTGTATCTAATCCTTTTTGTTGACTTGAAATAAACAGGGTGAACACAAAGAGATGTTATATTGTGAATGAAGTGACTAAAAAAGCTTCGTGAAAAGACTTCAATAAAACTAAACCCCTCATAGGTGGGCAACAACAACATTATTTGCCAAATACAATAAAGGTCTAAGGAGGCAGAGAAGCTTCTCTTCAAGTATTAATGACCCCCCTTACTCCCAAGGGCAAAAGAGCCTTTTTTTACTCCAAGCGAGACAGGAGAAAGTTGAATGACGTTATAATATTACTTTTTCAAACAAGTCAGATAAAATAAACAAAAATGATTAAAGAAAACAAAATAGTTATAGGGAGGGGATTCCAACATAAGATCTTCTGATCACTGATCACTCAACTTTGCTACTCAACTGCCAGGTCTTTTAGCACTCTAGCCTGACATGGGTGTGAGGGCGTCTCCAGCACTCTATAGCGGTCTCACCTAATATCTGTCATCCTTCATCCTTAAACACCTTTAAACAGCCATTTTCCCTTACCTTGGGAACTATTTTTTTTTTATACTATTTAGCTCTATATTTTCTTATTTTATTGTTTATATTACGTACATTGACATTGGCTGACATCTTCCTTTTTTTTCCGATTGTTTATTAATCTCATATGTATTAATTTTTAGGTTTTCTCTTAATTTAATATTTTATGCTACATTTTTTAAATTTATAATAATTCATTCACAAAATTATTCAAATATTTTTTTATTTTGTTGTTTCATACCTGGAGTTTACTCTTTGTGTTTTTGTTGGAATTATTCAACTTTGAAAGCACTCTTATGTTACAATATAGTCCTGATAAGTATAATTTTCTACTATTATTGTAAAAATTTTACAATTAATTTATATGGATTAACAACTTTCAGTTCGACTTTGTTTATATTTTTAATTAGGAATATTATACTGTTTTTTTTTTTGGAAAAAATGAAAGATTTTTTATTTCCTTTTTAATATATTGAAAGCTTCATCGTGAAAATTAATAATTATATGTGTTACAACACGGTGAGTCTCTGTTAAATTATTGACAACTTACTAAATTGTTTAATGAGAGTTGTTTTCCAAACTATTTACAAAACTTCTTAAATCGTTATTTTTTAGTATTATATAAAAAAATAGATACTACAAAGTGGAAATTTTAAATCAAACCTTTGGTACTTGAAATAAATACAATCCATAATGTTTACCAGAGTACGAATCCTCACAGTCACGCAGAGCTAACACTTTCTGTGAGACTTGGAATAACCCTAAAGCCAGGTGATGGCACCAGGATACCCAAGACACCGATCATCAAGAACAAGAGCAGATCTATTCTCCAGTATAGGTGCTAATAGATTTCGGTAAAAAAGTTATTAAAATCTGATTATTAAAACCAAAACTTAATAACTTAAGTAATTATATTAACAGAAAACTCACTTCCTTAAAATCAATATAATTATAATAAATTAATTTAATTTTTTTTCCAAACCCCTTAAAAATGACAAAATTATTATCCATTATAGATTCTCAGGCGAATCTATTCACATATCATCTTTTATGTCCTGTAGCATCACTACATTCTATACAAGGTCTGAATTCCATAAAAGTTATATAATTAATAAGAGTACAATGATACACAATATACTTGACTTTTTTGAGTACTCTATAAGGTTATGGGGCTCATCTTTTTGCTCAAAAACTTAAAACTGACATGCATACTAATTATTAACCTAAATTTTCCCCAACATTCTGTTGCAATCGATTCGGAGGGGGGGTGGTAGGGGTCATAGTTTTAAACACTGGATTTGTGAGGTGCTGTAACGCGTCGAAAAATTGATGTGT
This sequence comes from Acanthosoma haemorrhoidale, assembly GCA_930367205.1. Lineage (NCBI taxonomy): Eukaryota > Metazoa > Arthropoda > Insecta > Hemiptera > Acanthosomatidae > Acanthosoma > Acanthosoma haemorrhoidale. The sequence goes on from OV884011.1 coordinate 139,604,052, forward strand.
CTCTATGCGGATTAACTCATCCAACGACGGCACATCAAGCAACGGGTGCAGGTCTGCGTTCTTTAACCTCTCGAGAGAGGTATGTTGGACCACTTTTCACATGATTCCATTCTAGAAACGTTGGAGACTTGTGGCTGTGCGTCAGTCAAGTGGGTAAATAGCGGGACACCGTACAGCAGAGCTGGCCGGAGGGTACATTTATAGATCATAAGTTTGAGACACAGCGACAGATTGGGTGAAGTACGAAAGCCGGTAAGACTTCTGTCGTACTGTTCTTATTTTACTACGAAAATGAGTAGAGAAATAAGGTCTGGACTTACCCACAAACACCACGCTGTTACGCTCCAGCTGAATAATTTTTAGGGATGCCATCTAACTATACAACTACTGACAGATTTGATTCCTCAAATCCTGAGCGTATTGCATTAGCGTAAAGTTGTACAAAATTAAACTTTACTTTAATATTCAATTCACTTACTGTTGGTCCTAATCGAACCAAAACCGAATTTTACAGACAAAATGTTTTATTAACCAATAATAACAAAACGTTAAAGTGTCTAAACGAGGATTGACTGAGTTAACTATTAATCAAAATGATGAACAGATTACAACTATTTCACAATCTACGAATAAAGCTTAAATCTGACGAATGTACATGGATGTCTTCAATCTGATGTAGAAGCAACCTGCAAGCCAAGGTCAAAGGCAAAGGTAATCGTCTCCAACCAGTTCGCAGTCGACGTTTCCATAGAAACGTAAAATGTTCTCTCGAAGAGATGCCTCCAGGCTGAGACTCACCACCTAAGTCCTCTTCCCAGAGCGACTAAGCGAGTCCAGACCCAGGAGATGCCTATCCATTTTTATACCCAGATAGTGGAATGTGAAAACTGGTGAGTTCTCTTGCCCTCCTATACTATATGATTTTGAAAAAGTTTTTTTGCCCTTTTGGAAAGAGAAGATTACGCAGTCGGTCTTCCCAGCGTTCACACAAATGTTTAACTTGCACAGCCTGTCACTGATTACGTTGCAAACTGACGCAGCCTGTTTAAGTGCTCTTTGTGCATTCATGCTGTTGCTGTAAACCGCAATATCGTCAGCAAAAGCGATTGCCATCGCTTAATTATAATTTGTCCCAAAGATTTCAGATGTGTACATGCTGAAAAGAACCGGAGACAAAACCGCTTTTTGGGGAACTCCACAAGTCAGAGGGGAATGGGTCAGAAATGCAATCACCCACCCGTACCCTCACCGATCTGTCCTTACAGAAGGAAACCGACATCGTGTAATCACCTCATGTGAAGGAGGAGACTGATCGGGCAATGGTGGTAGCCTTTCTTCCTAGGCTTCCACAGCGGAAACAACATAGGTTGTTTCCACACTGTCGGGAAGTATCGCAACCTGATACATGAATTCTACAGGTTGAAGAGTTGGGCAATCCCTATCCTTGGTAGCTGTTTCAGCATTACAGTTTGCACCCCGTCGAGCCCTGATGCTCGGTTTCCTCTACACCGTCGAAGAATTGCCTTGAGCTGCTTCGGGGAGACAAACATGTAGTTCTGTTCTGTCTCCAGCTGCTCAGGTTCTTGGTAATTACATGTCCTAGCGGCATTGTCTGCGGTATAGTGGTTGGCCAGTATATTGCCAGTTCTTCCGCTGTGAAGAGGCTTTCCCCGTAATGAAGACGGACACTTGATTCCTTCTTGGTAGTGGCCTTTAGGAGCTTATGGAAATCCCAATTTTGATCATGTAAATATCATTACACTATATATTCGTATTGCTGTGTCATAAAAGGTTAGTGAGACGGGACCAACATTTGTTTCATGCTTTATTTCTTTTTCATGAAGGTTATTGGTTATGCCTTGAATAAATCAACATATTTTTCATGCTTTTAATGTGCTTTTGAAGGTTGAAGTTTCTATAACATAACTAAAACTTAATGAATTAAGTATTTTTATAAGTGGTATCAAATATTACGGAGTAAACAGTTTTGAAAATAAAAATAAATAATTTTAAATAGACATGAAAATTAAATAAAAAAAATTTCTAAATTATCATTTCCAAACTTATATCTGCAGTCATAAAAATACCAACCATAACAATTTAAATGTTCTTTAGTTACTGCCAATATTAATCTAATTAAACTTGGGAGTGTCACCTGGCATTGTGGGTATGCAATGCTTGCACGACATTCTGGACAATTCGGTTGGGTATAGTTCCAAGCAGGATTGCTCAACACCAATTGATATGAAAATTAACAAATGAAATTGTACATACACATTTAAAGGTAATCAATACGGTCTATATATTTGTAAATAATTGCTACCATCTATACCAGCTTTCTATCTTAAAGTGGTGGTATTTATTCAGACTTATATTTGCTTAACCACAGTGTATTTTGTACGGGGAGACGCAAAATGAACAGAAAATGGAATCAGAAAAAAATATCATTTTTTATCAACTTTCACACAGCAGGCGGCTCAAATTGGTTTGCATGCCTCGGTTCCTTAGGAGTATACTCTCTACATCGTTATTCCGTGGGTTTCGCATAATCTTCATTAAAGCCTAACAGGTGATATTAGTGGTTATTGGTTAAAAAAGTAATTGCGAAAGGCAATGGTGTGTTTACAGTTGGTATTTCTGAGTACAGGTGGTCTGTAACAGAATAGTTAAAACTTTGACTCTTACTTTGCATACTCCGTAATTCGTGTTATGTAGATGTTCTGGGCTACTAGACCAGCTAAACGGAAATTATCAATCTGAAGAATTTTTAGAATATTGAATAGGTTAGGGATCTGCTGTGTAAAAAATTAACCACTATTCAAGATTTATTCATGATTAATGGTTCTATCAATGAGCTGGCCTCCAGATTCAACTCCAAATTACTATATCGAAATTTGTTCGCATAGACCAAAAAAGTGCTTTGGTTTTTTTTTTGCTGTTTTTCACGTGTGTGGAAATCTTTGTTGTACATCATTTGCGAAATACACGGTAGTTTCAGTTCAAAAAAAATATATTATAATAGTAAAGAAATCATACAAGGGTTCTGATATGGTATAGTTATTCACGCAACTGCTTCATGGTGGGGGGGGGCTCTGGGGCCAACTCCATCGTGAAAAGTTAATTTATTTCATTTTCGTAAATAAATGTGTGTGGATCATTGTGGTCGATGATCATGATAAAAAATGCTCATTTGCCAATTACTGATTTCGTCATAAACGTTGTCAACAACATCCTATAATTTTATTTATTTGTATTTAATTAATTCAGAATTCATGGGCAAGTTTACGTCGTAAAAATTTGTATTTAAGAAGAGATCATCTCGTTTCAATGGTATTATAAATGAAAGTACATTTATTAGCAGATTACCCAGTAATCTTCTCACAGAAACCTGCATTCATTCAGTCATCGAACAACCCTTCCCTCATTGGGAGACTGGACTTGTAGTACTAGCACAGCCATGGTGTCACCTACCAGTGCTACACTGAAAAACCATTCACCTCTGGTAGTTTGGTTGCCTGTGAAATTGTTTAATACATACAAATTACGCAGTCTGTAGTTTTATTCATAAAATACCCAAGAATGGCATTCTACGCTACTTAATTGTTATTTAAAGACGATTTGATATCATAATCTATCGACCATTGGGTATTGCTAAAAGAGCTCGTGGCAAACAAATAAATGTATTCCACCGTTATCTTTCTTGTTTTGTTTTTTTACTGTAAGTGTTATAGGTAACACTCAAAGCGTTAACAAATATTCTATTCATTGATTTTGTCTAGGTGGATACCAATGGAACTCTGAAATGAAAGGTTTAAATACTCATTACCGTTACAATTTATTAATATAAAATTACAATCTGCCTTTTATTAGGCAATGAGTAATTGAAATAAGTGTCATCATTCATACCATATTTACAATTCATCATTCACTCGCTCATTTATACAATATTTACAAACAGCCCATAAGTCCAGGGCCCCCCCCCCAAGTCCACATGGTTATCACCTCCCTCGCATGCGAAGGAGGAAGCGGAGTCCTGGGGAGTCCCCCACGCCCCTACGTCAGCCACGTCACTGGATAAGAGCCAGCGGAGGCTGACCAAGAGCGCGAGAGCCACAGACGCTCAGGACATGATTAGAGAAACTGGCCATTGTCGGGACTCCCACTGTCACTTATTTATAGCAGGTCACGAGGCCACTGCCGTTTAAGTCTCCGAGGAGGATTATAGAGATGAGTGGTGCAGTGCAATGACTTTGCTAGAGAATTAGGGTGGTTGGATAGGTTACCATGGAATTTTATGAACTTGGAAGGGATGAGTTCAAGAATATAGGGTATATTTAGATCATTGTGAAGGGTTTTGTTGCTGACGTAATAAGGGGCATTTACTATTGTTCTTAGGACTTTTGATTGAAAGGATTGGATGCGCTTGATGTTCGACTTTTTTGCTGTCCCCATAGCTCTATTCCGTATGTCCAGATTGGCTTAAGTATAACCTTGTAAATAAGTAGTTTGTTTTCTATTGAGAGGTGGGATGTCCTTCGAAGTAGTCTGTACAGTTGTCCAAAGCGTCTGTTTAGTTCTTGTCTTTTTAGTCTTCTTGTGAAAGTTCCATGTCAGTCTTTTGTCGAGAAATTCCAGCCTAAATACCGTACTGTCTCAGACACAGGGAGAGGAATTGAATTTAAAAAGACTGGCGGACAGTACTTGCGGCAGAGGGTAAAGGTTATGTGGGAACATTTTCCTTCATTGACTTTGATTTGCCAATACTCGATCTCATCAAGGTGTTTTTGAAGGTTTTGGGATGCTATATCAGGGTCTGGATGGGTTGACAGGACTGCAGTGTCGTCTGCGAATGTTGCCAAGAAGGTATTGGTGGTAGAGGGGACATCAGCAGTGTATAGATTATAGAGGTTGGGACCCAGGACGCTGCCCTGTTGAACTCCTGCTTTAATGGGATAGTAGTTAGAATATTCCAAACCACAGCGGACTTGGAAGAAACAGTTTGAAAGGTAGGATTGTAGGATTAGGAATAGGGTTTGTGGTAAATTTCCTTTGAGTTTGTAGAGCAAACCTGCGTGCCAGACCCTGTCAAAAGCTTGAGCTATGTCCAGAAAGGCAGCAGTGCAATACTGTTTGGTTTCAAGGGCTGAGGATATGTGATCAACAACGCGAAGGCCTTGTTGACAAGAATGTCGTTGGCGGAAACCAAACTGGTGAGTAGGGTAAAGGTTTTTGGATTCAACAATTGGAAGTAGGCGTTTTAATAGGAGTTTTTCAAAAATTTTTGAGAGGATAGGGAGTAGACTAATTGGACGGTAAGATGTGGCGTCATTGGGTGGTTTACCGGGTTTGGCGAATAGGACAATAATGGAATGTTTCCAGAGGAGAGGAAAGTGCGTCGTTCAGATAATGCAACTCATTACCGTTGAAGGCTGAAAATGAAGAGCACAAGTCTGAAAGAAATTAAGTCAGTTTTACTAGCTTATTAGCTCACTACAACTAGATTCCAGCAATTAATTAAGTAACTTTAATGACAGCTTTATAAATCATATTATACAAAAAAGTACTAATTTAGTTTTTGTATGGAAGTGCATTCAGCCATCTTTTTTTTTAGCTGTGGGTTGATCCAAAAATAGCAATATGCACTTAGTTAAAATAGCCACTTTATAGCAGCCTCTAGTAATAATAGTTTAAAAATAAGGAAGTAAAATAAAAGTAGTATGCCCATTACTAAAGTGGTTGCCCTTCGAGGGCAGTAATGCAAGTCGGTGAAGTGCTTTGATATCGAGCTTCTGATACTCTCTAGTAGTCCTAAGTGTAGGCTCTCTCAGGTGTGGCAGATGGTTCAGAATTTAATTACCAACAGCTGGATCTCATTACAGGTGGGCTCAGAGGGAAATTGCCTTCAGCCAAGTGCTATCCCGGCAAGTTGTATAACTATAAAAATTAAAATACCATGGTAAAGGTTAAAGATGGAAGTACCAATAATTTCTGAACAAGGCGTATACGGGAAATAAATGTTGAAACCCAAAGCATTTTTTTTTCATGCATGTTCCAATGAGTTGTTTTGGAGTTGGAGATTTTTAAAATAAACAGTTTTGGGGCGGAATAATTTTGGCCAGTATTTAGCAATACCAGTCACTATCGTTACAACTCGGTCAAATTAAGTTTTCATAGTTTGATAGCTCTACACTAGCTGCGGTGGAGATCAAGGTTTGATTTACTATGGACAGTTCCGTACTTAACTGCTAATCGATTTTCCTTTTTTGCTTGGTACCTATCACAGAATTACAAAATTAAATGTACATCCAAACTCATATAAAATGACAGACTTAAAATAAAATGAATGTAAATAACTAAAATTATACCAAACCACGGTCAGGTAACAAGCCCCTACCTTGATAGGACCAATATGCAACATCACTTTCTTAAAAATTCTAACGGCCTTAATATACCCTAAATTCTTTAACTCATCCCTTCCAAGTTCATTAAATTCCATTGAATCTGATCCAACCACCCTAATCCTCCAGCACAGTCATTACACAGCGCCGCACATACCTACAATTCTTCTCGGAGACTAAAGCGACAGTGGTCCGGTGACCTGATATAAATACGGGACAGTGGGAGCCCTGGTAATGGCCAATTTCTCCAATCATGTACTAAGCGTCTGTGGCTTTCGCGCTCTTGGTCAGCCTCCACTGCCTCTTATCCAGTGACGTGGCTGACGTAGGGGCGTGGGGGACTCCCCAGGACTCCGCTTCCTCCTTCGCATGCGAGGGAGGTGATAACCATGTGGACTTGGGGGGGGCCCTGGACTTCCGGTATCCGGTGACACGGCTTCCCATGACTCTGGTTCTTCTTTCGCATGAGTGGAGAGTGAGAACCATGTGGATCTGAGAGTTCCCTAGGCTGGTTGTAAGTACTGTATGATTGAGGGAGTTAATAAAGAATTGTAAAAATGGTATGTGTCGGGTCGTCACGAGGAGGGTGCCTAGTTACCCTATCCCTGGTGACGAAGTAAGGGTTGATTAAGTTTATAACCTGGACAATCGTTTCATGGCGGTCTTACTACCTGACTACATTTTTTATAGGTATGTGCCCCGACAATGCACTATGTTCAGGAGAAGAGGTATAGGGTAGGTGGTGTAGGTAGTTTGTGTGGTCTTGGAATGACCACGAATTCACACTCGGTATCTGAGGGTAGGTGAAATTCGCCCAAAGGCGTGTGGGAACCGGAGAGAGGCAGACTGAATTGCCGTGGGGAACAATGCTTGGTAAGCTTGCAGGGCCACGACAACCGCTGTCCACTAGGGAGAGGTCTCTCCCAAGGAAGTGCTATATTTAGCGAGACGAAGGCAGAGATTCCCACTAGGAAGGCGTGGGGTCTGACAACGCCGGACTAAAACGTAGCGAGGTGAGGAGAGAGAGATGGAGAGGTAGTTGAATGAGAAGACCATGGTTTTGAGTAGAACAGCAGGCGCCAGTTCTCTAACCAGAGAGAGAGAGGATAGAGTAGTGTTCCAAGTGACGGTCCAGTTCGTTAGGCCAATTCTCTAGAGTCCCGGGCTTATATAGGAGGCCAGCCAGTAGTGGGGACTTATCCCCACCCTAATATGAGACATCTAGACACATAAAAGATGAGACAGCTCCCTACTAATTCAGTCCTTCCCCCCCACTCTCACTAACGTCATAACCTTTATCAAAATAGATACATATTTTCTGATACTCATTTGATGACATAGATACAAGAACAGAGGAACTTATAATTATTCATAATTAATAGGTGGCCACAACACCCAGCTGGCTTCGTCAGTAGCCAATCAGGACCGTTTTTATTGTACCCAATGAGGTTTGAGTGCGTGGTTTCCTTTGTTGAGTTGCGTGGTTCCAAGAGACGTGAGGCGGGAAGGTCTCTCGGTGGTTGGGTCTACTACCTGCCATTGGCAGCTGGTGCCCCAGCTCATATATCTAATTGGCTCCTAGCAGCATGTTTTATTGTTTACCATATTTGCAATGATTTATATTTTGGTAATGTTATTTACTTTTGTTTACAATATATATACAATAGAGTATAGGGTGATTTATCTTATGTAGTTTGCGGTCGCTACAGTATGAATGAGAACATTTATTACAATTAATACACTTATTGACCAATGCACATTGTAATTTTATCACAATAAAGATTTGATTTGTATTTGTAAAAATTTAATTTAATATTTTAAGAAATGAAGTTTGATAGTCATGATATTAATTCAATATGATAATAGTTTAATTGAGACAGATTATGATTAATAAATTGTTTACCTACAATATTTTCAAGAATTTTTATATACGTTAATCTTTGTTAAAAGTTTTTATGAACCACTATTATTTGTAATGAAGAAAAATCATTAATTGTATGTATCTACTGATGCCTTCTCTTACTATTTCTTATTAAAGCTTATTTTTAAAATTCTGTTTTCAAATATGCGCAAAGCTTTACAATAAAACAAAAAAGCGACAGGCGGAATCACTTAAGCAAAATAATTATTTTATAAGGAGATTAAACTAATAATATTCTAATTTATAAATACTTTTCACATGCTTGCTGTCGATGCTAATATTAAACATCAGCAATTTAAAAATTCAGAAAAATAATTTCGTTTCAAAGATGAATAGTAATAGAAAACCTTCTACTGTTTCATTTTTCCTACTATTGCTATCCAATTTCTCATTTTACATCCATGGTTCACGAGGCTTGATAAGAATTCATTTCCTGAGACACGAGGCACTATATGACCGGATATAACGAGATCGGGTTGGATCTAGAAGCTCAGGTGCAGAGCTTCATCTGACGGCTTTTCTTCTAAGCCGTTCCAAAGGTCAGTTTTCCAATTACCACCCTTGAGCAGGAAAAGGGATCTTAATCCCATTTCAATGTTCTAAAGGTCAGGGCTGTTAGGTAGGATCCAACTAGTAGGTAGGATTTTTTTTATTTTACTAAAGGATTCTATTGGTGACTATTTAAAGGATTTCCCTTCTTTTAAAAGTAAATCCCTTGACAGCAGTTTTCGACATCTTTTATTATTGCCTATTTTCCAGTATCGATTCGTTTCTTTTTTTTTAACAGATTCATTGGAATATTGCAATTCTATCTTCCACTAGTTACGTTTGGGCAACTCAACTGTAAGTTATAACTGTTCTTCCTTCCTCGATTAGATCCAGCATGGAAAGAGCTGGAGAAAGCATCCACTGCTGATGAGGGAGATTCTTAAGCAAACCTTATGTTCAAACAGATCTTGCCAAGTCAATCTTCAGCAAGACTTGCTAGCGTAATGCCTTCAGCAGACATCTCTTTTATACTACATCTATTATTTAAACTAATTGATCCATGGATCAGTAGCCTTTTTATTGATAAAATTAATATAAAGTAAATGAGATACGAAGACTACCCGTTAGATTTTTAAAATTTCATCAAATTATTGTGAAAATAAATGATAAAAATACTTCATTTTAGTTGTGGAAACCATCACTATACCATCACGGTAATCGCCTTTTAATATACTAAGGATGGCTTGTTGGAATAACGGCTTAAGTCGATGAAAGAAGTATGTTAGATTTTCATTAACTAAAGTCGACCTAACTAATAAACTACTAATGTATAAATTTATATGGAACCATAAACTTATATTTTAACAAAACCAAATAATTATACGTTAAAACAAACCAGTTAAACCGAGGTGCTTTCTATTGATGGTTCTCAACACATTAGCTCAAGCATTTTCTTAATACCTAAGTTATTTTTTAGCTATTTGGTTGCTGCCGGTTGCGGATGGAAAATATTTAAATAAACATTTCACAGTTATATAGAAAGTATAAAGATTAAATTAGATCCCCTCACATAAGATATGATCAATTAAAAAGAAAAAAAGTGTGAGCACAAAAATGTTTAGAATCTTTCAGCATACCTATTAGCTAAAACAAGTTATAGAGTAAAACAGTTCTATTGTGAAACATGTTGTAACCATCTCGTTATTTAAAGAAGTTTATATTTTTTAAAAATTTGAGATCAGTAATAAGGTGTCTGGCGATAAGAAAGCATTTTCTAGATTCTATAAAATAGAATTTTCTTTTTACAGTTATGCAGTTTTAAACAGGATTTATTAATTACAGTTATTATTTATTGCTTTGAGTATCACTTATTAAGTTTTTATTATGTGTCTTCTAAAAGAAATATAAATTTTTTATTTTAATTTTAGTAATTTAAGAAGAAAACGTATTGAGAAAATTATTTTTGCGTTTAGTCTATATTGTCTCTAAAGATTAGTTCGGTGAACGACAGTTTTTAATTAAATCGCCGGATACTTACGGCATATATATCTGATACCCAACTGTATCAGAATACACAAACTGTAAGGCAATAAATAAAGTATTTATCTTTCCTACGGATACATGTATACTTTTATGTATTTGCCTAACCCGATTTACCCGCAAAAGCCACGCTGTTACACTTGAGTTGGATAGCTAGAATATTTGATTTACAGGGATGATATCTAAATATTCAACTAATATCAGATTTGATTCCTCTATCAAATACTGTGCGTATTGCTAAAGCGTAAAGTGATACCAAATACTTTTCTGAAAAATACTCAATTACTTTTCTATTGTCCCAATTAGAATCTAGACCTAAAGTAATTAACTTTAATAAATTTACGTGGTGATTAAATGAAAGGGATTTAATTATAAAAAATATAATTTTACAACATGCTTTATAAAGAATGTTTGAAATTCTTTTCATTTAAAAATGATTAAATTAGATAAGAATATAAATGATAAAAATGGTTATATAGATCTCACTAGCTAACAATGTAAACTATACAAAGACGGAAGCTTCTAAACATGAGGAATCCAGTCCAAGACCTACACGCCAGTCTCCCTTCCTTGGTCTAGTCACAGAAAGAATACAGGTCTGCCTCGGGCATAGCCCAAACACGGAGCCCGTGCTACCTCGCCCCCAAATGGTGGCAATGTTGCTTGTCGTTTTAAAGCATGTTGGTACTTCCTCCTTAGGTTATTATAATTTCTTGCCATGGGTGAATGTAAACTACAGATAGGTTTCTACGATTTCACTTTTATTGCATTGCCAATATTTTATTTATAGAGAGCTTAAAATTATAAAATAATAATATAATACTTTTTATTTTACAGGATTGAATCATCTGACCAGACATTGAAGGTAAGAGGATTTGTTAGTAATTATTAAAAATCTAATCACAATCGTAAAAACCAAAGTGAGGTTACCATATGTTGATATTATTAGATATAATATTCTCCATAATAATCAAACTAATTCATTAAACTTTGGCTCATTTGATTGAATATATTTTTCTCATAGAAAACATAGTAGAACGACCTAAAAATATTCGACACAAGCCCAGGTGTTATTATCAAAGTATACTAAAAGTAGAACAAAAAAATATTTAAAGTATAAAAACTTAAATTTTGTAATATCGTTTTTTGTCTGCGTGTATAAGGATCATAAACGAATGTTTTATGTTTTTTTTTAAAGCAAGTTAAAAATCTGCCAATTCCAATTAAATGAGCTTAGATTATTAAAAATTTACAAAAAGGCCTTTATTTAAAGCCAACAAAGTTTATAGGGAAAAAAAGCTCGTATTCGTTATCAGCTCTTCTCGTGGATACGAATTTAGTGGCAACCAGAGATGAACATTGACTAGATTTGGCGGGGGAACAAACCTTTTCTGTCAATGTCTCCACTTAAAGCGACAAATTTAAGCAAAAAAATTATTTTTATTTTTTCCAAAATTTCTATTATGTGTTTTTTGGGAGATGAAAACGAATATAAACTGTCTTTCTCGTTAAAAAAAAATCACATTTGCTCACTTTGCTTCTTCGTTCAGTTTTCTATTCACAAATTATGACATTCATACAGGGATAGCTATCAAATAAAATATTATTGTACTTAACCTCTAACGACCATTGTCTCCCTTCAATCTTTGTACTCACTAAACTTAAAATACAGATATCGTACTTTTTTTGAAAATCATATGCCCTGGATTACTGGTTTTTTACAAAATAAAAGTTGCACAAAAAGTGCTCTCAATAAACTGGATAAAGAAGACTGGTCGAGCGTGCATTTGTCTGTATTGGCGAAATGTTTGATCTCGAAACGACAATTCGATTTTGTGCCGCTTTGATGAATGTCACGGAAGACCGACCTCGTGGTCCGTGTATCCGGTTGAGTATTCGAAGCGAAAAGTTTAGTGCCCCATTTAAAGTACCTATTAGGCAAACTAGCTCTAAATTACATTAAACGCCTCTCTGTTTACTTTGATTCCCTATCAGTGATCGGTCAAGGCAACGATTCGGGTTTAACGTTGTCCCGAACTATTTAACTACTGCTGGAAAACAGTTTTACCATGACCATCAATTACCATGACAATTTATTATAAAAAGGTGATAATCTATCCATTATTTAAAGTTGAACATATTTTTAATAGTACTCGTCTCCATTTAACTATAATGTATGGCACGGTCGACCGTCGACGAAAACCGTGTTCAGTTCAAGGATTCTGAATTGAATGAATCAGATTCGAGACACCTTGCCTTGGGAGGGAAAATAAGTGCCTAGTTCAAGAATGAAGTAAATAATCGTGTTAGTTTGTTTCGTGTAATATTTCTGGCATGGATTCAAAATCTGAAAACATGGCTAAATCGTGGACTTCTTTGAGAAAACATCAAAACTGGCAACGTTGTCAGATAATAGGCATTGACATGGCTGAAATACAACATGGAATGGCCTAGTTGGAAGGGCACAGGATCGGACCGGTCATATATCGTACTAATAATTTCATTTATAATGAACCCGGTGTTTAACACTATAACCCCCGCTCCGTTCCCCCATCGATGGCAGGACGCTGTCGCGGCTGGAACGCTTTAGTCCTAGGTTCTAGGTAGAGATTTAGTTTGTTTTGTTTAGTTTGTTTTTTTTGTTTTGTTTTGTTTTGCTCCTAGTGTTTAGTGTTTGGTGTCGGTGACAAAAAGAAGGTGAGCCTCATCACCTAGTGTGAATATAAGACTGAGTACTATTAACATCAAAAAATTTATTGTATTATGCACTCCTCCAAATGCATTTAAATGCAGGAAGAGGAGAAATTTGTAAATCGATTATTATTTTGTTATTTTTCTTTTGTACATTGTATTTGAGGTTTTGAAATAAAAAAAAAAAAAAAAATTTATAATGAATTATCTATTTATTATGGTTGACATAATAATTAGAGCTTAATATAATTTTCAATTTTTATTTATAAAACTTCAACTTAAATGCTGTTTGTATAACCTAGAAATCCCAATTTTTATTTCAATGAATCCAAAACTAAAATTTTAACGGTCAAGCTTGAAAGTGTTTTCTCTACCGTTTGATTATTGTTCAAAGAATACTATTTATAAATACTTTAAAAACTAATATTTTATTAATATGAATAAAAACTATTTGTCATTGAAGTAAAGAAAATATTTAATTTAATATATGATACAATAATATAAATTCAAAATAAAAGAAACCACGGATCCTAGGATCTTTTCATCTTTTCATTATGATGAGCTATCATGAATGATTTTACCAACAATTATCGAGTAATTTTATTAGTTGTGACGTGATGTTTTTTAATTAACTGCAACAAATGCTAAATAAGCAGACATCAGCTGTAACGTCATGCTCAATTTCCGTTTAGCACATTATATGACATGTATCGATGGCTAGATTTAATAAAATTGCTTTTCAACATTTATATTCCGAGGATTCATTCATTCTGCAGTATTGGGACTGCATAATGGAATTTAAAATTAGACCTTTAAAAGCATTTAGAAGCAGAATTTTTCCACGAAATGAGCCTCATAAATTCTCTCTATTGAATTTCCATTTATTGAAATGTATGCTTTATCCGTTGCAATTTAACATGCGGTCGTTTCAACAAATTGTGATGGAGTTAATGGACCGTTCGTAACAGGTTTTATTTTATATTTATTTAGCGTAATAAATAGTGCCATTTTCAATAGCATCGATATCAGTGGAATATTAAATAATAATTTATTATTATCAAGAAATAATTAAAGATTTTTAGTTATAAAATAGTATACTACTTTCGCTATCAATGGTTACTGCTTAAGCAAAAACTAATTTGTTCAACTTGAGATAAGAAGGGTTTGGAGGTTGATGGTTCAAATGGCTTGAGGGAACATTCGCGTAGAATTCGTGGGGTCGAGTCTTGATGGAGGAACAATTTTATATCTTGCCTAAGAATCAATAATTTAGACCATTATAGTGGTATGTACCTTTTTTTATATTTTATCAAAACCAGAAACCTAAATATATTCACCGCTTGTTCAAATTAGATAAATAATTAAATTTGACAATATAAAAAAACTGTAAAAATAGTCGATATCAAATTAAAAAAGCTCAACCTCTAGTTAACATCGTGTTCGCACTTTTTTTTTTATAGATTACTATAATATATTGTACAGTAGATGCTGCCAAAATATTAAAAATACAAACATCCCGTTGAAAACAATGGATCAACGTTTTTTTTAATTATTAGGTGTACACTACCCTTTATTATAGAAAAAGTACGACACAGGTCTTACCGGCTATCGCACTTGCTAACTTCACCCAACCTGTCGCTTCGTCTCAAACTGGTGATCTATAAATGTGTCCTCCGGCCAGCTCTGCTGTACGGTGCCCCGCTATTTACCCACTTGACTGACAATACAGCCGAATGTCTCCAACATTTCCAGAATGGGATCATGCGAAAAGTGGTCCGAAATACCTCTCTCGAGATACTTTACTTCTGTAGATACCCGTTGCTTGGTGTGCCGTCGGTGGGTGAGTTTATCCGCCGGAGACACATCAAGTTTTTTGACTTGTTGCAGCACCTATCCAACCCAGTGTTTAACAATATGGCCCCACCACCCCTCCCGCATCGATGGCAAGAGACTGTCGGGAAAGATTATGTTAAGAATTAGTATGTAAGTTAGTTTTAAGTTTGATCAAACAGGTGAGCCCCATCACCTTTATTAGTCAGTTTAGTCAAGTCACGTATAATATGTATCATTATACTTGTTTATTCATTATATAATTTTTATAAAATAACAAAACCTATATATAATGTAGCGATGCTACAGGTAATACAGAAATAATTTGTAAATAGATTCGCCTGAGGATCTATAAGTATCTGTAAATTTAAAGGGACTATGGAAGAAAAAAACCCTTTATTTATAGTCAATTCCAGTCTATTTAAATTCGGAAATGTACAAACTTCGTTCAAGAACCACAGTACAAGAACCATTGATGAACTTACAACTTTTGACTTGATGGATCGTGGATATAATCGGTATTTGTAAGGGTTTTTGTGAGGATTTTCAGTTAGTACATTCTAGTTCTATCAGAGGTAACCAGATAATAGATTCATATTTGAATGATTTCTTACAATTCACCTGAGGATCGCCACATATAGTTGGGTTATATTATTAACATGAATATGCTGAACCTTTACTTCTGTAGAAAAACCTCTTGGTTTACTTTTCGCCTGTTATATTTCTCTGAATCAAGCATCTCCTAATTATATGATGTACATATGGAAATACTTCAGTCTATAGGGCGGTCAACTCTTTTAACAGATTTTTCGGTTTTTTTTTGCATTTCAAAGTAAATATATACTATTATTTTTATTAGTATACTTATTATTTTATTTTTATCGAGATAACATATTTTCTTTTACAAAAGTTTACCCTGAAAAATTCGGGCATATAAAAAGAGCACAGTCAAGACTTGCAAAAAGTAGAATATTTTGGGCACAGGGCGGAAGGTCCAAGGACAGTTCGATTCCTTCCTTGGAGGGTTTTTATTTGTTTACGGTCCCAGAGTAAACATTCCTATACTAGCAAGAAATTAGGGTTGGTTATCTTTAATTTGATAACCTACTCAATATACATATAAATATTTACTTTTTAATTACCAATTAATGTATAAACGCTCTTTCATTATTTTTTTGTGAGGTACTTTTCATTTTAACATCATGAAGGCTAATCAAATAATCAAAATATCCACGTTGAACACTAAGTTTTGAACATGATTTTACTGACCTTTTGTATTTACAAATCTACAAAGTTATACTTAAGCCTATCTGGACACGGAATGGAGCTATGGGAGACAGCAAAAAAGTCGAACATCAAGTGTATCTAATCCTTTCAATCGAAAGTCTTGAGAACAATAGTAAATGCGTCAGCAACAAAACCCTTCATAATGATATAATATACCTTAGATTCTTGAACTCATCCCTTCCAAGTCCATGAAACTCTATAGTAACCTATCCAACCACCCTAATCCCCTGTCACAGTCACTGCACTTCACCACTCAACCCTATAATCCTCCCCGGAGACTGAAACGGCAGTGGCCTCGTGACCTGCCTATAAATACGTGACAGTGGGAGTCCTGGCAATGGCCAGTTTCTCCAATCATGTCCAGAGCGTATGTGACTCTCGCGCTCTTCGTCAGCCTCCACTGGCTCGTATCCGGTGACGCGGCTGACGGAGGAGCCTAGGGGACTTCCCGAGACTTCGCTTCCTCTTTCGCATGCGAGGGAGGGACAACCATTTGGATTTGGGAAGCCTCTGGGCTGTTTGTAAATATTGTATGAACGAACGAGTGAATGATAAAATTGTATTTACAGGGTAAAAAGAAAAAAAAATGCCAATGACCTATTATTGGTTAGGAGGTTGAGATCTGAATTTGATACTTCCCAGTGTATGCTAGCTGGCCATCGCCACCCATGAATGTGGCTCTTGCGGAATGCCATGGGGGCTCTCTCACAAAACAGTATATTGGTATGAAGTTTTGTGGAAAGTCGTCAGGTGGAAGTCGCTGAGGTCAGTGTGGAAGAAAACGGTTCACCCAAGACAGGAAAGAGCATAGGTTGACTCACTTGACACCTAATTAACTCCTAGGTCCATCTCTTTTGAAGAACAAGGTCCTCTTAGTAATGGGAGATGAGGATTTTCCTCCAACTATAGCGCACGTTGGTGATCTGGCTGAACACCAGTATGGTCAGTCGGATGGAGCTGGTCATGAAAACTTGAACCTTTCCCGTTGGTTGAGAACCAGTGTTTGCGGGAAAAAAGCAGTGCGATCCAAATCTCATTGCCGATGAATAGAAATCATTTTGAAGGAGTAGAATTGTAAAATTGTGAGGTTTGACTGAAATCATGCATAGCAGTTATAATTGATGAGCTTATTGTAATTTTATAACAAATAATGGTGAAAAATTAGGAAGTTAATTACTTCACTTTACTTAATTACTACTTAATGTTCACACTTTATAGCATTTCATGGAGTTGGGAGTATTTGTAAAGTGGTCGGAACCTTTGTACCACATTACATGTAAGATTGAACTCAGAGAATATATTTAAATAACTGAAAATACAAATAAACTATTTCTTACTAAATTAAAATAAAACCCTTTAAAGATTTTAACCAATAATTTAAAATCCGTTTATGTAGTTTTTAATATCCGAAGGGCAAAAAGTCTATTTGGTTAGTCATTAGGAAAACTGAATTCCGCTGTTGCCATGCCGTTAAGTGCGTTAGGCTTAACTACAGCCGACAGCTTAAACAACTCCAGCAGTATTAAATTTTTCGAGCAGTGGGTGTTTCAGAACTTATTTCTTAAAAGTTTTGTTTTCATCCAATTAAGGCAACCTTATTTTTTAATGGTTTTATGATGTAATTAATTGGTAGATTTAATTCATGTTCACGCTCAATGAAAACATGAGTGCAACTTTTTTTTAATTTCACAAATCTTAACATAAGTTATTATCGTTTTAATGACGGATCATTCCTTTTTACTAAAAAAAAAAAAACTTGGATGGGTACATGTTAAGTTAATCGATAAAGCACATGATAATGTCCATGCCGATGGCAAATAAGGAAATGTTATCAGTAAATTAATTAGTAATGGAAATGTGAAGATGTCGGCGCACAGTGAAGCCGGGGTAGAAAATCACCCTCAAAATCAGAAAACGTTTTTTCCCCGAAACCATTTGTTGTGGCTACCTCTTAATTACGAATACTTAAAAGTTACCCTCATCTCGGCCCAGAAAATATCTGTTTCCATATTTGTACAAATAAAGATTATGACGTCAGTCGGAGTGGGTGAGAAGCTAGTGGGGAGAACAACCGCTGGTGGGGATGTCTCCCCACCACGGCTGACCTGCTATATAAACCGCGCATCCTCAGACCGATGCCAGAAAGAAAGAAACCGGCACCTTGAGCACTTCTATCTCTCTCTGCACTGGCGCTTGCTGGTCTACACAAAACCATGGTCTTCTCATTCAACTACCTCTGCATCTCTCTCTCCTAACCTCGCTGGACCCCACACCTTCCTAGTGGGAATCTCTGCCTTTGTCTCGCTAGAACTAGCACCTCCTTGGGAGAGATCTCTTCCTCGCGGACGACGGTTGCCGTGGCCCTACGAATTTTAACCTAGTAGCGTCTCTCACGGCAATCCAGTCAGCTTCTCTCCGGTTCACACTCGCCTTTGGGATCTGGACGGTTTTCGCCTACCCTTAGATACCGAGTGTGAATTCGTGGTCATTCCAAGACCACATACACTACCTATAAACCTACCGTGTACCTCTTCTCCTGAACATAGTGCTTTGTCGGGGCACACACCTTCTAAAATCTTATGGAGTCAGATCAAAACGAACTAGACTGCCCACCGACTAGGCCGGCAGCCAGGGTGAAAGACCACAGGCCCGTCCGTTCTATCTCTTTCTTGGCGCTCGCCGAACGGCGGCTAAGATGTTGTAGTGACCCTAGCCCGCGGCGGGCGTCTCCTCCCCACTTTGGGATACTCAGTTATCTGAGCCCGACTCCGTTATTTTTTGGAAGTATATCAACCATAGAATGCTTTCCCAAGCTATATTTTTTCACAGAAAATTATGATAATACATGAAACCTGTTGAAAATTGGCTTGTAGCTATATAGAATATTTCCGTTTTCAAGCTAAAGGAACGATTAATTTTTCTGAAATAATTTGTATCGTCAAAAATATGGTGGTTGAATTTTCACGTTTTCTGTCTTTTTGCTTTAGTTTAAAAAAAAACGCTACATCATCCTATGGTCATTGTCTCTATTCGTTTGGGGCTAGTGTAAGAAAGGTTTTTTCCAAATTTCAACAGCAGACTCTTTGCACAATTAGTTGTTTTGCAATTACAGTGAATGGCCTTCTGTCATTTCCTACACCTACTGAATTTATATTTCACCTGTGTTTACATCACGTTCTAGTCGCTAAACAGAGTTTATTATTTTTTAAGTAGGTTCCAGATTAAAATGTTATTTTTCCGGAGTTCGGTGTTAATAGAATTTGAAAATGAATTTATCCGATTAAGGCCAACCTTAACTGACATTTTTAATGATTTTATGATGTAATTAATTGGTAGAATATATATATATATATATATATATATATATCCCTTACGCAGCAATACTTAAAATATTATTTAATTGTGACTACTCATCTATCTTAGCTTCTCTTAATAGAATATTTGTGTTAAATTTCAACACAAAGGTAAGAGCGAACTTTTCCTTCAAATACAGAAAATGGTTAGGCGGTACATTTAAAGTTGATTTACTCAATAATAATGACAATAATGTAGACCCAGCTAACAATAAATATGTTAGAATGGAGAAATATTTGTCTGTTATTCTCGAAGTAGGAAAAATTAGGAAACTTCATTTGAAGTCCCTTATTGATGCAGGTGCTTCAACAAATGATTATTCATTAATTACACAGGCATAGCTTTCTAAATACCAGCATGAAGTCGCAAGGGAGCTAAATATATAGAGTATAAGATTTATCCAAGCTATAAGAAGGGGATGGCTTCAAATTTTGATAGGATGAATACTTTGAGTTATTCAGGAAATAAGGTCAAAACAACATGTTTATTTGCCCTTGCGCTACACTGAAGCACTTTTTATACATGTTTATAGAACTTAGTTTAGTCATCGTCGAATTTCCTTTAAGATCCTGAAATTTAGGTAATAAATTTGGAATTACCTTGTACAACTGTTAATTTTTAGTTAATGTTCCCCACTAAATCGTATGAGATAAAAAAAAAATGTGATAGGAAAACACTTCAGATTATATAGACATTTATCCAATTTTCTTCCACTGTGTGGTGCCTTGATTAAAAATGTGTGATATGTGTTGTGGTTTAGTTTATTAGAATGATAACTGCCAAAACTGTACGGTATCTTGGCCTCCAGTTGTATGCTGTTTGCTGTGTGGGGCGGTGTTCTCCATGTTTGTGTTTCATCAGCTTGCACAGATGCATGGTGAGCTCTTCTCCTTCCAGGCTCAGATACGGCGAACACTTGATTACTAGTCCATTAGCACTCAATGTACAAGGGTCTAGAGGTTTGCGATAAATTTTACTGGTTTTAATTACATCGAAGCTCTTAGAAAATAAATCAACAGTTAATTTTTTTTATTTTTTTTTCTATACATTTTTGGAGGAAATCCCAAGGCAAATAGATTATCTAAAAGTGTAACAATCAACATCTTCTGTGTACGTTTAGATTTCTTTCATAACAATAACACCATAAAATTACTTATTTATGGAACACTCTGTAGATATAGTACATATATCTTTACGAGATGATGTATCGTTTGTTTCATCACTTATATAAATAATAGCAGCAGAAATATATTAAAATATAGCGTGGTAATTCTGTCTTTTACACGAACTGAAAGAGGAGATATGTCAATCACACAATATACCTATCATAATGCTCTTACGGAGTAACTTAAAAACCTATCATTAGCTATTAGGCAGCAAAAATAAGTGCGTTCCCACAGAAACAAAATGAATAAAATAAGATATGAAAATAAATATGAATTATTATTATGCCTTATTATGAATTATGCCTGTTGTAGTAACGAAAATAAAGTATATATTTGGTATTCTAATAATTTGCCCAAGATGCTACTATAAAATAAATCAACATTTTGGATGTAGTGTGCGTTAAGAGGATTTACATGGAAATTTCTAATGTCTAGATTTATATACAGATATCTTGAAAATTGTTTGAAGTTGACATCGATAAATTTATTGTTAATAAATACAATCATTCACAATCAAAACCGTTTAACTCAGCATCTCAAAGATCTAATCCAATCCAAACGCTGCTCAAAAACAATGTGGCAAAGATTCCGACAGCTGATACCTGCTCGTAAATTCAGTACTGCAGATTGGTAAAGCCACTATTGGCATCCTTCCGTTCCGATTCTTTTAATTCCCACCTCTCCTTCTTGTCTACCAGGGATAACTCCCTGTGGAACGTAACTAAAAAAATCCTGAAGTATCATACTGTTTCACACCTACTCCGTCGTGATGATGGGTGGCTTCGGATGGGGATAGGTCGGAAGAATTCCCTCTGCATCTTTCCCATACTTTCACACCTCACCTCAATTTCTCATCCATCGCATCAATCGCTTCGTCCAAGTCCACTGTGGTTTAGAATATTCTAACTAGTATCCTATAAAAACAGGAGTTCCTCAGGGCTGTGTCCTGGATCCCATCCTCTAAAGCTATACACCGCCGATGTCCCCCCTACCCCCAATACCTTCTTGGCAACATTCGTAGATGACACTGCAGTCTTGTTATCCCACAAAGACCCCGGTATAGCATACCTTCAAAAACCAATGGTGGATGAAAGTTAATGAAACAAAATGTTCCCACATTACCTTCACCCTCTGCCGCTAGTCCACGAATTTTTTTTAATTCCATTCCTCTTTCTGTATCCAAAAAAGTACGGTACTTACATCTCGACAAACGGCAGACCTGGAACCCTCATACGAGACTAAAAAGACAAGAACTAAACAGACGCTTTGGACAACTGTACAGACTACTTCAAAGGACACCCCATCTATCAATAGAAAATAAATTACTAATCTACAAACTTATACTCAAGCCAATCTGGACATACTGAATAGAGCTATGGGGGACAACAAAAAAGTTGAACATCAATCATATCCAATCCTTTCAATCGAAAGTCCTGAGAACAATAGTAAATGCGTCAGCAACAAAACCCTGCATAATGATATAATATACCTTAGATTCTTGAACTCATCCCTTCCAAGTCCATGAAACTCCATAGTAACCTATCCAACCAACCCAATTCCCTATCATAGTCATAGCACTTCACCACTCAACCCTATAACCCTTCGAGGAGACTAATACGGCAGTGGCCTCGTGACCTGCTATAAATACGTGACAGTGAGATTCCTGGCAATTTCCAGCTTCTCCAATGATGTCCTGAGAGTGCGGGCTCGTATCCGGTGACGCGGCTGACGGAGGAGCGTGGGGGACTTCCCAAGACTCCGCTTCTTCTTTCGCATGAGAATAGGGTGGTGACAACCATGTGGATTGTGGACAACCAGGTCTCTGGGCTGTTTGTAAATACTGTTTGAATGAGTGAATGAAAATTGTAAATATGGTACGAATGGAGTACATTCATCACAATTACGTATTGTCTGATAAGGCAGATTGTAATTTTAGCACAATAAAGAAGTTTCGATAAATATATTTATCTAGCAAAAGATGTGGCATTGTTTTCATGAAGATTCTATGTGATCTCTTACTCATGTTTTTGGAAACTCCCAGTCTTTCGAAGAGTAATGTAAGCCGTCGATTAGCAGTTTTCCAATAAAAGATGACGGGCTAACACTAAGTCTAACCGTGGCAAGTTAAATACAGCTGGTATCGAACTTAAAGGCTGCAAACGCTTCAACAAGGCGAGAATTCAGTTCGTTGTCGCTGACGACACAGTAATCTATATATTCATACAATAGAGGGACAATAACTAATATAATCCAACCATATTTGAAAACAACTACATATTTCAATAAACATAAAATGAAAGTGACACAAATTTAAATAGACGCTGCAATGTTAACCAAAGAGCAGTATTAACCCACCATTTGTCCTTAAACAATTCTTAACTTCCTTCAATTCACTACCTAGGAGAAACTTTTGACCGTTCCTTCACAATTACTATTCATGCGAAAAATAAATGCAACAATCGCCTTAGGCAAATGTCACCCTACTACCACAGGAAATCGGAACTGTCGCCCGAAAACAACATAATATCACATAAAAATGTAATCGGATATATATTGGAATATACCTCCCCGGTTAAACTCCAAATAAATGTGCTTCAAATTTCTGAACATTGGAAGTTGTCCAGAACATAAACATGAGGATAATTTACAAAATAATTTGCAACTCGATACACCAGGATAGCCATCCTGTTAAATTAATTAACTGAATTCAATATCATCTGATTACTTTTTTTTACTTATTATATTTTCTGTAACTCGACTGCATTTTATACAAAGTCTGTTAATAGTGATCTGCATTGTACAAACGTATAATGATGTAAATTATAAATTCATGGACTAAATTTATTAAAAGTGATAGGGCTCACCTTATTTATCATAGACTTAAAACTAACTTACATCTAACAATAAAAACTTAAACTAAATCTTAACCTAATTTTCCCCGATAGTATGTTGTCATCGATGTGGAAAGGGTGCTAAGTGTCTGTCTTCTGGTGAGTGTCACCTTTCACTAGACTCAATTAACCCTGACCAGACCTATTCCCTGAAAAAAATCCTTTTTGATGAGACGGAGACGATCCTATCTCAATATAAGGTAAGGTTTTTATATTCACATAACTTTGTTTGATTCACCCGAGGAAATTTTTCGTATAAATGTAGTGGTGGGTAGTTCTACCTTCAAATCATAGGTGAGTTTGGTTTGAGTTTCATGAGATACCTTTCTCTCGCAATAAGTGACTACATCAGAGCCAACCGGAGTTAGGCTGATCGTGGTCCACCTTTGCCTAGCTATTTATTAATTATTCATTTTGAAACTACGTTATTATTTTAATTTGATTAACAATTAGTGAACATACTTTTTATTTCTATTAATTTGATTTCTAATAATTACTTTTTTAAATTATTTCATTTGAAAAGTTTTGTTTTATTTACTAACTGGCCAGCACCTTCCTAAAAGATGTAATGGAATTTTATATTTATGAATATAAATCGACTAAAGTTATTATTATTAAATACAGAGTTGATTGGCTATAGTCACTAATAAATTTCTTATATATCTACAGAACCTGAAAGCTTAGATTTGATGCTGAAGAATGAATAGGGTCAATAGCTGTTTTCTCTCCTCGAGGAGAGCTAAGCATGAAAATAAATAAAATTTCCTATCGATATAGTGGTTGGGGTTGAGGGTGGATGGTGATGTAATTTTTCCAAGGGTGGATAGAATAACCATAATAGCATTCAGGGCGTCAGGCAACAACAAGTAGGAAATGAGATCTACCCCGTCTAACTTTTTGGCGCCAACAGCCTGTGGTGCAAACCACTCCGGGGAACAAAGTTTACCCTAACCCTAACCCTAACCCATAGTGAAAGGTCACTGGGTGAAGGTTTTCTTCCCCAGGCGTACACCGTCCCGATATAATCAAATAGACTTGAAAAGGATAATGTAGGATCTCTACAAGGAAACAGAGCTCCTCTCTGCTATGAATTAAATATGGTTTTATCTTTTTATTTTTATTTAAAAAGTGCAATAGCCCTTTGTTTTCAGACAATATAATTTTCACTCATAAATCGTGCTCATATGGTTGATTGTTACAGGCCTTCGTACTTTATAAATAATTAAGATCGTTTGTTATTGGAATTTTTTGCGTTCTAACGAGGCAAAGGCGCACTTGTGCTAGTCTACAGGCACAATGGGAGTAATCATTGTAAGCCTTAAAGTAATCCTAGACTAAAGTGGTATTTTTTAATTATCTACTTATGTTATAATAATAAGCGTTTCATCCTAATCCCCTAGCACAGTCATTATGCAGCTGCATAACATCCCTCTATCCTTCTGCAAGATTAAAGTGGCCATGACTTCGTTATACTTTAAATTTGTGATAATGGGACTCCTCTCAATGGTCAGTTTCTCCAATCATACTGAGCGTTTGTGGTTCTCACGCAGCCTCCACGGAGCCATCTGAACCTCAACTTCCTATGTCGTATGCAAGTGAGGCGACAATCATGCCGCTTTGGGTGATCTCTGGGCTGTGTGTATATTGTATGAATGAGTGAGTAAATGCTGAGTTGTGAATTTGGGATGAATGGTATCATTGATCAATTTTTTTTTATAAACGTAATTATTTAAATTATAAATACAATTTCACTTAGAAGCAAAAAGTAAAATATTACGGTCACTGAGAACATATACATGTGTACACTGCAATCATTTCCTCTATTAGTATATACATGTATACGTGTGGTATAAGTATTAGTAATAGATGATGGAAATTTAACCGCGAGAAAAGCTGGAAAATGAAGTAATAATAATTCAAAATAAAATATAACTACTAAATAAAATTAAGTAAACATAAATTTAATTTGATTTTATTCCGACAATTTATGTATTGTGCAAATATATTTATGTTTGTGTATGTATCTTTTGAAGTAATGCTTACTGAAATCGCTTATTTCTCTTAATAATGGGTTTTAGGATATGGAAGGAAAAATTCTGTGTCTGGTTGATCACAATTACTTATGTTACTAAAATTATGTTCTAATCAATTAATAATAAACACTTGTAAGTTAAGTTCGATTAAATCCACAGCCCAATGAAGAGGTATGTCTGACTGGTGTACCGTAGTTTGTAGTAAGTTACAGCCGAGGAGCTTGCGTGGTGGGCTCTAGTGATGTCACTTCTCAACCTGAATTTCGTTTCTTTTTTTTTTTTTTAACTTGGGTCCACTAATTATTTATTGAAGTAGATACTCATTTTCCTTTAGGAGGTTGAGTGAACTTATCCCCAAGGAAAAAACTCTAAGAAAACTGATTTTAAAATGAATCTCAAAGGTTTATTTTTCATATATCTTCTTTTTTTTTAATTATAAAAAAAGATTAATGTTTTTAATAATGATTTTTTTAATTTACTGATTTTATACCTCTTAATTTAATAACAATACTATTAGTTTCGATATTAATAACTCCATTTTTAACAATTATTAGCCAAAGAATAGTGATGTAATGGGGCTTAATACTCAAGACTCCGAATAGCCGAGCACCGAAGGTTGAGCACCAGGCATGCCAAGATATTTTTTCTTTGGTAAATAATTACCTAATTTAAGAACAGAATTATGACTACTTGTCCCGACATGAGTTATAACTTAAACAGGACGGACGCTTTATTTGTTATTTTATTTAAAGTTATTTAATCAATGAAATAGTCCAACCACGAGTAATAGAGACCGGGAAATTTATTTTAGAGCACAATTGTTCGGTGAACAGGTGGTACACAGTCAACAACATACGCGCCTACTATACTTCGCACTCGAAGAGTTCGGCAGTTAGGAGTGAAAGGGTAGTAGAGAAATCAGCCGGGTGCTTTGTACTACGTGAGTTACGGCTCAGTGTCAAATCTTACCTGTGGTTGGGGGCAGCATAGTCACAGTCACGAAGCCTACCGACCTCAATTTTTTGATCCTTTTACACCTATAATTCAGAATAGAGAAATAAAATAATGAAACGAATGCATGTATTGTTATTCTCTCTAATTAGGAAACGAAAAGGTCATTGATACCGGTGGCCCCTTGTCTCATTATTTCTCCCTTCTCATCAATCAAATCCTTTTTTACTTAAGCTCGCCGGATTAAGCATTGGGTAAGTACCAGCTGCACTAAGCTGAATAACCGAGTTGCCCTTTGCCCTTATCATTCAATAAAACCGTCCTAGGCCTTCTCCCCTCCAGTGATGGAGCTTGAATCATAACTTTGTTTAAAAAAAAAACAAATCTAAAAAACTAAAGGCTAAGCTTTAACTTATTACCACCCGATGATTCTCTACTTCCATTCTGGTAAACACAGCTTGTCTTAATCCTTTGTTTGCAAAGAGCTTCCAGTGGTCCGCATTTATTACTTTTTTTATCTGGTAATTAGCAGATTGTCTAATTTGCCAATAATTATAGGAAAGCTTCCTTACAAAAAAAAACTTCTCAAGCCATTGATTATCCTTATATTAACTATCCAGTTGAAATAAAAATCCATTATAGAGTATATAGGCTGACATGTCGAGAGCGTGGAGAGTGTTCATTTGTAAATGATCTTAATTAATAAAATTTATAATATTTCAGTTATCGATTTCCTTTCTTTTACAGAACTTGAAGATCAACCAAAAATGTTTGTATAGTTTAGTAAAATTGTAGGATGACAACAATTTTATTACACGGGATATAGTCTATAGTTCGCAGTATACATCTATCTAACATAGTATATCTCAGGTGTAAGATTGTAATGTAAAAAGTTTGTAATTTATTGTGCATTAAGTAATAAGAATGATTTATTTGGAAAGATTGGCGAGAGAATGTTTCATT
The DNA here is from genome assembly GCA_930367205.1 of Acanthosoma haemorrhoidale. Taxonomy (NCBI): domain Eukaryota; kingdom Metazoa; phylum Arthropoda; class Insecta; order Hemiptera; family Acanthosomatidae; genus Acanthosoma; species Acanthosoma haemorrhoidale. The sequence goes on from OV884011.1 coordinate 139,631,565, forward strand.
TATACTTAAGGAAGATAGCTCCGAGAGATGCTGCGCTCTAGCGGGAAAAATCGGACTGCCCTCTGGGGGCCCACGCTATGTTTGAAGTTTTGTTTTGTCTATAGCTCTCATCGAGTGAAGTGATCTGTTAAAAAGCCTAAGAAAATCGCCTGCAGATCCCTGGATTTTCGAGGTGGTGATTAGAAAGATCCTTTTCTTTTGTTTCTTTCCCATTCTGAAGGTTCCTTCAAGAAACCGAGCCAGTTACAAGGAAGAAGTCATCCAAATTCAGATGAGTGGGCAATTTTTCGTTTTGCCGGTTTAAGAGGCCTATATACCGATTTTTGGGTTTTTGATTGTTGAAAACCAATTGACGAATATGCTAAAAAATATTTGCAGGGTTTGATCGTTGAAAACTGATAGTATAAAATTTAAATTGTCTTTTTTTTTTTTTATTCATAGAAAATTAAAAACCTAATTACAATCCACTTGTACAACAAGCATAAAGACAGTATTATTATAGCCATGACAGAATTAGGTTCCACTATCCTCCATCTTGCCCTTGATTGGCTGCCATGTCCAGAACCACTGATAATTGAGTTGTTTATGGAGTCTCTCTCTATTCAGATATAGCCAATCCATTATATCAGACATAGCCTTGTTCATTCCAGAGATATGAGCTACATGATTAGTATCCATAATAATAACAGTGTTGTATTTATACAACGTACGAGTACAATGCTCAGTAGTCTCTACAGTATGACTTTAAATAAAAACCATTAATTTAATACAAAAGAAAACAACAAAGTGACATAAAAGTTGGCAGCCAACGTCTATGTATATATAAGTTAATGATCGTCAACGAAAAACTTGAAGAAAAAGAAAAGAGGTTGAATGAAATCACAGATCGAAAGTTGTCACACAAGACTGTTTTTATTTGAGCCTTTTAAAGCCTCTCTATATACATTCGGGATGTTTACATCCCGATGAATTGGGGATTAGCCTGGCTATATACATATATATATATATGTAATGAAAGTGATCTCTCTTTCATTTGAATTTGCCGTGCTGCTTCCACTGGCCCCCACCAGATGGAGCATCAGTTATCAGATAGAGAAGGTTATGTGAGATAACAGAACATGTAAATAGTGTAAATAGAGAATTGATAGTTAGAAACTGTAATTGTCGTTTCTTTGTTTACAGGTAAGATTGTGTAAATCAATATTAATAATTGTTATAATATAATATATAGTGAATAAAATTGCTAACTTTGTTTACAGAGAAACTGATTTCAGTTTATTCACCCCACCTTCAATAATTGTCTTACAAAACGACAATAGGAGTTACAATGGCGAAAAGACTGCAATTCACCATTAACTTTGTGGGATCACCGAAGGATAAGAAGACAAATGTTCTCTCAATTACCACAATTAAGACAGAGGAAAATGAAGAATATGTGTTGCCCCTAGAGAAAAGCTTTATGAGTGATCATGAAGAATTGACTAAGACACTTATTTATAAAAGATTGAGGAACAGTTTTACTCAAAGAGGTCAACAGAAGAGTGTGTGGATTACATTAACCGAGAAAATGAAAACAATATATTTTGATGAAGAAGGTAATGTAATGTTTGATAATTTATATTTAGAACAAGTAGTGAATAAAGATAAGATGGTTGAATCCACACAAAATAAAGAGAATGAGCTAAATTTAAAACATATAGCAGAGAAGTTCATGGTTGAGAAGTTTACATGTAAACACTCAAATGCTAAACAGTGGCTAGAGATGTTTGAGAAAGAATGTAGAAGATGTGGAATCAATGCAGACAGTAATATGATTGAGATATTAAGGTTGTTTTTGGAAAAGTCATGCTTAGACTGGTACTCAGCAACCCTAACAATATTAACAATGGACTCTGTGTGGTCTGAGTGGAAAGAAAAATTTTTGGAAACTTTTGAAGACCAAGGATGGAGTACAGGAATGCATGCTATATCATATAGGTTTAAAGAAGGTCTACTGATGGAATACGCCATGAAAAAAGATAAATTATTGTTAGATATGGATGAGAATATTAGTTCACAGACTTTAGTGATGCTTATAGCTGCAGGCTTACCTGAGTTCATTAGAAATAAGTTAGATAAGGAAAAATGTGAGAATTCAACCAAATTACTTCATGAAATTAGAAAATGTGAGGGTCTAGCGAACAAAAATAATTTTATGAAAAAGAAAGATGAAAAACTTTTTAGTAAAAATAAATTTCAAGAAAAAAGGCCATGCAATAATTGTGAACAATTAAACAAAGGCATCAGATATCATCCAGAAGCTTCATGCTGGTTTAAAAAGAGAGACAAATATGAAACTAGAATACTGGGAAGCAACTCAGTATTAGAAGTAGATCTAAATACAGAACAAAAAAACGAATAATCACACCATTGATTAAAGTAAAAATATTATTAGAAGAGAAGTTACAGGTAAATGGGACATATGATCCAGGATCCCAAGTCTCTCTAATAAATACAAAATTAATTAAGATAAAGAAAAAAACAGAAGATGTTAATAAGATATATTTAAAAACAGTCAATGGTGTGACACAAACAAAAGGTTTAGTAACCATAAAAGTGAAAATTTTTGAGATAGAAAAATATGTTGATGTGTTCATTGTAGAGAGAGATGATTTTGAAGATTTTCTTATAGGATTAGATATTATCAAAAAATTTAGATTAATTCAAAATGAGAATCTACAAATATTACAGAAGAAAGAAGATGAAACAGGAAATACTGAGAAAAAGAAAGAAAAAAATGAAGAAGTTAAAGTGAATTTTAATGAACATATCGAAGAAGACGGGTTCAAAATAAAATTAGATCACTTAGATAATATGAGAAAGATTACGATAGAAAGACTGATAGAAAAGTACAGTACAGTATTTGCCAGGAACAAATATGATGTGGGCACGGTTAAGGATTACGAAGCTAGAATTGACTTACTGGTGGACAGATTCTGCAGCAAAAGGCCTTATAGATGCACTATAGCAGATAAGAAGGAAATAGAAGATCAGGTGGCAAAATTATTACAAAATGATCTAATTGAAGAGTCCTATAGTCCATTCGCAGCCCCCGTAACCTTAGCATTCAAAAGAGATGAAAACAAGCGATCAAGATTATGTATAGATTTTCGTGAATTGAACAAACTAGTTATACCACAAGCTCAACCATTCCCATTAATAGATGATTTAATAATACAAACAAGAAACTGCAAATACTTCACCACACTAGATATAAATTCCGCTTTTTGGTCAATTCCATTACGCATTGAAGATAGACAGAAAACAGGATTTGTCACACAAGAAGGGCACTTCCAATGGACATGCCTACCCTATGGTTTAAAGACATCACCAGCTATTTTCCAAAGAATTTTATCCAACATCTTAAGAAAGCACAATTTAAAAGACTTTTCAGAAAATTATATAGATGACATCTTAATTTTTTCGAAATCATTCACAGAACATATAGAACATATAGAAAAAGTAATAAAAGCAATAGTCAATGAAGGTTTCCGATTAAAATTTAAAAAATGTACATTTGCAGCAGAATCAGCAAAATACCTTGGACACATAATACAACACAATACAGTAAGACCAATAAAGGACAACTTAATTTCAATAAAAAACTTTCCAACTCCAAAAACCCAAAAGAACATCAGACAATTTTTAGGAAAAATTAATTTTTATCACGAGTATATACCAAAAAGCTCGATATTGCTAGATCCACTGCATAAATTATTAAGGAAAAATGAAAAATTCTTATGGACGGAAGAGTGTGAAAGATCCTTTGCAGAAGTAAAGAAATTGCTATGTTCCCAACCAGTGTTAGAAATATTTGATAATGATTTACCAATAAGAATTTATACAGATGCATCTCTAGAAGGTATTGGTGCAGTTTTGAAACAAGTACAAAACAATGGAAAAGAAAAGCCAGTAGCATACTTTTCAAAAAAATTAAGCGAACCGCAAAAAAGGAAAAAAGCAATTTATTTAGAGTGTTTGGCAATCAAAGAGGCATTAAAATATTGGCAATACTGGTTAATTGGAAGAAAATTCACTGTATTTTCAGATCACAAACCATTAGAAAATTTAAACATAAGAGCAAGAACGGATGAAGAACTTGGTGAATTAACTTACTATTTGTCACAATACAATTTTGAAATTAAATACATTCCGGGAAAGGATAATACCGAAGCAGATAGTTTGAGCAGAAACCCGGTATTAGAACCAATTGAAAATAAAGAAGAAATCCTAAAAATAGTTAATTTGATAAAAATACAAGAAATTAAAAAAGATCAAGAGGAAAATAGAATATTACAAAACACCAAAACAAAATTAATAGAAAAAGATGGAGTGTTCTATAAAAAAGTAAGAAATAAAGAAAAGATAATTTTATCTGAAAACTTAAGTTTAGAATTCATTAAAGAAATACATTCTGAATGGTGCCATATAGGAATTAAACAAATGATGAATAGGGTATGCCCTTATTACACAGCAAAAAATATAACTGCAAATATAAAAAAAGTATGTAAAACCTGTGAAATATGTATTAAAAACAAATCCAGAGGGCAAGAAAAATATGGGCTAATGTCACAACTAGGGCCAGCAACAAAACCATTCGAAATAATGTCAATCGACACTATTGGAGGTTTTGGAGGACAACGATCAACAAAAAGATACCTCCACCTGCTTATTGACCACTTCACAAGATATGCATTCATTTCAACATCAAAAACTCAGAGTGCCACTGACTTCATCAAGTTAGTAAATAATGTGCTGGAAACAGAGAAAATAGGTATAATACTTACAGATCAATACCCAGGAATCAACTCAAGAGAATTCAAAGATTTCCTAAGGGAAAAGGAGGTTCGATTGATATTTACAGCAGTTAATGCACCCTTTTCCAATGGTTTAAATGAGAGACTAAATCAAACTCTAGTCAATAAAATCAGATGTAAAATGAACGAAAAAGGGAAGAAAAGAGCCTGGACAACAGTCGCTAAAGAATGTGTGGATAAATATAATGAAACAGAACATACAGTAACCGGTTTTCCACCCAAGTATTTATTGGATGGCACAGATACTAGCATTTTACCTGAAGAATTAAAAAAAAGAAACAATAAAGAAAACTGGATGAATGACAGTAAATTAGCCTTAGAAAGAACAAAAAAGTCTCATGAATACAACAAGAAAATATTTGATAAATCAAGAAAACATTGGGAATTTAACACAGGAGATACAGTATATATAGAAAATGGCAACAAATTGAACAGGAATAAACTAGATGAATTAAAAATTGGTCCCTTTGAAATAACAGAAAAGATATCAAATTCAATATATAAAATAAATACCGGAAGAGGAAAGCAAGAAACTGGATTCTTTCACATAACAAAATTACTTCCGATATTACCAGACTGAAAATTTTCAAAGAATTTTCACCTCAGAGAGGGGAGATGTAATGAAAGTGATCTCTCTTTCATTTGAATTTGCCGTGCTGCTTCCACTGGCCCCCACCAGATGGAGCATCAGTTATCAGATAGAGAAGGTTATGTGAGATAACAGAACATGTAAATAGTGTAAATAGAGAATTGATAGTTAGAAACTGTAATTGTCGTTTCTTTGTTTACAGGTAAGATTGTGTAAATCAATATTAATAATTGTTATAATATAATATATAGTGAATAAAATTGCTAACTTTGTTTACAGAGAAACTGATTTCAGTTTATTCACCCCACCTTCAATAATTGTCTTACATATATATATATATAAGTTAAATTCGGACGCAGCCAGCCTAATTCTCAAGTCATCGGAATGTAAACATCCCGAATGTATTTAGAGAGGCTTTAAAAGGCTAAAATAAAAACAGTCTTGTGACAACTCTCGTTCTGTAACTACATTCAACCTCTTTCCTTTCTCTTCACGTTTTCGTTGACGATCATTAAGTGGTGCCGAAACCCGGGAGTGGAGTGGGTTCGAGTCATTAACGTGCGAGTTGGCTTTTGTTTTTTTTTCCTTCTCATTCGTTTTCGCGTAATTTAATTAAAGGAAGTAATGGTGGACTTGCGGCCGGCAGCGTTTGAAGATCCACAGTTACCTAAAGAAACCATAGCTGAAGCCCATGCGAACTCGCTGGCATGGATGAAGGTGCGGGCAGTGACGTCGCAGGACGTGAGGAAAATGATCTCAGACCTCGAAAAATTTTCCGGGGAACTAGGTGAGTTGAATCATTTTCTCAAAGGTGGGTATAGAATTATGGAGAGGATACAAGCCAAGATGGATGAAGGGTTACTCGACCCAGGTGACGCTAAGTCAATAAAGGCAGACCTAGTGTGCAGGGTGAAAAGGAAGGTGCTGAACCTGATACAGACGGACGAGGAAACCCCATGGGAGATAGTAAAGACGAGACTGAAAAAAGCATATGGGGGGGGGGGCGATGGACCCCAGAGGAGGATATCTTCCAAATGTTTCGAGAAATGAAATCTCCGAGACAGAATAGTGGACAGTATGCTGCAGTCCTGGTAGTCCGCTACAATAAAATAAATGAGAAAATGAGGGAGACAACTAGCGCCGAGGAAGTGGAGGGCAGGATGGGGTTCCAGTCTACAATTTTAAAGGTACAATTAGCGAAGGAGACGGGAAGGAAGGAAGGGTTCCCTAATGAGCGATCGTTCCTAGAATGCGCCCAGGCGATGATAGATGCTAGTGCAAGAGAGGAAGAAGTAAAAATGAACGAAGATGACAACGATTGGAGCCAGATCCCATACAGGAGAAACAGAACCCCAAAAGCAGGGTGGAAGAGACAAGAAACGCCGTTTGCCGGTAGAGACAGGGGAGCGACAAGGGAGAGACGATTGGGAATGACGAGGCCTAGGTACGCACCTCGGAAAGAAGATAGGAAATGTCATGGCTGTGGAAAGACGGGCCATCTGGTAGCTCAGTGTCCTCGCACTAAGTGCTTTGAGTGTGGGGAAGAAGGACACATAGCAAGACAATGTTCATACTTGTTTCGTAGAAAGGAATTTTACAAAGCAGAACCAATGGAGGTGAATAACCAGGGAATCCGGGAGAGGCGGAGCGCGACACCAAGAGAAAATGGATCATCGGGCGACGAGTCATCAGGGACGTCATAGGCAGACGGAGAGGAGTCGAAGCGCAGCGGAAGCAGAAGACGAGGGTGGCAGAAGAATCCCTCGCGCAGATGGGAGCGGCGTACGGAGGCCTGAGGAGAGTGGCAGCAGAGAGGCGACCGCATCCTAAGGTGCAATTCAGTGCGGGAAAGGATGTGTGGTTTGCCAATTATCGAGTTCGGGAAGGGGGAGAGGTGCCTCATTGATACTGGCAGCACCAATGCAATAATATCTCATGGTGCGTTAGAGAGGTTGAGTGGAGGAGAGAGGGCACACCAGATCAAGTTATGTAAGTGTAAATTACTTACTCTGGGGGGACCCTGCGAAGTAATGGGAGAAGCGATCGTGGGGCTGGACGAATGAGCGAAAGTAATGGGTGACATAAAAGTACACGTCGTGGAAGACATGCCGCGGGAATAATAGATAATAGTGGGGTGTGATTTACTGGGAAAAGTAGGCGCGCGCATTGAAAATGAGGGTGAGAACTGGAGGATCAAACTAGGGAAGCAAACCTATCGAAGCCGTTGGGGCGTAAGGGGCGAAACGGAGCAAATAGGAGTGGTCAAGAGAGTGGAGGATTGGAGGGAGAGTCTGCGGAGCGAGTTGAGGGGTATTTTTTTCGCTGAAGGGGACACGCTAGGAGCAACGGGGAAAACGCTACATGAGATCCCGTTAAAAGTAGAGCGGGTGACGTCTGTGAAGGAGAGGCGGTATCCGCAAGCGCTCAGACAACACATTAGAAAGGAGATCGAGGATTTCAAGTGCCAAGGTATCATCAGAGATAGCACGTCTCCGTATAATAGCTCTTTGTGGGCAGTGAAAAAGAAAAGTCGACCGGGAGAAAGTGAGGAAAATACCGAGTTGCGGTGGATTTTCGGAAACTTAACGACAATTCCCTGGACGAAAAATGTCCGATACCGCGGTTCGAAGACATCCTAGACTGACTCATCCGTTTTTTAGCACATTAGACTTAAAAGCAGGGTACCATCAGATCAAGCTAGCTGCGCATGACCAACATAAAACGGTGTTCTCGTTTGAAAGAGGGCATTTTGAGTTCACAAGAATGCCGCTTGGTCTCAAAAATGCTCCATTAACCTTTCAGCGTCTCATGGACGATCTTCTGAGAGGAATGGACGAAAATATGTGCCAAATTTACATGGATGACCTGCTAATCTTCAGCTGAACGGAATCGGAACATATTCAACACCTCCGGAACGTATATAGGAGATTAAGAGATTTCGGGTTGAAACTATCAATAGACAAATCGTCACTGGGGTAGGAGCAGATTAGTTTTTTACGGCACACAATCTCGCAGGAAGGGGTTCAACCAGACTCGACGAAAGTAGAAGTGATCAAGAAAATGGAGGTGCCAAAAGACGTAAAAGGGATTCGGAGATTACTGGGTACGCTCAATTACTACCGCCGTTTCGTGCCGGACATGGCAGAATATATGGTACCAATATTATTAACTTATTACGGAAAGGAGCACGGATAATGATCACGCCGCTCATAGAGGAGAATATCCGCAAATGCTTGGCACGTTTGCAGGAGGCGCCGATTTTGGATTTCCCTAACTTCGAAAAGGATTTCACGATCACTACCGACGCAAGCGACTATGCCTTGGGGGCAGTATTGTCACAAGAAGGTGGGGACGGGGAAAGACTGGTGGCTTATGTGAGCAGACGCCTGACGGACACGGAGGCGCGGTACAGCGCTCTGGAACGAGAACTCCTCAGGATAGTATGCATTTGGCAGAAGGTTTCGAATACATACGGACCACCAACCTCTTCAATGGGTTGGAAAATTCAAAGAATCCTCCTCTAGGGTAACGAGGTGGAAGGAATTCTTAGCGCAATACAATCTGGATATCGTATATAAGCCAGGAAAAGACAACGTCGTGGCAGATTGGCTGTCGCGCGCTATTATGGTGAACGCCATAGAAGAAGGGGAAGCTTCGAGCGGTATGAGGCAATTTATTGAGGAATTGATGCCTGGAGAAGTGGGCAGGAGCAGCATGCGGGAAGATAGTGACAGGAGTGCGGATCCACCATCAGACGAGTTTATAGGGGAGAGACCGCGTGATATGGAGACGATGGATGAAATTATCAATGATAAGCGGAGGCAGATCATTTGGAAAACTCAAACATCGGGTACTCTGGAAATTCTCCATAGTACGTAAGGCAGAAGATCACGACGATTTGGTCACCACCGGGAGTTCAAGGAGATCAAATTTGTCAGGCTCTCAAGGACGTGTCAAAACCTGGTAAAACACACCATTTATTCGTGGCCAACACGACTGTGTGGAACAAAATTAAAAAGCTGTGGCAGAAAGAGCTCTTGTGCAGAAACATGTGTGCTCCTTAGAGGCTTGTTGTTGGCGGGCCTAGTGCCGCGATGACCACCATTTCCTCTGCTTTACTCGATCTTGTGAGTTTCCATCGTGCCGGTAGCGGTGGTGGTGTCAAGTCTTTGAATAGGGGGTTTAGACTGTGTTTCATCGAGTCGAAGAACTTGATGTGTCTTCTTTTGATGACGTCGGTGATGGTGGGGAGCTCGAACTTTTCGTGCATGTCAGAAGCCTTCACGAAAGAGGGTATGCCAGAGTGCCACTCGCAGGATCTTGTCCTGGAAGCTCTGGAGTCGAGTTATGGTGCTGCCATGTAGGAATCTAAAGAGTGGTGCCCCAAACAGTAGAGCTGGCCTCAGGAAGCTCTTGTATATTAAGAGTTTCAGTCGAAGGGATATGGCCTGGCTTGTGATGAGATGCTGGAGAGAGTAGTAAGTTCTGCGTACTCGTTTCAATTTCTTCTGCAAATGTGTGCCGAACGTTATGTGTCTACCTAGGCTGATGCCTAGGTAGCAGATGCTGTTGGCAAGTTTGCATTGAGTCCCGTCTATGGTGAAGCTGGGTGGACGCTTTCTTTTTCCATGCTGGAAAGAGAAGATGATACCCTGTGTCTTGGCTGGGTTCACTTGAATGTGGATAGCTAGGAACCTGTCGGCGATTAATTGACTGGCACCCTCTGCAGCCTTTAAAGCTTTCGCTGGGTTGAGGCTGGTGCCGTTGACCCCTATATCGTCCGTATATGCCGCTACCTTACAACTGGAGTATGATGCTCCTACTATGTGCGCGGTGTATGTTGAAGAGGAGGGGCCCCAGCACCGACCCTTGGGGAACTCCGACAACGAAATCTCTTCTGGTGGTTAATACGGCTTTTATTCGCACAGAAAATGTTCTGTCTGCTAGGCACATGATGATCTGGAGTTATGCACTAAGTATAAAGTCGTTGACGATCATTAACTTATATATATATATATATAGTAGACAATTAAATAAAAATATCGAATACAAAAAGAAAAGTCAAAAAATATAATATAATGAATGAATGAATCGTTCCTAGACTAACGAGCGTCTTTTTCGATGGTGAGGACTTGTTGGAAAATTTTCTAATACATCCGGATATTAGGAGGTAGAGAATTCAAGAGGTTAGTGTAGGGAGCAAGGAAAGATCGATCGTATGCTATGACGGGATGTTGTAGATATTACTATTTTTTTAAAACAAAAAAAGATGATTTCAGCTGATTTAGGATTTCAACGTCTACCTCTTGTTTTGGCTTGGGCCTGAGGCCTGATATACAATGCATATTTAAACATCGTCCATAAGAAAATCGGTTGAAGACCACCATAGTTGTTACTAAACAAATATCTTTCATCAACCTAACCAGATTTCCTAATAGACTCTTCTATTCATATCTACGTTCACAGCTAACAAAAAACTCACAATTCATTTATTTTTATTCAATTCAATTAAGCATAACGTGTTTTTGTATCTTTTTAGCAGATTGGGCTAAAATGGATTTCAGTTCATTTATGGATATAGAAATGTAAAACATTTTCCTTTGATTATCTTTGTTCTTTGTATATTTTAAGTGAAATTAGCAAACGAGAGAAAATCTCATTTCGCCGGAAGACTTAGATGATGGGGAAGAAACTGAAATTTACTGTGGATTAATTAATTTTAATGATTTGTACAAATTGCTCTCCAGCCTGGAACTGTAATTAAGAAACACCTCATCGAAAAGCCGAAGTGAAACCATTGAAAAGATCCAATTAACTTGAAAAAGCACGAGTGAGAAAAAGAAGACAAGAAATTCTCAAAGATAAATTAAGAATTTTATCTTTAGATTAAAAATATGGTACCATTAATAATAATGAAAAATGACTGGGCTTATTGCCGATCCCAATAAGAACAGTTTTACTTGCAAGCAGTTCAGTCTTTCCTCACACTGTGGTAATGACTTTCGCCTGCCTGTCATTTTGAGTTTAGAAATGTAACTCTATGATTTCAAAGAATTGAGCAAAAATTATTAATCAAAGCAATTTTTATGGAATACGTATAAAAATCACCAAGACTTTGTATATTTTTATTAAGGTGTAGTAATAGGGTATCTCCAGCTTTTAGGTTTTCTCATGACATGGTTTAGAAGCTTTTATAATTTTTATTTTAGTTTTTTTTTAAATAATAACTATGCGTAAGTCGGCATAAATATTAAAAATTAAATTACAAATAAAATTATAAATAATAATTATAATATGACATAATTGTAATGCTGAATAAAACTGGTTGTTATTATAGTATATTTATAATTTAATGTTCAATTTTTTCTTTGTTCGAAAAGTAGGTAATAGAAATTTAAAGTTACTAGAACGTTTTGAAATTCTCTTCCTCTCCGTCTATCTTATAAATATTACCATCAATAATTTTTATTTTAATCAATTGGTAATTCCGTGAACACGGGACTGACAGCAGATTTGGTGGGGTTTGAAGAGGGAAAGGTCAGTTCATCTCTCTATCCTTGAGTGAAGGAAGTACTCCCGTTCGAAAGTGATCGGTTATGTTACATATTATTAAAGAAGAAGAAAAGGAAACAAGCTATATTACATATTATTATTATTTCATGGTAATTACAGGAATGTATCAAAATCGACTTATGAAACAGAGGTAGTTTAACACGCCATTATTCATCTAATCTTGGTCAAAACGTTCAATATATTCTGCTTGACAGTTAAAAAATGAAGTGGGCAGGACGAGTAGTTGAATAGAACTCACTCGATGAATTTTATTAAAAGCTTGGTCTATGTCTTTTTATTTTCTTAGATATTTATGTATACAAATATTTGCCCAGCTGGAAGGGAGAGGCTCTACTTTCGTTCTAATAAAGGACGTTTTTACTATCTGTATGTACTAAGGTGGCAGTTCTAAAATTAATTCTATTAATCTGAAAATTCTAAAGGTATATTCCGCAACATCTCGGACTAGGCTGGCTAGTTAAAAAGAAATAATGGAATAAGCCGGGTCCATCGCCAACGTTTAAGATTTCTTATGACCCACCTTATAACATATTAAAATTTTATATTCTTATCATATATAAAATAGTTACTGACGGTATCCGAGAAATAATTTCAATCATAAAGTTTCTTTATCAGATTAAAATTTTAGATATTTATATTTTTTTGAAGTTACTGAAATAGTGCTTTTGACTGACCAATAAGGCCTATAAATAATAAAAGTTAGTAGTTTGTTTAAAAATACCGACTAGTTTTTTCACTATTGTTTAATAAATTTTGAAGGTACTCGTGTCGTCCCACGATTGCCTCTTGGTGAGTTTTTTCTTATACTCTCATCCTTATTGGCGTATATGAATTTTCAAAAATATGCAATCGGGCACTTGATTGACATAACAAAAATTGGTCCCCATAGGCTGGTGACTTTTAACTGTGAAGTCGCGGTTTCGATCTCCCACTCCCCTTCGGGATGTTATCATAATGAAATAGGCCTGGTCTAGGATAACTCATGAAGGAGTAGCGAATCTATTCAGAAGAAATTATGGTCAAGAGGTAAGAAGCACATTAGTACCTCAGCACCAACTGCAACCCGAAAACTTTCCGATGTCCCTAACTCTTCACATACTTGCAAAGATTTATATACTTCATTAGCAATTAAAAATAAAAATCTTTCAATAATAATACAAATGTCAAACTGGATTATACTTTAACTGGATCATGGATTAATTCAATGGAAACATAGAGTAATTATTATAGAAAATTAAAATAATCTGTGTTTTTTTTATATCTTTTGGCCCACTAACACATAGAAAATAAAGTAATAAAATGACTTAACTTAAATGGCAATCAAATATAGATAAAAAAACGTAATAATAAATATTAAATTTGGACAAAAAAAGATCGATGTGCTAATTGAGTATATGTTGCACATTTTGACCCAAATATGTGATAATAACATGCTCAGGCAAAAGATTTTTGTGGTTGTTCGAAGAATTCATCTTTTACGATTTCTCATTTCTCAAATTTAAATCTATTGCAGGCTTAAAGTTCTGAATTTACTCGGTTCCATATGACATAGAACTGCTGCACCTGCGACAAGTTGGGCGAAGTTAGCAGGTGCGAAAGCCGGTAAGACCTGAGTCGTACTTTTTCTAAGTAAATTTTGATAAAAAATTCTCGTTAGTATCTAATAGGCACTAAGAAACACATCAAGTACCACAAATATCTCTCGGTATCGAGTTTTTTTTTTTCACTTTTTTCGTCTTTTGTTTTGCTTGAAAAATACCCTATTATTTAGTTCAAAATCGATGTTAAAAAAAAAATATCCGATTAAAACAAAATAATAGAAAAAATGCTTAAACAGAAGTACAAGGCGTTGTGCAACAACCAACCAACAGTTGTTTTTTTTGGAAAGTACATTAACCTGATTATTCCTGGGTCATTGAAAGGATATCATGTTCCAAACCATGTTTTTGTTTTTCATTACCAGTATCAGCCTTAAAAACACGATTTTCCAAGAAAAATGTTGAAACTTAACACTTCATTTAAATTTTAAAAATCATTTTATTTATAGACTCAACATCAGTATAGCCGATATCTAGGAAAACTGGCCGATAATGCAGGGTAGATAAATGATACCTCAATATAAAAGGGTGCTACCGACTACCGTACAACCCCTTGAGGGGTTCCCTTTTTTCCTTTTCTTCCAAATGTTCTCTCCTATTTCATTCTTTAGTGGTACTAATGTTACCATATTTATTTCTTGTTCCGTTGTTTCTAGCAAGAGTGATTTTATGTTCAATATCACGTTTTTCTTTTTATATTAAACAACTCCCAAAAACATCTTCACCAAAATACCCAGAAATAATACCATTACTGTTACATGACTTTAATACAGCTTAAGTGCCCATAAGTCCGCATACACAACTGATCTCTGCCTTTAATAGCACCTCCTATAAATTATTCATTCCTAAGACGAAAAGGCGAGGTTTAGTTACATACTGGGGCGTCTTCACGACTTTACAATTGTCACAAAACTACCAATAAAAGCATAGAAACATATAATTTGTCACTTAGTAAATTTTCATACAACCGGTAACTCGTTTTGAAAAATTTCAACTTCAAATTTTGTTTTAATAAACCAGTTTGAACATAAAAATTTCATATTTTCCTCTATAATTTAGGAAGTTTTTTTTTTACATTGTTGTCATTTACCATGTCATTAGAGATGCCAGTATCTAGAGTATGCTCACTGCTCTCATCGTTATTTTAAAATCAAAAATATTTTATTCCACAGTTAAAATATAGGAGTGCAGTTTTCGTAACAATAACATATTCATATTTAAGCCTGGTGTGTCCTTTTCTGAGGCTTTATTGGAATATTAAGTCAATATTTGTGACCTTTTTTTTGTTTAATTTTTTTTTCTTTAGAAGCCTGTTATTGCTGCTATCACAAAAGTACCACTTGATGGGTTTTTCTGTAAATGCATGTATTTTTGATCACAAATTGTATAATTTATTTTATAAAATATCGTTGTTTCTGAAAAAAATATCATTATAATTGCCTTCAATTGTGGGATAAATTTAAAGTCAGCACTTTAAAGTTGAAAACAAAACAATCGAGGTGACCCGAAACAATGACACGCCCCGAGGTTTAGAAAGAAAACTTTTTTTTTTAAATAAGGTTTTTTTTCAGTATTGTCACTTCTTTTACATAGGCTAGACGTTCTTCAGAATCTGTTACATTTAATTAAAGAAAAACAGAAAATGTTTTCAACACAGACAATTAATTCATCTAAACTTTGTGCCTTCCTACCCATCCTCTAAAGATTTAAATCATTAAATAGATTTAAAACAGCCTAATATAATGAAGGCATATATATAAGGATCTGTCCTCTAGCGAGCAATACAGCGAATTCCCCTGTTTATGTTAATTCCCATTGATATTGAAATTATGAGAAAAGTCACAATAAACTGGTATTGTCCGATTTTTCTTATAATGTCGAGTCCTATCTATACAGAGGGGATGATGAAGGAGGCTGAGGGAGATTATGAGGCTCACTCACCAAGCAGGCAGGGCATTGATTGGTTTTACGGATTACTGGGGGAGGCGATAAGGGGGTTAATTCACCCTCCTCTTCGGAAATTAAAGATTCCGTACCCTTTTCTATATTGAGCCTTCCCGTCTCATCCTTTTCCCACAGCCGACATTTACAATTCTATCAGGTTCGAGGAGCAGCGAAGAGGAAAAAAGAAATCTTGTGGAAAACCCATTCCCTGTGTTCAATTATGCACCAGATCCCCCTTAATTTATCTCGCGATACATTCATTTTTTTCCTCCATCGCCGAAGCGAGGGCATATGGGATATATAAAGCTGAGAAATAACGGGGGAAGGGTGTAATGAAGTTGCTGCCGGTGGAAACTATATATCCGTTCTTATACATGGAGCTCCTAGCGTGCACAAAAATGAACTACCATTGACAAAATAATTAAACTCATAACTGAAACCAACCTAACTCAGCACCTCTCATTATATCCATAATAACATAAAATCACAACACTATTGAATATCAAGAGATTACAAAAGCTGCCGTGGGCCAGGGTGCTGGTCTGCTGGAGGATTCCCATGCATCTGGGTGGCACGTTGGGTCCTAAAAGCGAGGAGTACAGCAAAAGGTAACATAATCTGTTTTTCGCAGTTCATATCATGTAGTACAATCGAAACGGGATAATATATTTCCTGCGTGTTGAATGACATTTACGAGTCAGTAGAGGCTGTTTGCTCACACTCGCATGGATTAAACCACTAATCAGTATATGAATGCGGTACATAGAGGGAAGGATGCCGGGTGACAAAAGTACTTGCACGGTTTATAGTATTTATCTTGTATTCCAAACTGAGTTCTTGTACTGAAACCATTCACAATTCGTCCTCCAGTTTCATTATCGCTATTCAAAATGTATTATGGGCCACCACCTTTTCATGTATTAGTAACAATTGTTGAGAAATTAGTATAATTCAAGACTTGAACGTACAAAAACTGTATTATAAGGTCTACATCTAGCTGTCCCTTGCCTTAAGAAATATCTGCCTGGCACCAATATGCCCTGGGTGCCACCTAGGATCTTGGCTGGCTTCTGAGGCTCTGAATTCTGATTATGAATAATAATGACAGTGAAACGGATTAATAACGACTAAGGCTTAGAAAAATCGCATCGGTGAAGGAGGCACAAAAATCGTGCAAGGTGAGATAGCTGCTTGCTGTTCTTATTTGAATAATTAAAGATACATACAAGTTATTCTACTGATTATTATTCTGAGCGCTAGTGGACTTTGCAAGACTACGTATAACAAAACCACAAGGCTTTGATGACTACTTGGTTTTGGTTCGCCTAACAAATCTAAAACCCATCCATCCAAGACTTTCATGAATCTTAAGTGTTAAATAATTAAATGATAATAATAATATTAGAGGATGAATTATTTGTATTTTAAAATTTATTTATATTTTTATTTATTTTATGCTCTAATATATCAGATATGAATTTATGGTGGTAAACGATTAAACCTTTCCTTAAAGGTTTGAATAAGTTTAATAAAACTGAAATTACTATACGTATAAATCATTCAACTAAATACTATCTTTCAACATTATATCGTGAAATATAAACATTTGCGAAACACTTAAAAGAAAACTTTTTACCAAAAGTGATTAACTTTTTTTAAACTACTATTTGATTAACCCACCTATTTGTTTAAAGTATTGATGCGTCAAATTTACTATTTTTAGTGTCAAATTTTTTTATAAAACAGATCATTAGGACAATCATTTCTTTTGAATCCTGTTTCCAGAGAAAACTACCATAAATGGAGGCAGCGAAAATTATAAAATGATGCTCAATAAGCATTAAGGGCTTACAGTTACTAAATAATTAGGAAGAAAGGAGTAACAGTTAGTGAAAACTGCAATTTGTAACATTTATTTATTCATAGAACCACTTGCGTGGAACATTTAGAAATGTACCTTTCGTGCCATAGGACATTCTTCTACAGTAATAATATATGTTTTTTTATTAAACCAGCGCAAATGGTACTACTTTACTTAAGGAAAGGTTTATAAGTATATAAGAAGGAAAACGAAGAGCAAAATCAAATAAGTATGATAAAACTCATTATACCGTCTAAAAACACAACACCTATAAATCTCGAGATTTTTTTAGTTTTGAGTCTAAACCATGTTTTATTTTATTTATACTAATAGAATTAGTTACATAAGAGACATTAGGGATTATTAACATCATTATCACTCACTCTTTGTCAACAAACGTAGGATTAAATGTTTTTCTTTATTGTTTTCAATTCACCTTTCAGTCTTTTTTTTACCTTTTTGTTAGGCCCGTTCATCAATTTATATCTTACCTTTTTATTCTTTTTTAATTATTATTTAAAAATTTCATATTACTTAATATTAATTTAAAAAAATATATAAAGACATTTCTATTTTTATTTCCTGTCTAATTGATCTCTAAAAATTTACCATAGGCTTTTTTTATTTATTTTAATTTCAAAAATGGTTTTGACAGACTAGTCCTTGTTGTTGCTTTAGTGGGGGACGCTCGAATCCAGTGACATAGCAGCGCTCACCAGGCCTTCGGTAAACTCGCCTCCGCCCATCTGGTGTATAAAGAAAGAAGCGCGACTCATCGGAAAACAGCACGTTGTTCCTTTCATTTTCAGTTCACATAAAGTGTTCCCGAGCAAACTCCAAACGATGCTCTGAGGTTTAAATTTACTTTAGCAAGTTTATGCTAACAGTTTGTGCACAAATATCGAAACGTAGTACAATAAACCGGTCATCTCTTGGCGCTGTCACTCGCAACCAACCTTATCCGGGTCTACGATTCACAAACCTATCTCACGGTAATGTGTAATTTCTCTCCGAAAAGTAGTTTTTTGAATATTTATTGGAGTTTTACTTTATATTTATCACTGAAAACATTAACATTAATTAATAAAAAAATGAAAGCCAAAATAGTTCTTTTTATCCATAGCCTCTTAAAAATGTTTACAGTAATTATTTAATTATAAATTGTCAGTTAAATCTAGCTACATATGATTTTTTTGCATTTTTTAAACATATAAATTATTGGTTTTTATTTTAAACTAAAAATTTACAAGCATAAATAAAATGTTTCTTTCAACCGCCAAAGAGAGGAAGTAATGAATAAGGGGAAAAAAGCTAAATTTTTAAGGATTTCTCTGCCAGTTGAATTTGCGGTTCCATTTGTGGTTTGGGGATAGCCACTTAACAGCTTCGAGAAGAAAGATGAGCCCTCTTCTAACAAGAAGGGGTGTTTTAGTCTCGCTTTTACACAAAACGGTATTATTTCAGTATTACACCAGCCCAGTTTAGGCTTTAATTGTTTGAAGAGAAAACGGTGGTATTTAACAAACTGGTTCATTGTAAATTACTGTGCTAGGCGCGATATTATCATTTTAATATAATCTTCTCACAATGCATAAACATTCTTATATATTATATTATATAAATGTGATAACATCACAAATCATGATGCGTGTTTTTTGCAATTTATTCCAAATTGATTATATTAATTGTGTAGTGATCAAATTAAATGAATAATAAATCAAATTAAGATTTACGTCCTGGTAATATAATGTAAATAAATATTACAATCAAGTCAAGTAAGTAATTATATTACAGTTTAGTTGTATGAAAAGTATGCTATGTCTAAAATTAGAAGTGTTGTATGAAAATGTTTGGTTAGTTGATCGAGATTTCCACATGCACTCTCACGCTAGTTCTCTTCGACGACTAATGAGCAAAATTATTCAGATTTGATATGCTTATGAATAGCACTGTGTACAAATGAATAATACGATTTGCTATGGTTATGTACATATGAAACTAGTACAAAGAACCAACAGCAACAAATTGAAATAAAAAGTGAACACAAATGACAAAATAAATAAATAAAACATTGAATTTATCCTGATGGCTGACATGAATGAAAAATCATAAACAGAAATATAACGATGAATTATAACTTGTTAGATTGGAGGGAGATAAGAAACTAATAAAGTCTTGATTTAAAGATTAAGAGTCTTTATAAACGACGAATATCGATCGGAATAGAGTTCCAAAATTTTGTGGCGCGAATAAGTAAAGACTCTTCTTAGAAGCAGATTTGTGAGAAGGGAAATACAGGTTGGAAGGAAGGGTAGGATCTAGTATTGCGTGATCTGATCACTGATTTGAATTGAAGGAAGTTGTGAAGTTAAGAAGTTCTTTAGTCATGATAGTATTGAAGAGGAGGGGTCTAAGGAAGTATTGCTCACTGGCGGAAGGGTGCTGATATCCCAATTCGGAGTAGTGCCGTAAAATGCGACGGTCTCCGGTGATTCCAGTGAGTATAAATCTTAGAAAACAATTTGTTGTAGCCACCTCTTAATTATGAATATGAAACATTATAAGTTCCCCTCTTCTCGTATCTATGTCATCAAATGAATATAAGAAAATATGTATCTATGTTTCAATATGTTTAATAAAGGTTATGACGTCAGTGAGAGAGGGGCAGAGCTAGTGGGGGAAACAGCCGCAGGTGGGGACCCATCCCCACCACAGCTGGCCGCCTATATAAGAAACTAGACTAGACTGAATTAGCATAACAAACCGGACCGTCACTTGGAACACTACTCTCTCCTCTCTCTCTGCACTGGCGTTTGCTGCTCTACTCAAAACCATAGTCTTCTCATTCAACTACCTCTGCATCTCTCTCTTCTAACCTCGCTATGTTTTAGTCCGGCGTTGTCAGACCCCACACTCTCCTAGTGGGAATCTGCCTTCGTCTCGCTAAAACTAGCAGCTCCTTGGGAGAGACCTCTCCCTCGCGGACAACGGTTGTCGTAGCCCAACAAATTTACCTAGCAGTGTCTCCCACGGTAATCCAGTCTGCCTCTCTCCGGTTCACACTCCCCTTTGGGATCCGTACGGATTTCGCCTACCCTCAGATACCGAGTTTGAATTCGTGGCCATTCCAAGATCACACAAATTACCTACACTACCTACCCTATACGTCTTCTCCTGAACATAGATCATTGTCGGGGCACATACCTATCAACTATGGAGTCAGATAGTAAGACCGTCATGAAACGATTGTCCAGGTCACAAGCCTAATCAACCCTCACTTCGTCACCAGGGCTAGGGTAACTAGGCACCCCCCTCGTGACGACCCGACACAATTCATCAGCTGTCAAAATCACAAGAATCACCACACAGCACGCAATTGTATACAAATGGGGGAACGCAATAGAGGGAACGAGGGGTTGGCGCTTATGTAATAGGAGGAGATGTGATCGATTGAGCAGCTTCAGGGTGGAAACAGCTTGGTGAATGATTTGGAGAATATGGTCATTGCGGATGGGAATTGGTCAATGGACAGATATTTGACTAAAGTAAAGAATTGGATAAGTGGGAATATTGATTAGGGATTTTAGGTAGGGAGGGGACGTGAACCAATGACGATTGCCTTGAATTTCTCCACATTCAATCAAAGATTATAAAGAGAAACCCAAGCCACAATACCGCCCAGGTCTGCCTTAATAAATCGTACGTGGATCGGAGCTGACTAGGAAGTAAGGGTAGGTAAACTAGGGTGCCGTCGCATGAGATGTGGATAAATTACTGCTTTGCGTTGATAATTAAACTGTACCAGCCCGAATCCCGAAGTTCAATAATTAGCGATTAGGCTGCTATGAAATCATTAATCATTCATTGATGGGGGATTTGCCCCGCTGAGACACCACCGGAACTCAGCGTTCCTGGTCTGGCCTGGTAATTTGTTATTAATGATGACATCTGGTTAGGGACTTGGCAGATCAGTGGATATTTTAGCAATTATTAAAATTAATAATAATTACTTAGCCCGAAGTATTTATTTTCATTTTTAATTAGAACCAATCAATCGTCTTTCGTCTCTCTGAAATTCTTGAGTACAATAATAACCCTCATAAATATTATGGTGTGGCAGTTATTATTAGCAATAAAAATACGAAATATATATAATAGGATAAAAGGAAGAAAATTGTGCTTGAAATAAAAACACAACTGGAACTTCAAATTCAATTAAAAAAAGAATATCTAGTAATTAGTAATTAGAGTAATTATTAATATAACAGGTAATATAATATAATAGGTTAATATTAAGGTGGGTCGGCAGTAAAAAATAATTTTATTCCCATCTCATTAAAATTGTCACATAATTATGTTTTCACATCTATCTCGACGCAATTCTATTTCTATTGGCTAGCTATGTTGCTATAACCGTCTAAAAAGTGTCTTTAACCGTGGGAAAAAATTATGACTTTAAATTTTAATTAGATCATCATCTGTGGACATGAGATTTCAAACGGTAACGCTTTTTTATTTTTATTTTCTAATACTTCCATATGTTGCATTTACCAATAAATACTCAGTGTGATCTGATTTGTTATTAAAAATACATTTAACATTTCAGTTATTTAAATAATTTCGGGACCGTAAACTAAATGAATCTAATAAATAATGAATCTAAATAAATGTAGCCAAATGAAATGAGTTCTTTTCATCGTCAAAGCGAGAAAATCTAAATATTTAAATGCTGTATGTTTTTTTCCCCTTGTCTCCATTAAGGTGAAATAAATGCAAGTACATATTTCCCTGGGGGATCGAAGCCATTGCCATTACCAGGGTATAAATATTGCATTAGAATTCGCTGGGGCAATCTAGTTAAAAGGTTTTCAAACAAATCTTATTCTTAACTTATTCAATCTCTTTGTTTGCCGCAGAAAAATAAATCGAAGATTTATCCTACAATAGTAACTTTTATACCAGTTTTAGTGAAAGATTATTAGTATATAGTAAGATCCATTTCTGTCTCTTTTTAATACTTCCAAATCCACACCGATTCAAGACCGATTCTTCAAATTTTCCTTAGGGTCAAATACAGGTCGAGTTAGTTTTTCAGCGTTACATCACGATCACGATAATATGACCTGTGGCCCTTATGCTCATTTTTTAGGTTAGCATTCTTGGTTCAAATTGACTTAAGGATTTGTGAAGTCCGGCAAAGATTGAACTCAAGAAATACATCAGATCAGAGCACATGGTTATAACTTGTTACGCTAACTAACCAGCCGTTTGTTCATACCCAAAACACACAGGTTATGTCTAGTAAATCAAATGATTTTACAAATCCTCTAAACTTTAGTCCTGTAAACTATCAAATAATTAAATATAACTTTTTTTACAACCCAGAAAAAATGTATTTTTGGCTTCTTTTTAGAAGTGTACATATTAAATAATTTCCTTATCCAAAGATGATTCATATTCCACTCATGGAGGATAGCTCTGTAGGCCTTGAATATATATTGGGGGAATCCAGGGTTGCATATATTTAGGACATACACAAGCAGATCTGTCAGAAATAATCTTCGGAGAAGGAAAAAAAAAAACTGTGTCAATAAAGAAAATCGTGTTAATTTTTAAAATCCTTTTTAACCCAGCAGGGATTGCATATAAATTACTGGAAAACAATAATGAATTGAATGATTTTGATTTCGAACAATTCACAGCAGTAAATTCAATTTTGCACGAACTTAGATTAAAAGGTTAGATTAATGACCGATATGTCTAATAAAATCGATTTTTGTAAGCCCTAATCACCAGGTAGTTTTTCCCGATTCAGTTAATAAGTTGTCAACTATTTTCATAGCATTATAACATTTAAAAAAATTCAACACATAGATTTATTTTTTTTCCAAGAACAAAATAATTATCCTGAGAAGCGAAGGTGTACCCCTGAAATCAAATGAAGACGGACAAAATATTAAAGAAAGGAAAAGGAAAGCCTTTAGCCTCAGAAATTGACAGTTCGTGGTGACTGGGGATGATATCACCAATACCCCAACTGAGGCGAGCCTTATCGGTTCTTATGAAAAGACCTTTCCTTGAATCCGGAGTTCTGTCTTATCCTCTATTACATCTGGGATCTCTGACCATTTCTGGCTATATACCCTGTGAAAGAGAAAGAATCTATTCAATGTATTATACGAGTTCTATGGATACCCCTTGCCCGAGAACTGCAAAGGTAGTTCAAATTCCCCTGAATCTTAGTATTTTTATCTTAGTATTAGGTACGCAGTTGCTATAAATGAACGAGCTCAGACAGGGGTTGTTTGAGTGATCTTTCTAGGGTAAGAGATCATTAAAAAATACAGTAATAAAATAAACACCATAAATAATTACAAGCAAATGAAAAAAATACTGAATATAAATCGGAATTCAACCGCCCCACACTATCCAGTCCGTGGCTCCACCAACTAATTTTATTTCATTGCCTGATAATTATCAATTGAACATCTACATTTTTAATTTGTTTTTCAGAATTTCCAAAGAATTGAATCCCGTTATAATTCATATTGGAAATTAAGTTTACCAAAGGCGTTCCACAAAATGTAGTTCCTGGACGAATGTATCTCTTTATATCTTCGCTTAACTAGATATAAAAAACCTGATAGGTCTTCTCTATTATAAACTCAAAGTTTCATTCAAAAAAAATGTTTGAACTATTTTACTTTTTTCTTACTGAATTACTTTTTTAATTTTAAACGTGATTCACTACACGTATTCAAAATAATAAATTGAGTATTACGTGAAAAAATATATATAATACAATTTATTTAACAGCATGAAGCAAAAATAGTACTGGGATTTTACGCATAATTAATTTTCTTTAATTGATATCATTCTATTTGTCTAAGGTAGTTCACTTAATTTCACGTGTCGGGTCGTCATGAGGGGGGTGCCTAGTTACCCAAGCCCTAGTGACGAAGTGAGGGTTGATTAGGCTATGACCTGGATTCTTGCTTCATGTCGGGTCTTACTATCTGACTCCATATTTGATAGGTATGTGCCCCGACAATGCACTATGTTTAGAACAAGAGGTATAGGGTATGTAATGTAGGTAGTTTACGTGGTCTTGGAATGACCACGAATTCACACTCGGTATCTGAGGTTATGCGAAAACCGTCCGAATCCCAAAGGCGAGTGTGAACCGGAGAGAGGCAGACTGACTTGCCTTCGGAGATACTAGTAGGTAAAGTTTGTTGAGCCTCGGCAACCGTTGTCCGCGGGAGAGAGGTCTCTCCCAAGGAGCTGCTAGTTTTAGCGAGACGAAGGCAGATAATCACACTAGGAGAGTGTGGGGTCTGACAAGGCCAGACTAAAACATAGCGAGGTTAGGTAGAGAGGCCCAGAGGTTTTCATAAATGAGAAGGCCAAGTCCTGAAACATCACTGCAGCTGCAAGTCCACCAGTTAGAGAAACGTTGTTAGAATGATTTACAGGCAAATACCCGGGCCTACTTGTACTCAGCGGTGGCTCGTTAGTAGACAATGATGTAAGGCTCTATTCTGGCTGGATACCGCAGTTGCGGTGGTACTTTGTTCTTGGCAGTGACCCAGGCCTCGGTCTGGGTTGCTTGCTTCCTGCTCTACCCTTCCAGCCTCTAACTAGTTTTTTGCAGCTGTGTATTTCATTGTTTACAATATTTACACTGGTATGACTTATGGTTTGGTAATGTTATTTACATTTGTTTAAATTAACTTACAACATATTATAACCAATATACAATAGAGTATAGGGTGATTTATCTTATGTAGTTAGTGGTCGATACATCACGATTTTTCCAGTATCCGTATTCATCCCTTTTTTCATATAAAGTCGCTTCCTTCTTGCTTCAGATAACCTAGGGAACATAATTTATTTTCTTCTTGAGTTTAATGTTTTTTGTTTAATATAATTTTCTCTTAGATCCTATTGAATTTTATCTTTACATATATAATTTATAATTTTATCTTCAGTTTGGTCTGAAGAATTGCAAATAAACAATCAAATTTACACATTATGGTCCCATTATTACTTTTGTGGTTGGCTTCATGAAGTCATTGGCTGGAAACAAGCATAAATAAAATTTGCTCTAACATTCCAGAACATCAAACAAAGAAATGCGTAGCGTTTGAGGTCAATTTATTAAGAAAGTGGTGGTTTAATAAAATAAAATAAATAAACCTCGAAATTGGATTTCAAAAGACCAATGGCTAACGGAAAAACACAAGTTTCTGATCAGTGCCTATATCCAGGGAAATACTACTTATAAGTAATCAGGAATGGGTTGTGGGCTATACCCCTCATGCCATTCGCCCCCCCCCCCAAAAAAAGAGTATAAAAGTTTAGTAGATCAGTAGATGTAAGTTTATCTATTTTACGAACACCTGTTAAGTTAGTTCAGGAATACTGGCAAATATGAATTTGACCTAAACTAGAATAGACCCGCTGCACTAAATGAAACCTACGATTGCTGGTTTCCTTACTACAGTGTCTCTTTATGTTTCGCGGGATTGGCCTTACCTTCCCTAGGCCTTGCTGGTTCAACGCAAAAGCTTACTTTACAACATCGACACCCAGCTTCCGCATTGCCCAATGACCAATATAATATATAACCATTAATTGGATTTATATTTTAATCTTCTGTGCTTTTTTCATTACCTCCTTATTGCAACTGCGTTTGGTCATCCTACTCCTAGAATGAATTTAAGAGACATTTCGCGGTCTCCCTGGGTTACAGCAGACATTAAACATTACCACTGGTTTAAAATTTTTATTCTAAAAAGTTTTTTAACTTTCAATTAAAAATTGGAAAGGAAAATTAGTTATTGATTAAGTTTCCGCTTCTTTCCCAGAGGTCACTAGCGTGTAGAATAATGATTTCAGATTTTGTTGAGAAACTTATGATTAATTTTAAGAACTTCAAGTTAGACCCTTCACCCCGAATGTTAAGGCTAGATTCTCCTGTGCTCGCCTGAATATTTTGGATACACACCCCCACTGCTCTGAGAGCATTGCATTTTTGCACATGGGAGTTCTAGTACTCCCTTTAGTAAGAGGTAATCACGTCAGAATCCATTGTACCCTATTCTCAGTCTACTTAAAATAGGTCCATAAGGGTCTTTCTTACCTGCTTCATCTTCTGCATTTTGTTTCGACTCTGTGGAGATTGAAGATTTTTTTCTTCCATTCTTCCTCCCTTCCATCATCCGGTCTATCATGGTACTAATTTTTGGTCTTCTCTAGCCTATTAAAGGGCACGATCTTCTTCCTCGTTATCTCACCTAATACAGCAGTGAGAAGTTGTGTTAAATTTTTCAGAGCCCACCAGCGGATGTCCTGCAACACATCACTTTTTGAGCTAGGGAGTATGTGTTGCAGAAAAATTTATTATATATGTCTTTTGAGAAATGTTTAGTTTGAAACATGGAAAAATTACCCTTGCAGACACATTAGATAAGAAATAATACAAATTTTTGATTAAAGTTTGAATCCTAACTATCTCACTTAGACAAGGTAATTAACTATGTAATGTTAATATTTCATATTAAATATCAGATCTTGAACTGTGTCCCTAATCGCTAATATCACTTTTATATCTCTTCAATGAATTTAAGTAAAACTATATTTGGCAAGAAAAAACTTGTGTATAACAGCTCCAAGTTAGCAGTAATAACGCAGGCATTAATCATAATAGTCTTTTCAAATAGTTTTACACAAGATATAATCACTGAGAATGTGCCATGAATAGATAGGAGGAAGCAGACCTGGTGAAGGAATGCTTGGTACCTGTCGTCTCGGAGCTTGATTGATTCGAGCAACGCTTGAGCACTTAGCCCTCAATGCCGGTAGCCCAAGAAACTGGAGTAACTGAACTAGGCAAAGTGATACCTCTCACCCCAATGGTAATTATTTACAAACAGCTCATCTCTAAGGTACTTTAACTATATTCAGAATTACTTTCCAACGTAAGATGAGCATGTGCTTTCAAACAGGTAAAGAGGGACCGTTTTATAAGCAGAGCTCTGTCCTCCAGCCTGTTTCATCATTCTGAGATAGCGTTCTATGGGATACTCAGAAGCCATGTAGGATTCAAATTTGACCTACCAAAACGGAGGGGTTATACTCTAAATAGTTTTGGAGCAAACGACTTTCATCAGTCTGGCTGTCTGTAGGTTTTATAATACATAGTCATATTAATCTGAAATTCAAATGTGTACTTTGCTCTGCATACAAAGTGGGATATAAAATTAGGAGTTGTTTTGCCAAAAATATTTAAACCTGAGAAAGGCTACTTTGGTTTCTGTCACCATATATTTCTCGAAAAACCGTTCTACATTCTAAGCCGGTGTGATAGGATTTTCATGTCAATATTTTATCCATTTTTAACTTTTTCATTTCTTGGATAGATGATTTTCAGTGACTAAATTAGTTTAGAAAATGATATGTAGTATTATTAAGTAATACCGACTAAATAAAATACCGAGTAGTCATTTCATTTTTAAGAGAATACTATCTATTCACTTTATATCACCTTAATTCAGTTCACATTGATTTTTAAACTTTAGTTCATAATCTAAAAAAAAATCATTTTCATGTATTGAGGAATTCATCGAATCCGGACCACCGTCAATCGTTGTCGGTTAAGTAAGTGAATTGGATTTATTTTTAGTAACAAGTTACTGACAGTAAATTGAGCGATGAATGTAATGTGCATACAAATAATAAAGAGGGGATGGATAATTGACCTTTTGTAATTGAAATCAGAGATGACTAGCTGTAACAATAAAAATAGATGACTAGAGGCGAATGGTAGAACCGGCTAACCTGTTATGCTACATGGAATAACGGGAAGCATACATCAACCTCTTTTCATGAGTTGCTGGCTCCAAAAATAATTATATTTTCAATTATACTATTTATTTCCCTGTTCAATTATACTATTTATTTCCCTGTTCTATTATACTATTTATTTCCCTGTTCTATTATCTATTTCTAGAGTGGCTTTTTCATGGAGTTTATTTCTGGAACTATGTTCTCATTCACTAATCTTACACGTGATAATGCTAGTTGATGCGATGATCAGTAGTCTCGCTTTTTCTTCTTCAGTATATATAAGATAGTATTTCTAGAGTGGAAAGTTCTGAGTAGTGGAAAATCTATTTACATCAATTACTTACTAAATTATATTTTTGGAAATTTATGAAAAAAGGACTGTTTAGGACATAATATTATATATTTTTGAACACATCGAAATATTAATAGTTTTAAAATAGTAGACTAGTGAATTCATTTATACTTATTATGAGACTCCACTTCGATTTACCATCGACAGAGACAGTTAGTAAAGGACTCGGTAGTCCATTAGGGGATAGATGGATGAGCGGTTGGAATTCAGAAAAAACTCTATCACTCATCACAGCCCTGAGCCGGTGGCATGCCCCCCCCCCCCCATTTAATTCTGTAACGTGGTCATCCGCTAATATCTCTTTTCTTTTTATATAGACTATCCAATTGTCATTTGTATGTCCCTTGGTCGGGTATTCAGCGCACTATTTGTAGGCAATGAGCCTATTTCACACAGGAATTCGTAACTTCTTTGCAGATTTGAAGGAATTTAGAGGAGTCTTGCTGCGAGAACATACTTTATAATTATAAATCTCAATTTTAGTCTAGATAAACAAATGTATCTCTAAGTGTATCTGTATTATACAAGGCAGGTACGAATATGTTTAAGGGAGGAAATTGTGTCGCTCGTTTATTATCATCATGAAACAAATTATTTTAAATTATAAGTGATTGGTATCATTCGTTTTAGAGTTTATCCCAATTCAACGTAACACTTTTGTAATTCCGAATGTGAATTGGGTTTTAAAATTATTAACTAAAAATATCGCCAAAGTAGTAATTATTTATTTGCTTTCTTTCCCTTTATTACACTTTACCAGGTTTATTTTAAATCATTTATATATGTGCCTGTTATCAATTTTCTCAGGATTTTTTATAATATTATCCCAAGAATCACGAGCGGTTCTTGGTCATGATACTTATCTTAAATGCTCTAGTCAACAACGCCTATTATTTTATTAAACTGATCCTATTATATAGTATATATTATATTATATTTATCTACTCTATTAGAACGTTCATATTTCATGGAAATCAAAGTGGCGTTGTTTGAGATATTAATATTTACCATTAGTTAGAATGGTAAAGCCTACGATCAACATTATTGAATCAGTAACCTTTGGCCGTTTTAATTATTTTCTAAGGAACAGAATGTTCTAGACAGTTTACTAACTGTTTCATATAAGCAATGTGAAAAGGATTTAATACGTTTCAGGTTTTTGTATGAATAAATTTATCTTACGTGAATTCGATATCTCATTGAACTTTTTTTGTTGTACCCGTTACATCTTCTTTAAGCCTAGTCTACTGCACAGAATTAACGAAGTGTAAATGTAAAACAGTTCAACAATAACGTAATACCCTGAATGTAAAAATGAAAAAGTCCTTATTTAATTCTCCCTCATTCATGGAAATTTGGGATTCAGGAATTCCTTGAATATCTCGAGACCATCTGCTCTCGGGTCATTAAAACTTTCATATTCTGTGTATTTAAGCCGTCTATATTTACATTTCAGGGAACTGGAAAGAAAGGACGATGTAATCAGGGGATCTCATGCAGTTACATTTAATTAATTATTTGATTTTATGATTTTCCCGAGCTACGAAATTAGGCGTTCTTAAAATTACCATTGTAGATATTTATGCATCATTACCTCACTTGAATTATCTTTATTATTTCCTAGAACGCTATTCAAATTCTCTTTTTTGGATTTTGACTTCAGAGTACCGCATTCTTTTGTTGGCTTTCGGATAACATCGTTTTTTCAGTTCCCACTCACATCTAAAGTTATAGCCTTAAAAAAGATATATTGTTTACGTAGTTTTGTAAACTCCTTCTCTTTCGATATCCTTAGTCTATGTATTTATATTTTAGATGCTGCCTTGATTAAACATAATAAATCATTAAATCACAAATACAAATTGATGTTTGATATTTACAACTTATTGTAAACGTCTAAAAAAAAAATCAATTGGTTGCGTTGCTACACGTCAAGGGATGAAATTTATTTAAAATTTAAGTGGGCAATATTTTTTTATTGATGTTAAAAGCATTGAACCTACATAGCTTTCAGTCTGTCCAGCGTTTCGGCGAATAGGGAATATTGATGCATATTTTTGAGAAAAGCAGTTGAAACTTGAATGAAACCTTCCGTTAGTCGCATGTTTCTCTGATATTTAAACTAAACATTTTTTCATCACGATATGAAGTGAAGGATTCGGGTGATCTTCTAGGTTGCTTCCTAATTTCCATTCCCTGCTTCGGTAAGTGTGCCTTTGGTTATTCCCTTGCAAAATTTCTGGCTGTAGGTGTGTCATCTCACTTGTGGGGTGCATACGACCAATGTAGATGTGTTTTCACTTTTATTATTGTTATCAATTTGAATAATTATTTACTGTTTCTTAAAAAAAAACATAATTTTAACCTAGAAGTTGCATACGATTTTTTAACTCAATCTATTTCCAAAATAAAGTCGAATTATAAATATATGCTGGAAGTAGAAGGAAATTTTGCTGTTACCAATAAGAGCACTGATGCTGTGCATCAATATTGAACACCGGACAGACAACACAATGGGACAAATGGTTTTGTGTTTTGAATTCAGATATATGTACACAAGTACCTCTTTGTTCTAATAATTTAGTTCTATAAGCTTTATTTTTTCTGTGAATTTTTAGATCGATGGTACAAATATTTACTACTCGCAGTCTTACTTATTGGATATTAAAATATTAAATACGTAAATTATTGGAAAATGGAAGAGTATAAATTAATTAATAGAGTCATAGTACAATTATAAAGTTGTTTGGATTTTATTTTCGTTATCACATGTAAGCAAAAAAATCAATACACACTTAGTAAAATTAGTAATAAATCATTTTTAAGGTTCTTTAAAATAACACTAAAACTGGCAGATGGCTAATCAATGGTAATAAAATGTGCCGTTTATCTTCAAGCAGCATGTGCACATAAAAAGTTTTGGGCCATGTTTCATATTTTTTTTATAGACAACATAGCACAATATTTTTTATGCGAAGCTACTGCTTGAAGATGACGTCAATTAGTTCAAAACGTCTCAGCAATTAAATAAAAAAATTAATCTAGTTAACAATCTTTATTGTGCAATAATTACAATCTGCCTTCTTATAAGGCAATAATAATACAGATAAATGATCTCATTCATACCATATTTACAGCATCATTCACTCGCTCATTCATACAATAGGACATGATTGGAGAAACTGGCCATTGCCAGGACTCCCACTGTCACGCGTTTATAGTAGGTCACGAGGCCACTGCCGTTTCAGTCTCCGAGGAGGATTATAGGGATGAGTGGCGCAGTGCAATGACTGTGCTACAGGATTAGGGTGGTTGGAAAGGCAAAAACAGTACTCGCTTCGGCGGTACATATACTAAAAAAGAAATAAAAAAAATAGACACATTTTTTGTATATTTATCATATGACTTTTTAAGAGGTCAAGGTATGGATAAATAGAGAAAAAATTAATATACCATGAGCTGCAAGAAGTGACACTCGGTCGTATGTAGACGGGAGACTGAGAGAGAAGCACAAAGAGATCCCCTCAATCCCTTCATACATCAAAGCTCCGAATCCCCCTTCTTTGTATTCAGGCCTCTCCCCTTCGTATCAAATCTCGTCCCATTTACATTTAATAATACGCCGAAAAGTATTTATCCTTCTGCTTAATCTAAAATAGTTCACGTTCCCGTATGCACTACATCATAAATAATTTGGAAGGGGTGTGTCATGGGTAACACATTAAAAATGAAATCCAATTAGTTTATATGAAAATAGTAATGTTATATGAGTACAGTGCATTCATGTTGGTACTAGTGCTCCCCTCCCTGTTGCCAAAGGCTCAGGAGACTCACCGACCGGATATTGGATGCTAAACGCAATTGACTAATCTATTACTGAGAAGACTCCAACATTGCTATAGTTTCGACCGTATTATTCCAATGCATTCTGGAATAGCAATAAATCATTGCGAATAAGAGTTAGCACGAAGTTTATTGTTAATCGGCATCCAAACAATAGATTGTTTCGTTAACACAAACAGTCGTTACTCACCATCTATAAAAAGATCAACCATCCGCATATAATTTTTTTTTTTTCTTAGCTCTCAAACTTATAAAAATAGGATGTGGGAAAAATAAAGGAAAATTATTTTGGGCTAATGAGTGCCTTTCACTAAGGGGAGTCCCCCATTTGAAGGATGTATACGAAGGATATAGGGTGTGGAATGCCTAAAGGAGGTGGGTGGAATCAGGAAGGTAGTGAGAGTCTACCGAGAGTGCCACATATAATAATCCATTCATAAATTCATATGTCAGTCTACTTCTCATGTTCATTTCAAAACAATCCTCGATAAAGGAAGCATTTTTCTACAGTGTTTTCCTTTTTTGTTTGCTTAATAGTAGTTCTTTTCTTAGTTTAACTTAACAATTGATTTTATATAAACTTTTTTTTAAATATAAAATATAGTTCTATTTTTCCTAATTTTATAATTAATTTAAAAGATTCCTCTCGATATGATATGTTCCAAGTATATAAATTATCTGAAAGTACACCAGATTTGATTATTACAGGTATAACAAATGTTATTAAACTGTTACCTGAATAACATAACGAAATAATAAAATTTTAAACTGTTTATAAGATCGATGGCTCAAATCGTTGACACTATATTGTAATACCCCCCTGCAAAAAAATGTTAAATACCAAAAATTATGTACTAGAAAATATATCATATTTTATGATATAAATTGTAACAATTCTGTGCCATCTGGATCATTCCAATTCTACACAATACTGGACAGAACGTGACCAAGAGATCAGTGCCTCATCATGTGACATTTTGTATTTATTGTGTAGTATACAATACAGGGCTATTAATTACTGAGTAGTATAATGAAATAAATAAATTAAAACATTGCTGATTCCGGATATTGCTTTTAATCCGAAATCATAATCTTAAGTTTTTATTTATTTGAAATTTGAGATGAATATGATTAAGCGAAATAGTCAGGGGATGAACGACGGGTACCCCACACCTGTTTGAAAATAAAGCGTTCCCTTTTTTTCTGGCTTGTTCTAGACTCACATAATTGTGGCCCACTTTATTATTATTATTGTTTGACAGGTTCCGTTTACTTAATTAACAAACTATTCACTAGCAGAAGAACTATTGAGTACAGTAGTATAGACGCAGGCGCCACCATCATACTAGGCCATCAAGGCTGTTCAGTTTTGCAGGACTGCAGACGCTTTCCCATCTGAGAATTCTAGGCACTGACATATCTGTGATCATCCAACTTGTTTGAAGTCAATATTAAAAACGAAAATTAACGAACTTCTAAGATAAAATTAAAATTAAATTTAGTTAGTCTCATAAAGATTGAGCTGATCTCACAGCTCTTTAGGACACTAGAAATAGTCAACTAAACGAAAAAAGTAACACAACGAAAGAAGTAGTTAGAATCAAAAAGTGATTTGAATAAAAATTCAATAAGTGAACTTACAAATCCTTATACAATTGTTGTAGTTTTAATAACTCTTTGTTGTCTGCAAACATAAATTAAAACTAAAAAACTAACTTCATTACTCTTATGAGAACTAGAGTAAACTTTTCATCGGAGCATTTGCCAGTTGTGGGTTGAGCATTGATAATTAAATAAATGAAATTGTGCCTGTTAACAGTTTATGTAAATTTATAGTACGCCATTCAAATTCTGGGCTCAATCGAGACACGTCAAAATCCTTAGTTATGGTTTGCACCTGAGTACGATGAAAAGTTTATGTCTTATACAAATCAAAATGTTCTGGACTCGGCACTGTTTCAGACTCATGCGTTGGGTCAACGTATAATGTTTAACCAACACTTATCTAGTCTATGAAACCCCGAGCTTTGAATTAATGTAATTAAGTCCACGATAAATTAACTAGAAAATATTATAACTTTTATAAACTATGAATTATTCTGTTATAACTTTAAAATATTCAAACTTGAAAAATGCGTGGATTACATTTTCCTGCTGAATGGAGAGTACTAATAAATACAAAAAATAAATGATTTGTAACTTCTTTGCTTAAAAAATTATAAATTATTCACTTTGTTTAAAACGAATCTGAATGAATAAACCGTGTCAGTGTTTTTAAATTTAAGTAGGACGGATAAAGACATTCTGGATTGTGAGAAGTTTTGGAAGTTAAACTATAATATTATGAGAATTTGTCAGTCTGAAATCTTGAACTTCTAGATTTTGTGAAGTTTTACAATTGATTTTGAAATTTCAATAATAAGTTCCAGTCGATATTTGTTCACACCAAATATTGTTCGCAAAAATATTCCAGTTGCATTGGTTTTAATTATTCTTTTGTATGGGGTACGGCGCATTTTCATAAATATAGAGTGCTATAAAGATCTTTTTTATAGTATAAAAAATAATTTTTAAGTTAAAACATAGTAAAAGTGAAAAGTTTTTGTTAACCTTAAATCAAGTTCAAATAAACTAAAACTACTGAAAAGTTTCCCTACTTTGTGTACACACATGTATCCGCAAACTTGTTTGCAGGCAAATGTTTGAGTTAAAAACTCAATTCATTTCGACTCTGCATTACATTCTCGATGGAAAACCAAAGACACAGATACACTTGTATAAACAAAGATCATGACATAAATGGTTGCACATTTCCATTCATTTACTTATCAATGCTCAGCTGACAACTGGAAAATGGTCAAAAGAAAGGTTTACCGAGGCTCATAAGAGTAGTAAACTTGGCATTTCATATATAAATATAGAAAGAACAGAGAATAAGGAATGAAATCGATGTAGTATTGGTAGCTTGGGGCTAAAGTAATGAAGCAAATCATCAAAAGGTCACGCGTGAAATCATCACTGAATATATATATTTATATTTTTTTTATATATCTTTATTTCCAGCTCGACTTGACAGCTATACATAGATACAGATAAATTAATAACAATAAATAGACTGGGGAATAATCGCATCAAGAGACACCCCTAACGAAATATAATTGTGTAACAATATTATTATTAATAATAAAAATTAGTTAATTTATACATAATATGTATGTTAGGATAAAAAATGATTAAATTTAGATTATAAAATATAATCTAATCTAATTAAAGAACACATAATTATGATGATAATAATAATTGACTAGCTACATAACAGATAGAAACTAAAACAAAACTATGAAATTTTCTGTCAATGATGAATTATTAGTTTTTTACAGCGAGATAAGACGAAGATATTCAAAGACGAAATTTCAATGTTATATTTAATTGTTCCTTCAACGTATTCCAATTTGTGGTGGCATGAGTTTCGTTTTTAAACTCTTTTTTTGTCCCAATTTGTAAGTCTTGGGGAAATTGTTTGTCTCTGACGAACCACGAAGCATTAACATCAATTCTCAGAATTTTATTCTGGAAAATTTTAAGCCTTTTGAAATGGAGGGAGAGCCCCATACACCACAACCGTACATGATCAGTAGTCTAAGGATGCTACGGGAGATTAAAATAGTAATATCTGGTTTCAGGTGCGATTTCCTATTCATAATGAGGTTTACCACAGCTAGCCAAGAATATGCCTCGGTACGTTTTTTGCTTATGCGACTCTTCCATGTCAAATGGCGATCTAGAGGGACTCCAAGGTATCTTATGCCTTTGTTTTGATCACTCCATGTTTCGGTTTCATTGTTCACTCAGGATTTGAAGGGTGGGGCAAAGTGAACATTCTTTCTACGCATTCGCGTGGGTTGAGATAATTTATTTACATTGTAGTACCAATTCAGATCGTTCAAGCTGATCTGCAGCACATTACGTGCTTTGGCTATGTCTTCATGTTCATGGTTGTAAAACACAGTGATGTCATCAGTGAACATAGTTATTGTTGCTGTGGGTAGATAAAAGTAAAGGAAGAACAAACCCCCGTGGAGTACCTGCATTAATACATCTGGTTGAAGAGAAGTTGTTGTTAACTCGTATTGAAAATGTTCATACCTTAAAAAATGAATTAAGAATTTTATGTAATGTTTGAGTTAGCAATTGCATTATTTTTTTATCTCGAACCCATGTGCAATGTATTTGGTTGATCTTGATAGCTAGTGTGAAGTTGAATTCGTGTCCTGGAAATCAAGATTGATACGATTGGTATGGAAAAACGAGAAGGGTCGATTTTTTATTACTGATTACGAAACTTGCCTGAAATAGGTCATACGCTTATTACTTCGAACATGAAGCGTATCTTTTCAATCAAAAGTCCTGAGAACAATAGTAAATGCCCCTTATTATGTCGGCAACAAAACCCTTCATAACGATCTCAATATACCTTACATTCTCGAACTAATCCCTTCCAAGTTCATGAAATTCCATAGTAGCCTATCCAACCACCCTAACCCCATAGCACAGTCATTGCACTCCACCACTTATCCCTATAATCCTCCTCAGTGACTAAAACGGCAGAGGCCTCGTGGCCTGCTATAAATGCGTAACATTGGGAGTCCTGGCAATGGCCAGCTTCTCCAATCATGTCCTTAGCGTAAATGGCTCTCACGCTCTTAGTAAGCCTCCGCTGGCTCTTATCCTGTGACGCGGCTGATGGAGGAGCGTGGGGGACTTCCCAAGACTCCGCTTCCTCTTTCGCATGTGAGGGAGGTGACAACCATGTGGATTTTGGAGGTCTCTGGGCTGTTTGCAAATACTGTATGAATGAGCGAGTGAATGAAAATTGTAAATATGGTAAGAATAAAAAACATTTATCACAATTACTTATTGCCCAATGAGGCAGATTGCAATTTTATCATAATAAAGTTATTGTTGTATGTCGTGATTTAGTCAGGCATAGACTAATATCTTCAGGTAATTGCCTGTCCGATATTATTTCTGGGTGTTTAAAACCTCTGACAAGGTTTTATAGATTCGAGTTTCTGCCGATTGTTATTAGAGGAAGGTCACTGCTCATTTTATCCAGTCTATATTTTTAGTGTTTAGTCACAGAGGTATCAATGAACCCATGAAGTTAGTTTGGCAAGAGTATCCTGAAGTTTTTAAGTATGCGTGTATGGAGCATGAAGAAATTATCAGAAATTGACATCATTTTAAATTCCCTGATAAGGACACAACTTGGTGGGTGGTGAATATTCCATCACACATTTCAGCCAATGACTGGCGCGTTATTGGATGGGGATATTACTTTAGGGGCAAGTGCTTCAACTTTCATGGACAAGAGCAATGAATGTTTGAACGGGCCAAGCCAAGTTTTCACCTTGTTCTCTCATCCCCGTCTCCATAATGTATGATAGGGAGCCGACTTAAGAGATGAGTTTGTTCGCTCGTTGTTCTCTTTACCTACTAATGAATTACCTTCAAAATGGATAACGGATTATGCAGTGTTTTTGGAGTGTCATTATAAGAAAATGGGTTTGATTAATAGCTATTTATGGAACAGGGACTGTAATAACTGTTTATTTACAGTTTCATTAATTCATCGTGCTCATGCTTGTCAAGAAGCTTGCGAAAAGATGCTTATATTCGTATGAAAGACATTTTTTTTTTGTTATATTTATTAATGATGCAAAAAATATATAATACTACCCGATAGCGAATGGACGATAATAACCATAGGCATGGATCGCATGAGGGAGAGAACATCTGCTGAAGGATTATGTTGATGGCATTGAATTTAAATTAAGAAATCCCCACTCCAGTACCTTCCGAGTCGTGGTGGTGTGTCAGCTGATACTTGATAGTCCAAGTAAGTGAGCATCCAGATGTCTCTTTAATTTAATGGAATTGACCCTGGAGAGTCTTGATGTAAGTTTGTACTTGTAGATTTGCACCTGTGATGAATCGAAGTAGATTCGAATAAAATCTTTCTACTACCATCTGGTTTGATTGTCCCATAAATATGTGCTTCATATGCCCAGACGGGTCTTTGTAAGTAAGTGCCAGTTCAGTTGATGTACCAGATGTAGCCGTGATGTTTTTTTTGTTTTTTTTTCCTAACCTCTCAAATAATTAAGATTATGGATAAGGGAAAAATAAAGGAATTTATTTGGGGTGAGTGGATCCTTTTACTAGGAGTACCTGTTAGAAGGTGGAGTGAGGGATTTAAGGAGTGTGGGAAGCCTCGGTAGAGGTGGAAATGTTGCAGTGCGGTAGTGAGAGTCCACTGAAGGCTGAGCCTAGAGTCTCTCTAGGCATGTAGTGCAAGCTCATTCAGTTGGATAGCAGTGATGGGTGCCCGTCAGAGGCTTGGTTGGCCAATGGGCGGTAATGTTCACCATTTGGTCTGCTTTCCCAGATCTAGAGTGTTGCCATCTTGCCGGCAGTGGTGGGGGTGTCAGATCTTGGAATAGGGGGTTTTTGCAATGTTTCATCGAGTCGAAGAATTTGATGTCTTCTTCTGATGGCTTCGGTGATGGTGGGGACCTCGAACTTTTCGTGGATGTCAGGAGCCTTCATTTTACGAAAAGGGTTATGCCATAGTGCCGTGCCCAGGATGTTGTTCTAGAAGCTCTGGAGTCTAGTTATGGTGCTGGTGTGCAGAAAACGGAAAAGCGGAGTTCCAAACAGCAGTGCTGGCCTCAGGACGCTCTGATATATGAGCAGTTTCAGCCTCAGGGATATAGCCGGGCTTGTGATGAGATGCTGTAGAGAGTAGTAAGTCCTACGTACTCTTCTGCAGGTGTGTGCTGAACGTCATGTGTCTGCCTAGGTTGATGCCTAGGTAGCATATGCTATTGGCAAGTTTGCAATAAGTCCCGTCTATGTTGAAGCTGGGTGGAAGCTTTCTTTTCCCGTTCTGGAACGAGAAAACGATCCTTTGCGTCTTGGCTGGGTTTGCCTGTATGTGGACAGCTCGTAGTCTGTCGGTGATTAACTGACTGGCACCCTCTGCAGCCTTTAGAGCTTTCGCTGGGTTGAGGCTGGTGCTGTAGACCCCAATGTCGTCCGCATACGCCACTACCTTACATTTGGAGTATGGTGCTCCTACTATGTGCGTGGTGTAGATGTTGAAGAGTAGGGGTCCCAGCACCGACCCTTGGGGAACTCCGACGATGAGATTTTTTCTAGTGGTTGATATGGTTCCTATTCGCACAGAAAAGTTTCTTCCTGCGAGATAGTTTGTATTTTGTGATCGACAGTGTGGGATTCACGATTGTCGTTTATAGATTGCTAATCCTGAATACTTTACTGCTCTTGTATGGAATAGAGGTTGTTGATATATAACAACCGGATGTAGAGAGGGGGTAATACTTACGATGCAGCGAGGATATCAAGCGCACTTCTTTATGTTGATTTTTTTTCCATGTAAATGTTATGTAGGAGTTAAGTTAGTTAAACTGAGGCTTGTGTTCCACCTTTATTTTATGTAAGAATGGTTGCGTCACCTAGGCAAGAAACTGTCAGTGCGTTCGAAAATGTGGGTATATCAAAAGTGAGAGAGGCATAGACATGATAACGAAACAAAAGAAAGATATCGTTAAACACTTAATGACACCGAAAAAGCGGTCTTTTAATAGCAGAATTTATTAGTAACCATGAGGTATAATTTATCTTACTTTATGTCTAAATGTCTAACCCTATTGAAAACTCGCGCTACGTCTATAATTCGGTGACATATAACGTCTTCCCTAAAGCTGTTATAATTAATTTAAGTAAGAAAAATCAAGATGTTATACTTTTGTAATCAGTATTTCATTGAGCGTTTATTGCGTTGCACTCATTGTTCTGTTCATCTCTGGCTGATCCATTCTTTTTAGGGTGAGATAGGACCCGTCACCATACTGGAAACTAACCATTAAGGTAAAGTGAGCCGCCTCAAAGTTGAGACATAAAAAAGGGTGGGACTACACAAAATATTTGATGAATGAGATTTCTAAATATTGAAGTACAACATAAGTGAGTTGTCATGTTGTTAATCTTTTAAGGAGGTCTTCGAGAAGGTGGAAAAGCGCCTTCATATTTGTGCACACTGAATATAAAATAAATGTTTTTAAGGTTCTGATTATCATGAATTCCAGCCTAAATGGTGCCCCATAAGAAAATAAATCGCACTGACCCCTAAATAGTTCCATCAAAATATTCCGTTAATTATATTTATTTAGTGCTTACTATTAGAACTTTACTATCATTGATTTATTATATCTATTGTATGTATCATGTATTGAATATCATCTCAAAATCAAAATTTTTTGTTTACTCTCAGCTAGTATTTTACTGACATTATTTCAATGTAAAAACATATCTTCTTTTTCTCACTTTTTTTTTACTGATAGAAATAACTTTTTCCTTCCCAAAATATTTTGAGACCCTCGCAATGCAGTTTACTGGGTGAAAGGGCATCGTAAACGAATTTCCTCGGTAATGCTGTGAGGTTGCAAATATGATTATTGGGCCTTGTGAAGTTTTCGTTTAAGGGAGACCCAAAAGGTTATAGGCTATAGCTTCGCTCAAAAGATGTATATCAGTTATTAAGGTATATAAAGCGGTCACAGGTATTTCTAAAAATAAATGAAAGCAGATTGAAATTATCGGAGAAAAAAGTAGTATTATAATTTTTGACACAAAATGTAATGTTTGTTTTGCAGTATCCGTATTGCTTTTGTTGTTTTTTTGTAAAAGCCAACATAAAGACTGTTTTACATCTATCGAAAAAGTATAAATAAAATAGATATTACTTTGATTGATTTTTAATTTTCAATGATATATGAATAATAACTTACATACAACACAATCTTAAAAATAGCCAAATTAAGTCTAGACATATAAGAAATGTCCATATATATACGTGTGTACCAAATACTATTCACTGATGGATCAGTCCATTTCAAGGACAAGAATGCTTAGGAATTAGACATTTTGACTGGTGATTCTTCTTATAATTTAGAGGTGCACTAAGAAAGATTTGCAAAATTTGATTTCTAAGTGGCATGAAGCTAAATCCATTTATTAGTTTATTTCCGGGTTAAGCTAGAGCACAGAAATTTCACATGACGATATGTATGTTATGTGTATTTTTATAGTAACCCGAGAATGAGAGTAATTCAATTCCCGCGATAGTTTTGGTAGTGACTGCTGGCAGTTTATTACTGCTTTGAATGAAATCAAGGAGCCATATTTCGTTGGAACTATTCGGCAGTCAGTGGTTGTGACGTCATCGATCCAGTCTTCCACTGCTGTCAGTCACTGCTATCGCTACCACGAGCAGTTTCAGCAAGAACGTACCCTTATAGAATCAGTAAAAGTTCAACATTACTCATAATGTAGGCAGGTATATCTGATGCAAGCAATATAAGATTATAAGAGCCCACAAAATATAGTGCTGCTAAAACGTTACACCCTAATCCCTCTACCATCGCTGGGATTCTCACCTGGACCGCAAGGCTTAGCAAACAAAGGTATTGCGTGGGTAGTAAACTGTTTGTTATGAGGGCATAAATTAGGGCCACCGCAAAACCGCCGAGCATTTCTCAATGTGCTCCCGTGGCTGGAATCTGCAACTCTCCACTCATCGACTATTGTTCCGGCACTGGGTGTCTGTTCTTCTGTTGGCCAGACTGACGAATGGAGTTCTAACGAATTAGCAAGCAATTACAACTTTGTGGCCTCAGTGGATGAAGCTTCTATTGTCTTGTTCTAGGGACAATGGAACTCAATGGGTTTCTGATATTGTGCCAGCAGTGACTTGGGTTGAGTATCATTCTACTCAGAGGGACCCACTTCTGATATATTTCATACTTATCATTAGCAATGTCGATTATTTGTCAAACCGTTGAAAGAGATAAATAAAATAGAATTTTGATTAAAGGGACTAACTGTATAGAATAGAAGGAAAGAGTAAAGTTTTAGGTTGTACAGACAGTTCCGTTTAATTTTTATTGATCCCGGATTGGCTTAAAATTTAGGTCTTGAAATAGGGGGGTGGGGTATGATAGTGGAAAAATTGCCTGGGATGATGTGACACCCTGTGAAAGTTTATTAAATTTCACACAGTTTGCATCCTATTTTAAGAAATAGCATTGTTGAAACTATTACATACTATAAATAAAAAGTACTCAGGACTTCAGTTTCTTAATGTCTTGTTACATTGGTTGGGGGGGGGGGGAGGCATTAAAGGCATTAACCAGCTGCCTAGTATATGTCTTTGATAAGTGGTCAGATATCTAACATGAAAAGCAAAACTGAAAGTCAGGATGGGCAGTGGAGAGTAAATGTGACTTAAGAGGACTTGTCAGCATTTATTTTGAATGTCCGTTAGGAGAAGTTGAATTATATAAAATAAATTAACATATAAATAATTTTAACTATTTTCTTTGCAATATGGCATATAAATCATTTAATAGTAAATACTTCTATAAAGTTGGTTAGTTATTCGGTATATCCAGTTATCCCCTTCTGGTAACTAAATCATAAAGATTCAAATAGTTGTTTGGTAGTGCGTAAAAAATACCGGAATGAGGGAATGTAAACGTGGAGGTCATAATAAATATTATTCCTGAAAAAGGACAGAACGTGTGAATATACAAGTATGTACTCGTATATACCATCTGTAAAAGTAAGTCATGCTAAGTAGGATTGCTCATTCAATTGAATATATTTGTATGCTCTTTAACCGAGCATGAACTGCTAATTAAGCACTAATTTCTTTCTATTCGACGCAATTCAATCCAAACTTTTTCATCTCGAGCTGGTTATTGAAAGTGTTTTAGTCAAATAGGTTGGTTGTAGCATTGAAAAATGTATCCCCCAGCCGTTCTGGCCATATACCACCCTGATGCATGGTCCCATTGACCACTTGAGTGGTCAACATCACATCTTAAGCATACATCTATGCCTGGTTAAACATTTAACATAATCCTACCAATAGGATGGAATAATTTATTTTTATCATTATGTATGCGCACACAATTAAGCCTTCTTAAGGACTTTCATCCAGGCGAGGGAGTTGAATGAACTTCGGGCAACGTTTCACTCGGTAACGGAGGCGGCACTTCAAAAGCTGCCGGTAGTAACTCTACCATTTTTCCGGATTAAAAGGATGAAAAAAAAAAAAAACGGAAAGAGAGTAAGAAGCAAAAAGTAAAGCAAAAGCGAGGAAAAAAAAAATGGTTGCCTCACGTGTCGTTTTAGCTTAACACTCGTTAGCACCCGGGTTGCGGCACCAGTTATCGTCTCCCGGCTGTAGACAATCAGAAAAAAAAAGACCATCCATATTCTGATGGTAATAATTCACACAGGTTCAATTGTTAACTGACTTTATTATCTTCTCATCCTCTGTTTATACACAAGGTTTGTTTACACTAGGCCCTGTGGTATTAGGCTTAACATTGTCTTGCCACTAGCCAAAATATATATATATATATATATGTAAGACAATTATTAAAGGTGGGGTGAATAAACTGAAATCAGTTTCTCTGTAAACAAAGATAGCAATTTTATTCACTATATATTATATTATAACAATTATTAATATTGATTTACACAATCTTACCTGTAAACAAAGAAACGACAATTACAGTTTCTAACCATCAATTCTCTATTTACACTATTTTATTTTACACACTATTTACATGTTCTGTTATCTCACATAACCTTCTCTATCTGATAACTGCTGCTCCATCTGGTGGGGGCCAGTGGAAGC
The DNA here is from genome assembly GCA_930367205.1 of Acanthosoma haemorrhoidale. Classification (NCBI taxonomy): domain Eukaryota; kingdom Metazoa; phylum Arthropoda; class Insecta; order Hemiptera; family Acanthosomatidae; genus Acanthosoma; species Acanthosoma haemorrhoidale. The sequence goes on from OV884011.1 coordinate 139,675,823, forward strand.
AGCACGGCAAATTCAAATGAAAGAGAGATCACTTTCATTACATCTCCCCTCTCTGAGGTGAAAATTCTTTGAAAATTTTCAGTCTGGTAATATCGGAAGTAATTTTGTTATGTGAAAGAATCCAGTTTCTTGCTTTCCTCTTCCGGTATTTATTTTATATATTGAATTTGATATCTTTTCTGTTATTTCAAAGGGGCCAATTTTTAATTCATCTAGTTTATTCCTGTTTAATTTGTTGCCATTTTCTATATATACTGTATCTCCTGTGTTAAATTCCCAATGTTTTCTTGATTTATCAAATATTTTCTTGTTATATTCATGAGACTTTTTTGTTCTTTCTAAGGCTAATTTACTGTCATTCATCTAGTTTTCTTTATTGTTTCTTTTTTTTAATTCTTCAGGTAAAATGCTAGTATCTGTGTCATCCAATAAATACTTGGGTGGAAAACCAGTTACTGTATGTTCTGTTTCATTATATTTATCCACACATTCTTTAGCGACTGTTGTCCAGGCTCTTTTCTTCCCTTTTTCGTTCATTTTACATCTGATTTTATTGACTAGAGTTTGATTTAGTCTCTCATTTAAACCATTGGAAAAGGGTGCATTAACTGCTGTAAATATCAATCGAACCTCCTTTTCCCTTAGGAAATCTTTGAATTCTCTTGAGTTGATTCCTGGGTATTGATCTGTAAGTATTATACCTATTTTCTCTGCTTCCAGCACATTATTTACTAACTTGATGAAGTCAGTGGCACTCTGAGTTTTTGATGTTGAAATGAATGCATATCTTGTGAAGTGGTCAATAAGCAGGTGGAGGGAGGTATCTTTTGGTTGATCGTTGTCCTCCAAAACCTCCATTATTTCGAATGGTTTTGTTGCTGGTCCTAGTTGTGACATTAGCCCATATTTTTCTTGCCCTCTGGATTTGTTTTTAATACATATTTCACAGGTTTTACATACTTTTTTTATATTTGCAGTTATATTTTTTGCTGTATAATAAGGGCATACCCTATTCATCATTTGTTTAATTCCTATATGGCACCATTCAGAATGTATTTCTTTAATGAATTCTAAACTTAAGTTTTCAGATAAAATTATCTTTTCTTTATTTCTTACTTTTTTATAGAACACTCCATCTTTTTCTATTAATTTTGTTTTGGTGTTTTGTAATATTCTATTTTCCTCTTGATCTTTTTTAATTTCTTGTATTTTTATCAAATTAACTATTTTTAGGATTTCTTCTTTATTTTCAATTGGTTCTAATACCGGGTTTCTGCTCAAACTATCTGCTTCGGTATTATCCTTTCCCGGAATGTATTTAATTTCAAAATTGTATTGTGACAAATAGTAAGTTAATTCACCAAGTTCTTCATCCGTTCTTGCTCTTATGCTTAAATTTTCTAATGGTTTGTGATCTGAAAATACAGTGAATTTTCTTCCAATTAACTAGTATTGCCAATATTTTAATGCCTCTTTGATTGCCAAGCACTCTAAATAAATTGCTTTTTTCCTTTTTTGTTGTTCGCTTAATTTTTTTGAAAAGTATGCTACTGGCTTTTCTTTTCCATTGTTTTGTACTTGTTTCAAAACTGCACCAATACCTTCTAGAGATGCATCTGTATAAATTCTTATTGGTAAATCATTATCAAATATTTCTAACACTGGCTGGGAACATAGCAATTTCTTTACTTCTGCAAAGGATTTTTCACACTCTTCCGTCCATAAGAATTTTTCATTTTTCCTTAATAATTTATGCAGTGGATCAATCAATATCGAGCTTTTTGGTATATACTCGTGATAAAAATTAATTTTTCCTAAAAATTGTCTGATGTTCTTTTGGGTTTTTGGAGTTGGAAAGTTTTTTATTGAAATTAGGTTGTCCTTTATTGGTCTTACTGTATTGTGTTGTATTATGTGTCCAAGGTATTTTGCTGATTCTGCTGCGAATGTACATTTTTTAAATTTTAATCGGAAACCTTCATTGACTATTGCTTTTATTACTTTTTCTAAATGTTCTATATGTTCTGTGAATGATTTCGAAAAAATTAAGATGTCATCTATATAATTTTCTGAAAAGTCTTTTAAATTGTGCTTTCTTAAGATGCTGGATAAAATTCTTTGGAAAATAGCTGGTGATGTCTTTAAACCGTAGGGTAGGCATGTCCATTGGAAGTGCCCTTCTTGTGTGACAAATCCTGTTTTCTGTCTATCTTCAATGCGTAATGGAATTGACCAAAAAGCGGAATTTATATCTAGTGTGGTGAAGTATTTGCAGTTTCTTGTTTGTATTATTAAATCATCTATTAATGGGAATGGTTGAGCTTGTGGTATAACTAGTTTGTTCAATTCACGAAAATCTATACATAATCTTGATCGCTTGTTTTCATCTCTTTTGAATGCTAGGGTCACGGGGGCAGCGAATGGACTATAAGACTCTTCAATTAGATCATTTTGTAATAATTTTGCCACCTGATCTTCTATTTCCTTCTTATCTGCTATAGTGGATCTATACGGCCTTTTGCTGCAGAATCTGTCCACCAGTAAGTCAATTCTAGCTTCGTACTCCTTAACCGTGCCCACATCATATTTGTTCCTGGCAAATACTGTACTGTACTTTTCTATCAGTCTTTCTATCGTAATCTTTTTCATATTATCTAAGTGATCTAATTTTATTTTGAACCCGTCTTCTTCGATATGTTCATTAAAATTCACTTTAACTTCTTCATTTTTTTCTTTCTTTTTCTGAGTATTTCCTGTTTTATCTTCTTTCTTCTGTAATATTTGTAGATTCTCATTTTGAATTAATCTAAATTTTTTGATAATATCTAATCCTATAAGAAAATCTTCAAAATCATCTCTCTCTACAATGAACACATCAACATATTTTTCTATGTCAAAAATTTTCACTTTTATGGTTACTAAACCTTTTGTTTGTGTCACACCATTGACTGTTTTTAAATATATCTTATTAACGTCTTCTGTTTTTTTCTTTATCTTAATTAATTTTGTATTTATTAGAGAGACTTGGGATCCTGGATCATATGTCCCATTTACCTGTAACTTCTTTTCTAATAATATTTTTACTTTAATCAATGGTGTGATTATTCGTTTTTTTGTTCTGTATTTAGATCTACTTCTAATACTGAGTTGCTTCCTATTATTCTAGTTTCATATTTGTCTCTCTTTTTAAACCAGCATGAAGCTTCTGGATGATATCTGATACCTTTGTTTAATTGTTCACAATTATTGCATGGCTTTTTCTCTTTGAATTTATGTTTACTAAAAAGTTTTTCATCTTTCTTTTTTATAAAATTATTTTTGTTCGCTAGACCCTCACATTTTCTAATTTCGTGAAATAATTTGGTAGAATTCTCACATTTTTCCTTATCTAACTTATTTCTAATGAACTCAGGTAAGCCTGCAGCTATAAGCATCACTAAAGTCTGTGAACTAATGTTCTCATCCATATCTAACAATAATTTCTCTTTTTTCATGGCGTATTCCATCAGTAGACCTTCTTTATACCTATATGATATAGCATGCATTCCTGTACTCCATCCTTGGTCTTCAAAAGTTTCCAAAAATTTTTCTTTCCAATCAGACCACACAGAGTCCATTGTTAATATTGTTAAGGTTAAGTACCAGTCTAAGCATGATTTTTCCATAAACAACCTTAATATCTCAATCTTATTATTGTCTTCACTGATTCCACATCTTCTACATTCTTTCTCAAACATCTCTAGCCACTGTTTAGCATTTGAGTGTTTACATGTAAACTTCTCAACCATGAACTTCTCTGCTATATGTTTTAAATTTAGCTCATTCTCTTTATTTTGTGTGAATTCAACCATCTTATCTTTATTCACTACTTGTTCTAAATATAAATTATCAAACATTACATTACCTTCTTCATCAAAATATATTGTTTTTATTTTCTCGGTTAATGTAATCCAGACTCTCTTCTGTTGACCTCTTTGAGTAAAACTGTTCCTCAATCTTTTATAAATAAGTGTCTTAGTCAATTCTTTATGATCACTCATAAAGCTTTTCTCATGGGGCAACACATATTCTTCGTTTTCTTCTGTTTTAATTGTGGTAATTGAGAGAACATTTGTCTTCTTATCCTTCGGTGATCCCACAAAGTTAAAGGTGAATTGCAGTCTTTTCGCCATTGTAACTCCTATTGTCGTTTTGTAAGACAATTATTGAAGGTGGGGTGAATAAACTGAAATCAGTTTCTCTGTAAACAAAGATAGCAATTTTATTCACTATATATTATATTATAACAATTATTAATATTGATTTACACAATCTTACCTGTAAACAAAGAAACGACAATTACAGTTTCTAACCATCAATTCTCTATTTACACTATTTTATTTTACACACTATTTACATGTTCTGTTATCTCACATAACCTTCTCTATCTGATAACTGCTGCTCCATCTGGTGGGGGCCAGTGGAAGCAGCACGGCAAATTCAAATGAAAGAGAGATCACTTTCATTACATCTCCCCTCTCTGAGGTGAAAATTCTTTGAAAATTTTCAGTCTGGTAATATCGGAAGTAATTTTGTTATGTGAAAGAATCCAGTTTCTTGCTTTCCTCTTCCGGTATTTATTTTATATATTGAATTTGATATCTTTTCTGTTATTTCAAAGGGGCCAATTTTTAATTCATCTAGTTTATTCCTGTTTAATTTGTTGCCATTTTCTATATATACTGTATCTCCTGTGTTAAATTCCCAATGTTTTCTTGATTTATCAAATATTTTCTTGTTATATTCATGAGACTTTTTTGTTCTTTCTAAGGCTAATTTACTGTCATTCATCTAGTTTTCTTTATTGTTTCTTTTTTTTAATTCTTCAGGTAAAATGCTAGTATCTGTGTCATCCAATAAATACTTGGGTGGAAAACCAGTTACTGTATGTTCTGTTTCATTATATTTATCCACACATTCTTTAGCGACTGTTGTCCAGGCTCTTTTCTTCCCTTTTTCGTTCATTTTACATCTGATTTTATTGACTAGAGTTTGATTTAGTCTCTCATTTAAACCATTGGAAAAGGGTGCATTAACTGCTGTAAATATCAATCGAACCTCCTTTTCCCTTAGGAAATCTTTGAATTCTCTTGAGTTGATTCCTGGGTATTGATCTGTATACATATATATATATAGGTAAGGAAAGTATTCTCTTTTTAATTTGAATTGGTTGCGCTGCTTCCACTGGCCCCCACCAGATGGAGCAGCAATCCGATAGAGAAGGTTATGTTTGGTAAACAAAGTTGTAAATAGAGTGTGAATATAGAAGTGATAGTTATAAACTGTAATTGTCGTTTCTTTGTTTGCAGGTAAGATTGTGTAAATCAATATTAATAATTGTTATAATATAATATATAGTGAATAAAATTGCTAACTTTGTTTACAGAGAAACCGATTTCAGTTTATTCACCCCACCTTCAATAATTGTCCTACATATATATATATATATATATATATATATATATATAGAATTTTTAGACACTCTGAAATGAAAGGGCGAGGACACATTTGCCACAAGAAGAGACGATTCCTAACACAAATTAGCAAAGTGGGACACATCAGCCCGCGACGCATTGTTCGGCTCGATCACAGTTGTATGAAACGACCTCATAGACATATAAAAAACATCTAGGAAATCAATGATTAAAATTTGATACAGAATAACCTAAACGTGAATGATGAAATCAAAATACAGCCATACTTCCTTCACTCCTTCTGATCATTCATTTGACCATCTTCTAGGAAAAACGTTATCTTCCTATTAACTCCTTTCAGATAAGAATTAGTAAGATTGTATTTCTTTAATTTCTTCCCAAGAATTTCATCTGTTTTTTTTTTCACCGAGACTTTTTTCCCCTCTACATCCAGGGTGTTGATTGATCTTCCTTCACCGTTACAGCGTCTGTTGAAAAAAACTCTCTTGTAACGGTGAAAGAATATTTACATATATTTCTTATATCTCCTTTCACTCCCATTTTCAAACTATCTAAACAAAAGAAACCACAGAATAAACGTGTAAAGTAGGGTTAGAATCGGCTATGATACAAAATATAGGAAGTGAAATAAAAATTGAACAGACCACCGATAATGTAAGAAAAAAAACAACACTGTTCCTGGGTAAAAATGACCTTTGCAGTTGGTAAAATCCCAATAAATTTATTTACTGTTTCAGAATTTTGAATTTTATCACATTCTAAAAAAATTGTATGGCCTAAGAACATAAGAATATGCACACATTTCTTATCGTCATTACATTATATTAGTGTCATTATTTAAGTAGTGCAGTACAAAATGAGGTACGTTGTTATTATCAATCGTCACTTCTATTATAATCGTATAAGTCTTTAATATTAATTTTTGAATTATATAATATGAGGACGTAATAATTCAATTTTAACTGTCGATAGCGCTTCTGACACTACTAAAAATTTTTTTTGGAAGGCTGAAGTTAATCATTTATTCAATACCGTTTCTCACTTAACTGAAATGAGTCATGTTACAGGAACTGGATCCATGGGATGCCCGGAGTACAGATAACTCATCCCTTCTGTTGTTTAGGAAGTAAGGATCTGAATTTTGATGTGATCACTGGCCCTGCTGGTAGTATCGCAAAGAGCGAGTAGGCCTATTGCAGTTTAAATTATTGCCATGAACTGTGCACACTAGCTTGGAACGTGGTCTGTCTACAGAAATTCCAATAAACCACGTTCTGTCCATGGGGCCTTGGAAGGGCATAAAAAAAAACTGTTTTTTATTCAGGAACGCAGATAAATTACTGTAAGAGTCTACACTGAAGAAAGCTTGAGCAGCCGATGGTAAGCTAAAGAAAGACGGCCAGACACCTGAAACAAACATTATAAAAATTAAGCCCAAAAGTATTTAGCAGGCTTTGAACATCAAATAGCCCGGAGGAACTGGTTTTCCTTTCAGGTGGGCTCAGAGCAATCCTATTTTTTAGTGTTGTCTGTCTATCTGCTATATGATAAAGATTATAAAATGACTTAACCCTTCGGTATTTTTAAAGGTATATTAGTATTTTACTGTTGGACATTTTATATTGTTCTGTGGACACTAAAAGTTTTTCTACATAAAAAATTTTACAGTGTCATTCGTTTATTTTATTTATTTCTGATCTTTTATTATCAGTATTCTGGAATTTATTTGACAATGCACCATATTTTTATTTTATTTATGTCATATATTTGTTGATTAATTCAAGTAATATACACAACGGGTCATAGGTACCATCATACACGTAATATAGCGAAAAGGGGAATTCGTTTTAAAATGTGACCTGTTGGGAGGATCTACTGTAAGGAGGGAAATCAAAAACAAAATTGTCTACCGCTTGCTCACAGTCAGTTGACAAAGCCGGAATGAATCTACATTTTAAGCAGACCGCTGTGCGTCAGCTATTGGGGGTTGGGTTAGCTCGAATTAGTTGTATTTTTTTAAAGGATAGTGGCCCTCTGGATGGCAGAGACAGGTCAAGGCAAGATAAGACAGGAGAGGGAGAGTCCTTACACTAGCCCAAGGCTATAATATCCGGAAGGCAAAAATCTGAATACTGCCAACGTAAATGTGTGTTTCTCTCGTTCACCATTATTTATATTCTAATTCTAGTCTCAAATTTCTTTTTAGCAAACCATATCTCTGGGTGTTGTCTCACGTCCCTTCCTCTTAACTGTAGAGTATTTTTAATTGGTTGGATGTGAGAAACGCCATGCCCACCGATCTGTCACTGACGCTTGGTTCCTTTCTTGTAATATATTTTAGTGCGTACCCTTGGTGGTCTCTTACAGATGCGGTTTTTACTAAATTCTGTTAACATCGTACCCTAGGGGCTTAATTTCCTTATTTCCGCTCGGTTGGCTATTACATTTTCATATAAAACACATAACCACGCTTGTCCCTAACACATATATAGTCCAGTCATTGGGTAGTTTTACCTTCCAAATGGTCAGGTAGACTTTTCTTTTTAACTTTTAGATATTAGTAGTAGTAAGCAGAATATTACTTTTAAACCTACCCCCTCCCGGAATATTTCCTTATGTTTGGAGGAATATGTTAGCCCTGTAAGCAGAACAAGAACGTCTATTTCCTCATTTAATACTACATTGTCATAAACTGATGCTTGGGAAACAGCTATGTTGATAATCAAGTCGTTTGCATATTTTATCTGCCTGTTTCATTTTCATGCCTTCTTTCCCCTTGACTACCCTAGGTATCTCCAGGTTAAATGTAACCATTATATTGGAGCAGTAGTGATTCCTCACGTAGGTTATTTACCATAAAGTTGTCACTACGATGTCATAACACTTTATGCAGCAGGATTTATGCGGGGGGGGGGGTTATACTGGATCCTGGATTGGTGTGAATTTGTTATATAGGGAAGATTTTGTTCCTCGCCGCAAACAATGACGTGGAAAAAGGGGCAAGTTTGACTAACCTGAACCTCCAACCAATCCCACTGATGATTGACATAAAACCACTACTGGGAAAGGGAGAGTCCTGAGAAAGCCTATCAAACAGATTTTTTGTTTTTTTTTCTAAATCCAAATCCTCTTGTTTAATACGTCCCATCACTCGTACCATACTATTTTTAACATCAGCCTTCATCACTCTATGAATTGAGTTTTGTTGTGGATAAGGGCATTTCATTTGTTGTTTCTCAAAACTTTCAGCAGTATATAAAACGCATTGTGTTTGAAAATTAAACGAAACTGTGCTTGATCGAGGCGTTCAGGTGTTTAATTGGGTTGAGAATCTCGTCGAAGAGAAGCCAAAATTAATTTTGTATGATTGTAACTCTTCTGACAATCATTATGCAATTTTACTTCAGTCTTTTAAAAACCGACGGTGATCGGGAATTTTCACCTAACACTGGAATCTCGAAGTCTCTCAAATCTGACAAACTAAGTTAGCAAATAAAACTCCCGAAACAGGAAGCGCTCATAGTTTGATTGGTTTAAAAACAGCACTACAATGATGGAGCTGCAATTGAAAAGAACGGAGGAGGAGGTTTAACAGAGGGTGAATGCTAGGTACTACAAGTATGAAAAGTCTTATGATCTTAACCTGGTGCAGAAACGTCAAGCTTGTCAACGACACGAGATATCACAGAGTTAGTGACGTTTATTGGAATGTTAACATGTGTCGTCAATAAGTAACTCCGGTGTAAAAATGGCTCACCATTAACTAGAAACGCAATAAATAACTATAAAACATATTATTATACATAGAAGGATGGAAATGTAGTTATGGAAATTATGGTAAATATAGAAAATGATGTGCAACTTTAAAAAGCTGTATCTCGCTTAAAGTTGGGTTCAAGAAAACATGTTTCAAACAAAGGTTGCAGGAAATTATGTTTTCATTCAAATTTATACAAAAAAAAAGATATTTTCCCTAAACCCAAAAAAGTCCAACATTTTCCAGTTTTTTTGGCTACCAAATATTGTTCCGGGAATGAGAAGGACATCGGGTTGAAAACTCATATTCTTCTTACTACTACCAATATATACAGGATGAAGAAAACCTTTTACCTGATTTTTTGGAAGGACATGAACATTTCATGTCCCTAGCGCCTAAACTAATACGAAACCTTCCCATATTTTTAAAGGATAAAGGACACACTGCCTTTTTGTTTCGTTTAATTTGTAGACTGGTTATTTTCTTTGATTTGATTACATTTTTTCGTCTACAAAGAGTTTAAGTAAGCTGAAAGTATATCTAAATGTAGTTAGCATTCACAGCGACAAAATCACACTGCACCAAATATAAATTCTCCCCATGAAAGGACAAGCATTTGGATATCTTATATTTTTTCTTCAGTTTATTTAAAAACCATAAAATGTCATGTATTTTGATTTATTTTTTAATTGGAACAATGCAAACATAAGGAAATAGCAAGTTTCCTTTTATGTATTGTAAAGCAACCTAGCGGGTATAATTCCAGTGGAAATTGAGATGTTTGAAATGAATTTTCTTTTTCATCAGGAATTTATTTATTCAAATTAGATTCCACTTAAAATGCGTTGTTCTTGCCTCACAATTACCTGCTATTTACCTACTTTTCATTTCAAAACCCCTTAAATGGTAAATTCCAGTTATGAGGTATGATTCAAGTTGGAATTCGAAGCTTCAGGGTTATTTTTATATGAATGACTAGGATATGTTTTTTCAAGAATATATTAATTTGTTCCTTCAATAATTTCCAAGCTACAAATGCTTCGAAATATGTTAAATAGTTTTTCTTGAAAACATAATTACCGGATGTATGGAAACTTAATTGAAAACTAATAAAGCAAGCCAATATTTCTTGCGAATTTCACTTCAAGCCTTCTTAATTAATTACTCAGGCCAACAGGTGTTTTGTGCCGGAGTATTTGGAGGTGATTTCACATTAATTTGATGCTCTAAATTCAAATATGGCATTAGGTTTCTCCTAGGAGCTTAAATATCCAATATATAACATTTTTGTGAAATACACGTTACACTATTTTAAGTTAAATCCATGGGTCAATTAATAAAATAAGCACAGAAGTTTTATTTTTATGTTATACAAGTATTATTATATACAAAGATAGAGGAAACAGTCATCGATAAAACCAACTAGACACTGAACACTTTTGCAGGTTGTTTTCTGTGATATTCTTGAACGCATTTTGGAACAGCCTTTTTAAACTCAAACAGTAATCTGCCCTCTTGTGCGTACCCCATTTTCCTTGGTAGTAAGCCTCCATAGTTTTAATAGTCTGATGAAAACTTTCCTCACTTGTGTCTCCTAAATTTTCAGGAAAAGGGACAAGGGGAAAAATAGTGCACCTCATGTTAAACTGTTAAGCATCTCGTTTACAAGTTCAACATAGTTTTCAGCTTTGCGTTTGCCCATAAAATTTCTGACCACTGCAATAAATGAAGTCCAGGCGTTTTACTGAGCCCCATTCACTTAATGTACGAAGGCAGGATCCGTAATGAGTTGTCCTCTTTGAGGGCCGTCAAATATTCCTGCCTTAATTTTTTCCGTACTCGACTAAGGAATTATTTTGCCTTTATATATATATATATATATATATATATATATATATATATATATATATATATATATATATATATATATATATATTGTAACATTCATGATATTTGAGAATATTATGACCAGCAACCCTTCCATCTGGTCAGCATCGTCCCTTGTGCTCTTAGGAGTGGGGATGAGATAAAGGGCCAGTCTTAGCCTAACAGCCAGAAAGCGAACCAGAGCAAGCTCCCGATTTGGCGGTCACCAACAGAAGAAGAGGAGAAGAAGAAGAAGAAGAGATCAAAAGTAACGTTTATTGGATTATACGGAGATCATCGATTGGGTGATATTGATATTGCTTTTTTATTATGGATCCATTAAAAGAGATTGGGCTCAATTTTCATGTTTTTGTTTGTAATTAGTAGTAACTATCCTTGTTCAAAAGGAATTGAATATTTTTTATATAATTTTTGTCAGCACTCTATACAATTATAATTATTTGTTATAACCATTTTATTTGGAATATATTTCACAATTCCCAGTTTCTCAATTTATTAATAACTAGCACATTAGCCTTGAGATCAGGCGATTCAATCGGGATAAATTCCTATGTCAAAGACATAAAACAATTTGAATTAAAGATCTCATGATGGACCTGCCAAATTAGTTAAGGTAAAGTAATCAATAAAGTAATTCCAACGGATAAAGGAAAAACACCCTGAAATCTCAAACAACTTCGAATCAATTATCACTGAATCTAAGGAAATGTTCAGTGACGTCCCTGGAACTATAAAAGGATTTCAATACCAACTAGAAATCGAAAACGATCTTTCTTTTTTCTACAAAAACTATCCCATCCCTTTCCATCGGATGAAGGCAGTAGAAGAAGAGATCAAAAGATTGATCGAAGGGAATATAATTGAACCAACCAGGAGTCAATATATTTCACCTCTAGTTTGCGTTTATAAAAAAGAAGGTTCCTTAAGATTATGTACAGACGGACGATATTTAAATTCAAGAATTAAATCTGATTACGAGCAGACGAACAACATTGACGAAATACTATCATCATGTCACGACGTAAGAATTTTTTCGACCATTGATTTGACGAAAAGTTTTTACCAAGTAGAGCTCGATAAAAATTCTCGGAAATATACCTCGTTCATATTTAACGGAAGAACTTATCAATATAGAAAGGTCCCATTCGGACTAAAAATAAGTTCGGCCGCCTTGAGCAGAGCGTTAACCCCTATCTTAGACGAATTCCGACCTTACGTACAAATATATGTGGACGACATTATTGTAATGACAAAGGACGTAAAACAACACATCCACTTACTAGCACGACTATTTAAGAAACTAAGAGAATTCAACGTGACAATTAATTTCGACAAATCTCACTTCTTCAAGGACAATATTGACTACGTGGGCTATGTTTTAATCCCCCAAGGGATCAAACCCCAACCGAACAAGGTTAAACTAATCCACGACTATCCTACCCCTAAAAACAGAAAACAACTTAAATCATTTTTAGGATTGACTAGCTATTACCAAAAATTTTCACAACAGTACTCACACTACTACGGACAATTAAACAGACTACTAAAACAACAGGGTAAATGGACATGGACCGATGACGACACTACTACGTTCAACACAATCAAACAGCTGTTCTCAGAAAATCTCACACTATATCATCCTGATTTTTCAAAGACATTTTATCTCGAAACCGACGCTAGTGAATACGCTTTGGGCGCCCAATTATTCCAAATTCACGATGGAAACAAGAGAGTCATCCTATTGGCAAGCCGCGTATTGCAAGGTCCTGAATTCAGGTATACCACCACGGAAAAGGAACTCTTAGCTATTATTTGGTCCACGAAGAAATTCCAAGTATACTTACTGAACAAACCTTTCATCATACGAAGCAATTACAAAGCACTATCATCATTGCATAGAAATTTAAAAGGACAAACACCCCGGTTGCAACGTTGGCGAATCTACCTACAACAATATGACTACGTCATTGAACATATCAAGGGAAAGGAAAACGCCATTGCAGATTTTTTAAGCCGCAACCCTAGTGAACCTCTGGCAAACCAACGTGAAACCAACTTCATCGTTAACCACGTTTCCTTGGAGATAGACCCAATCGCAAATGAGATGTTAGAATCTTTTAGACGCTCATATCCAAGCGACGAAAACCTTTCATTAATGAAAAAAAAAAACACAAGCGAATATTAAGAAAGGAGAAGTAATTTCATTTCAAAATCAAATTACAGACCATCAGCAGACAACAAGCGATAAGGTGAGAAAATTAAAGATAATTCAAAATAAAGTTTTGGATATGAAGAAATTGGAATCTCAAATTCCAACTCATCTTGATGAAACTCCTCTTTGCGTGTTTCATTTGAACAACACTAAAATTAATGAATGGAAGAAAGTTAAAAATAATTACAGGGAGGTTTTTTCTGCTATACCATATGACTACAAAAAAAGAAAAAAATTATAGTTTTCTTTTATTATTTTCATTATTAAATGAAAATAGTACTGATCGGATGACACATAAACTTTAGAAAGTTTATACAAACAAAAACAAAACTATTATTAGAAATGTTGACCCTAGTAAAGTCTATGGAATTATCGGAAGTGAAGCTTTCTGATTTCATTATCACTTAATCTATCTTTTCACTCAGGTGAAATATTCAAATCACCCACACACACACACACAACAATTTTTCTCTATTGTTACTAATTACCAGTAGAATTGTCTAGTATTTTAATTAAAAACCAATATGTATTACTAATCACACTCAACCGTCTTTTCAACAAATGTTTTCCAAATCGCGTTATGTTCCATAAAACAATGTACCTTCGAACTAATCCATACTAATTAGCATAATAATTTAGTTAAGTAAAAAATTAAAACAACTTGTACGCTCTTCAAGCAATTTAAAACCTTGCAAAATTTGAACTATTATTATTATAAACTTTGTAAAATTTCAACACCCGTTATAAACAACCAATTCAACAAATCGAACGCAGCAACAAAATATTGTGGATTTATTGGCAATTGTAACATTCATTAAATTTGAGAATATCATGACCAGCAACCCTTCCATCTGGTCAGCATCGTCCCTTGTGCTCTTAGGAGTGGGGATGAGATAAAGGGCCAGTCTTAGCCTAACAGCCAGAAAGTGAACCAGAGCAAGCTCCCGATTTGGCGGTCACCAACAGAAGAAGAGGAGAAGAAGAAGAAGAAGAAGAAGATATCAAAAGTAACGTTGATTGGATTATACGGAGATCATTCGATTATCGTTTTTTTATTATGGATCCATTAAAAGAGATTGAGCTCAATTTTCATGTTTTTTTTTTTGTAATTAGTAGTAACTATCCTTGTTCAAAAGGAATTGAATATTTTTTATATAATTTTTGTCAGCACTCTATACAATACAGTACTTCTTAGGTCAAGTTTATAACAACTCTTTCCAAAATACAAATATCACCCTTTAATCTACCCTGCACGGCGAGAACTCACTAACTTACCTCAACTCTGGTTGAATCGATGATCACTTAAGTTACCGGATGCTTAGTCCATCTAGTGGATTTTCCTGGAACTAACTAGACAGCAGACTGACAAAAAAGCAAATAAACAGGAACCAATCCTTGTATATGTGATTTAGACCTGGACCAAATGGAGTTAAAACTCCACATTTCGTGTGGAACTGCACTTGAAAAAAGTCTAATCAAAAACGTGAAGTAGATAGAGAAAAACTGATTTCATATTTATATTCAGCTCCCTAAATATAGCTAAAATAAGGTCTTAATTTTTTTCTGGTAGGCCTTTGTTAACCCAAGAGAAAATCCCGGCAATACCCTGATGAAATATACTTTGTAAATGGGTTTTTGGCAACTGTAACCCGGTAGAGTTTAGAGAGATATTTGGATTATACTGAATTTTTGACAAAAAAAACACTAGTAGAGAATTTTTTTTCAGTGACACCATTGGGGTCTTGTGTCACTTGAATAACAAATTTATGTAATACATTTAATTGAAATGTAGCCATTGTTTATTAAATAAAGGCTTTAAAATATCATCAAATTTATTAATATACGAGTACATGGCACGAGGCATTGGTAATTTTTCGGAAAATGTCTGATTGCAATAACTAGAATTTTCAAATGTTTGGTGTGATGGCTGACTTCCACAGTTGTAGTCCAAACGTCTTGTTTTATTTGATAATTGCGTAATGTTTGCCGAGTTTAACACTGGAACGTGTTAAAATGATTATCTAGCTCGAGATAATACAAATAACACTTCGCCGGTGGAGGATGATCTAAGTGTTTACCGACCCAAGTATCTAGTTACTGGAGAGATCGGGCATACACAGGAAAGCCGAAAATCGATCTATTCAGTTGGAAGCACCACATAAATATGTCCATGGTCCAGACTATAAACTAATAAACTAATTCAGGATATTAAGGATGATATCTGATATATAGTGGCCTGAAAAGCACAGGAAGTAAAATTCCATTTGATGCATGGGAACCTAGAACTCCATTTGAGGGAAATCTATTGTTTAAATGTTGATATATCTCGGGAAATCGGGAATTGTATTTAAGGTAAAGAGCGAACTCTAAATCTCAACAACGCAATCTATCGATAAGTGGAAATATACTTCTTGGTGATCCAAGTTTATTTGGTACCTGAATGGGAAATGCTGGTCGGTTTATTATGGTTTTAAAGTTGCGTCAATAAAATTTTAAAAAATAGAAGTACTTTACAGTTAGTACAAATAGACTCTATGGCTTCCGATTTGTTGAATAAAGGCGATGATTGTTGTTTATTGAATGTTTTACATGGTGATAATCGTTAACAGAAGTCAGCATTGACAGAACAGTATTGAAAGCTTAAAGATGGTCGATTAGAAAAGTGGTATATTGTTTCAAATAGCCAACTCAACAGATAGATTATTCCATGTTGACTTTTTAAATATATATCAAGTCAGTGAGTGCATTTATATGCGTGCTTAATCAAATAAACATATTTATTATTATTATAAACTGTTAAGCAAAAAAAATACATGGCCATTAATCATTTTTATCCAATAGTGTATTTGTTTAAACTATATTTAACTTGGTCGATGAATTGTTCTGGACGCACATAAATAAATATTTAGCACTGAAATTCGTCATTACATACTCTGTCTGGCAAAGACAAGGGGCTCCGAGGTAGACTTCATAAGTGGTCTTTTCATGGGCACCGACCGCCCCACGCTTGAATGAGACATAATCACGCTTTAAAGTTTAATCAAGGGGTGTTTTAAGTTAGATCATTCGGTGATCGCGGGATTCCACTGCTAAGTTTGCTCAAGTCTCTTCCGTCAAAAACCGCTTTAGTTGGTAAATGTCACTGAGTTCTGTCCAAGGAAATCTCTACAACGTTCATTTCGGTGTTCTGGGCTGGATTTACAGTTTGTATATCCAATATTCTACTTATTCTCTCATAAAATACTAAAATAAAAATTTACACTGTTCAGATCAAACTCCATCATAAAAATCTTGAAGAGAATGAACAACACGCGATAAAACTATTGAAGTAGAGTTTTTACATACCAATTTTAACAATTAAAGTTTTATGTATATGTCGATAGAGTCAATATAATTTAGGAAAGGTTTCGTTTTAGGGTTTCGTCGTCGTAGGACCAAAACGACCAGAAACAGTAATAATGTCTGTAGGGATGGAAGTGTAAGTGAGTGCACCATGGTGATACAAAAAAGTTCGTGAGCGAGATTTCAGCCTTTAAGAAGAACTTATCCTTAGTAGAAAATAATCTAAGAAGAACTGTTTAATACCTTTCGGGGAAGTTTTCGGTAGGCAAATCTACCTCAATGATCGACAAGATGGAAAAGCTGGGAAAATGGATTTCTCATCAATTGAACGACCGTGATCTCGCACATCTGATGTACCTTGAACAAATTATAGCTATTTGGATATAAGACTCTGGTGCATTCACCCTACTTTCCAGGGCTCTCTCCTGGATCCTGGATCCTGGACCACTTCTTTTAAAAAAAAAAATGAAATGCTTTAGAAATTTATGGAAATAAAATTCTGATAAGAATTTCTGTTACGGGGAGTATAGAGACACATTTTCAAAGTTGCATTGGATGCAATAGTTTTGATTGATTAAATCGTCTTTCAAATATGAGTGTTTTTTTTTGCTTGTTTGTCTAAAGCCCAAGACCGGAAACTATTTCCGGGCAATCAAATTTGTTTGAAAATTCAAAAAAGCAAGTAAAATCAATTATCATAATTTATAGAACACCATTAACCATTTATCATTGTACTGTCTGTGCAAGTGAATAATTTTGCTAAAACCACCTCCTGTATCTATCTTCATCATCTCTTCTTGGAGTTCTTGCCTCCATACTTAAAAAGTGGCTGGCTACTTGAAAAGTAATTGTGCCAAATAAAATTAAGCAATGCAACTATAACAGTTAGATTGTATAATTAATTCACTCTCATTAGTGAATAATGATCGTAATACTCTATCTCTGGCAATCATTGGATAGAAGAATGTTTATGAAGTAAGACAGAGAGTATTAAAGAGGGATTAGGCGCTTCTGATGCCTGAATAAACACTCTTAAATAAAACACTAAATCTGCCATTCAGGTAGCAGGAATCAGGAGGTAAGAAATCACTTTGCTTTTAACTAATCATACTGCAGTTTAATGGTACACCTACCTAAAACTCACTCCCTTAAAATTAACCTTCTTTAATTTATTTTCATCCTAAAACGTAATATCACAATGCATCTGATAGTGGCCTGACACCTTCCATTCAGACCTTCCAGCCGAAGTTAATTTGGCACTGCAGGATTCTTGACAGGTTGATATGCAAATAGGATATGGTTTATACTTGTATGTGCGGTGGTAGGCGGGTTAAGCCGATTCTCAGTTGAGACACTCCTCGCCCTCTCACGACCTAGTTTATCCGGCAACATAGGCTGCTCACGTCCGGGTCTGTTTGTCAGCTACCTCCATTTGGCGCCAGCAGGTGAGCCGCCTCAGTGCGACCTTGCTGTACGTATTATCGTCACTTTATATTACTAGCATATCGACGGATCCTTTGCTTCGTCTTTTTGTAAAAATGTTTATTACTGATTGAAATATTTATTCAATGAATACTATATGTATTGTTCATATGTATGTGAGACAATTATTGAAGGTGGGGTAAATAAACTGAAATCAGTTTCTCTGTAAACAAAGTTAGCAATTTTATTCACTATATATTACATTATAACAATTATTAATATTGATTTACACAATCTTACCTGTAAACAAAGAAACGACAATTACAGTTTATAACTATCACCTCTCTATTTACATTTCTGTTACCTAACATAACCTCCTCTATATGCTGGCTGCTCCATCTGGTGGCAGCCAGTGGAAGCAGCGCGGCAAATTCAAATTAAAGAGAGAACACTTTAATTACATATATACGTATATATATAAGTTAAGATCCGGACAGAGCAATGCATAGCCTTAATCCCCAATTTTCGGGATGTTTACATCCCCTCCTTCCACCCTTGACTGTATATATATATAGGATTAGTAAGTGGAATAAAGTAGTGTTGCGACAACTATCGAACGTCTTTTATTTCAAACCTTTTTCTTTTTTTTTTTTAGTTTAAGATCTCACGATCATTAACTGGTGCCGAAATCCGGGAGTGGTGGAGATAGTGTGCGAACATAGAATTTTTTTTCCTCTTTTCTATTTTTTGTTCGCAATAGGAGTGAGATGACGGAAGGAGGGCTACTCAGACACTCGGCCTTATATCTCGTGGAGAGTTCAGATATCATACGAGTAAGAACCATGCCTGATGCTTATTCCACGGCACTCGCGCTGATAAGAGTTAAGGCTATGAACACTCAACTTGAGGACTCTAGGAGGACTTGAGGAGAGCCGTTGCAGAGCTGAAGAGGTTCACCAGAGAACTTTTAATGAACTAAACCACTTTTTCAAAGGAGGACCACCTCATAGCGTTGATCGAGGCGAAAACGGAGGAAAGCCTGATAGAATCCAGAGACGCGGGATCTTTGAAGGCGGCCTTGACATGCAGAGTCAAGAGGAGTATCCTTGACCAGATTCAAGCTGACGAAGATACTCCATGGTGTAGCGGTGAAGTTGCGTCTGAAGAAAACCTTCAGAGGAGGAAGATGGACTCGCGAGGATGACATATTTCAGATGTTTAGAGAAACGAAGTCCTCCAGACAGAGCAATGGGCAATATGCGGCGGGCTTAGTGATCAGATTCAATAAGGTGACAGAACAAATTAGAGAATAATTAAGCAACCCTTTAAGCTATGCCCCCGGGGAAGGGGATGCTCTGCGCTCATACTGGATTGAAACCCAGTCAGTTCTGGCGGAATAATGTAATTTTCCGAGCAGTAATTTTTGAAATAATTCAATAGAAATTTTTCCCATCTGTGGTAGCAAGCTGATCGGGTGGTAGTGGGCTGGGTGATCTCCGCTCTTGGCTGGCTTAAGTAATAGTAACAAGATGACTTGTTTCCATGTGTCAGGAAAGTACCGCAATCTTATACAAGAGTTGAATAAGTTTGCTAGTAGTACTATCCCTCTCGTCAGCATTTGTTTGAGCAGTACTGTTTGTATCCCGTCGTGCCCTGGTGCTCGATTTCCCTGACACCGGCGAAGAATCGCCTTGAGCTGCTTCGGTGATACAAACATGTGGTTCTGTTCAGCATCTACCGGAGGAGGCATGTGGTAGTAGCCCGTCCTAGCCGTAATGCCCCTAGCGTAGTGGTCGGCCGGCTTTGTTGCCTGCTGCTCAGCAGTAAGAACATCGTCGCCTTTGTGAAGACGGACAGTGGCTGCCTTGCCTTTTGTAGTCTTCAACAGCCTCCAAAACTTTCTGTGATCGCCGTGAGTGCTACGAAGTCGCTCATGCCACTTTGCTGTTTTCCAGAGTTTCATCAAGCCTCGGATTTGCGTTGTGAGAGAATTCACAACGACCTTGGCTTGCTGATGTCTCATCCTGTACCAATCAAATAATCCAGTGTTACCAGTATTGAATAAAAGCTTGTTTATTCAGGAACATAAAGTATACCAACCGATGTAATGACTATTATTATTTTAAAGTTATTTTTTTTATATCTTGCTGTTGGTGGTTACTTGTTTTGTGTATCATTTTATACTCGTTCCTGCTAAGGTCCGGCATCCCTCAAGGTAGTGCTCTAGGTCTTATAGTCTAAACCCTATACACCGTAGACATTCCTCCACCTTTCTTGTTCCCATGGCTGATTAGTACGGGGGTTCTCTCAGCCCTATTAGGCTTTGATAAAGCCTTGATCCCGCAATTTTCTAATTCACCTAATAATTGATTGAAATAACATTTTCAACCAGAAGTATTGCATTATATTATATATATATATATAAAGTATATATATATATATATATATATATATATATATATATATATATATAGACTTTAGTTATAAGTTAAGGCCTGGGCACTGTTGGCACGCAGTCTTAATACCAAAACATCGGGATGTAAACATTCCGAGTGTATGTGTATGGGATTAAGAGCTATGAATAAAGCAGTCTTATACTATCGTTTGCCCTATTCATTTCTATTACCTCTTTCTCAATTTGTTTTACTGTTCTAGTTCTCACGAACAATAACTGGTGCCGAAACCCGGGAACCATGAAGAATTAATTCTTAGTGAAGAATTAAGGAACACAGTTCGGGGAAATTTTGTTGTGGCCCGATTTTGATCGATACACATAGAAGAAGAGATGACGGAAAGTGGCGTATTAAGACAGCCCGTCTTAAATATCGTTGATGGGACGGAACCTAGGAGAGTGGGCCTGCTACCGGAGACTCACGCAAATGCAGTCGCCCTGATGAGGGTGAAGGCTATGAACACCCAGGATCTAAGAAAAGCGATTTCGGATCTGGAGAAGTTTACAGGTGAGCTGGGTGAACTTAATCACTTTTTAAAGGGAGGAGACCGCCTCACAGCGTTAATCGGGACAAAGGTGGAAGGCAATTGGCTGGACCTCAGGGGACAGTACGGGG
Source organism: Acanthosoma haemorrhoidale (assembly GCA_930367205.1). Taxonomy (NCBI): domain Eukaryota; kingdom Metazoa; phylum Arthropoda; class Insecta; order Hemiptera; family Acanthosomatidae; genus Acanthosoma; species Acanthosoma haemorrhoidale. Next base: position 139,696,985 of record OV884011.1, read on the forward strand.
TGCAAAGGTACGAATTGGGGCGGTAAAGAGAGTAGAGGATTGGAGGGAGAGGCTGCGTGACGAATTTAGAGACATTTTTTTCGTAGAGGGAGATCTGTTAGGAGCAACGGGGAAGACAGAGCACGAGATACCCCCTAAAAGTAGAGCGCGTAACATACGTTAAAGAAAGGCAATATCCTCAAGCACTTCGTCAACACATCCGGAGGGAAATTGACGAATTAAAGCGTCAAGGGATTATCAGAAATGGCACTTCGCCATACAATAGTCCCCTGTGGACGGTGAAAAAAAAAATAGACCAGGCGAGGAAGAAGATCATTACAGAATAGTTATAGACTTTAGAAAGCTCAATGAGAACACTCTAGACGTGAAATATCCGATTCCACGCTTTGAGGATATACTGGATAGGCTGAGTGGAGTGAAAATCTTCAGTGCGTTAGATCTGAAAGCGGGATATCACCAGATTAGACTGAATGCGAATGATCAGCATAAGACGGCGTTTTCATTCGAACGAGGTCATTACGAGTTTACAAGGATGCCGTTCGGTTTGAAAAACGCCCCGTTAACATTCCAGCGGCTAATGGATGAACTCCTGAGGGGAATTGATGAGAACATCTGCCAGATCTATATGGACGACCTCATAGTCTTCAGCCGTACCGAATCGGAACATATAGAGCACCTTCAGAGTATTTTTGAGAGGTTAAAGGAATTTCGCCTGAAATTATCGATAGAAAAGTCGTCCCTGGGTCAGGAGACCATTAGTTTTCTGGCACATACCATATCTCGGCAGGGAGTCCAACCGGACTCCATGAAAATATATGCGATCCGGAGAATGGCGGTGCCAAAAGATGTTAAAGGCATTCGACGGTTGTTGGGGACGCTAAATTATTATCGCCGATTCGTGCCGGATATGGCGGAATTCTTGGTCCCTATTATTAATTTATTACGCAAAGGGGCGCGAGTAATAATCACGCCGCTCATTGACCAAAATATCCAGAAATGTATGGAACGGTTGCAAGAAGCACCCATCTTGGCGTTTCCAAATTTTGAGAAGGCGTTTCCTGTCACAACGGACGCAAGTGAGTACGCCTTGGGAGCGGTATTGTCCCAGGAGGGAATCGACGGGGAGAGGCCGGTAGCATATGCGAGCAGAAGGTTGACTGACACGGAGGCGAGGTACAGTGCCCTCGAACAAGAACTACTGGGTATCATCTGGGCCATTGGTCACTTCCGCCCATACGTATTTGGGAGAAAATTTAAAGTCCACACCGATCACAGACCGCTGCAATGGGTGGGGAAATTAAAGGAATCATCCGCACGCGTGACACGGTGGAAGGAGTTTCTGTCGCAATACAATATGGAGATTGTGTATAAGCCAGGGAAGGATAATGTCGTGGCAGACTGGCTGTCGCGTGCCATTATGACAAATGCTATTGAGGACGGCGAGAAATAAGGGGGTAGTCGACAATTCCTTTCGGAGTGGACGCCAGGAGAAGCAGGATGTACCGATCTGCGGGAAGATGGTGGCGCGAGAGATAGCCCCACATCAGAAGAGTCTGTTGGAGAAAGACCACGAGACATTGAAACGTCTGAGGAGATTATCTACGACAAACGTCACCAAATCATTTGGAAGACAAAAACTTCGGGCCTGATGACGGTGACATACGACGAATACGGTCGAAGCACAATCTCGACGATCTGGTCGGAGCCGGGAGTGAGGCGAGAGCAAATTTGCCAGGCACTGAAGGATGCCTCCAAACCGGGGAAAACGTACCACCTATTTGTCGGGAACGCGACGATTTGGGAGAAAATTAGAAGATTGTGGCAGAGCGAGCAATTAGGAATCGACCGCACGTTTATCAGGTGCCTATTGGCGGTTCAGACGTTGCGTGACATGAAGCAACAGCGTGAGGTCACACTTGCGTGTACCACCAGGGTAAGACGAATCACCGTGGCGTGCAAGAGACAATGCAGGCGCTACAGCGGAGATATGTTTGGTGAGGGATGCGGCAGACCATCCAGGAGATCATAGGGGCTTGTAAAATCTGCCTGAAAACCAAATATGACCGCCATCCACCAAAGGGACGACAGGAGGAGACACCCACAACAGAATCACCACTGATCGATTTACAAATCGACACGTTTACGTCGCGTGGATTCAAATGGGTCATTACAATCAACACATTTAGTAAGGTGGATATGGCATACGAGGTGCGGGACAAATCGTCAGACGCTATTCTGCAAGCCGTCAACATGTGGTTCCAATTTTATGGCATCCCCGAGCGCATTTCGTCGGATGGTGGGAGAGAGTTCGACAACGCCAAAGTTCGCGCTGAGATGAAAAATAGAGACGCGGTATGGCATATTAATACCCCGGGACATCCCAAAAGTAGAGGAAACGTTGTGCGCCTGCACAGCACCCTCAGCGATCACCTGCGGGTATACCAGGTCGATAAGGGGCTGTCAGCTAATGTTGCGATGCCAATGGCAGTGGCGGCGTATAACCACTCGATTCACACCACTACGGGATTCACGCCGTTTGAAATTATCTTTGGGTTACGCGCGAGACCGCGAAATTGGGCAGAGACGGTGGCGGGTGAAGGGAGCACGGAACAGCTCATGAACACCCACACGCGGCTGGGAAAAATGTGGCGTACAGTGCACAATCGTATATTGGGGGAAAAACCAAACTCGTTGCGAGGGTAAATATTAAAGTCCGGGACAGAATGGGGTTGATTACGATCGGCACCGTCGTTTATAGGAAATTAGGTTCCAACCGGAGTAAAGAGCCGGTCCGATATGAAGGCCCTTTCAAGGTTGTTGTGATCCGAGAACACAATCTTGTAACTATCGAGAGTGTGGACCACCCAAGGAAACGGTGGACGGTTCATATTGGACAACTTAAACTCCCACTCTAGGGGGGGGGGAGCGTGAGTAAACTGGTGTGTCCTCGATCCAACACGAAGCAAGTAATTGCGTTGTTATAGGTCACATTGTTAATATATGTGACATTCAGACAGAGAGTTCTGTTCTTAGTTTTTATAGTATTATTATTTTATAGGAGGTATTATTATTTTGTTTTGTACATTTATATTTTATTTGTCTTGTTTAAATGTGTCTTTAGTACTGTGATGGATTATAGATTGTGTATTGGGTGCGCTGGCCTTGTCCCCCAAGCCACCAGATTGTACACTCGGGTCGGACTTTTTTTTACGAGTTACTTTTTTGTTCGGAGTTTACGAGGGAGTGTGCGTAAACTGGCGGGGGGGAGTTAAGGCCTGGGCACTGTTGGTACGCAGTCTTAATACCAAAACATCGGGATGTAAACATTCCGAGTGTATGTGTATGGGATTAAGAGCTATGAATAAAGCAGTCTTATACTATTGTTTGCCCTATTCATTTCTATTACCTCTTTCTCGATCTGTTTTACTGTTCTAGTTCTCACGAACATTAACTTATATATCAATCACTAATTAACATAAAATTTAAATTAAGCGGATTAAAAGACTAAACCACACACCCAATAATAATTTAACCTGGTCAAATAATTAAAATTAGGTTAAAAACACATATAATATTATATAATATTAACTTTGTATAATAGTTAAAATCATTTATAGATTGTTAAAATCGTATAAATAGTTTAAATCACAGTAAAATAAAAATCATGAATGGTTAAAATTGTAATAAATACAATAAATAGTCAAAATCACAAAACAAATTTAAATACATTATCAATAAATAAACCTAAAATAATAAAAGATAAATCGTGTATTGGCCTAACGTTATAAACTCCACGGTGGTCCTTTCCCTGGGACAAGCTTGATTAATGGGGTTTCAGTACAAGGGTTTTCCTATGAGGGGTGTTTTTAAGGAATTTAAGGAAAGGAAGAGTTTTACACAGAAGCCTGGGTACACTAATAGGTCACATTTCTACACTACATTGCCATGTATGTGTGTAGGACTTATAGAAAATTAAAGGTCAGATGAGTGAGGAGCACTTGGCAAGAAAAGACTCTACATTCTATCAACATTTAAATTCTGAAAGTCACAGGAATTCATTCCAGGCCGTAAGTCTCCTCCATAGCGTTAACCAACAGAAACCAATGAACGAAAATAGGTGTAAACATTTCCGAAAACAATAATCCGACAATAAGCAGGAAGATTTTCTAAATACTCCTCTCTTAGGAGAGCCCTCTCTCCAAACCACAAGTCACAAGCAAAGGACCACCGTGGACGTTTCCACTCTTTAAAAGTGAATACCTCATTATGTTAGAGTTTATAACGATAGGCCAATTACATATTTTATCTTTTAACTTTTTAGGTTTGTTTATTGATGTTTTAACTATTTATTAGATACACTTCCCTTATTTATTTAATTATAACACTTTATTATTATATCCTTAATAATAATCACTAACCGAGAATTGGAAAAAGATGAGACACATACATATCTCAAAACATAGGAAAAACTCTGATGTTACTACATTAACTAAAATGAGGAAAACATGCTTTATTAGAATAAAAATACCTAACAAGAAAAACAAGAAGAAATCACTCGTTACAGAAGGGGAAGAATACATTAAAGATGATGAGTATGATGATTACTATTTGTAAGTTGACGGTAATCAAAGTAATTGACATGAACGAGGAACCAAAATAGACGCTTTGAATAACTGTACAGACTACTTTATAGGACATCCCATCTCTCAATAGAAAATAAATTATTAATCTACAAAGTTATACTTAAGCCAATCTGGACTTACGAAATAGAGCTATGGGGGACATCAAAAAAGTGGAACATGAAGTGTATCCTTTCAATCAAAAGTCCTGAGAACAATACTAAATGCCGCTAATTATGTCAGCAACAAAACCCTTCATAACGATCTTAATATTCTCTCTCCCTTACATTCTCGAACTTATCCCTTCCAAGTTCATAAAATTGCATAGTAACCTATCCAACCACCCTAATTCCCTAGCACAGTCATTACATTGCCCTACTCATCCCTACAATCCTCCTCGGAGACTAAAACGGCTGTGGCCTCGTGACCTACCATAAATACGTGACGAGTCCTGGCAATGGCCAGTTTCTTCAATCATGTCCTGAGCGTCTGTGGCACTCGCGCTCTTCGTCGGCCTTCACTGGCTCTCGTCGAGTGACGTGGCTGATGGAGGAGCGTGGGGGACTTCCCAAGACTCCACTTCCTCATTCGCGTGCGAGGGAGGTGACAACCATTTGGACTTAAGAGGTCTCTGGGCTGTTTGTAAATACTGTATGAACTAACAATAACCTTAGAATTTTACAAACTCGTAATAGTACCTACGACCCTTGCAACAGAAACCTTAAAGGACAAACACGCTAATGTAACTTTAGCATCGAAAGACCCAGTAGTATTATAGACAATAAGTTTTTTACCAAAATTCGTAAACGGGACTAATAAAATTGTGAAGTGTTTTATATAATACTTATATGCAATAAACTGAATTGCTGAAATGATATTTAATGAAAACTACTCTCTACACATCCTTTTCAACCACAAAGAATCTCCTAACTAAAGAAGACATTTTTCTATTTAAGGATTGGACTATTCTTGTTCTTAAAAATTAAATTGTTTTGCTGCTAAGTAATTAACCTATTTTTCTAATAAAGATTAAATTATTGCACTGCTTAAGGATCATACTATCTTGCAGTATAAGGATTACATTATTTTGCTATTTATGGATCAAATTGTTTTGTGATTCATGAACTAAATTATAAATATAAATATAAATTATATAATATTTAGATTTTATAATCTAATATGTATTTTAATATGTATCTGGCTCTGCTGCTATAATGTATTGTTTAATTAGGTTGATATCCTCCTGGGCATCTAGCCCAAGAATAAAAAACTTGGTGCCCCCTCTCGGGGCGAAGGAGTGGTACTCTCTTCCTACTACTACCTGCTGGAGCGTCTTTACAATGAGGATCATTTCTTCCTCTACTTCTGGGTAAATTGTGACCCCCTCTTTCGTCTTCCTCAGGTGAAGCGATTTTCGGCGGTTTTGAGCATCTGGACTAGTGAATGGGGTACCGTCCTTATTAGTCACAGCACGAATTACACTGGCACTATAGTTTAAAAGTTACCTTATACAGGCGTCACTTGAGACGCAAAACAGGCACAACGCGGTGTTGGTGTCTAGCAAGATGGTGGCAGGAAACAAAATGGCAGCAAAAGGTGTTCACTCTTCGACTGCTGACTGGGATCCGAACTGCTTTATTCTACTTCCTAATCCTGTATATATACATTCGGGATGTTTACATCCCGACAATCGGGGATTTAGGCTATGCATTGGCTCTGTCCGGATCTTAACGTATATATATATGTAAGTTTAAACGTAACCGCCAAACTTCGGCACATATGCGAGATGTCCCGACAGAGAGCGCTACTATCAAAGGACGCTTAGTTGTAACCTTTAGTTGTAACCTTTAGTTGTAACATATGGGTACGCTTGTTAAGAACAATGGTCAACTCTAAGTATCGACAATTGTATTGATTCAGGTTAGTTATAAGTTTTATTGGTTTATTGTTATATTTGTAGCGCTAGCTAATGTGTACATATGTTTAATATTACAGTTCTAAACTGCATCTGCAAGTGTACGATTTATACCCTGAGAACCTCCCCTCCTTTTAAGTTTCTGAATTCGAAACTTACAAATCAATACAATGGAGACAAAGGCGAAATTTCATTTCATCTCAGAAGCTGGTGAAGATTCCAGAACCACGGTCGTGAAAGTTATGACGATTCAGCTGGTTGGCCAATCGGAAATTTTTGTATTTCCAAAAGATAAACAGTCTAGCACTCAGCACAAACAACTCTTCGATACTGCAGTAGTGAAGAATGTGGTGAAGAGTTTGAGAATTCGAAACAAATTTCGAAAAATAGTGATAACAATGACTGTAGAGCTCAGCAACATTTATTTGGATGTAGAAGGTAATGTTACATTTTATGATGAATATTTAGAAGAGGTTATACCTAACATAAACAATGCTATAACAGGTACCGTTGAAAAACATATGTGTTCTCGGGTTAAAGATATGGTTATAGAAAAATTTAATGGTGAAAATTTAAATGCTAATGTATGGCTAAATTTATTCGTTCAGGAGTGTGCTAGAGTGGGGATTACTCAAGACAAATATGCAGAAGCTCTAAGATTATTCTTAGAAAAGTCTGCATTAGATTGGTATAATATATTCTGGAAACAGAACTCAATGTTTAATTGGGAAGCTTGGAATAATTCCTTTATTGAGACCTTCTCTGCACAGTCCTGGACCGATATAACATATGCATATAATTTTAAATATTTAAAGGGTTCCCTGTTAGAATATGCGTTAAAGAAAAGAAGTTTATTGTTAGAAATAGATGAAAGTATCTCACTAAATACTCAAATTAATCTTATTGTAATTAACTTACCAAATTTTATACAAAATAAATTAGAAAGAAAGTCAATTGTAAGTATGGAAAATTTAATGGCAAAATTAAAACAATTTGGTAAGTTAAATGAAAGAAAAAAAGAGAAAGAAACACAAAAATGTTCAAGCGAGAAAAAACCATGTACAATATGTGAAAAATTAGGTTTTCAAAATAGATTTCATTTAGAGAGTTTGTGTCGTTTAAAAGATAAACAATTGAAAAAAATAAAAAATGAGAATATTAAGGTTACAAATAATGGAGAAGTTCAAGATATGATAGCAAGCTCTGAAGGGGCAAAAAACGAGTAGTCCTCCCACTTATTAAAATAAAATTTCTCGCTAATCGAAATCCAGCTATTGGTCTTTATGACTCTGGATCTAATATTTCTTTGATAAATCATGAATTTTTAAATAATAATAAAGATATTAAAAAAATAATAGGTGGGAGAGATAATATAAAAGGGGTAACAGGAGTAGCAAAAACAGAGGGTACGGTTGTATTAAGAATTAAAATCGGTAATATTGAAGAAAATTTTCAGTTTTTTATTGTGAAAAGTATTAATTTTAAAGATGATTTTCTATTAGGATTAGATTTAATAAAAAAATTCAAACTATGTCAAGATGAAAACTTAATAATAACTCAAAAAGAGATAACAAAACAAAAAGATCGGCAAATTAATAAGACTGAAATATCAGATATAAACAAGATAGAAAATACTATACAAAAAAATAAGGACATTTTTGCTAAGTCAAAATTCGACATAGGAAAAATAAAAGGTTATGAAGCAACAGTAAAATTAATACAAAATAGATATATTTCAAAGAAACCATACAGGTGCTCATTTCAAGACAAAATTGAAATTGAAATGCAAGTGGATGAATTATTAAAAGCTGGTTTAATTGAAGAATCAAGCAGTCCCTATGCAGCTCCTGTCACGATGGTATTTAAGAATGAAGAAGGAAAAAGATCACGCTTTTGTATTGACTTTAAGGAACTAAATAAAATAATTGTGCCAGAAAGTCAACCGTTTCCTAGAATTGATGATCTGACAGTACGCGCCAGAAACTGTAAATTTTTTTCAAAATTGGATGTAAATTCGGCGTTTTGGTCGATACCAGTGCGTGAAAAGGATAAATATAAATTGGCTTTCGTAACCCATCATGGTCATTGGCAATGGAATTGCTTGCCATATGGTTTGAAGTCTGCTCCGGCTATATTTCAAAGAGTCTTGTCAAGTGTGATAAGAAGAAATAACCTAGATAAGTTTGCTGTAAACTACATAGATGATGTATTGATTCATTCGAAGAATTATGAGGACCATGTAAAACATGTAGAATTAGTGTTAAAAGCACTACAGAAACAAGGATTTAAATTAAATGAATCAAAGTGTCAGTTTGCACAAAACAAGATAACTTATCTGGGCCATGAAATAGGAAATAATTATATAAAACCAATGAATGACAATCTCACAGCAATTAAAAAGTTTCCTGTACCTCAAACAAAGAAACAGGTTAGACAATTTTTAGGAAAAATAAACTTCTATTTGGAGTATATACCAAAACATACTATTTTGCTAGATCCCTTAAGAAATTTATTAAGAAAAAATGTAGATTTTCACTGGTCAAAACAATGTAAAGACTGTTTCGAGACAACAAAAAAATACTTATGCTCAGCGCCTGCGCTAGCAATATTTGATCCAGAATCTCCAACATACATATTCACTGATGCAAGTATTGAAGGAGTTGGAGCAATTCTAAAACAACCACAAGAAGACAAATCTCTAAAGTCAGTATTTTTCTTTTCAAAAAAATTGACAAACACTCAGAAAACAAAAAAAGCAATATTTATAGAATGTTTAGCTATTAAAGAAGCTATACTTTACTGGCAATATTATCTGATAGGAAAAAAATTTGTGGTATTTACAGACCACAGACCATTAGAAAATTTTAATGTGAAGAAAAGTAATGATCCAGAACTACTACAAATTTTAAACTATATCTCACAATTTGACTTTGAGATTGTATATAATCCAGGTAAAGAAAATTTGGAGGCAGATTGTCTATCCAGAAATCCAGTTTTAGAATCAAATGAAGAAACAGATGATAACTCTGCGATTAAAACATCAAATTTATTAAAACTGGAAGATTTAAAAGAAAATCAAAAGCTAATAAAATTGGATGACAAATGCATAATTAAAGATAATATAATTTACAAAATACTGAATAAGAGTGAGAAAATATGGATAACAGAAGAATTTGGTATTTCACTTATTGAAAGTGTACATAAAGATCAAGGTCATATAGGAATGAAACAATTAATTTTAACAATAGGAAAAAAATTTTATTTTAAAAATATGTATAAAAATATAAGATTGATTTGCAGATCTTGTGAAACATGTATCAAAAATAAGTCAAGAATAGGTTGCTTTAGGGCTCCCTTGTCTCAACTTGGTCCAGCAAAAGAACCACTAGATATAATATCTTTAGATACAATAGGAGGATTTAAAGGGAATAAAAGTACAATAAAATATCTACACTTGGTAGTAGATCATTTCACAAGGTACGCATATATCAGCACCTCGAAAACACAAATAGCAAAAGATTTTATTAATCTAATCAAGAAAGTAGAAAAAGCTGGAAATATAAAAACATTATTAACAGATCAATATCCTGGTATAAATTCAGCACAATTTAAACAATATGTAAATAAACAAAAGATAACATTAATTTTTACAGCAGTAGATTGTGCATTTTCTAATGGATTAAATGAAAGGACAAATCAAACACTAGTTAACAGAATAAGGTGCAAAATTCATGAAAATAGAGATAAATCGTGGCCAATAGTAGCAGAAAAGTGTATCGAGGAATACAATAACATGATACATAGTTCTACTGGGTTTACCCCCAATTACTTATTAACTGGAATAGATGCATCATTTGTACCTGATGAACTAAATGAAAATAAAATTACAAATTTAGAAAATAATAGGGAAATAGCTTATAAAAACTCAGAAAAGACACATAACCAAAATAAAAAGTATTATGATAAAAATGTTAAAAAGTTTGAATACGAAGTTGGAGACCTTGTATATGTACAAAACAGTAACAAATTGAATAGAGATAAATTAGATGCGATCAGAGTAGGACCTTTCAAAATAAAACAGAAAATCTCAGAGGTAATATTTTTAATAGATAGTAGATTTCGTAAAAAGGAGTCAAACTTATTTCATGCTAGTAAGCTCGTGCCTTATTCCAAAGGGCTTTATTACCCTCTGTCTCAAAAAGGGGGGATGTAAGTTTAAACGTAACCGCCAAACTTCGGCACATATGCGAGATGTCCCGACAGAGAGCGCTACTATCAAAGGACGCTTAGTTGTAACCTTTAGTTGTAACATATGGGTACGCTTGTTAAGAACAATGGTCAACTCTAAGTATCGACAATTGTATTGATTCAGGTTAGTTATAAGTTTTATTGGTTTATTGTTATATTTGTAGCGCTAGCTAATGTGTACATATGTTTAATATTACAGTTCTAAACTGCATCTGCAAGTGTACGATTTATACCCTGAGAACCTCCCCTCCTTTTAAGTTTCTGAATTCGAAACTTACATATATATATACACAAGATACTCTTTGGCCACCCTCCTCCTCTGGCGTCCATTCCCGGAGGAACTGCTGGACATCCCCGGATGATTCCCCTTGTTCTGGTTCTATGGCGTTGAAAGTTATCGCCCGTGACAGCCAGTCGCCTAGACGATCCCTAGCAACTCCCGTTCTAGTGCGCTGTATCGGCTTTCTGCCTCCGTTAGGCGTCTACTGGCATACGCTACTGGCTGGTCTCCTTTGTCTCCCTCCCCCAATAGGACCACTCGCAACGCATATCGCTAGCGATCGTCGTAATTGCGACTTGCTTATCGGGATTATAGGGGATGCAATCGGGAAAAGCCACTGGGTGTTCTCTTAAACAGCTCATACATTTTTGGATGTTCACCACCATGTTGGGGGTAATGATCACCTTCCGTCCCTTCTTCAGGAGGTCATTGAGAGGTACTTAATATACCGCCATTTCCGGGATGGATATTATTTATAGTAATTTAGTGTTCCTAGTAGGCGCCGGATTCCTTTGGCATTGGACGGGACCGCAATCTTTTGGATGGCTGCTATCATCCCTGCATTTGGTCGCAGTCCCTCCTTGGAGATAGTGAGTCCCAAACATGTAATAACTTCCTTGCCTAGCCGGGACTTTTCCTACGACAATTTTAACACGAATTGCCTCACTCGGTTGAACACACTTTTCAGGTGCTCTCCGTGTTGGGTCTCATCCGCGCTAAATACTAGGAGGTCGTTCATATAAATTTGGCACATCAATACCCCTGAGCAACTCGTTCATTAGTCTCTGAAACGTGATAGGTGTGTTTTTAAGACCAAATGGCATCCGTGTGAATTCGTAATGCCCTCGTTCTGTGGTGACTGCCGATGGTGAAGGCAGTTCTGTGGCGATCCTTCGGATCCATCTGCATATGGTGGTACCCCTCTTTGAGGTCTAGAGTGCTAAAGACACGCGCCCCGCTCAGCAGGTCTAAGATGCCATGTGTTGTTGTTGACTCGTCTATAGTCTACGACAATTCTATATTTTTCGGGTCTATAATTCCATACACTTCTTCTTGACAGCCCACAAAGGGCTATTGTACGGAGACGTGCTGTCCTCGATGGTTCCCTGCCTTTTCAAATCGTTTTCTCTTCAGCTCTTCTTTGATATGGTGTCTTAAAGCTTGCGGGTATCGGTGCACCATCATGTAAGAGCGGGATTTCATGCACTGTTCTACCCGTGACCCCCAACCTCTCACCTTCTCTCGAATACATCCGCATATTCCGTTCGGAGTTCATTTCTTCAGTCCTGTGTACGCCTAATTGCTCCTATCCGCGCTCCGCCGTCTTTCCCTACGTCTCTCCCTCTTTTCGAGCACCTATATCTCTTCCCTCCTATACGAATGTCCTATCGTCCCTTTTCATTCCTTATCCTTGCCCCTACCTTCACTAGCAGGTTACATCCGATGACCCCCCCCCGTATTTCTTGGGCATCTTTTCCACTGTATGAACTCCTGAGGAAGTTCCTGAGGGAGTTACTCCACACTTTGACCCCATCATTCTAGACCTATCACCGTTTTCCCTTCTACTTTACAGGTCCCCCAGGGTAACCAAACTAAAAGAACGTACCTGTATTTGGGGTATCCTCACTCCCACACACATCCTCTCCAGGGTCTCCCGACACATTATCGTATTGGTACACCCATTATCCACCAGGCACTGCACTCCGCACGCTACTCGAATAATTGGCAGACCTTTCATGCTATTACTTAGTCGCCTCTCCTCTGCCAATCTTTTCAGGCTTTGCGTTCGTTCCTCTCTTCAGCCGCCGGTTGTCACCTGCTTCTTCGGGCACTGATGCCCCCCCCCCAGCCCACTCCGCTCCCTGGTTCCTCCCTCTCATTATCGGTCTCGGACATTTCAGGGGTTTCAGACGTCTCCGACTTCGGCCTCTCCCTCCTCGCACATTCTGTTTACTTCCATAGAGTGTTTACTTCCATTGGCTCGTTTCTTCGACGGCGTCAAATTGATATGAAATCAGCTTTAAATACTCCGGCACCAAAACACCTGGTGGCCTGTGTAAGCGCTCAATTTTTAGTTCATGGTCAGCAATGTAATTCAAGTCTTTTTTTTTTTATTGAAAATCGTCTTAAGTTGATGAAAGCGTTTGTTTGTTAACCATCACGTACATTTATAAACGACCTTTCGGTCTACTTTGTATGCCTGTTTCAGCCCTTGATAGCAAGGAAAGAAAAACAAAATAAACGTTAAGAATGGTAGAACTGAAAATGAGACATGGGCTACCCAAACATCTGTCGTATAAAAAATATTACATTTATGATGTTGCTTAAAGTTATAAAATAAAAATAATTTTCTGAATAGTTACGGTATACGTATATGATGGAGGGGGGTCTAATATTTTATGGAGAATTATCATTTGCTGAAATTATAAAATGAAATATGAAATAAGTTATAAAATAAATGTATATATGTGAATACTTACACATTAGAATCAGTATATTTTCATGTAATGCATTATCAAATAAAATACTTTCAAATAAAAAAATAAAGGGATGAAAACATAAGTAATATGAAAAAAAACTAGAATTCTAAAGACAAATATATTTTTTGTTCGGTATGTGTTAAGGAAGTTGAGTTGAAAAACGTCGACTGATAAATAGACCAGCCATTATGAAGGAGTAAAAAAATAAATTGAAAGATATATCTTTTTTTGTATTTACAGGGGTGGGTCTAAAGAATAAATTTGAAGGGTATGAGTGGATTTAATCAAAGTAAGGTGGTAATGGAGGCGGACTTCCAGATGCCAGCGGGAATGGAGTGGTGATCGATCTTTAGGGCAACATCACCTCTAATGGATCTCCGGCAGAAATATTTCAAAACTTGCGACGTAACGAGGCATATATTAGAATAAAATTAACGTCACTGTTATAAACGTTTTATATTTGATTTATGAGTGATCATTTATCCATTAAAAACTTTTCTTTCATATTCAAAAGGTTCAAGAAATAATCATAAACAATAATACAGCAATTAATACTTACTACTAGTTGATTTAAGTATCATTAAATAATCTTGTATTTGTTTACAAATATATTTTGTTTTATTAATTGAGATGTTCAAACGATATTAAGTGAATATTCAATATCGAGAGTTACTGGCTGGACTCGGTACGTATTTTTGTACGTTTAAATAGGTTTAAAAACATAACTTCGTCTTATTTTTACAAAAGAATTCATCTTGGTCACTAAAAATCACCTTTTCAACAAAATAAAAAATTCCAGTGTTGCTGGGAAGAAATTTATTACACAATTTTCATAACTGATTATTATTATTTTCATATTGTTACAATATTCTTAAAATTCATTTTTCGTTACCCTTTTTAATGTTTAGCAACCATAGGACAAAAATCGATACTTAAAACCTGATGGACTAATGTTTCATTCAGTTTGAAGGATCGCAACAAATGATGAATAAATAACGTTTTAGAGTAGGATGTACATTTTTAAATATTATGAACTTTCGCATTCCTGAATATCGCATGTATTATTAGATTGTTTCTAGGATAATAATTCGTAGAAGCTAAAACAATAACTTTAAAACTTAATGAAACGCACCTGACTTCTTTCATATTCTAGTGGTTTTATTTCATACATAATGTTATTTGGTTCTAACTAAAAGTTAATGAAATATTTAAATAGTTGTTGAAAGCAAACTATAAAATTTTAGATAGATCGAATCATTTTTATGACCCTTATCGGAGAACACACGGATATAATGCATAAACAAAACCAATGTATCTCAATGAAATAAGAACATCGATATTATAAAAACAGTTACTTACCTACAAAATTAAATAATAGCAGACTTCCAGTAGGGAACGTTTATTTAACTGCCACATTCGAATAAATTATACAAATATCAGCTGTTTTAAATTCATTCCTATCTCAGCCCTCTGAATGAAGCTGTCCAGAGAAATCACAAGTACTTAAAAGTACGACCGTTACAAGGGTACAATAATATAAATCGAGAATTTTTTGCTGGTAACATAACTTCTTTGTTCCGTCTCGATGAACACAGAATATATTGGCACGTTACGTGAAAATTTAGAGTAACAATCTCATAACAGCCAAATGTCTCCAACACATCCAGAATGGAATTATGTGAAAAGTGGTCCGACATACCTCTTTTGAGAGGTTGAAGAACGCTGACCTGCACCCGTTGCTTGGTGTGCCGTAGATGGGCGAGTTCATCCGCCGTAGACTCATTAAGTTTTTTGACTCGTTGCAGCACCTGACAAACCCAGTGTTTAACACTATGACCCCACCACCCCTCCCGCATCGATGGCAACAGACTGTCGGGGAAAAATTAGGATAAGAATTAGCATGTAAGTTAGTTTTGAGGTTGATCAAAAAGGTGAGCCCCATCACCTTTATTAGTCAGTTTAGTCCAGTCACGTATAATGTATATCATTATACTTGTTTATTCATTATATAATTTCTATAAAATAACAAAACCTGTATATAATGTAGTGATGTTACAGGAAATACAAAATAATTTGTAAATAGATTCACCTGAGGATCTATAATTATATATAATTATCTGTAAATTTAAAGGGGCTATGAAAGAAAGAAAAATCTCATATATACTGTATTAATATAATATTATTTATTAGAATAACAATCTCATACATAATGTAATAATATAATAGTATTTATTCATAATCTAAAGGCACAAACAGCAGGCAAACAACCCTGTGCTAATTAAACATATGATGTAATAATTCCGAGTGCTTTAATTGTCTTTGGCTTGATTTACATACTCAACCTCCTGGAAATTATTCTATTTAAATTTTATTCTTAATGATTGAATTGTCAGACAGTGGGAGTCCTGGCAATGGCCAGTTTCTCCAATCATGTCCTATTGTATGAATGAGCGAGTGAATGATGCTGTAAATATGGTATGAATGAGATCATTTATCTGTATTATTATTGCCTTATAAAAGGCAGATTGTAATTATTGCACAATAAAGATTGTTATATTATTATAGAATTTATAAATATGTTTACATTATATTTAAAATTGTAAATTGTAATAAAAAGTTATGGAAAATTAAGTATATGTTTCCTTCATTCAGACCACCTTACAATTACGAATATTTTTTATAAGTGTCGAGCCTTGGAAGAAAGATAAGGAGGTGGCTTATATTTGTTCAAAATTGAATTATGCCTATTGTTTAACTGTAACTTTTCGGTTTGTGATATTTTATTTATATCAAAGAACAATCATTATCATGTGTTATTATTAACCCATAACACACTCCATTTTCTGACCTGAATGTCACCTATTGTTTATAGAAACATATATTTGAAATTGAAACTTCTTTATTGTGCTAAAATTACAATTTGCCTTATTGGGCAAAAATTGATTGTGATAAATGTTCTCATTCGAGTCATACCATAACAATTTGCATTCAATCGCTCATTCATACAGTATTTACAAGCAGTCCAGAGGCCTCCCAAATCCACATGGATGTCACCTCCCTTTCATGCGAAAGAGGAAGTGGAGTCTCGGGAAATCCCCCACGCACCTCTGTCAGCCGCGTCAGTGGGTACGAGCCAATGGAGGCTGACCAAGAGCGCGAAAGTCCCAGACGAACATATCTGATATGTGCAAAATGAGGCTGGGAATGCATTAATTGGAAATAAACAGGTAGGCAAGTACACCGGTGTACTGTACCACCTGGTACAGTACCTAGTGGATAGCAATTTATTTTTTTGATCATTAACAAAAACAAAAAAAGTGTATGTATTAGTATTCTTAGTGGTACAAAATATTGCATTCTGTCAATTGAGTCAAATTAAAATTTAAAACAAGAGTAAGTAATCGATTTACAAATAAATACTTACTTTTGTTTGGTCTACTTGCTATACAATGGATTAGATTAAACAGATAAATAAACAGAATATTTTTGATGATTAGAAGTTGAGATGTTAATACTACGGATTCACGATTAAAGCATACACATCCATTATTATAATTGTAGGATTTTTCGGCCTGAGGTAGGAAATGTCTCGTCATCAGAGTGGAGAGTTTCTCATTTTCAGCATAAGACTGTGACATTTAATACCTTAATTAAAATAGCTATATATTTATTGCACATTAGTTCTTGCATCATATTACATGTATGATTATGTTGAAACTGTAAATGTAGGCGCATTACATTTACAACAAAAATGGGGAACGTAGAAAACAATAAACTCAAAGGATTAAATTACTTACAGGCAAAAAAAAGTAATATGAATGACTAGTTATTAAATACAAGTTAATCTAATGAATGTATTTATTTTTATATAAAATATTTTTTATTGTGCTAAAATTACAATCTGCGTAATTAGGCAATTAGTAATTGAGATAAATGTTCTCATTCATACCATATTAACAATTCATCATCCACTCACTCATTCATACAATATTTACAAACAGCCCAGAGACCTCCCAAGTCCACGTGTTTGTCACCTCCCTCACATGCTAAAGAGGAAGCGGAGTCTTGGGAAGTCCCCCACTCTCCTCCGTTAGCCACGTCATCGGATACGAGCCAGTAGAGGGAGCCTCGGATACAAGGAGAGGAATAGAATTAAAATAAACTAGTGGACAAGACTTACGAGAGAGGGTGAGGGGAATGTGGAAACATTTTGCTTCATTAACTTGATCCACCATTAGTTGCACCAATACTCCACCTCATCAACGTATTTTTGAAGGTTATGGGATGCTATATCGGGGTCTCGGTGGGATGACAAGACTGCAGTGTCATCTACAAATGTGGCCAAGAAGGTATTTGGGGGTAGAGGGGACATCAGTGGTGTATAGGTTATAAAGGATGGGACCCAGGACACTGCCATGTGGAACTCCTGCTTTTATGTGATAACAGTTAAATATTCTAAACCACAGTGAACTTGGAAGAAGCAGTTTGAAAGGTAGGAGACTGTAGGATTAGGAAAAGGGTGAGTAATAAATATGTTTTGAGCTTGTAAAGCAAACCTGCGTGCCAAACCCTGTCAAAAGCTTGAGCTATATCAAGAAAGGAAGCAGTGCACGGTATGAGGCACCATTGGGTTGTTTACTGGGTTTGGCGAATAGGACAAGAATGGAATGTTTCCAGTGGAGAGGAAAGTGCGTCGTTCAGATAATGCAATTATATATGTAGGTGAGGAAGATTATGGTTTTAGTAGGAAGTTGTTTAAGAATTTGAGGAGTAAGGTGATCATATCCAGGGGATTTTCGTCAAGGTAAGTTTTTCACAAGGTATTTGACCGCAGAGGGGTTAACAGCTTTTGGTGGAAGAGAGAGAGGTATAGGTAAAGTGAGAAAATCTTCAATAGTTGTGCTGTGAGTATGGTTTTGGGGAGTAAGGTACGGAGTGAAAGCACGGGAAAGATGCAGTGCGAACTGCCGACTTTTCACCATCCGATGCCGCCCAGGACCCATCATCACAACGGAGTGGGTGTGAAACAAGATCCTACTTTAGGCTATTGTTAGTTACATTTCACAGGGAGTTATCCCTGGTAGACAGAGAGGAGAGTTAGGAATTGAAAGAATGCCAATAGCCACTTTACCAATCTGCAGTACTGATTGAATGAGCGGCGATCAGCAGGATGCCGGGATCTTTGCGACACTGCTCTAGAGCGAAGTTTGTATTGGATTGGATCTTTGAGATGCTGAGGTAAACGATTATGATTGTAAAGTTTTGGATGACGATGCCTCCCAAGCCGACCTCGGTACAAGAGTAATGAAAGGATGCACTGCATCGTCTATGTCTTGGGATGTTTTCAGGGACACTTTGAGGTCTAAGGAATCTGTAAGAAGCTGGTGGAAGTGGACCCAGTCGTCTGGGCTCCTAAAAAATGAAGGAGGAAGCAGTTTGTGATTTCGTTTTAGGGAAATGGTTAATAATAAAGGACTATGATCAGAGGAGAGGTCATCGAGGCGCGTGAGTGGATAGTTTAGTGTTCCCGAACACAATAGTTTAACAGAAGAAAAAGTCCCCACCCACAAGGAAACAATGTCCCATGGAGTCTAGAAAGGAGATGAATTGGGAATCGGAAATGGATTTATTGGGAGGGCAGTACACTGATACTAGAGTAAGGGGGAAAGGGAAGGTGCTGATTGACACTGCAGTGAACTGAAGGAAATCATGTGCTACCAAAGATCTATGTGATGAGAAATGGAGTTATGAACAATGACAGCGGTATCTGCATGAGCTCTTTCATCTGGGTGATCAGTTTGGTATGGTACTGTCGAACCGTAAATGATCGTTTACTCGTAAGTCTTGTTTCAGTAATAAGAGCTACGTCGATGTTCTTGTCGTGGAGCAGTGCTGTCAGTTCGTTAGTGTGGGTGATACCACCATTCGCATTCCAAAGGAGAATGGATAAGGAGTCGGAACGATCCACTTATGGATTTTGTTTAACGGGGATAAGGTAGGAGACAAGATTTTTAAGAAGGGAAATGAGAGGGGTAATTAGGCTTCTGAACTCTGTAAGGAATGAGATTAAAAGGCTGGTGAGATCTGAAGAACTTGTAGGTGGAGGAATATGCGAGATGTGTGGCTGAGGATGGGAGTTTGTGGGTTGACGGGATAAACAGACTGCTGAGGAAGCTGAACTTGCGGACGAGGAGTGGCCAGTGCCTGTGACTGCCCTGTATTGTGAACGGCATCGGCAAAAGTGACAGAAAGCCTCAAATTTCTGACTTGGACGCTTCTTAAGCTGCCTGTGGCTGGCTTCTCGTTTTCTGTCCAACGAAATTGTTCGCTCCTGGACTTGAGGATTTTGTAAGCGTCGCAGCCCTTGTAGTTGGCTGGATGGCCTTGCTGGCAGAGCACGCATACCGCAGGTGATTTTCGGGGCTTCTTGCACAATTCACTTTTGTGCTGCCCACTGCACTTTACACACCTGGGAGGGTGGTGACAGTATTCTTTTGTGTGCCATATGCATGGCAATTATGGCATTGGACTATGTCGCATTTTAGGTAAGGTTTTTTAACCTGTACTCTTGTGTAATACAGGTGGGAAGTTTCATGGATTTTTTTACTCCTGGTGTTCGCTGTAGATCGACAAAAAAAACAAGGGCGGTGGTGTCTTGTTCCCTGTCTTCACGTAAAACGTTTGTTATTTGGTGAACATTGAAACCGAGAGCTGAGAGTTCGTCTTCAATTTCATCAGCTGGTGTGGTCGAGTGAAGATTTCTGATCACTACTCGAAGCGATCTTTCCTGCTTTAACTGGTAAGTATGGAAGTCAGCCTTGGTTTCTTCCAAGTATTTAACTATCGCTCGATATGTATCGGCAGTGTCCTGAGAAATTTTCATGGCCCGAGACCGATTGAGGCACACGTGTATTTGCCCGAACCTACGATTTTACTTATTTGTGTACATAGAAATTTAAAATTACTAATGTTGCGTACAAATTTCGCTGGTGGCTTAGGCTATGTTTGAGGTTGAGTCCATTGTTAGGTTGGTAACATTTGTAAGTTATAACCTGAACCTGGTTGTTACCTCCAGAGCTTTGTATGTATATAAACCGATTGCTAATGTTGTGATGCGTGTGTGAACTGATTAATAAACTTGGTTCTTTTGTTAACTTGTGTTGTTACTTATTACATCCAAACATGGCGCAGTCGTTTTAGTTTAAACTGAACAAACGGACGTGATTTTAGCCATGGAGTTCAACAAACCCTCAGAATTCGACGTCAACGTGGATAACCTCTCCGAGAGCTTTAGAAGATTCCGGACTGAAATAGAAGTTTATTTTGTAGCCACAGAGACTGATAAGAAATCGCGAGAGGTCCAAGTAGCGAGACTGAAAAACTTATTGGGATCCGATGGTTTAAAACTTTACTCCACAATCACGACGTTAAAACCAGGTAATGAAACAGTAATTTCTATTTTAGACGTCCTAGAAAAGCATTGCACCCCACGGAAAAATGAGACAATGGTGATTTATAAATTTTTTAGCAGAAAGCAAGCAGCAAATGAACCATTTGAACGGTATTTTACTGATCTAAAATCACTAGTAGCGCCTTGTGAATTCGGTGAACAAGAAGAAAAATTGCTAAAATCCCAAATAATTCTTGGACTTTATGACAAAAGTACTCAAGAAAGACTTTTGAGAGAGGACCCTTTATTGGAAAAAACAGTTAATTTTTGTAAAACAGTCGAGATGGCAGAGCTCAACATGAAAATTTTAAAAGCACCACCTCCAGTGAAAACATCGATTGATACGTCGACGGAGATACTCGAAGTAAATCGGAAGCCACAAATGAAAAGACCACCAGAGCTCCGGGACCGTCAGGATAGTTTATATGCTTGTGATCGCTGTGGCTTCAACCGCGCTAAAGGACGGTGCCCAGCATTTGGTAAGCAGTGCTCCTACTGTAAAATATTCAATCATTTTGCAAAACAATGCATCGGAAATAAGCGTAATAATCGCATTCGACTGGCTCATGAAGTGGTGGAGTTGAGTAATGATGTTTTTAAGTTGGATTCTTTAAACCTGTGTGTCTGTGATGCTATCACTCAGGGGAAAGATGAATGGCTGGCCTTGCTTAAAATTAACGATCAACCGATTGAATTTAAACTCGATACTGGATCCCAAGTTAATGTTATAACAACTACTGCTCTTCAGAAACTTGATGCTGGCTTAAATATAAGAAAAACTGATGTACTTCTTGAATCCTTTGGTGGATTTGTTGTTCGACCGATCGGCTCTGTTGATCTTGATCTTCAAAAAGACAGTGTGAAAATAAACGCCCCGTTCATGATTGTGAATGATGACAGAACACCACTTCTGGGACTACGTTCGTGTGTTGAGCTTGGACTTCTTCGTCGGATAGACAAGGTTACTGTCCCAGTCGATGATTTTCTCAAACAGAATCAGGATGTCTTCAGTGGACTAGGATGCTTCCCAGACATATGCAAGTTAAAACTCAGTAAAGATGCTACTCCTAAGGCAAACCCAGGTCGTAGAGTTCCTTATAAAATAAAGAATAAATTAAAAACTTGCTTAGATGATTTATTGCATGCAAACATAATAGAGCGAGTGGATGAGCCTTGTGAGTGGATTAATAATCTTGTGATTGTAGAAAAACCTGACTCTTCACTAAGGTTGTGCATTGACCCCCAACACTTGAATAAGTATTTGGTTAGAGACTATTATGAAATTCCTACCTTAGAGGAAATAAGTTTGAAACTGGCTAACAAAAGTCACTTCTGTCTTTTCGATTTAAAAAGTGGGTTTCATCAAATTAGACTAGATGAGGAATCCAGTAAGTTATGTTGTTTTAGTACACCATTTGGCGTTTTTAAATATCTAAGAGCCCCTTTTGGTTTGGCAGTTTTGCCAGAATTCTTCCAAAAACTAACATATAAGTATTTCGGTCACATAAAGAATGTTTTAGTTTATTTTGATGACATTTTGTGTTGTGCTAACTCTGAGGAGGAGCTTAGGCAGACAGTTGGGGAGGTTGTTTCTGTGGCTAGAAAATACAATATTAAATTCAATTCTGAGAAAGTTCAATATTTTGTTAACGAAGTCAAATATCTCCGGTTTTTATTTAATAAGCATGGTCATAGACCTGACTCGCAAAGAATTCAATCAATAATAAATTTAGAGCCACCAAAAAATGTTAAAGATCTTCAAAAAATTTTGGGAATGGTTAATTTTTTAAGAAACTTCATACCTAATCTCTCTGATTTAATAGCCCCTTTTACATCCTTGCTTAAAAAAGAATCCGTTTGGCTTTGGACTAAATCTCATGATGAAAATTTTAATAAATTAAAATCTGTTATCTCAAATATAACATTACTTGCTTCTTTTGACCCTGTTAAGACCATTGAGATACAAGCTGACTCTAGTAATTATGCTGTTGGTTGCTCATTAATACAAGAAGGAAAGCCTGTTTTGTATGCTAGCAGAACTCTAACTGCTTGTGAACAAGAATATGCACAAATTGAAAAAGAACTCCTTGCTATAACATTTGCATTCAAAAAACTCCACAACTTTGTTTATGGACACCCTAATGTGATTGTTTACACAGATCATGCTCCCCTAACGTCTATTATACAAAAGGATATCAACAAAATAAAAAATAATCGACTCAGACGGCTTAGATTGAAAATTTTACCATATAAGTTTGAGCTTAAGTATCTCCCAGGGAGGTCTATGGTTATTGCTGACTTATTGTCAAGGAATATTATTGCAGGAAATGTTGCAGATGATGCGTCAATGAGGGATGTTGTACACACCGTAGGTGTTTTATTTGATTGCTCTGACCAGCAACTTATACATTTAAAATCCGAAACAAATTTGGATGAAACGTTAAATCAAATTATCAAGTACTACAGTAGTGGTTGGCCAAAATCTCTAAAATGTAGTGGAGATCTAGCTCATTATTTTAATATAAGAAATAGTATCACAGTAGAAAATGGCTTAATATATTATGATGAAAGGTTGGTTGTTTCCCCGTTGTGTAGAAAAAACATTTTGAACTTACTGCATGAAACACATCTTGGCCTTAACAAGATCAAGGAAAAAATAAAACAATTCTTTTACTGGCCTGGCATTCTGTCTGATGTGACAAACCTTGTAAATTCTTGTACCGTTTGTCAAAGATTCCAAAGGTCCAATATTAAAGAACCTCTGCTCCCTCATGAGATACCACCCATCCCATTCTATAAAGTTGGTATGGATATTCTTGAATTTCGTAACATGCACTATTTGGTTGTGGTGGACTACTATTCTAGATGGGTTGAGTTAAAGAAACTCAAAGACAAAACGTCATCGTCATTAATAGAGTGTCTAAAGCCAATTTTCGCCTCTTACGGAATCCCCAAAATCATAGTCGCTGACAATAATCCATTTAGCTCTTTTGAATTTCAAAAATTTTCAGACCAGTGGAATTTCGTCATAACAACATCGAGTCCCCATTATCCCAAAAGTAACGGTCTTGCAGAAAAAGCAGTAGGGTTGATGAAATCCATGCTAAAAAAATGTCACCATGAAAATGATGACTTAGATCTATATTTACTTAACTACAGAAATTCTCCTGTTGCAGGATTACAATATTCACCTTCCCAACTCCTTCAGAGTAGGACTCTTAGATCAAAACTTCCTATAAGAGATAGCTGTCTGGCACCTCATGTTGTTGATGATCCACAAGTTTATGATAAAAATTCTCAAAAGACCTATTATAATGAGCACAGCAGAAAATCAGTATAATTTAACGAGGGTGATAATGTTTTAGTACAAGACAAGTATACTAAGTTGTGGGAAAGAGCACTCATTGTTAAAAAGCTTAAATTTAGGTCATATTTGCTAAACATTAACGGCAAAATCTATAGGCGCAATTCAGTATTTATTAAGAAATACAATGCTCCTCCATCAGAGGATGCTGAATACAAACATAAAGATTTTGATTTTGACGAAACTGTTGATGTCTCGAATAATGTAAACATAGATAGGACTGTTGAAGATTTAAATAACTCTGGTTGTTCCTTGCCATTGAATTTACCTGACTCTATTACTACTAGATCAGGTAGAGTAATTAAAAAACCAGAAAGGTTAGATTTGTAATGTTTGTATTTGTAAGCTCTTGCTCTGTAATTTTGTGGTTAAACCTTTATTTTCTAATAAGTATTTTTTTTATTATTCTTTATTTTATTGTAATTACTTCCAAATAATTTGTTACAAATTAGATCATAAGTTACATACTATATGAGGGGGGTAAATGGGTAGGGTAATGGAAAGACTAGAGAGGGAGACAGGTGCGGGGGTCTCCTTTACTCGTAGCGGAGGAATCAAGCAATAGTGCCCTACTCACTGCTTGTGAACTCCCAGTCTGACCTATCCCTACCAACGCCTACTGTCACCTCCACGTGGTACCCCCTGGGGAGTCCGATGGACTCGCGGACGACAGAGGCCCATGAAATCCAGGTGGAGATCTCCTTAACACCCAAGCCAAGTATAGAGGAGCTCGAGCTGTGGCTGAATGGCAGGGGGTGTATAAAAATGCACTGTCTTTAATCGACCCCCTTGGGGCACCAGGCGCACCCCATTGTATTAAATGCCCTCTGCAGGGAGAGGGGGCAGTACCTGCAGAGTAACTTCCCCCGCTTTCGTGGGAACAAAAATGAGTAAAAGTAATAATAAAAATAATAATGAAGACATGGAGGAGCTGGTCAGCATGATCAGCGGAGAGGACTCAGCCCAGGGGCCTTCAATGGACCTTGCCGCTGAGGTAGTGGACGATGAAGCCTCTATGAGCTCGCTTGCGACGCTTGTAGAGGAGGCAAGTGGACTGGTAATGGAGCCAGAAAGCTTGGCGCCTGGTAGAGACGCTGCATCCAAGGATGCAGGCGAGACCTCCAAGCACAAGTTCTCTGGAGCCCAGAGGAAGAAGTGGAGGAGGGCAATGTTGGCTGGAGGGCCACCTGAGGATCCGGCCGGACGTCCAGGACCTTCGGGGTCCGGGAATATGGCAGGGTCTGGGTGCGCTCCAGAGAAAAGGATTAGATCCTCACCCGGTACCTCTGCGCCTACGGCAAAGAGGCATAGGGGTGGGGATACTAGCATTGCATCCTACGCGATTGCTGCCGGAGGAAGCAGGGTGGCGATTATCCCTAGTGGATATCCGTCCACTCAGCTGACGAAGGAGAATTGCGAGGAGATGAAGGACCAGCTGATGAAATTTGTCGATCAGCTGGAAGAAGAGAAAGGGACACAGGCTGAATTCAGCGGAATTTACCCACATGTGGGAGCCTGTGTCATAATCTGCGACAACCAGGAGACCAAGGACTGGTTGTCGATTATAGTACCCAATTTTAACATGAGTGGGGATCTGGAGCTCCGCGTAGGAAAGGTGGAGGAGCTTCATAAAACCGTGAAGGTAGGAACCGTCATTACAGGAGAAATGCCTCTGGAAGGTTATTTCATGAAGAGGATCAGGACCCAAAACTCTAGGGTACCTGATATTGGATTATGGAGACTCCTGGGCACCAAGGTGGAGAAGCATGGCTTCTTTGCGATCCTGTCTGCCCCAGAGACTAGCATGGAATACCTTGAGAAGCGGAAGCTTAAGCTGAACTATGGGTTCACTAAGGTCGCTCTCAGGGTATTGGGTAAGAAGAAGCCGCTGAAAGCAGTACAGGAGAGGAAGGCGGCTGATAAGGTGGAGGAGGCAAGGAGCGATCCCGAGGTGGAGGAGTCGAAGGGGATCGCTACGACGAATTTGCCAACTCCAAAGGATGGCCCCAAGGCGATGACTATGGCGGCTGCGGGGGGTGGCCCCGTGGCGGGGGCTGGGGGGCGCGCTGGGTCTGGGCCCTCTGTGATGGGGAGGCCTGGGTTTGGCGCTGTCTCCCGGCGTCCGCCTCGGGGTGGCCCTCCGGGGGCCGGCGGGCACTGATCATGGTGGTAAGGCTGCTGCAAATTAATCTGCACCACTGTATTGCAGCATGTGGTGTTCTGCAGCAGTATGTGAGAGGTAAGGATATTGATATCATTCTAATACAAGAACCTTACCTGTATAAGGGCAGGATGGGGGAGCTGGCGATGCGTGGGTATGAGATTATTTCTGTACCCGCGCGTGCCAGAGCCTGTATCCTGCATAAGAGCAGTCTTAAAATGCTGCCTCTATGGCAATATTGTTCTAGAGATTTAGCAGCAGCTCAAATGGCCCTTAACGAGGGAAATCAAGGTGGGAGGTTGACGATTGCATCTGTCTACCTCCCATATGAAGAAGAAGTCCCGACCGAGGCACTTAGTAAGCTAACGGAAGGGACTGGCCTAAGGGGCGAGCTTATAGCATCGCTTGACGCGAACGCTCACCATCAGCTCTGGGGGAGCAAGAACAACAACCGGAGAGGTGAGTGTTTAGTAGAGTACATAACTAGTAATGACCTAGACATTCTAAACAGAGGCAATATTGCCACTTTTAACAATAGAATCAGATCTGAGGTCATTGACATAACCCTTAGCACACGCACTATAAGCCTAAGGGTTAAAGGCTGGCACGTCTCTGAAGAAGAGTCATGCTCAGATCATAGATACATTAGATTTGATCTAAGTGGTAACATCACGTCCGAAGCTGTGTATAGGAATCCCAAACTTACAAACTGGGAAACCTACTATACACAGCTTGAGGAGGAGGTCAAATGCTGTCCTAGAGTGGTGAGTAGCAACTGGCATTTGGAACATTTAAACTCAACATTGACTGAGGCAATAATTAAGTCATACACTGATAATAACACTGTATGTAATGTTAGATCCAACAGGAACTGTCCCTGGTGGAACAATAAACTTGGCAAGTTAAGAGCTCTTACACGTAAACTCTTTAACGCGGCCAAAAGATCAGGCAGATGGGACACTTATAAACGTGCACTCACTGATTATAACAAAGAAGTCAGAAAGGCTAAAAGAAGGGCGTGGAAGAAATTTTGTAGCGAAATAAACGATACAACTTCCATGTTTAGAGTAAATAGGATCTTATCCAAGCAGTCTGACAGGGGGGAGTATTGGGCTCCGTCAGGGTGGGAGGGGGCTATACGGATTCTGAGGGGGGAACCCTCGGTGCCCTGGCGCGCGCGCATTTTCCTGGCTGCGGACTGATGGATACGATTAATAATGACCCTACCAACTGTGAACACACTGGTTGCAAGGGTAACTGGGCAGAAGCAAATAAAATTGTCAATTCTGCAAGAGTGGAGTGGGCAATCAATTCTTTTGCTCCCTTCAAATCACCTGGTACTGATGGGAGTTTCCCAGCCTTGCTACAAAAAGGCCTACCAGTAATTAGGCCCCTTATACTTACCTTGTTAAAGGGAAGCTTGGCACTGAGCTATATTCCAGTAAGCTGGAGGATGGCAAAAGTGTGTTACATACCAAAACCTGGGAAAGAGTCCTATGACGAACCCAAGTCTTACAGACCAATATGTCTGACTTATTTTTTGATGAAGACCTTGAAAAAGGTCATAGACAGACATATTAGGGATGGAATACTGGTAGAACGACCGCTCCATAGCGCTCAATTCGCTTACCAGGCAGGAAAATCATGTGAAATTGCTCTCCACCACCTGGTTTCCAGGATTGAGAGATCCCTAGTTCACAAAGAAATAATGGTAGGCATCTTTGTTGATATAGAAGGTGCCTTTGATCGCACACCCTATAACACTATGGCATCGGCCTTAGAAAGAAAGGGGATTAGTTCCTTAGCCTCTAGCTGGATAAACACCATGCTAGAGAATAGGATTTTACAATCACAATTGGGACAAACCAAACTGTGGATGAAGCCAGTAGGAGGATGTCCACAGGGAGGGGTGTTATCTCCATTACTGTGGTGTTTGGTCGTTGACTCATTGTTAACAAACCTAAACTCTGCAGGGTTCTACGCACAGGGATATGCTGATGACATTGCTGTGCTCATAGGGGGCAAGTTCTCAGAAACCATTTCTGAGTTGCTTTCCGCATCGATGGATCTTTTGAGGGATTGGTGTGAAAAGAATGGTTTAGGAATCAATCCCCAGAAGATAAATCTCTGTATCTTCACTAACAAAAGAAATGCTATAGTTAGACCACCCTATATAGGGGGGACACAGGTAAGCATTTGTAGTGAGGTAAAGCATCTAGGGGTTACTCTGGATAGTAAATTGGACTGGTCCAAACACATCAGGAATACTACTATGAAGGCACTTCGATGCCTCTATGCATGTAAAAGGGCTGTGGGTAGGACCTGGGGACTACAACCCAGAATGTTATTCTGGCTATATACCGCAGCAGTGAGACCAATGGTGCTCTATGCCTCTATGGTGTGGTGGCACAGAGGTAGCATTAGTAAAAATAAAACTTTGCTTGGCAAATTACAGAGGCTCTCATGTCTCATGATTACTGGTGCCATGAGTACAACTCCTACTGCTGCAATGGAAGTCTTATTGAACTTGAATCCACTGCACATAGAAGTAGAAGCGCAAGCCTTGAACGTGGCTTACAGACTTGCGAAATCAGGAACAAGATCCAAAGTCATGACTCACATGGGGCATGGGAACTTGTTCAGAAGAATTGATAAGGACGAGGTGCTGTCAATGCACTCTGACCTACAAGTTAAGAAACACACAGATGTCTTATACTGTGCGGTAAACACAAAGACCAAACCACATAAACTGTGTAATGGGATTAATTGCTATACAGACGGCTCACTAACAGAAAACGGATCAGGGGCCGGCATATGGAGGAAAGATAAACCAGAATCTGGGATTTCTATTCCTTTAGGTAGACACACCTCGGTCTTTCAGGCCGAAGTGATGGCGATCAATGTCTGTACCCAAACCTTAATTGGGGAGGGTGTAAGAAACAGACTGATCACAATTTTCACGGATAGCCAGGCTGCAATTGGCGCCCTGAGAAGCTATACGACCAGATCTTATTTGGTTGAGGAGTGCAAAAACAACCTAAACACACTCTCGCTAGCCAATAAGGTTAGAATCGACTGGGTGCCAGGACACACAGGCATCACAGGCAATGAGAAGGCAGATGGCCTTGCAAGGGTGGGCTCAGAACAGACACCTCTTGCACCTGAACCCATATGTGGTATCAGCCTCAGCTACGCTAAAAGGCGTATAAAATTAGCTTTAGAGGACAGGGCAAGACTCTCTTGGAGAGAAACTAAGAAACAGGAACACTCGAAACTGTTTCTTGATGGACCCTGTAAGAGAAGAAGCTCAGCACTTCTATCAATGGACAGGTGGACACTCAAGAGTGTGACAGGACTCTATACAGGTCACTGTCGGTTAAATAAACACCTCTTTAATTTGGGGATAGTTGGATCACCAATCTGCAGATTCTGCAAGAAAGAGGGAGAAACGGCACGTCATATAATATGTGACTGTGATAACCTAGCTAGAAGGCGATACCTTCACTTTGGTAGTGATCGCATTGTAGACCCCAAACTATGTGAACTGATCGATCCATTCGGTATCCTCAGATTTGCAAGGGCCGTGGGCCTGTCACATATATAGGACAGGGACATGGACGGCGCACAATAGGTCTCACTGAGGCCGCGGTGCACAAATGCCGGAACAAAATAATAATAATACATACTATATGAACATGATTGTAATGTATACTATATTTTTATTTTTGTATTTAAAACTTAAGGAGGGGGATGTTAGGTTGGTAACATTTGTAAGTTATAACCTGAATCTGGTTGTTACCTCCAGAGCTTTGTATGTATATAAACCGATTGCTAATGTTGTGATGCGTGTGTGAACTGATTAATAAACTTGGTTCTTTTGTTAACTTGTGTTGTTACTTATTACATCCAAACACCTCATTCTTCCTAAC
This sequence comes from Acanthosoma haemorrhoidale, assembly GCA_930367205.1. Classification (NCBI taxonomy): domain Eukaryota; kingdom Metazoa; phylum Arthropoda; class Insecta; order Hemiptera; family Acanthosomatidae; genus Acanthosoma; species Acanthosoma haemorrhoidale. The sequence goes on from OV884011.1 coordinate 139,727,431, forward strand.
TCTCTACCTCTACTTCAATATTTTTCAACACCTCATTACTGTTGGGCGTGAAAAATTGGGACTCATCATTTGTTTGTTGTTTTGATGTGCTAGTTTGTGGTGTGGTGGTGATTCCGTCATAGAAATGCTGGGTGCTGAAGAATTCACACGCACAACATTTCTGTTAGATCGTGGCTTACGTTTGATAGACGACGGAGTAGATGTTGGTCCCAGAGACCTTGACCGTTTTTTGTTTTTTTTCGAACATCACTTGTTGATAGAAACGCATGTTTCATCGTCAATATTTGTCCGAATTTTTAAATATTTGTTTATAAATAAAAAATATTTAGCCTTGAACGCACGTATTCTAGATAATAGTCTACGACGCTAGCAGTAGGCCACAGTAGAGGTTGTGATGGTCTGGCCGGCCACCCTCACACTCTTACCACTAGCAAAGCTGATCAATTACGGCCTTTCAATATGGCCACCGTTTCTATGAAATGACCAACAAACACTGAGCAAATACAGTCCACAGGTTCACAATCCACTCACCTGTAGATAGCTCCCCCGTGAACTGTTCACCCAATAGTCCGTTAAAACAGTTCTACGACCTAAACACTTGCTATAAACAGTAACGAAAACAGTTTGTTTGCAGAGCGACACGAATACGGTTTGTAGCGACCGCTTAATTTAAACAAATGTAAATAACATTACCATAACTCATACCAGTGTAAATATTGTAAACAATAAAAGACGCAGCTGCAAAAAAACTAGTCAGAGGCCCTTGAAGCGGGAAGCAGGTAGCGGCTAGGGGGCTGGGTGGGTCCCAGCCTAGAACAGTCTAGCGACACCGCAATCACCTTATCCACCAAACACTGTGGTTTGGTTGGTCAGAATAAGAACCCAGATCATTGGTTACTGAGGGATATATATACCCCCCTAGTTTTAGCCACTAAATCATTCTAACTACGGCTCTCTGACTGGTACTTGCAGCTGCACTGATGTTTCAATATTTGGCCTTCTCATTTATGAAAACCTCTGGATCTCTCTTCCTAACCTCACTATGTTTTAGTCCGGCCTCGTTAGACCCCACACTTTCCTAGTGGGATTCTCTGCCTTCGTCTCACTAAAACTAGCACCTCCTTGGGAGACAGACCTCTCCCTCGTGGACGACGTTTGCAGCGGACCTACAAAATTTACGTAGTAGTGTCTCCCACGGCAATCCAGTCTGCTTCCCTCCGGTTCACACTTACGTTTAAGATCCGGACCATTTTCGCCACCTTCAGATACCGAGTGTGAATTCGTGGTCATTCCAAGACCACATAGACTACCTGAAATACCTACCCTTCTCCTGAACATGGTGCACTGTCGAGGCACATACCTATCAAATATGGAGTCAGATAGTACAGTAGTAAGACCCGTTATGAAGCAATGGCCTAGGTCATAGCCTAATCAACCCTCACTTCGTTACTAGGGCTAGGGTAACTAGGCCCCCCTTCGTGACAACCCGACACGGTTTGTTAAAGTTTACCGCAGGAATGTATTTATTAGTTTCAAAATTATCCAAATAAACATTATTATTTTTATTATAATTTGCACACTATACATATATAGTCTGATATAGATTCTGCTTAGAATATTTTTTTTTTATGTAGATTGATTTTTATTCTTCATCCACTGCTCATGGAAATGAGACGTTGAATTTTTTTTTTTTGTGTACAATTAATATACATCATACATCTCACAATAAGTATATTTTTATGTAGTACACATACATAAAATATACATTAAAGTAATGAAGAGTTGTTTCATAAAGTAAATAAAAAGGTGATAAAAAACTATATAGATAAATGAAACCAGTTAATCACTATATAATTTATTGCTTTTTATAACAAAATTAATTAATAAGAGTAAGACTTATTAGGCATATAAAATAGACAAATAAACCTAGACCTGAACATTTTTAGTTAATTCTGGTACATTTCTCTGATACGTTTAAAAGGTTGTAGAAAATTTATAAACGTTTTGACTTTCGATTAGATTTAGTCTTTGTTTACTGTGGAGATGTGATAACGCATTTGTAGATAGAGATAATAATGAGAATTGAATGTATGTCTTCAGATACTTTCATTTTGCAGATGATGCATTATTAGTTTATGAATGGGCAAGTTGTGTTCGTGGAGTAATTTTGCTATATGAAATCAAACCATGCAGCAATAAGCAAGTTAGACCATTTAAAATTTATTCGCTTATCATGTGTGGCGTTGCAGTGTAATCACCTACCAGTGGTAATAGTTGGATAGAAGGATGTGTCGGGGGCGTCACTAGGGGAGTGCCTGATTACTCTAGCCCTGGTGACAAGTGCGGATTGATGTAGTTTATAACATGGACCCTTGTTCCATGTCGGCATTTAATATCTGACTCCATTTATTGATAGGAATGTGTCCCGACAAGACACTGTGTTCAAAATAAAAAGGTACAGAGGTAGCATAAAAGATAATACCGGTTCAGAGTTCAAACGGGACACGGCAGTGTTGTAGGCGCGAGGCGGCAGGAGGTCTCAAGACTGTGAGACAGCGTGGCGACTCATAGGACAGCAGAGAAAGAGTAGGGTCAGCCCTTATTTCCTGGCCTGTTTATACCATATTCCCATACCTCGTGAGAGGTGCAGTTGCTGACAGGGGTATGTTTTACGATACGTGGTGACCACTTAGTTATCTGGCCGTTGGGATAAAAGGGTGTGTTTTTTATGGTTGCTAGCAGGGACTGAAGGTCTATTCTAATAGGGGTAAGTGTCCTTGCCCTAGGTTATATGGCAGTCAGGTGGCTAATTCTCTTGGTTTATTGCCATCTGTCGGTGCCCGTATGTCTGCCTGCTTCCTACCACGTGCCGCGACCCTGATTTATTCCAAAGAAGCTTACAAGATTTACATTGTATTATAATACATTACTAACCCGAGTGTAGGGTGATTTACATATATTTAGTGCTACGCTACAGATGCTTAGGAAAAAGTTCGTGAATATTTAAGAAAGACAGACGCCTCTGATGTCTGAAAATCATTCTAAAATAAACTCTTTAGTCGAACTTGTACTAGTATAACACATGTTCCTTTGGTGAATGTCTGGATAGCTCTAACCTAAAAAGGAAGTCTTTTTAGACCTAGGACTAGAAAGAGGGAGGGTCTTGTATAGAGCTAAAAACATTTACCTACCACCCTTAGGTAAAATAGGGCTTTGAGATCCCGTTAGCTCCAGGTAAATAATAAAAAATATATTAGGTTGAGTCTTGAACATTAGTTAAATGATTGTTTGCAGTGAAATATGCTTTATAGACTCACTCTAATACGTGGGCGTGACACTAACATTCCCCAATCAGGCCAGTAGCTTTAGCGATGAAAGAGAATTTCTAATAAGCTTAAAAAAAAATCTTCATAGGTCTATCGTAGTCAGGGAATATTTCGAATGAGTTGCTCTCTTAATTTCTTCTAAGCGGATTCTCTCCTTTCTTTTATCTTCTTTCTATTTTATGGGGGTTTCCAATAGGGGCGTTACACTCCATTGTTACAGAGACAAGAAGCAATACAAGTATTATAATAAGTCACGTTTACAGTAACAAAGTCATAAAATAGTTCTAAACTCGTTCTAATGAACACCTTCTCAGGTGTTTCCTTGGTAGAGGTATTTTTTGAAATTGGCCCAAAAAATAAATGTAAGTAATGAATAAATAGGTCAACCTTTTTGATAAGTAACAAATAAATAAAAATTCATTTTTAATCCAACTAGGTCAATTTTCGACGATACTCTCTTCGTATAAAGGCTACTAGTTTCAGTTTGACTTCAGATATGAGAAAGTATTATTATACAGCCTCATAAATTTATTAAATCTATTAAATAAATAAAAATAAAATTCTGAAAACCCCTTTCTTTGAACAAAAATACTTTATATTGTTGTACCATTTCAGTTACTGAAATATGCCTATTTAAAAGCTTCTGAATACGAAGTTATAATATTATTAAAATCAAGCGTTTGAAACTGGCTTTTGTGACATCTAATAATGGCTTTTAAAACCCCATTTTTTCGAATGGATTTTATTACTTTAATTATATAATATTAGCTAAATCAGAGAGAAAAACTAAACTATATAACTGGTTTGATTCTGGTCTCTCCGATGGATCTTTATCGGTTAGAAAAGTGTTCAGTGGTAAGTAGACATAAGATGGCTACATGTTGATATTTTAAAGTTGATTATTTATATATTACATTTTAAAAACTTTAATATGAAATTTTATTGTACATTATAATCCATTAATTAAACAGTATATTTCGACGACTTTGTTTTATTTCAGGTTCTAAAGTGTACTGTCAAGAAGATTAAGTTGAAAACATGCTAGTAACCATGTGTACAGAAAATTTGCGTTATAGTAAAATTTTAAATAGCTTCTGAGCAGTGGGGGACGAGTATCTCAAAAGTAGTTAATTACAGGGAGGACTTTGATCAACTTCTTTTTTTTTTCCATGCTTCCTTATACCTTAACTTCACCCATTACACTGAGGTTTTGTTGAACATACCTTGAATATTTTAGATCATTATCATAATTTTTACAATATAAAAGTATATTTAAAATTTGAAATATTCTAAATAGTTAGTAAAATATCAATAAAAATCTTTATTGTGCAATAATTACAATCTGCCTTTTATAAGGCAATAATAATACAGATAAATAATCTCATTCATACCATATTTACAGCATCATTCACTCGCTCATTCATACAATAGGACATGATTGGAGAAACTGGCCATTGCCAGGACTCCCACTGTCACGCGTTTATAGTAGGTCACGAGGCCACTGCCGTTTCAGTCTCCGAGGAGGATTATAGGGATGAGTGGCGCAGTGCAATGACTGTGCTACAGGCTACAGGATTAGGGTGGTTGGAAAGGCTACTGTGGAATTTCATAAACTTGGAAGGGATGAGTTCTAGAATGTAGGGTATATTAAGATCGTTATGAAGGGTTTTGTTGCTGACATAATAAGGGGCATTTGCTATTGTTCTTAGGACTTTGGATTGAAAGGATTGGATACGCTTGATGTTCGACTTTTTTGCTGTCCCCCATAGCTCTATTTCGTAAGTCCAGATTGGTTTAAGTATAACTTTGTAGATTAGTAGTTTATTTTCTATTGAGAGATGGGATGTCCTTTGCAGTAGTCTGTACAGTTGTCCAAAGCGTCTGTTTAGTTCTTGTCTTTTTAGTCTCGTATGTGGGTTCCAGGTCAGTCGTTTGTCAAGATGGAAGCCTAAGTACCGTACTGTCTCGGATACAGGGAGATGAATAGAATTAAAATAAACTAGTGGACAAGTCTTGCGACAAAGGGTGAAGGTAATGTGGGAGCATTTTGCTTCATTAACTTTGATCCGCCATTGATTGCACCAATACTCGATCTCGTCAAGGTGTTTTTAGTAAATTATAACACTTATTTCTGCAATACCCTTCTTATACCATTCAGAATATTAGCTATCGATGATAAACGGATTGCTCGGAAACGTTGCCACAGAACACTGATTCGGACCAACAAACAGACTTACAACTACCTCCACAGTACACCAAAGACCGAAATTCACTTATACAAAGCACAGATCTATGGCAGTTCATCAATATCCTCTTAGTACAAATTATGAAAGTTTGTGGCAATCGACCCAGAGACTCCCGGAGACCCCTCGATGCCACTGGCTCTGAGATTAACCCTAACGTCAGATTATAGCATCACAGGTGAACCAAAAAGCTAAATAATGCGGAGACCACTTGTCTTCTATTTTCACCATAATTGACTGATCTTTGGATCAACTATTGTGGGTAGATGTTCTTTATGAATGGCAAAAATGGCCTTGAGCGCATACACATTTAGAAAATGAGACAGGCCCAGCAGACCGGATCATTGTCATAGCTCGTGTAGTCAATGATAGGCTGCGTTCTATTTTGTCTTCCAGCTTCTTCTTTCTAGCTTATGGCTCCAAGCTACCAAATTAATACCAGCTCGTTAAAATACTTACCCCCTGCTCCCAATTCAAATCCATCGCTTATTTTCGCGTAGCTGCATTTGATTATTTTCGAATCATCAGTATCGGTCAGGTGCCACCGCAAGGTTTTTTGTTCATATGTAAAAATAATATCAGATGGACCTATCCAGATTTCAGGAAGTTCAGTGAAAGTTATAATAAAGTTCTGTTATTATAGTATAAAAATAAAAGAATAAATATCCCAAATTATTTATCATGATGTCTAGATAATCATACGAAAATATTTATTATGATTATGACCCTTCTTTATTGTTCGTAGAGTTAATTTTATGTTTTTTAACATCGGGTCATGGTAATAGACTCTCTGTGAAACATATCACGCTTCGTCAAAAACGCCGTGTGGTAAAATTGCAAATACGATTTTAATAGTAGCTTTAATATCTTTGTTAAAATATAGTAAAACTCTAATACCAAAATATTAATCAGGACGCGGAAATTTCAATTTGATCTTCTACAAAACATGGGGAATATTTTTGGAAAAGAAGGGGAATGTTTATTTTTTAATTAACAAGTAATCGATTGATAGAAGGAAATCATGATTCGTGGTTTCACTAAATCATAAAGAGAATACTCAAGATGACCTAAACATACTAAGATACGGGTTTCACGTTTAAAAAAAAAAGAAAAAAAAAGTACCTTGAAACCCTCAAAAGAGGGAGTTATTATTAAATGTTTGTGTGCTTTATAAGTGTTAGAAAGTAACGTGACTAACATAAATATTCTTTTTTTTTTTTAATTGAAAACAGTGAGAAAGGTTAGAGGTTATTAAGGAACTTCTAAACCACTGCCTAAATTGTCCGCATTTGTTCACGTTTCTTTCAGCATTTGATAAGAATGTTGTTTTGAGACTTTTGTATATATATTTTTCTTGTTAAAAACGAGAGTGCTTGTTTTTAGTCATAACTGTGAGGCCATGGTGTTTTAGGCCACGGTCACTGCTTAAAAAAACTCGACTATGTCCCTTTTTTAGGCGCTGAAATCAAATACACAGGAAGTAATTAAATCGTTTTGTTTTCCTCCTCTTACCGGAATAGTCGTCATTTATCCTTTTCCTGTACTCAGAAGCACAATCAACAACAGATACAGATTAAATGTTTGAGGGGTAGTAAAGAGGAAAGAGAAAAATATTTTATTAGCGATGTGTTCTTACTGTGACACAGTACACTGATTAAAAGCGTGCATTAGTTGTTTTTTTTTCGTTTACTTTTTCCATCTCTCCTATTAAAATCTTCTAAATATAGTTGAAAAGAGAGTATTTCTCTCGTAAATCAGACATCTTAGTGAACATTACTCTTTAATACAGGTGCACTTCAGATAATTATTCCAATATCTATTAAAGGAAAAAATTATTAATGATTAGCCAATAGAAAAATTTAACTGGCAGGATCGGGACTCAAATGGTTTGCTCTACCTACCTTTCCTGCAGTCGGACTCTGTGACTTTTACCGCGCAATGTTTACTGTCATTACAAGAGATTAGCGAAGGCAGTGTAGCCCCCAACTGGATATTATATATATACAAAAATTGGTGTTAGTAAAACTCCATAGGTTTTATATAGTGTTCTCGTTTCTTGTACATTAGATAAATTCATCTATACCGTGCTTTAATATTCCTTTTAGAGTTGGACACCACTAAAAAAAAATTAGAACCGCAGCCACCAAGATGAGATACCTGAGAAACATACAGGGTAAAACACGTCTAGATTAGTTAAGAAATGAGAGATAAGAAAGGATGTGGGCGTAAGCAAACTAAAATGGTTTGGTCACATATGTCATATTGATTACATACAGGAAGGTCAGGTTAAACTTCAGGAAGGAGACCTCGGTACAAACCTGAATGTTATATCTGTACCTCGGAGGGATACAACACTATGTCCATTTTCATAACTTTACAGGAGAGGAGTTTTAAACTTTTTTTCAACATTGGCACAGCTATTTATTGAGATGTTGAAACAATATTTTACCAGAACATTCTATTTATTGTTATTTACATCTCAATAAATGGCTGTGCCAATAACACTTTTTGTTGAAAAAAAGTTTAAAACTCCTCTCCTGTAAAGTTATGAAAATGGACATAGTGTTGTATCCCTCCGAGGTACAGATATATAGTTCAGCGTCTAAAAAACGACCGAGGTGTTAAGGGTTTTCTAAAGCATTACACCTCTATCCGATCCTTTTATAATCACTGTCGTAATAAATACATATTACTAAACAATAACTTAAGCTAAGGCTAGAGATTAATTGAATAATTAAATGATTAGACTTGTATGATATTTAAGAAACCAGGTTGTCTAAGGTAAGAGGACAAGGTGAAACCAGCATTAACAGTTTGGATATTCGGCTTATATTGGTAGGAGGGGGTGACCTATGAGTATACGACCCCAGAGAGAGCGAGAGAGACAGTATTCTCTAATGATCAGTTAACTACCCTAAACTATGAAGGGTTTCGTTAATCTTTGAATTACAAACGTTTTTATTATACCTTTTTGTAACCGTTTTTAATATAAATTAAACTTTACTAGACTTTAAAATATCCAGCTGAATTATCAATTGTAAATTCTAATTTAGAGTTGTGCGTTACAGTCTCTGGTTCTGTAAAGAAAAAAAAAACACAAGTAACCGAAAACACTTAGCATTTCGAGCATTTGCATAATGCAACTGTGAGCTTCTGAAACCGTATTATAAGCGGTGGTTACTACTTTCCAGTTTCCAGTTTCCCGAGCCTTTTCGCCAAGTTTCTGAGAAGCTAATGAATTTTTAATGCTGCTTTATCCAGGGATTGCGCTCAACTTTTGAGACGTCCCGGAGTGAGCCGCTCTTGAGATTTCATTGTTACAGCTTCGTAGGGAAAAGTCCTAGAAGCATCAGCTCGCTCTAGAGTTTTCCTCCTGTAAAAGTTATTATTGTCATTATATTCAGCAACAATAAGACAACGTGCACTAGGCACTGGGATTTATATCCGTATAAAATTTACAGTAACTGGCTAACGGTGTGGTTTAATTATATCATCTGATCGAGTTGTGATTGTTCAATATAACGTTAACTTATAACGGTTAATTTTTGCTAGGGCTCTTATCATTAAACCAGTCGTTTTGTTTATTTCTGCTCTAACTTATAGAACATAGGGCTATGAATACAGTGTATGTTGTCTTTAGTGCAACAAAAGGGATTGATGTTGGTGAGCGCGATGTCAGCTAAATCCTTAGAGCTTCTATCAGCTGAATTATTTTTTAATCAGGAAGGGTTGTGAGCAGATCTCCACTTCAAACCAAGCCCCTTCTACTCAAAGCCACCGGCCTGAATAATATCTAAATAGCAATTTTCCCTTTAATCGCTTTTTTTTTTCAATTCCTGTTCGGTATATCAACCAAAAGGGCGTTTGATGCCTTTATATATTCATTGTTTTTATAAATTAAAAACCGTATTGTTTTTTTTGTGTGTTAATTGTAAATAATGTATACCTTATGGATCCAAGAGATAGAACGAGAGTGAGGGTACCGACTAAGCACTCCGGCCCCACCGGTCTGGTAGGCTGGTACATAGTAATTGCATGATGACTAATCGATGGATGGAGGTTAAATCTATGCTAACTACCAATATTGCTACATAGATCAGCACATTAGACTGTTTTTTGGGCTTAGACAAAAACCCAGAGAAACCAAAGACCCGGCACACTCCTCTTTTTCTTAAAAGTAATATATATATATATATAAGTAATCGTCTCCCAGCTGTAGACGATCGAGAAAAAGGAATGAAGAAGGAGGTAGATGATATAATAAGAAGGTTTGTTTTATAACTGGCTTTATTTTCCTCATCATTATCCTCTATATACACGTTACGGGTTTGTTTACCCTAGGCTACAAGGTATTAGGCTTAACATTGCCGTACCGCTAGACGTAACTCCCCCCTACCAGTTTACGGACATTCCCCGTAAACTCCTAACATGCGACATCAGCTATGTATCTATAGCAACACAAAACAAAAAGTATACTTTGTTAATAAAAAAAATTTGAAAAGAAAAATGTCTTCCAGGTCCATCTAAAAACACAGCACAGACCCATATAACACAAAAAAAACATAATAAACCAATAAAAAATATATATATATAGGCCTCTCGGGACTGGTCACCTGTGACACACACCGGAGTTATGTTTCGACGACGGGGCTCCCAGGCTCCCCCGCGGGAAACTTGAGCTGTTCCACATGTACCGTCCGCCGTTTAATCGGGGGTGTAATGCTTTCGACCGTGACCACGTTGTGTTCGCGGAGAGCGATCACTCGGAAAGGACCCTCGTACCGCACTAGTTCCTTACCCCTGTTCGACCCTTTTCTCCGGTACACGAGCGCGCCGAGTTTAAGATTGCCCAGAATATCGCGGACTTTGAGGTTGTCGCGCGCCACCCGTCGCCGTTTCTTATCCTGGAGCCTTCCCCGAACGGCCACCCACTGTTTCTTTAGCGCTATCTGATTACTTACTACCCGTGCGGCCAGTTCTTCATCGATCGCCGTACTCCTGCTATCGCGCCGGCATCTTCGAAGTCCAAACAGCGTCTCGACCGGAGAAAAACCGGTGGCAGAATGGATTGAGTGGTTATACGCGATGACTGCCTTTTCCATCGCCACGTTTGGTTCTAAGCCCTTCTCTCCATGGTAAATTCGTAGGTGGTCGCTAAGCGTGCTGTGCAGCCGCTCTACGTCTCCTCGACTCTTCGGGTGTCCTGGGGTGTTGAGATGCCAACGGATCTCTAAGGCCGCCGCCTCAGCCCTTATTTCGGCGTTATCAAACTCCCTACCAGCGTCGGAAGCTATCGTGTCTGGTACGCCATAAAATTGGCACCATGTGCGTAGTGCCCTTAGGACTGCTTCCGCTGATCGTTCTGCTATCAGATGGGCCATCGCTGTTTTGCTGAACCTATCGACAATGGTGACCCATTTGTATCCCCTCCATGTAAACGTGTCCACCTGCAAATCCTCCAACGGTTGGTCTGCCGTTGGCGTCTCCTCCTGTATTGCTCTGGGGGGGTGGCGATCATATTTCGTGGTCAGGCATGTGTCGCAGGTACCAATAACTCTCGCAATCGTGTCTTTCATGCCCAACCAGAAATATCTCCTCTTCAATGCTTGCAGGGTAGCGTCGATTCCCCGGTGGTTTGTCTTCCCTTGGTGGAATGCAAGGGTCACTTCTCTCTGCCGCGTTTCTTCTTTTACTGTCTCCACCTTCAGGGTACATCGGACGAACGTACGATCGACTCCGATCCTCTCCGTCCTCCATAGGCGTTTGATGCGTCCCCAGATGGTCGCATTTCCCACGTACATGTGGTGCGTTTTCCCTGGAGTAGATGCGTCCTTCAGAGCGCGGCAAATCGTATCGTCGTTTATCCCCGGTGTCGACCAGATTTTGACGATGTTGCAGTGGCCGTACTTCTCAGATTCCATCTTGAAGAGCCCAGAAGTTTTGGTGAGCCAAATGATCTGGCGCCTCTTGTCATTTATTATGGCGTCGAGGTCCTCAATGTCCGAGGGCCTATCCCCCACTGAACTCCCGTCACTCGGAACATCATTGGCTGGAGCCCGCTCCCCTTCCTCGCCGGGTGACCATTCCTGGACGAATTGGTGGGTGTCACGTGATGGTCCCGGAATCTCCTCTTCGATCGCATTCACGACCAACGCGCGGGATAACCAATCGGCCACGACGTTCTCCTTCCCCGGTTTGTAAATAATGTCGATGTTGTATTGACTGAGGAACTCCTTCCATCTGGTAATCCGCGCTGATGACTCTTTCAGTTTTCCCACCCATTGGAGGGGTCGATGATCTGTTTTAACCCGAAACTTCCTCCCGAATACGTAGGGCCGGAAGTGTTCTATCGCCCATACGATACCCAGTAATTCGCGTTCTAGCGCGCTATATCTACTCTCGGATTCAGTAAGGCGTCTGCTAGCGTATGCTATTGGTCGCTCCCCCCCGTCGCGATCCTGCGAGAGTACCGCCCCCAACGCGTATTCACTCGCATCTGTGGTAATCATGAAGGGGAGTGCAAAATCTGGAAACGCTAGTATAGGCTCTTCCTGTAGCCGCTCCATGCAACGTCTTATATTGTTCTCCATTACCGGGGTAATGACGACTTTTTGTCCTTTTTTAAGGAGATTGTTAATAGTGACCAGGTACTCCGCCATTTCTGGAACGAATCTGCGGTAGTAGTTCAGGGATCCGAGTAAGCGCCGGATTCCTTTTACGTCTTTCGGGATAGTCATCCGCTGGATGGCCTCCACCTTCCCACGATCGGGTTGCACTCCCTCTCTGGAAATTATGTGGCCTAAAAATTTCACCTGCTCTTGTCCCAAAAGCGACTTCTCCGCAGACAATTTCAGCCCGAATTGCTTAATTCTGTCAAAAACCTGTCGCAGATGGTCCTGGTGTTCTACCTCATCTCGACTGAAAACCAGGAGGTCGTCCATATATATCTGGCAAAACGACTCCCCAATCCCTCTTAAAAATTCGTCCATCAGTCTCTGGAACGTTATTGGCGCGTTTTTCAGCCCAAACGGCATTCTGGTGAATTCGTAATGTCCCCGCTCGAACGTGAATGCCGTTTTGTGTTGGTCTCCACGACGCATCCGAATTTGATGGTAACCCGCCTTCAGGTCCAGTGTACTGAATACCTTTGCTCCACTTAGGCGGTCCAGGATGTCTTCAAAGCGAGGAATGGGGTATTTTTCGTCTATAGTATTGTCGTTTAATTGCCTGTAGTCTATTACTACGCGGTATTTTTCGTCACCGGACGACCCTTTCTTTTTCACTGCCCACAGGGGACTGTTGTATGGAGACGTACTATCTACTATGATGCCCTGTCGTTTCAATTCCTCGATTTCGTCCCTTATATGCTGTCGCAGCGCCTGCGGGTATCGTCTCTCTTTGATATATATCACTCTCTCCTGCTTCAGTGGGATCTCATGGAACGTTTCCCCCGTCACTCCCAGTTTGTCCCCTTCGTTGAAAAATATATCGGCATACTCTCGCCGAATAGCGCGTTCCCAGTTGTCCACCCGATCGATCGCTCCGATTCGCTCCTTCCCGTCCCCCACGGTTCCTGTACACCGGCATAACATTCTTCCCAGTCTAATATCCCATATTCCGTTACGGCACTTCACTCTTGCTCCTACCCTTCCCAAGAGATCGCACCCTATGATACCATCGTACTCGCGCGGCATCTTCCTAACCACGTGTATTTTCAAATATTCCCCCTTTTTCGCCCACCTATCCAATCCCATCGTCAATTCGCCTTCGATTTTACACGGCCCTCCCAGGGTGATAAGCTTGCACTCGCATGCCTGAATCCGCGACGACCCCTCGCCCACACACAATCTGTCCGCCGCTTTCCTGCTGAGAATAGTACAGGAACTCCCCGTGTCTATCAAGCATCTCACTCCTCTCGCCACTCCAATAATGGGTATACCGCCGTAATTCCCTCTGACGCTATAGTTTATTAACGTGCGGCCACCCCTCTGCCAGCCCGCTCCTCAGGCCACCGCTTGCCGTTTCCTTCCTCCTTCCGTGCCATATCGTCTGCTTCTTACGTAGTCCCTGTCGTCCTCTGCAGTCTCTCCTCTTCTGCTCCTGGGTTCATCTTCTTCTTCTTCTGTCTCCGACTCTCCCGTAGTTTTTGACGATTCGGAGGGGGTTCTGGTTCTTCTCCATACCCTCTGTGCGTTTACCTCCATCGGTTCCGGCCTATACCTCTCTGTTCGCTGGAAAATGTATGGACACTGCCTCGCGATGTGTCCCTCAATTCCGCATTCAAAACATTTTGTTCGCGGGCACTGCGCCACTAAATGTCCAATTCTTCCACATCCGTGACATTTTCTGTCCTCCTTCCTCCCGCTGGGTCTCGGTCTCCTTTGGCTAAGTCTCCTTCCTTCAACCACCGCCCCTTTTTTCTCCGCATACCGTTGATCTTTCCTCTTCCATGCCTGTTGCGGCATTCTCGGCCTCCTGTACATTACTTTGGACCACCCTGCCTCGTCTGCCTCTAATTTTTCTTCTTCCTCACGGGCACTAGTGTCCATTAAATCTTGGGCGCACTCAATGAACGATCGGTCTCCCGGTAGACTATCTTTCTTGCCGGTATCCCTGGCCAACTGTACCTTTAGAATGGTCGATAGGAATGCCATCCGGCCTTCCACTTCCGCTAGGTTCACTGTTTCTCTCATTTTTTCCGTTATTTTGTTAAATTTAGCCAAGAGTTCTCCGGCGTACTGCCCTTTCGTTTGATTGGGCCGTCTGGTCTCCCTGAACATCTGGAAGATGTCCTCTTCTGGTGTCCATCTGCCTCCCCCGTATGCCTTCTTTAGTCGTTCTTTTACCACGGTCCATTGGGTGTCTTCGTCGGCCTGTATTAGGTTTAGTACGCTCCGTTTTATTCTACACACTAGGCCCGCTTTGATTGATTTTACGTCACCAGAGTCGAGTAAACCCTCAATTGCCTTCGCCTCTACTCTTTCCATAATCCTATCCCCGCCTTTGATGAAATGGTTCAATTCGCCTAACTCTCCTGAGAATTTCTCTAGGTCCGATATTGTTCTCCTCAGGTCCTGTGACGTTGCCGCTCGCACCTTCATCCAAGCCAGGGAGTTTGCATGAGCTTCGGCCATCGTTTCCCTAGGTAATTCGGGCACTTCGAAAGCCGCAGGCCGTAATTCTACCATGTAACTAGGTCACTTTTTCCCAATAAGACAACAGGAAAAAAAAATTAAAATTTTACTCACAGTTGTTTACCAGAATACTCGTAGTTCCCGGGTTTCGGCACCAGTAATCGTCTCCCAGCTGTAGACGATCGAGAAAAAGGAATGAAGAAGGAGGTAGATGATATAATAAGAAGGTTTGTTTTATAACTGGCTTTATTTTCCTCATCATTATCCTCTATATACACGTTACGGGTTTGTTTACCCTAGGCTACAAGGTATTAGGCTTAACATTGCCGTACCGCTAGACGTAACTTATATATATATATATATATATATATATATGTTATGGCTAGTGGCAAGACATTGTTAGGCCTAATACCACAGGGCCTAATGTAAACAAGCCTGGGTATTGATAGAGGATGAGAACAGAATAAAGCCAGTTAACAATCGAATCAGTGTGCATTATTACAATCCATATTCTCTCTTTTTCTTTGATCGTCTACAGCCGGGAGACGATAACTGGTGCCGAAACCCGGGAGCTAACAAGTGTTAAGATAAAACGACACGTGAGGCAACTAATTTTTTTTTGCTTTTGCTTTACTTTCTGCTTGTTAATCTCTTTCCGTTTTTTTTTTCTTTGTCATCCTTTTAATCAGGAAAAATGGTAGAGTTACGGCCGGCAGCATTCGAAGTGCCGCCTCCGTTACCAAGTGAAACGTTGCCGGAAGTTCATGCAAACTCCCTCGCCTGGATGAAGGTGCGAGCAGCGACGTCAGTTAAATAATAATTGACCAAGAGAGCCTTTTTAAAAAGTACTTTATTACTAAGAACAAAGAATACACTTGTATGGTAAAATTAGTACGTATTAGATCGGGGGTACAGTAACGAGTGAGTGAGAGTGAGAGCCTTAGGCTCAGCCTATATATAGGGGCTAGGATTAGATAGGGCATTGCTGATCTTACTGCTGACTTTGTTGATGTGCAGGTGTTCAATTGGGTTCCATGACTGTCGCAGAACCTAAAAAGGACGATATTTAACCTGGAGAAATTCTCTGAGGAGCTGGGTGAGTTAAATCACTTCATTAAAGGGGGTGATAGAATTATGGAGAGAGTAGAAGCGAAGACAAACGAAGGCCTACTAGACCCAGGGGATGCGAAATCAATAAAAGCAGACCTAGTGTGCCGTATAAAAAGAAACGTATTGAACCTGATACAGGCGGATGAGGGGGCTCCTTGGGTCGTGGTGAAGGAACGATTGAAGAAGGCTTACGGAGGAGTCCGTTGGACACCGGAAGAAGATATCTTTCAAATGTTTAGAGAAACGCGACATCCGGGTCAAACGAAAGGCCAATACTTCGGGGAACTGTTGGGACGGTTCAACAATATTACCCAAAAGATGACGGAAACGATTAACCTGGCGGAAGTAGAAGCCAGGATGGCCTTTTTGGTGAAACTTCTAAAAGTATAGCTAGCCAGAGAGACGGGCAAGCGGGATAACTTACCGGGGGACCGATCGTTCGTGGAATGCACCCAAGATATGATAAATGTTAGCGCCAGTGAAGATGAAGGCAAAAAGGAAGCGGAGGAGAAAGGTTGGTCCTGGTGACATACCGTAGACCTAGAATGCCGCAGCAGATTTGGAAAAAAGGGAGCCACCTAACATTGAAAGAAAAAGGACGATGGCAGAAGGGAGGAGGCCAGGCCAAAGAATATCTAGAACCGGAGTAAGGAGGGAGGAACGGCGATGCCACGGATGTAGGAGAGTCGGGCACCTGGTTGCACAGTGTCCGTGCACGAAATGCTTCGAATGTGGGATTGAAGGACACCTCGCCAGGCAGTGTCCGTACCTTTGCCGAAGAGCGGAGAGGTATCGGCTAGAGCCAATGGAAGTAAATGCACAGGGGGTGTGGGCGAGAAATAGGACCCCTCCGAATCATCGAAAACGTCGGTAGCATCAGAGACGGAGGAAGAAGAGGATGAACCCGGCATCAGCAGAGGCGACAGAGGAGAGGACAGCAGGGGCCACGGAAGGGGCAGATGGTAAAGCGCGGACGTTAAAAGAAAAAGACAAGCGGCGGCCTGAGGAGCGGGTGGGCAGAGGGGTGACCGCACGTTAACAAATTATAGTGTGAGTGGAAATTACGGCGGTATACCCATTATCCGAGTGGCGGAAGGGTGAGGTGTCTGGTTGACACAGGGAGCTCCTGTACTATCCTAAGCAGAACGGCGGCGAGAAAATTATGTGCCGAGGGGAGGGCGTCGCAGATCCAACCGTGTGCCTGTAAACTAGCCACCCTGGGAGGTCCTTGCGAAGTAGATGGCGAAATAGCGATGGGGTTGTCTAGATGGACCGATAAGACTAGGAAAATGACGATACATGTGGTGGAAAAGATGCCACGGAAATACGAGGGTATTATAGGGCGTAACCTCCTGGGAAACGTAGGAGCAAAGGTGAGGTGCAGAGAGGGGGTGTGGCCCATCAGGATAGGAAGAAAACCCTACCGACGTATGAAGACCCTAGAGGTCGGAAAGGAGCAAATAGGAGCAGTCAGACTGGGAAAAGGACATTAGGCAGGAATACGCCATCATTTTCCAAAGAGTGGGATAAACTTGGCGTAACGGGGGAGACGGTACACGAGATACCGCTCAAACAGGACTGTGTGACGTATGTTAGGAATGGAGATACCCGCAAGCGCTGAGACAGCATATCAGGGGGGAGATAGAGGAGTTGAAGAGGCAGGGAATCGTAGTTGACAAAACATCTCCATACAATAGCCCTCTGTGGGCCGTAAAAAAGAAAGGAGTAGTCGAAAAGAGAAGTACCGAGTGGTCATCGATTACAGAAAACTGAATGAGAATACCATCGACGAAAAATACCCCATTCCTTGCATAACCCCCCGCCTTGCATTTACAATATTTTACTGTTCAAATCGTCAGTCTACACCTGGAACTGGTCGCCTCTCTGATATTTATACATCTGCCTACAAAACTACAGCATATGATCGGTCCTTCCTGTCTCATTGTACTACCTCTGTTCATTTTTGTTTCCCCCTTAACTCCAAGTTAAAATTAATTTAAAAATTAAATCTATACAGTACTTATAAATAAGTTGATATTGGCTGGTTTTACTCCAATGCTATGCGTTTTAAGTAGTTCCAGAGATAGCCTCTGACTGTGGTTAAAAAATTATATAATAGACTAGGTAATGGGTCTCACCTTAACTACCCTTTAGAATTCGCTTCATCCTAATATCCAACATGCCTCGTTCTTACGAACCTTCAAAGCTCTCTTCACCTCCTCCTCTTCCAACACCTCCTCACCATCCGTGAGGCAACAGGCGCTCATTAGCCTGGGAACGATTCATTCTATTTCCTGAAGGATTGCCTAGATTGTATAGAGGACAGTTCTAACTACGCGTCAAAAGATTCGCAAAATTAATATAAAATTTATTGAATTTGGAAGAAATAGAAAGAAGGTTGTGCCTTACAGTGATTTAGGAAATGACATGAAGCTTAATAATTCAATGGGAAAATAAATCGTGGCATGGAATGTAAAGTACCATTTCAATAGAGCATATATAAGATGGAGAATAAGTTTAATAATGAGTGAATATGTCTGTAGCTGCAGATTTTTATGAACAAACAACGGGAACCGCAGCTGGAAGCAGTATAGAATAAACGGACTGCTCTCACCAATTCCCTATGGAATTGAGATTGGTCTGAGTGTACGATTCCCATTAGAAGAGTGCTACAATTCCTCAGCGACAATAAATCAACAGTGCCACGGCATTGGCGGGCCTTTCTGCCTTTCTCAAGATAATACAGCTCTTGCACTCCCTTCGGAATAAAAGCTTATGTACTACAGAAATTATCATGTACATCTTAAACCAGTTGTGTATTGCTTGTTTTACCTGTAGTTAAAGTAATGGATTAAAAAACATCTAATCTCATTCAGCGATGAGTTTTATGTTAAAAAAAATACATTTTACAATTTAGTCAGATAAGTGAAGGATTTCTTTTCTTTATCTAAGTGGAAATAAATGATTTATTAGTTTTTCGTTTCGCTGGGCTTAGTTAGTACAAATGTATATTCCTTGTAACTGATTTAAGCTCCACACATAAAAAAAAGTGATCATTGGCATTTCGTCTTAAACCAGCAATCCCTGCCGCAGATACGTTCAGAGTCAGAAAAAACAGTTTACGTTAACTTGGTAACTGTCCACAATACACCCTCCTCATACACACATGGTGGTAGTCTGTCTAACTTGAGTTTGCCGGTAAATTAGCTGGGAGAGAGATGCGCACAAGCCCAACATTCTTTCCGCCAGTCCACTCAAGCTCCCCCATTCCAATTGACAATTGAAGGGAAAAGGCTGCGCGAACTCAAACTCAACTTAGACAGACTGTACCATAATATAAACTATGCAACCATAGATATAGAAGGGAGAGGTTTGTAGCGACCACTAACTACATAAGATAAATCACCCTATACTCTATAGTATATATATTCTAAATTAATTTAAACAAATGTAAATAACATTACCAAACAATAAATCATTTAATGTTGTAAACAATAAAGACGCAGCTGCAAGTCAATGAGTTAGAGGCTGGGAACCCTCCCTGAGCAGGTAGTAAAGCGACCCAGACAAGGCCTGAGTAATTACGAGAACAAAGACCACCAAATACTGGGCTGGCATTGGCCACAACAACGAGTCCCATGATTGTATACTAATGAACGAAGCCAACTATAAATAAACCCTGGTCTATACCAGTATATCATTCTAAAGACGACTCTCTAACTGGTGACTTGCGGCTACACTGATGTCTCAAAACTTGGCCTTCTCATTTATGAAAACTTCTGGATCTCTCTTCCTAACCTTGCTATGTTTTAGTCCGGCCTTGTCGACCCCACACTCTCCTAGTGGGATTCTCTGCCTTCGCCTCGCTAAAACTAGCAGCTCCTCGGGAGATTCCTCTCCCTTGAGGATAACGGTTGTCGTGGCCCTACAAATTTACATAGTCGTGTCTCCCACGGCAATCCAGCAATCCAGTTCACACTGACCTTTAGGATCCGGACAGATTTCACCTACCCTCAGATACCGAGTGTGAATTCGTGGTCATTCCAATACCATATAAACTACCTACAATACCTACCCTTCTCCTGAACATGGGAAACTGTCGGGGCACATACCTATCAAATATGGAATCAGATAGTACAGTAGTAAGACCCGTCATGAAGCAATTGTCCAGGTCATAGCCTAATCAACACTCACTTTGTCACCAGGGCTAGGGTAACTAGGTACCCTCCTCGTGACGACCCGACAACTGGCGACCCCCACGTGATCGAGAAGATAGGAGAAACCATTTCTCGGACGTGCAAACTGCCAGAGTTTCACGAAGAAGACCCAAGACTATGGTTCCTGCACTCTGAAAACATTTTTTAAACAAACCGGATCTCTTCAAAAGCCAAATCAGATCATATTTATGCTCAGCTTCCTTTCAGGGTACTCACACAGTTCGCGGACCTAGCATATTCTCCGAGTGAAAGTCCCTACAAAGATTTAAAGGCTTGTCTTATCGAAACGTACAGCCAGAGCCACGACAGACGCCTGATCCGGTTATTGGAAGAGAAATACTTCGGAGGCCAGAAGCCGTCACATATTCTGCGTCAGATGCAGACACTGGCAGAACCCACGACATCGGAGGACGTCATTCGTACACTCTGGCTACGCGCCTTGCCAGACAGGGTCAGCAGCATACTGGCATCGCACTACGAGGAGAAATTGTCAAGACTGACAACAATAGCAGACAAAATCATGGACTAAGTTCAGCTACCGCAATACATGGAGTCCAGTCCACGTGAACTCCCAAAGCCAAACTGCCACACTCCAGCTGTGACTGCCAGACAGCCATCGCACAGCTCACCCAACAAGTGACCATGCTGACCAATTCAAAACATGTCCTCTCAGCGATACCGGCCAAAACCGGCTACCGAATCTAACAATAAGGACTTATGCTTCTACCACGACAGATTCCATAAGGATGCATATCGATGTCGCAGGCCCTGTAGGTGGGACTACCCTACCAGTGGGAAACTAGATGTCACCATGGTCAAAGCGGTACCCATGACAAGCCTAACCTTTCGCCGCCTATTCGTTACAGACTTCCACACACGGCAACACTACTTGATAGATACAGGAGCAGCTATCTCCGTACTTCCCCCGCCCAAAATAAAAAGGCTATACCCTCCGACTACCAACTCTACGCCGCTAATGGCAGCGCCATTCCAACGTATGGAGAAGTCAGCCGAAACCTCGACCTAGGCATGCAGCGGATCTTTAAGTGGAACGTATTAGTGGCAGAAGTTCAGGAGCCAATCCTACGTGCCGACTTCCTGGCCCATTATCACCTACTGGTAGATCTTCAGTACCGCCAGCTGATCGATGGCATTACTGGTCGTCGTACCACGGGAAGAACACACGTCGCTACGCTCTCCGTGATATCAACATACCACCCGACAACAAATACGCCGACCTCTTGCGGTGCTACCCTTAGCTCACACGACCACAACAACCTATGAGCTCAGTTTCGCCATCAAAGGTAGAGCACTACATAGAAACTCGTGGACCTACCGTTTGCAGCAAGGCTCGTCGATTAGCTCCAGCAAAATATCAAGCCGCCAAGGAAGAGTTCCAACGTATGATGGATGAAGGAATTTGTCGGCCCTCAAACAGCCCTTGGGCAAGTCCTCTTCACATTGTTACGAAGAAAGACGGTAAAATGTGCCCCTGTGGGGACCTCCGACAACTGAACAAAAAAACCACCCCAGACTGTTATGGTGTGCCCAACATTTCTGACTTTAACAACCAGTTGTTTGGCACTACCATATTTTCAACACTCGATTTCAAAAGACCTTAGCATCACATCCTGGTAAACCCTCAGGACATCCCCAAAACAGCTATTATCACCCTCTTTGGACTTTTTGAGTTTCTCCGAATGAAGTTCGGACTTCGCAACGCCACCCAGTCGTTCCAGAGATATACGAGTATGGACAACATTTTTAGAGACCTACAATGTGTGTTCGTATACCTTGATGACACACTGATCGCTTCAGCTAACGAAGAGGAACACCAGCGTCACCTGGAAACAGTGTTCGGTCGTCTGGCTGCTCAAGAGCTCACCCTTAACATCGCAAAATGCGTGCTTCGACAACCCGAGGTTTCCTAGGGTACCATGTCTAACCTCAGGGCATCGTTCCATCGCCCACTAATGCACAGGCCATCTTAGATTACCCCCGACCTACTACGATACGGGACCTCAGACGTTTATCGCCTGAACTTCGGAATGGTCAACTTTTATCGCCGATGCTTACCTAACGCAGCTGAACACCAGAGAGTACTTAACACCTACCTACAAGGGGCCAAGAAAAATGACCGAACCATTATCATGTCTACTCTCATTTTATTATCGAGTTTAGAAATGCTTCATCTTTATCTTTAGCAATATCATTTTTATTAAGTGTATCAATCGGAAAAATTAACGATTGCTTTTCGAAAAGTAAGTATGCTGGCTCAAATTTCGTTGAAGAATGAATTGTCCTATTGCATTCTCACAAACAATCTTCAGCTGTTCTTGACCATGCTCGCCTGTCACCGCTATTTATCTTACACCTTACTCTGTTTACTAAAGTCTGGTTTAGCCTCTCGTTAAGTCCATTAGACTGTGGGCAATCAATAGAGGTGAATATCAATTGAATTTTCTTCGCTAGGTATCTTTTAAATATTGCAGAATTCAAGGCCATATATTGGTCTGCCAGGATGACATTGATTTTATTTTTCTGCGCAATTGGATCGATAAGTCTTCTGGCATTAAACTTCTGGATGATAACGATTTGGCCATCCTAAATTTTCACAAATATAACAGGGTTTCTTTAAAGCAGAGCTGGTTATTTTATTTTATTTATCGATTTTCTGTTAGGAAGTTTCCAACGTTATGCTCATACTTTGATTTGGTGTATCGTTGTTCTTTATTCTTGAAAATGAATCATCCATTCTCCTCAGTTGTATAAACAGTTTTTCAACGCTTGTTATTTCTTCTCTGTCTAATTCATCTTGTACTGCCAATGGTAGTTCCACAACAATCATATTGATTCTTGAAAAAACTGTACTTTGGCTTTCCACTTTCAAACATAACCTTTCTTTTGCTAATGCATAATCAACCAATGTGCCTCCTAAATATTTAAAGCTATATGCTCTCCTAACCTTTGACCTACCTTTATCTATGAAAACTGTTAAAAAAGATTTTCTCCATTCAGACCAAGTTACTAGACCTATCTTTTTTTAAATTTGCCTCATACCAATCTTTGGCTGGCCTGTCTACAAAAAAACGAAGGATTTCAATAATTTTTGTAACACTAGTCACATTGCGCCTCATACATTCAGAGTCAAAGCGTTCTAACCATTCTGAAGGATTTTGTTTTCATCAAATTTTTCTATAATAAATTTCTTTTCTACCTCCTGCAGTTTAATTTCATTAGAATTTTATTTAGCTTCTAATTCTTTGATTTTCTGAGTAAAAAAATTGTCCTGATTTGAATTGGATTCCTCTAATGGAAGGTTGTTAAAACAAATGTTATCATCTTCATCAAAATACACTTTCTTTAAATCTTCATCTAATTTAACGCCTACTTTTCGATATCCATTGACTGGTCTTATTGCGGAGACAGCGATTTAATATTTGATTTTGTTAATAATACCTGATGATGTTGTAGATTCCGAAGATCAGCTGGTAAACTGAACCATAATTGTTTATCTTCAGAAATTTCCACTGGTTCATAATCACCTTCGTCTGTTTTTTATGATATGTACAAATAATTTTGATTCCCTTGTCTTCTGATTTATTTTTCAATCAATAACTTGTAATTTAATTTATAAGTTGATTTTTATAAATGATTTTATTAATCTGTAAAGATTTACAATAGCATTAGAATTATAAGCATCAAACGATTTAACAATATAAACTAAACTAAATAAACATACCTGTAAAGATTAATTAAATCACACGTTATTTACCAGGTATTTTAGTGGATAGCCACAACACAAACAATAAACATAAGTCTTATCTAGAAAGTAACCTTCACACACCAAACACAGCTAAGTAACCTTCTCACAACAAACACAGCTAGCTAGATCTCAGCTGGAGTTTACATATTTTGGAGTTTTATCTAGAGTTCTCCACACTAGGTATGGTATAAAGCCCGAGGTGCTTAGTCTATGGTTTGGGGATGGAGGCACAATTCCAATAAAAACTCCGCAAAAATTAGTATCGTATAAGTAAGGATATTATTGTTGACTAAATCGGAATCATTGGTCGTCACATATATAACTAATAACGTGGGACAGGTGCTCAATCAGCGCATCAAACTATTTTTTTTCCGTGGAGCTTACAAATGCATGAATTCGATTTGTAAAAAATAACCTAATTAAAATCGGCCTATCTAGAGTTTCTCTCTAGAATTCTTTGTCTCACCATGACATCCGTTTGGGTAATGCGGTCGTAAAAAATTTTTTTAGTGAGTTGGAAACGTCCACCTTAACTGACGGTAACACAGCTGCCCATTTGGATGTTCACGGGGGGCAGTAAGTTAGTTGAGGGACCGGCCACCCACCAACCAACCTCTACCGAAAATATTTTTCAACAGATGATTTTCAAGAGAAAGAATAGGAATAATTAAGAGAGGTAGGTGTATCGGAGGAAGAAAGAACGAACGGGGAGTTAACTAATAAAGAAAGGTAGAGAGAGACTAGAGCGCAATAGACGAAAGCACTAGATGAGAGATGAGGATTGCAGAGGCTTGGTGGAGCCAAGGGAGGAGGTAGTGGCCACCAGAGGAGTTGGTCAGTGGTGGTCAATTCGGTGAGCTCCTGCTGTTGCCTGTGCTCCTGGTAGCTGTCCAGTGGCCTGGACCCCCGCCTCCTTCCTCCTTCCTCCCTCCCTTTAGCAGGTCCCGTTCTCGCCACTACACACCCAGCCGCTTTATTTAACATGTTTTTTTACTATTCTTTATATATTATGTGTGTTTTAGTTTCAAGGTTTCCTATTAATTTTGTACTAAACAAAGTTTTTATTTTAAGTTTCTATTTTTCTGTTAGTTGTAATGTCTGTCAGTTGTTTCAGAAAAACCGTTTTCTTCTTTAAAACATCAACTGTTTCAAAATGTGTCCCCATAACGACTGGTTTAACTTTTGGGAAAGAGAAAATTTGCATAATGCAAAGTCGGTCTAACATGAAGGACGTTTAAGTGTTGAAATGTGATTTTGGGTCAAAAGATGTATCACAGTACGTGCTGTTGTGGGGGGGGGGGTGAGGCGTATTGTCCTGGTGAAGAATGGAACCATTTTTTCATACTTGAGGCTCTTTCTCTCCCATTTTTCGAAGCTTCCCCTATAATAATGGTGTTAAAACATACCTACACAAATGCTGTAAATGTTGCGCCTTCTGGAATCTACATTTCTAAAATTTCACCCTCGAAATCGAAAACCAACTACAAAGCATTGGAAAATATTTGAATTTTTACTTACTTTGACGTGCTTTTCTATTCTTACTGATGATGGCTTTGGTTCCGTAGATCCTAGATCATCACAAGTGATGAGAAACAAATTTGTATCTGCGTTAAGCTTCAGAATCTAGACTCAACATTTATTGCAACGGATCTCGCACAAAGAAACTACATGGCAATTGACAATCAACTGAGTGCGATTGTTTGTCTAAATACCTAGTTCAAAACCTCTCTTACCCTCTTGCCTCAAAAATGAGCATAATAGAAAAGCATAACTCGATTTATCCATTCGTGATTGCAGGTGATGCTGAGCGTAGACTATTATGAAATCCCCTCTGACGGCACTGTGCCTGGTGCTGCTTGCTGCTTGCTACGCCACCGAGCTGAGTGTGCTGGGTCTGTTCGAGCTGACAGGAGGTACTGGCGTGGCAGAGCTTGCTGCCGCCAAACTTGCAGTGGACCACGTCAACAGGGCTCGCATCTTGGGGCAATCGGTCCTCAAACTGGTAGTCAACGACACTAAGGTAAGCAGCAACACTCAATTTAGAAATACACCAATACATAATTACAGAAATACGTAATTACATAATTACATGTGCCTGATCCCACTATATTATCGAGGAAAGGAAAATAAATTGAAAAATTAGTAACACTATTAAAAAGGCCAACTAATAATGTATAGGAGTTGATTGTATCGAAATCCTTATACTTATTCTACGACCATAAGGTGTTCTTAGTACATCATAATAACAAATAAAACATACATCCTGGGGAAATGGGAGGTCAATTAATATGGGATACATTCTAACAGCATGAGTTTGATTACCATAAGACCTTTACTTAGATAAAAATAAAGTTTAAATTCATTTGACATATTAGACCACATTATTATATATATTCAACGATATTGTCCCATTTGTTCTCCTATATTCTTAGTTGACCGATGAAAGGTTACCTGGAGGATATTGAAAAGTAACAATAAGCTATAAAATTGATGACTAGTTGACACATGATTCTAGATTATATATTAATCATAATTATAACTCAATGGTTGGACCCTAAGTAAGTCTTCATGGCAGGTATTGTGGTTTGTATTTTGTATGCCAACGGAAGTTCACTTGGCACTAATATTTATCCATAGTATAATCAAGCGGTCACTAAACTCTAAGCCGATAAACTTTTAAACTCACCAGTTTTTGTGTTGATACAAACAACAAAATTGGAAATAATTTAAAGAAACAAAAAAAAAATATCAATAAACATTCATACGCTTACATGCCGATATGTTGAAAAAATAACTACGGGAGTGAGAAACGTAACCGGTAGCAACTAATATTAAACTAGTGCTAATATATAATCGAAACAGTACATACTCTTTTTCTTTAAACAAATAAACCACAGCGGATCCACTAGTATTGCCTTTCTTGTGTTCTCTATTTCCATCAAGAATCAAGTTATACAAAAATATTCCATATCTAACATTTACAAACGAAATCCAACAACAAAACATGACTTCACATTACTTCCGGGCACGCTTTCACACTAGGCATCAGAATACTCTACATGTCACCTGGACAAAATAACTGCATCTGCTTGTTTCCTCAACTGGCACTAGTGTATTTTCACATTTTACCAGCTTTAGTAACATTTTCGCCATACCCTGCAAACTAAATAAAGTTAACAGCGTGAAAGACATAAAAAGGCCAATTGATTCATGTAACCAAAATATTACTTGCTGATCTTATTTTATATGAAGGTAGGAAATAACGAAATAGTAATCGATATTTCCCAAATGCAAGAAATTTCAAAAACTAGGTAACCTTGAGACAGACCCACTTCGGAATCTTCTAACCATGAATGTTTTATGTTTTTAGAAACCAATATAACAAAATTAATAAAATAAAAGCTCGAAATTAAGTTTATTTATTACTGAGAGCAGGAAGCCTGTAGCATTAGTTACTGTAGCATCACATCGCCAACTGAGAATTGATTAACGAAACCTTCATATAATGTAAAGAATTTGCCTTTTATTGAATGGTAACACATGCACTTTTAGATACAAATGTTGTTATAGTCATATTAAAAGAGACATCGTATGAGATCATTTATCAATCTAGGTATTTTAACCTAGAACCTTTGCCACTCCTAAGGAGTTATTTTAACAACTACATCATATGAAAACGGAATTTTCGTTACTCGATTATAATATAATGTTTTCAAAAGCTGTCCACCGAGAGATGTTATGTATAGGCTGTGTGACTTTACTTGGCAATAATATTTATCCATAGTATAATCAAGTGGTCACTCAACTCCAACCGATAAACTTTCAAACTCCAGAACAATGTTATTAGCCATGAAGAGGGAAGGGAAAAAATCCAGCTAGTCCTAAGCCCTGTTTCGGCAGAGTTAATAACTTTTCAAACTGTTCTCACAAACTTTAACCTTCAATATAACTTCAAAGGTGAAAGAAAATATAACGCACAGAGATAATAATGAGTTGGGCCGAGCAAGTTAGTATCAAAAATATAATTTACCATTTAACCTATCTTTTCCTGATATTATTGTCGTAAACTTTTTTTTTTTTCACCATATCTTTCAAAATAATAAAATAGGATAAGGAAAAATTAAAAGGATACTTATCTTGGATTGGTAGTCCTAGCCTTTCACTAGGGGAAGTCCCAATTGAAGGATGTGTGTAGAGGACGATTGTGTGGAGGACCTCGGGAGAGGTGTGGGTGATATCGGGATGGTGGTGAGATTCCACCGAGAGTTGAGCCAGGGTCTAGGCCATGGTCTGTAGTTGACCAGGTCGGGCCTGGTGTGAGTGGACCCTGGCAGGGGCTGGCTGAGTCGGCCGGTGGCCGAGGTGTCGACCTTACCCCCCGAGCCTACGGGCTGACATCTTGCTACGGTGAAATCGGCCGGGAGATCGACTGCTTTTCTCAGCTGAGTGTGCGTCGTTCAGCCCCCGTCAGCGGGCTTAGGATCGAGAAGGTCTATCTGCTTCCATGCTTCTGCGGACCAGCAGTGCTTCTATCTAACGGGTAGTGGTGGTTGTAGGTCACCCAAGAGGATTATGGCAGTGCCGAAAAGAGCTGAAAAATTTGATTTGCCGTCTCTTGATAAGATCCTGGTTGGTGAGCACTTCATATTTTTCCTGAATTGCGGCTGATTTCATCCTGTGGAACGTGGTGTGCGTGAGGGAGGTGCGGAGGACTCTGTTCTGAAATTTTTGGAGCCTTATTAGAGTGAGGGGGGTTAGGTATCTATACAAAGGAGTCCCGTACATTAGGGCCGGTCTCAGGACACTTTGCTATATCAGCAGCTTGAGGCGTACTGATATGGCCGGGCTGTAAAGTAGGTGACCTAGACTGTAAATGGTTTTTCTGACACTTTTCAATTTCTTGCTGAGATGCGTGGTGAAAAACAGATGTCTTCCAAGAGTAATACCAAGGTAGCAAATTTTGTTGCTCACGTTGCACTCTTTCCCGTCTGAGACGAAGGATTTTGGTAGTTTACTAGGTCCTGTTCTGTAGCTGAAAACTATCATTTGTGTCATAGCCGGGTTTACCTTAATATTGACGGCGTTGATCTTCTCAGCGATGAGTTGGCTGGCACCCTCTGCAAATTTCAGTGCTCGGTGGGATTGAGGCTGGTGTTGTATATACTGATGTCATCCGCGTACGCCGACACCTCACAGTTGGGGTAAGAGAGTCCTACGATGTGGGTGGTGTATATGTTGAACAGCAGAGGGTCTAGCACTGACCCTTGGGGGACACCGGCAGTGTATTTTCTTCTAGTGGTATAGTGGTAGACGTGGTGCCTATCCGAACCGAGAAAGTTCTGCCTGTGAGATACGAAGTCATTAGGTTCTGCAGCTGTTCCAAGAAATCAAATTCCTTCAGACGTTGAAGAAGGCTGTAGTGGTCCACTGAGTCGAAGGCTTTCGAGCAAACCAGCGAGATCATTGCGGTAGCTCTGTTATTCCGGATGTTCCACGTGACGTGGAGTTGCAGTCTCACCAGGTTGTTGTTAGCGCTTAAGCCTGGACTGAAAACAGTCTACTCTGGTAGGACGACCTCGTGTGCCTCGCAGTGTTCGGAGAGATATAGGTGTATAATTCTTTCGAACAACTTCGAGAGCTGAGTAAGCAGACTGATAGGGCGGTAGTGAGATGGCTCATAACCGCTTTTGGTTTTAGGAGAGGGACGAACACAGCGTTTTTCCATGTCTGAAGGAAATAATGAAGTCTGAAGCAGTAATTTATAACGTTCGTGGTATAGGATATTCCTTTCCTCGATAGCTGCTTTAGCATGACGTTTTGTATCCAATCATCCCCTGGTGCCTTGTTCCTCTTGGTGTGCCGAATGAATCCAGCCACTTGCCTGTGAGACGTGTAGATTTCGGTCGTGGTGGGGAGGAAGAGGGAGTTGGGGTCGAGGGCTCTGATTGGTTCGGCCTGTTCCACAACATGTCTGCCAGTTCGGTGGAAGGGATGAAGGGGGTGGTTCTAAACCACCTGTTCTTGATATTGTTGCACTGTCTAATCAGTTGTAGGATGTGTTCCGGTGGTTTCCTCAAAGAAGGAGGTGCCGGAGCGAATTTCGGAATCGAGGCAACGGCGGTTCGGTCGATGACATCTTGAAGCTGATAGACAGCGAAGTCGATATCCCAGGTGTGCCTTAGAGGCGCAATTGTGGACAGCTCGGTCTTGATCAGGTGTTTGTGGAGGCCCCACCGGGCCTCATGGTACCTGTATCTCGAGGCAGGCGGCTCTGGTATGTCGCCTTCCAGTTCGTAGAGCACAGGCCGATGGTCGGAGGTAGCGAAATCCAAGGTGGAGCACCCGGTGACTCGGTGTGGCTGCTGTGTCAGGAGTAGGTAAGGTCTGGAGGTCCTGTCGGGGTTGGCTAACGAAATGTTGGAAAGTCGGCAGGCCTTGGTTGATGACCGTGAATTGCGTCTTTGTGATGTAGCGCCCGAGAGCGTTAGCTACCACGCTGCTCCACCAGATGTGGTTGCATTCAAGTCACCCACGATGGCGTGTCTTCGGTCCGGGGCTATCGTAGTTGTAAAAGCTCTCTCTGAGCTTCACATGTGAAGTATATGATTCCGGATTAGTTGCTCCGTATCGCATCGAGGGCACACCATCTCATGCACATTCAACGTTTTTGCATTTCGGCTCTCACGGTTCCATTGTCAAACTCCCGTCCTCCGTCCAACGAGGTCCTCGTAGAATTGAAACCATGTGTTCAGGGCTTGTATTATGGCATCTGATGACCACGCGTAGTCACTTTGCTAAATGGGTCGATGATAGTGACTCACTTAAAACCCCGTCAATGGTGTTTCTGCCATGGGTGATTCTTCCTGGTGTCCCTGCAGGGGATGTCTATCATATTTTGTCTTCCTGCAAACTTCGTATGCTCCGAACACCTCCTGAATAGTCCTCTGCATTCCCCACCAGAAATAGCGCCTTCGTAGTGCTTGTGCCGTCTCCTGCCCACCGCGGTGGTTGGCTTTTCCTTGGTAATACGCCAGCGTTACCTCGCGTTGCTGCTCCTCGCCACGCAGGGTCTGGCCCACGGAAAGACACCGAATGAACGAGCGATCCACCCCCAACAGCTCTTTCTGCCACCACTTTTTATTTTTTTCCCACACGGTCGTGTTGCCCACGAACAAATGGTGCGTTTGCCAGGTTTTTACAGGTACTTCAGAGCCTGACAAATTTTATCTCCCCGAACTCCTGGTGGTGACCAAATCGTCGCTGATTTATCTACCGTACGTACTATGTAGTATTTTTATAGTACCTGATGTTTGTGTTTTCCAAATGATCTGCCTCCGCTTATCATTGATGATTACATCCGTCGTCTCCATATCCCGCGGTCTCTCCCCTATAGACTCGTTTGATGGTGGGTCCGCACTCCTGTCACTATCTTCCCGCGTGCTGCTCCTGCCCACTTCTCCAGGTGACCATTCCATAATAAATTGCCTCATACCGCTAGATGCTTCCCCTTCCTCTATGGCGTTCACCATAATAGCGCGGTACAGCCAATCTGCCTCGACGTTGTCTTTCCCTGGTTTATATACAATATCCAGATTGTATTGCACTAGGTACTCCTTCCACCTCGTTACCCTTGAGGACAATTCTTTAAGTTTTCCAGCCCATTGAAGAGGTCGGTGGTCCATATCCCTCGATACTTTCTGCTAAATACATACGGACGGAAGTGCCCAATAGCCCATACTATCCCGAGGAGTTCTCGTTCCTCAGCGCTGTACCGTGACTCCGTTTCCGTCAGGCGTCTGCTCGCGTAAGCCACCGGTCATTCCCCGTACCCTGTCCTGTGACAATACTGCCCCCAAGGTGTGACAATACTGCTGCTTCTCGAAGTTGGAAAAGCCATATCGCCACCTCCTACCAACGTACCAAGCATTTGCGGATATTCTGCTCTATCAGCGGCGTGATCATTATCCGTGCTCCTTTCCGTAGTAAGTTGTTAATGGGTACCATATATTCAGCCATGTCCGGCACGAAACGGCGGTACCATATATATATATATATATATATATATATATATATATATATATATATATATATATATATATATATATATATATATATATATATATTAAAGGCATATATATATATTGTAATATATAAGTTATATATATATTAAAGTATTTGACAAGTTGTCTCGCGATACAATATTAAATTAAAAAAAATCAATAAAAGAAATAAATACAATATAAAAAAATAAATAAGGTTGTAAGAAAACAAATGAATGCTTTTAAACTGTATTTTTTCAAGAGGTTGTTGTTTTTAAGTATTTTCGCGGTTAGCAGCCAAGATTTAAATTTCACTCTCCATCTTTCTTGTTTAAGGCAAACTTAATCAGGCTTGTTTAAGCCAAAGTTTAAACTTACAGTATCGTGAGGTAAAATTATTAAAAACGATAAAATATACGTTTATCATTTTACTTGCTTGCATAAATTTCACCAGTACATTGTAAACTATCTGGCGCACCTCACTTTCGTGATTCCTAGTCATAGTATCGTGACATAGTATCCTGTCAATATTTATTTAGCGAAAATAAGAATGTATATGTCCAGGGTGTAACTCAAGAAGATTACGTGAGTCATTTAGGATTTTATGTTTGCTATAATTGATTTTCAGTGACTGACATGGTCTTAGAAATTATATAACAATGACGAGTAATCTTTTTAGAATAATTAAATAAATTAAAAATGTTAAAAATAACACATAACCATTGGTGCAACCTATTCCATTCCTCTACCTGTATCCGTATTAGTACGGTATTTAGGCTTCCATCTAGACAAACGGCTGACCAGGAAGCCACATACGAGGTTAAAAGACAAGAACTAAACAGACGCTTTAGGCAACTGTACAGACTACTTCAAAGGACATCTCATCTCTCAATAGAAAATAAATTACTAATTTACAAAGTTATACTTAAGCCAATATGGAGATACGGAATAGAGCTATGCGGGACAGCCCAAAAGTCGAACATGAAGCGCATCCAATCCTTTCAATCAAATGTCCTGAACACTAGTAAATGCACGATTACGTTCACGAAGTGACTAAATACACGATAGTAAATAAACGGTCTGAATAAGCCTTACATTCTCGAACTCATCCCTTCCAAGTTCATGAAATTCCATAGTAATCTACCCAACCACCCTTATCCCCTAGCACAGTCATTGCACTGCACCACGCATCCCTATAATCCTCCTCCTCGGAGACTGAAACGGCAGTGGCCTCGTGACCTGCTGTAAATGAGTAACAGTAGGAGTCCTGGCAATGGCCAGTTTCTCGAATGATGTCCTGAGTGTATGTGGCTCTCGCGCTATTCGTCAGCCTCCACTGGGTCGTATCCGGTGTCGCGTTTGACGGAGGGGAGTGGGGGTCTTCCCAAGACTCCGCTTCATCTTTTGCATGCGAGGGATGTGATAACCATATGGATTTGGGAGTTCTTGGGATGTTCGTAAATACTGTATGAATGAGGCAGATAAGGCCTAATAAGGCAGATTGTAATTTTAGCACAATAAAGAAGTTTCAATTTCAAATATATATGTTTTGGATATAGTTTGTATACAAACAAGTAAGTTGTATAGATGAATTGCAAAATATATTTGGAGGAAGACTAGTGAAGGCTATTATAATCCTGATGTAATTGAACAATGTAACGAGATGAAATAAACCATGATGTTATAAATAAATTTGTTTCTCTTCTATACAGAGAGTAGATATAGAAAGACTCCGGTCGCCATATCTCTTATTGAAGCCATTACAAAAGTGTACCCCATCAATTACCAGTAAAGCTATCTTCTTCCCCAGTGGCTATTCCTTTCACCCTGTGTGCCTTCGGCTTACCAGTGTAGGTCCACCAATAACTTTTTTTTATATCTCCTCGGGCATGTCCTTTCATGGCTTCCATTTTCTATGGGAAAGGATAAGACGAGGGCTTACTTGTCAACATTTCCACTATACTCTGATGGTATAAAAATCAATGCTATCAATAAATAGTTTGACCACATCGACTAGAAACTGGTAGCTAGCCTTCTAATCGAACAATCAACTGAGTGCAGAGTTGCGTTTGTTTTTGGAATAGTATTTGAGCGAACGGGCAAAACTGTGTGCTCATCTGTTGACCAAATATTTGCACTTCGCGAAAATTTCCCCGATCTCTACTTGTCGTGGTTGGACAACAAACAGTTAAGGCTTTATAAGACCCTATCGCCGAAAACTAAGTGCAATTCTCCATAACATGCCATTTTCTCTTCAATAAGAACTGTAATAGATCACGATATACCCGCTCAAAAACCAAAAGTAATTAATTTTACTCATACTCATTGTCCATATCCTTCACTTCGTTAAGAAACGAACATGGAAAATGTTTACCATAATTTGAAGAATAAGTAAATTATGAGGTTTTTCAATTTTAAAATAGGTTCTAGCAAAATAAACGCCGGCCTCATTGCAAATAAATGCCAGGCTGTTAAATAAATTGACGGTAAATGTTATCGAGTAGACAAAGGGCCCGTGAAATACAAGCGCTGATGAGCGACAGATCAGGAAATCATTTGTATGGGCCACTCGATCTCCCAGCATTTCTTTCTTTTCACGTTGAATTTGTTCCAGTCCACAGCGTTTAATTAATGCTATTAATTCCAATTGCCTTTCGTAACTGACTCCTAAACCTTAGAAGCAAACTAAGCAACTTGGAATAACCTCAAATTAGGACTTCATTATTTTTGTAGACCATGATTAGAATAAATTTAAAATATTAGGTAAACTAGAAGGCCATTATTTTAATAAATTTAAATGCCAGACAAATTAAAGAAATTCTACTACTTGAAGCCAATTTGATCTTAATTTAATATAGTAATTCATAATAACGAAATTTAGCCGATTTTTTATCACTAAATGAATGCCGCGTTTGACATCTCAATTAAAAAAATAAATTTCAACTTTTATGTTAGAAAAAATTTGCATTAAAATAGTAATGGGTAACTAGGATGAAAGGAATTGGTATACCGTGAAACTGTGACCATTTGTGAAATCACATTCCAGTCTCTCATACTAAAAG
Organism: Acanthosoma haemorrhoidale; assembly: GCA_930367205.1. Lineage (NCBI taxonomy): Eukaryota > Metazoa > Arthropoda > Insecta > Hemiptera > Acanthosomatidae > Acanthosoma > Acanthosoma haemorrhoidale. The sequence goes on from OV884011.1 coordinate 139,762,328, forward strand.
TGGGATAGGCCTCAAGTTCATCCGCGGAATTCTCTTTTCCTCGGTGAAGGGAAGGTAGAAACGGCGGAGTCACGTTTAAATGCCATGGGGTGTATGTAAGTCTTTGAAAGTACTTTATTTACAGATGGATATTGTATTGGTGATGTATAAAATTGACATATGTATCACATAGACATATTCATGTATATGTCAATATACACATACGGTCGTCCTTTATAAATAAAAATCCTAAAACGTGATTCAAGCAGAACCCTCATGGAATGTGACAGGGTCACCCTCCAGTTCATCAGGCCCTTAATCCGCACGAGACTTGTTCGTTTCAAGAGCTTATCTAGGGGTCCTTTAGCGCGGTGCTTCATCGCCGTCCTCCCGTCCTTACTGATGGCTTCCACGTGTATGTAAGGGTGTTTAGGTGGCCCTCGGGGTAACAGCTTAGAGGCATTCCCTTCCTGAAGCTGTCCTGCAGGGTATTAGATCAAGGTGGAGATCACTTCGTAAATCCCTCCGTAGCTTTTCGCTTATTCGGAGTCTTTACAGTTTTTCTTGTATTACCTTACTTAGTTTTATTTGTTTATCAAACTCATCTTTCGACTGCAAGAGCCCAAGGGGTGAGGCTTTACATCAAGGGGTGAGGTATAGATCAATCGTGTTTGCTCTGTCCGAATATTGGTTAGATCCACGATTGTAATACATGATAAATTGTATAAACTATCTGAAATTTTAAATTTATGTTCACTTTAATAGAGTTTTTTTTTGTTTTTGTTTTCTTACCCATAAATAAATGCATATTTTAGTTCTAAGTATTAATTGTATTTTAGTTATACATTAGAAGCACTCTGGTGTCTGGAAACTGTATGTAGCTCATGTTTCTTGGCTAAGATATAATAACCGAGGTCGTTAGTATTACTCATTTTCTAAGATTTATCAAATCACAGCTCAGAAGCTATTTAACATTAATTTCTGATTGTCCCCATGAGTATGACTCAGTAGAGTAATTTGCAACAGATAAATTCAAAGGAATCTCAAGTTCCAGTAGCTAACGGTAGAAATCGCATATTCAAGATTTTTCGAGCCAATTTAAACAGGGTTTAATAATTTAGATGTATTTTTAAGCAGATAAAGTTCACTAGAACATCAAGGTGACTGGGAAAATATCATATTTTCACTAAAAATAGTTTGTACTAGGAATGAACAAAAAATGACTACGTGTATTCCCTCTTAATATATAATATAAGTAATAGCTGAATGTAACATATTATGGTCAAGGCCTTTTATAAATATTCAAATTATGTTAATGTGCAAAAATAAAATTTATTGTTTAATATATATACAACATACTTTTAATGAAAATATTAATTATTATGACAATAAATAAAGAAGTGCTATTAACATTAAATAAAAAAGAACAAGACTGTCAACATATGCTTCTATTCTAAATATGGTGGAGTTGTTCCACGGTCTGATTGAACCTCTATACGTGGTTGATAAGTTACAATAATAATGTTCAATTGCTGACAAGTGATGAGATGGAGGTGAGAATAGGGATGCCAAAAGTTCACAGCCACAACACTCACGATTCTGATGACACTTAACTTAATTTACTTAACTTAAATACATAACTTAAACACATTAAGCACGTTACTATAATATTTTGCATTGCTCGTTTCCTTGACAGTTCTTAAATTTTAAAATTGCATAAAAACAATTGAATGTATCCTTCTAAAAACTATTTTATTTCAACCAAAATACTACTGTGGAAATCACAATAAAACTGACAATATTAATAATAACTGCTTAAAGAATTTTCAAAACTTTAAAAATACATACTAAGAAATATTTAAATAGCTGAGCTTATGCTACTACGAAAAACCGAAATCAAATATTTTATACAGTATCTACACTTATAAAATATATAAAAATCATACAGCATTTAGATACAATCATCTAATATAAAAACTAACGAATTCCTTGAAAAAGTGGCCATAACTTTTAACAGGTGCTGTGACATATCTGATATGAAGATTTGGGGGGCCAGCGGAGGTTATGAGGTAGCAGGCAGGTAGCATTGAGAATCTGTTGTAAACAGGGCGTGAATAAAGAGCTGTTCTTTATCATTAAATTATTCGATTATTTCAGTTACACTATATACAGCAACTAGCTGTTAATACAAAGTAGTGTATCAGTTGAAAATAGTTATGAGTGAGAACGGCTATTCCTTGAGTGTGCGGACTTAAAAAACAAGACTTTCAGTTTTAGAACTGAGAGAATTAAATTTAGAGTTCGAAGAAAGCGATTCTTTGGATAATTTACGAAACATTTTGGTTCAAAAAGTGAGAGAAGGGAAGTGAGACAAAATAAGATTAGCCAACAAGTCACCCTAGTTAAACCAATCTGACGTCTAAAGAAATCTTATCTTTAACGTCTGACCACCTAAATCCAAAACCATCGGAACTATTGAACATAAATTAAAGAATACATCTCAATCAGTGTCCGAAACAATAAACGAAAAAAGAGAATCTATGCACTGTAACATTCCCGATGTCGAAGTGTCTGAAAGAGATCAGCTTATAACTGTCATACAATATCACGAGACACGAGTTGAGTTGTTTAGAAAAGGAAATTTATCATTTGCTGATGCTTTGAAAATTTCAGAGGCCAGGGAACTGGTAGTACTAAGCACTAATCATTAGAAACAAGGACTCGCAGGTATTAAAAGATAAAATTTTTATGAGTACGCTGTTGACAATTATCATCTGGGTTACAGGAGGATAGAGCATTCAACTACCGGTAGGATACTACCGGTTTATCTCATGTTTAATAGAGAAATCAAAAACATAATTTGATCTCCTGTAACCAAATGTGACTAATAAAGTGGAACTCAAGCAGTGTCAGCAGTTCCTATTAAGAAACCAATGATCCCGTAGCATCGACTTTCAGATTAATGATTAAGTAATAGTAAACTATTTCAGAGTAAATGATGTAAATAAAAGAGCTAGAGGAAGGATAAAAAGAAACAATTGTCACCTGTTACGTTTTTGATTGAGACAGATCATGCAAACGCCATATGGTCAGATTTGACAAAAAGGAGAGATGAAAAGATGAAGTTGAAGGGTTAGTCAAGAGGAGGATAGCGAGGGAGTTTCAGAGAGAGGAATGAAATAGGAAATAGAGTACTCCGGTTAGTCAAGAGGAGGGCAATAACGAGGGAGCTGCAGAAAGAAGATTGAAGTTAGTACAGGAGAAGAAGGCGAAGAGAAACTGTCATGGGTATAGGTGCTTTTGAGCGCAAGAGACTTGTTCTTTTATAGCTCCTATTTTTATAAGTTTTTGTGTAATATTTTGTTAGTTGAGTTGGTTAAACCATTATGTTATTAGAAAGAGGGGGGATTGTGATATCATTGAAGATTTAGGCGTATAAAGTATCACGCAGAATGTAATGTAAATCAGTTGTAAACAGGCCATGAATAAATAGTTATTGTTTATCTATTTTATCTATTATTAATGGTTCAATTACTTTAGCTACACTAAACACAGCAGATGCCTATTCATTCTATTTTAATTAATATTAAACAGTTTCAGTTATAATGGGCTATAAATATGAAAAATAAATATTAATTAAGAAATAAATAAATATTAAAAAATTTATTTTAAAAAAAATTACACAGAAATTTCTATTTTTATTTCTTGTGTAACTGATCTATAAAAAATTTTTATAGATCATCGGTTTTTTTATTTTAATTTAAAAAATGGTTTTGACTGTCAAGAAAGCATCACGTGTGGTTGCTTTGGTGGAAGGCGGTCGAAGCCAAAGCTATGCAGTCTGACCTGAAATTGCTGTTCGGAGAGAAATTTCATGTTTCCGTGAGACCTTAAACAGTATCAGTAGCAGTTAAAAACCGATTCCGAAATGGTGAATTTGTATGGTAGCTTTTCCTATATAATATTAACCAGTAAATCCTGTTTTGTTTCGTTGTTGTATAGTGGTCTTAAGCCTTTTCATTGTAAAGCAAGTGCTATCGATTTCCATTTAAGAGAAAGATTCATTTCTCGTGATGAAAGTTCATCTTCCCGAGATACTTTTCATCATTAGCATTAATTTCGTCCCATAATGTAGTCATTAAAGTCCTACCTTCCTAATTACGTAGCTCAGAGCTGATTTGATAAGTTGTTAAATTCTACCAACCATTCCATAATAAGTTGGGAAGGAGCCACTTCACCAAACTTAGCGATGAAGTAGCTCGGGCACGAAGCCCCTAATAATCCTGTCTGCAAGTTAGCTGCCAACGATAAGAGCGTAGATTGCAGATCGGAGCCTGCTCGCCTCTTTAAGTGATAATCAGTCTTGCCATCCTGCCAATCTGTCATTCCTACGCTAATTCAGTATCTTTAAAGATGGCCTTTCAATCATTCCTGCTTCATTACTCATGATACTTGACGTATTTCTTCTTATGAACCTATCACATGTTTTCAGATTAACCACCCTATCCAATTCTCAAAGTTTATATATGGAGATATGATACCATTTAACATGCAAGCAGATTACTGCAAAATCCATCGTTGAGTAAAGAATTTAGAATACAACAGAAAATAATTGTCATTCTGGGACCATGTTCTCTGTGAATAATAATCTCTGTGCAAATAAATAAATTCAGTTTTGATGACTAAAAAACAAATAACAAACAAAGAATAAAATAAATGAATTGAATAAATATTTACAAGAATTTCAGTGCAATGTACACATAATAACATTGAAATTTGAAATTGCAATGATGATGTAAAATTGAAATGAAATAGTAAATAAATTATTCTCGAGTTCACAAGCGCACGTTAGAAAGTGGAGCTTGTAAGTAAAAAATAAACATTAGGAGAGTTTAGTAAGTAATTAAGGATGAAGGATAGTGGGCATTAAAAGCAAAAAAAGGGACGTTGAATTTGTACTTTAGGAGATTGTATGTATAGAGAGGGTTATAAGAAGCTACAGCTCAAAAACAGTTCGCGCATACGCTAGATTGAAGTTCATTTCGCTCCTACATTAATTAATTGCATAAATTAATTAGTCCACTATCACGCGATACGTCTCCTTCCTCGCATGGGGAAGAAGATTCTCGAAAAGAAAATACTGAACTACCTTAAGGAGTTCTGTGCGGAAAATTCTATAATTCCGTACGACCAGAAACGTTTTCAGGATCATCTGAGTACAGAACATCCGCTTGTGAAGGTACAAACGGAAGCCACCTTCGGTATCAACAGGGACACAGCGACTGCTATGATCTTGTTCGAATGCACGCAGGCTTTCGACTCAGTGTCCCACGGGATGCAGTGCCGACAGCTTATCGACGGGGAACACCCAGAGCAGAATTACACCATGTTGCTTTCCTTCTTGAAGGACATAACGGTAAGGGTACGGGATGGCGATTCCTCTCTGACTTCTGAGTTCCTCAAGGACCGGTTTTGTCTCCGGTGCTTTTTAGCATGTGCACATCTGAAATTGTTGGGACAAACTATAAAAAAGCTATGGTAATCGCTTTCACCGATGACATTGCGGTTAACAGTAGCAGCATGAGTGCACAAAGAGCTCTTACACAGGCCGAGTTAGTTTGTAAGGTAACCAGTGACAGACTGAATAGGTTATACATCGGTGTGAACGCCGGGAATACCAACTGCGTAATCTTTTTTCTCAAAAAGGGAAAAAAAGCCTGGCCAAAATTCTATACTATAGGAGGCCAAGAGAGCTCACCAGCTTTCTCAATGTACTATCTGGGTATAAAAATGGATAGGCATCTCCATTTATCTATTCATTTACGAACAAAATAGAAAAAGTACGAAAAAGGTCTGATCTTGATCTTGCTAACTTCACCCAACTAGTCACTGCATCTCAAACTAATGATATAAAAATGTGTCCGGCCTCCTGCTGTACGGTGTCCCACTATATTCTCACTTGACTGACTATACAGCTAAAAGACTCCAACAATACCAGAATGGGATCATGCGAAAAGTGTTCCGACATACCTCTCTCGAGAGGTTAAAGAACACCTACCTGCACCCGTTGCTTGGTGTGCCATCGGTGGGTGAGTTCATCCACGGGAGAAACATCAAGTTTTTTGACTCATTGCAGCACCTCAAAAACCCAATGTTTAACACTGTGACCCTACCACCCTTCCCGCAACGATCGCAGCAGACTGTCGGGGAAAATTAGGTTAAGGTTTAGTTTAATTTTTAGATGTAAGTTAGTTTTAACTTTATGATAAATATGGTGAGCTCCATTCTTTTTAATATAGTTCAGTCCATTAATGTATAATGATTTCGTGGTCGGAGTTCCCCAAGGGTCAGTGCTGGGACCCCTACTCTTCAACATATACACCGCGGATATAGTAGGAGCTTCATACTCCAATTGTGAGGTAGCGGCATATGCGGACGACATAGGGGTCTACAGCACCAGCCTCAACCCCCCTCTAAAGGCTGCCGAGGGCGCTAGCCAATTAATCGCCGACAGGCTGCGAGCTGTCCACATTCAAGTGAACCCAGCCAAGACTCAGGGGATAATCTTCTCTTTCCAGCATGGGAAAAAGAAGCGTCCACCCAGCTTTACCATAGACGGGACTCAATGTAAATTAGCCAACAGCATCTGCTACCTTGGCATCAACCTAGGCAGGCACATGACGTTCGGCACACACATGCAAAAGAAATTAAAACGAGTCCGCAGAACTTACTACTCTCTCTAGCATCTCATCACCAGCCAGGCCATATCCCTTCGACTGAAACTCCTCATATACAAGAGCGTCCAGAGGCCAGCTCTACTGTTTGGGACACCACTCTTTAGATTCCTACATGCCAGCACCATAACTCGCCTCCAGAGCCTTCAGAACTACATCCTGCGAACGGCACTGTAGCATACCCCTTTTCGTGAAATGAAGGCTTCCGACATGCACGAAAAGTTCGAGCTCCCCACCATCACCGAAGCCATCAGACGACGTCACATCATGTTCTTCGACTCAATGCAGCACAGTCTAAACCCTCTCTTCCGAGACATGACACCACCACCACTACTGGCACGATGGCAACTCACAAGATCGAGTAAAGCAGAAGAAATGGTTGACATCACGGCGCTTGGCCCACCAACAACAAGCCTAGAGAAGACTCTAGGCCTAGCCACAATTGGACTCTCACCACTGTACCGTAACAATCAACCTCCACCGAGGATTCCCACACTCCTTACTCCTCTCACACGACCTTCAAGCAGGTCCTCCTAGTACAAGGATCCGATCACCCTAAATATTTTATATTTCTCCCTCATCCTAAAATTCTAACTAGAGAGCTTAGAAAAAAAAAAAAAAAAAAAAAAAAAAATGTATAATGTACATTATTATACTTTTGTACAATAGTAGTACATAAAGGCGGGTTGACACTGAGTAAGAAGGAGATGACCTTGAAGGAGGTCGTATCGCGTTATCGCATGACCTTGAGGTCATTGGCCGTCCTTGGTAGGGCAAGGGGGTGCCCTTGCTAGGGCTGGGGGGTGTATTTTTAGGGGAGGGGTGTGTCCTTGAGAGGTGATAAGAGTTGATGAGTGTTTCAAGAGCCGCTAGATGGTAGATGTGGCAACCCCGCAATGTAGATTTGTCAACATCGCATGGGGGGTGTGTCCTTGTGACGCAATGTGAGGCGTGGCCAGCTGATATCTTCTTTATCATTCATAGTTCCGCCCAAGCCGCGGCTTTTTCTTGGTGTCAGCTGTAGTATGGTAGTAATATGGGTGGGGGAAAATGTGTTTTTAATCTCAGGGCGTCTTTTCTTTCAATTAGTTCAAGATGTGTAAGCGAACAGGTTGGATCTTGAGGTATGAGAATGATCGTTTGTCTACATTAGTTGGATGGTCTTCACCGGTGAGTGCCGTTAATCTTGAAATCAGCAGGATTTTATTATTTGAAAAAATGAGACCGAACAAGGTGTCCTTTCTGTGGAGTAATATTACACGAATGGTTGGTACATGATTACATTGTACATTGATCATTCTGAATGCAATATATTGAAGCATAATGCCTTTCATTGCATTCAGAATGAAATTAGTACAGTATGATTCGTAAAGCTCACAAAGGAACAGGTCTAGAAAAAGCCACGGCTTGGGCGGAACTATGAATGATAAAGAAGATATCAGCTTCATATTGCGTCACAAGGACACACCCCCCATGTACGTCACAAGGACACTGTACGTCACAAGGACACACCTCCCATGCGATGTTGTCAAATCTACAAATGCGAGGTTGCCACATCTACCATCTAGCGGCTCTTGACACACTCATCAACTCTTTTCACCTCTCAAGGACACACCCACCCTGCCCTGCCAAGGACACCCCTCTGCCCTACCAAGGACGGTCAATGACCTCAAGGTCATGCGATAACGCGTTATAACACCCTTCAAAGTCATCTCCTTCTTACTCATGCTCAACCCGTCTTTATGTACTACTTACAATGCAGATCACTATTTTGTATACTAAAATTTGTATAAAATGTAGCCAAGCTACAGGAAATTCAATGAAGCAATTGTAAATAAATACGTTTGTAAAATCTATATTTTGTTGACAAGGGGATCAGGAAAAAAAGTAAGAAATAAAATAAACTTATTGTATTAGTTTGCACAATTATCATCATGTAACCTACGCCGTAAGGTGAATTGCGTGTTAACAATGATTATGTGCAGAAGTAGAAACTTAGACAGAGCTAAGGCAATGATTACCGTCCGGGCACTAGGCCTGACTAAGGCTACGAACATTATAGAGGATTACTTGCTATTGATAGTGACACACTCTAGCCGAGGGGGTGGACACTCAACTGTAGCTGTGCTTGGTCCAGGTCAGACCTCGCAGATTTCTTCCACTATCTGACTCAGCCACCACATCAATGGAAGCGTTAACACCTCAACCAGGACCGTCTTCTGCTCAAATACCGGAATCTCTTTTTTCAGCCCGATTTATTTCAGGCCACTGAGTGAAAACACATCTCATCAAGCCATGGAGATCACACATACTCCGAAAACACCAAAGTCACCTTCAATATATGTTAGCAACATAAAAAAAAATTATATTCTTGTTTATATTGTTGATACACAAGGATCACGGCCGATAACTCAGATACTTATCTTACAATCGTTAAATATCTTGAAAACATAAAAGCTGAGTTCCATACCTAATAGTTAAAGGAAGATCGAGCCCTGAGGGTTGTCATAAGGGATTTTCAACCTACAACACCAATCGACCTAATTCAAGAAGAGCTTAAAGCAAGACAAATAGTCAATGTCTTTATGGCGGAAAAATACGTGGAATCTCCCAATAAAACTCCGCTACGATTATTTTCGTGAATAAAGAAAGAACTCTAGGTGACGAGAAGATTTACGAGGTGAACTACACTAGAGTCAGTGGGACAGACAGAGGGTGGAAAAACCACAACTACCAGGGTTGGAAGACGCCTCGGCAATCCCTTGCTGCTGCATATGCCTTGTCTCAGCAAGACCAGCCGTCAAATTACTAAGACTATGTAACTTATCAAGTTCTCCTCCGTAGGTGGTCGATTTCTGTAAGTCTGCTGAGTTTTTGATTTAAGCTTCCGTGCTTGTGGATCTTGCCAAGTTAATAACTGTCAAATATAATTAAGTAAAATCTGTTTAGTTGAGTACAATAATTTACATCCAGTCTTAAACGGTGATCAGTTATGAATCTGAATGAAGGCAGTAGGTGGAAGCCGTATGTAAAAAGCTGTTAGACAAGGAAATTAATATATATAAAGAATGGGAGGGGGGAGTCTGGGAGTAAGTGATCGCGAAATGGGATGAAATAAGAAGAGGGTTCAGTAAGTGCTTAAGATTCATTATTATTATTATAGTGCTAGGGTCAAGGGTCTTCAATAGAATAGAAAAAAATTATTAAGTCCCTATGAATAACATTGATGTTCAGATGACAAATTCACATCTGGCAAGTAAAAAGAACTAATATGTCATAATAACAAAACTATTGACAGTGTAAAATAAAGCGCAAGCATCCCTTGTTTGACTGTCTTTATTAAACAAAGTTATAGATGGATCCACCTTCAGAAACCAAAACAATATGCAGTCTTTGCATTTTGACATTCAATAAAAGCTATTAGATTAATAGTAAATAAAACAAAAGATGATATACAAGATGGCAGCCAACTACTAACTAATAAATAAAAATACTAAATACAAGTCAGAAAATATAATATAATATAATGGATGAATCCTTCCCAGATTAACGAAGTTCTCTTTTAATAGTGAGGAGCTGTTGGAATAGAAGAGCTTCAAAGGTTAGGAAGGATGACGCATATTAGGAGGATCGTATGCTGCAGTTGTATTGACAGGAGTATAAACATCAGAGAGACGGGATCTTGTGTTCCAGGAGTGAACTGAGGATTTGAACTGTAAGATATTGTATATATAAGGGGGAGGGAGGGGTGAGTTGATAGTTTTAGAAACGAATAAAATGAGGAAATATTGTGCATGGAAGGAGAGGTGGTCTCCCACCCTAACTCAGCGTACAGGTGAGAGACATGGGAGCACCGTGGAGTTCCAAAGACAAATCTATCGAAGTGATTCATGATTCGCTTATGCTTTTCCTTCAGCCCAACCAAGATAGCCTCCATACAAAAAGTTAATTAAGAGATTCATGTGGATGGTATTTTCAAATATTGAACGGTTTGGCTTACCAAACAGCTATAGTTTTTTTTTTATCGTGGCGTACAGTAGAGGGTAAATGGTATGGTCTATTGTTGTTATAGCTTCCTAGTTTCCTTAGATAATTAATAATTGTTATATGTGGTAAGGTGATTACGTTCGATGAACTCACAAATCTAATTTCTCTTTGCTGGTCAGTCATCGTTTTCCATCATCGTTGATTAAGCAGAGAACATCTCTACTCAATCATCTTAGAAGTAAGGTAATTGAGAAATGATGAAAGGGCGGAAGATATTTCTCATGGGATATTTTCTTGATGTATTAGAACCTCCACATAAATCTAGCGTACACGTAGCAATTCTTTGGCCACATAGTTTGGTCGACGATCTAGTGGCTTTTGCCTTCCGAAGTAATATTTTCTGAATACCATTTATGGTGAATTTGCCCAATATTGATTGTGTTGTAGTGTTTTAGCTTAGGAATGACAAGAATTTCACTGCCCTAGCTCGACACAATCTGACGTAGCAGTAGTTAATGTGAACATACTTTGATATTTCTCATTTTGACCTGTGGTTGGAGACGCAACAACACATTTATTGAGGATAAAGGAAAACCTTTATCGTTTATATATAGAGCGTTTATACAAGACGGCTTGAGTGGTTGTATCTGTTCCGTTTTTAAAACGTTTATGTGAACAGGGTGATTGTATCAGTTCAAGCTGAACATGAAACAAACAAGTGCCTGAATTTTGCACTAAATCTGTGGCTACAATTAAAAATGTAAAAATACAGTTGAATCGGCACAAACCAGCAGGCACTTTCCCTGCAGTTGGTTTTTAATAGGGTTTAGTATTAACAAATAGATTTTCTAATACATTAACATAACATATCTACTGAATATAGTAACTGAAATGTGTATCACATGCGCACTTCACAATTAAGTTATGTAATAAGGGTTTTGTGTGTAACATTGTTACATAAGTTGAAGTTAGCTACACTCTTCATCTGGCTTGTAAGTTTGTAACGTCTACCAATTTTTTTCGTTTATTTTTTGAGTCAGTTTTCACTAGCTCATCTCTGTTTATAGTGGTAAGGATCGCAGGCTCACAATGGATACCTTGATTCAGCTGCCGCCTCACACGAAGGATGTGTTTACGTTGGGATAAGTGTGTTTATCAATCTTTGCGGGTAAAATGAGCAAGCACTTGAATATTGACTAAAAACAAATAGCGGCAACACATACTTTGGTAGGTCTTGTGCTACCAGTGGAGGTCATACAATGATTTATACTTTTTTTATATTACTTAGAAGTACTTCTGGCAATCTCCCTACCGCCTGTTAATTTTGCCTGTAATTTCCACATAGTTCTTCATTCCCCTCTCCACTTCTGGCTGATGGCATTCTCTAAGACCATACTTAAGCGGTATCCACCTTGTTTCTTTCTCCCCCCTCTTTGTTGATCGATAAGTATTCTTGCTAGTTTTTTTTTTCTATATGTAATTTATAGACTTATATTTTAATTTAATTATAAATGATTGAAAAAAAAAAATATATATATTCCTTCTCCTTACACAATAATGCTATGTTTATTTAATAATACTTATACCTCTTTTTCAAATTATTAACGTATGTTGATGTATGTACATCAAATTCATAAACTAGTTTCTGTTTCATTATTGTTAATTTATATTCAATATCATATATTTATATGTTTATATATTAGTTATATTTATATATTTAGGGTTTATATTATGTAGTTTTATAAAGTATAAATTCTTTTCTATCTTCAAAATGATTCAGTTTGAAACCACAATGGATCGGACCAGTTGAGTCCAATGCTATAACTCTCCGTTATTAAGGGGCACTGTTTGTCTGGGAAACTTCATTAAACTTGCTACATGCTGTCCGCCTGCCCTTTCCCGATAGTCTGCAGAAAATTAACAAGTTCACGGCCGCTTGAGAATATTTTACTTACTGCAGGGGGGATCTTAGTCTTAGTAATTGAACTGTGTTGAACATCAGGCTGTTGGATTTTGAAATTAAATTATTGCCAAGTACGATCTCCCTTGGCCGATATTGGACGCAAAAATGATCCATTCAAACTGAAACATTCAAGATATCCTCAAGGTTTGCTGACAAGGTTTATTGGTTAAGACAATGTGAAAGAATTAGAGAAAAAACTAACTTTAAAACTGACTTTTTCTCCTCGAAATTGTTCCTACCATAGACGTTAAAGATAAGAAACTGTGAAAATTCAAAGATAAGACACTGAAAAAAAACAACTTATTTTCAAGGATATAAGAAACAAAATAAAGAAATTCTGGAAAAAAAATAGGCAACCATTTGATTAATATAAATATTAATTAACGGCAGACCTCATCTCATACATTATCTGCTCTAGATTTCTTAGCGGCCTATGTCGCTCAAATTGTTTACTTTTTTTACTGTTCATACAGGTGGTCTGAAAAGTTTCCGACCTCAACATGAAGATGATAATAAAATAAATAAAAGATAGTACGTAAGCTACTACGTAGGAAGTAACATATTTTTATTTGAGACTTATAAATTTCAATGTTTCACGCTGGCAGGCAAGAAGCCACTCATATCAATATCATTAACACCGATTTTATAAAACAACAATTAGCGGAAGCAAACCAGATTAGGGTTAGGATTCATAGAATGTATAAGAATTAAAACGATATCCTGAACCATTACACTCAGAATAAAAATATGCTACATTTTATAGGCACAGTCATGAAAACAGGGGTTTAAATTAAAACTGATAAATGAAAATATATATTGTAGCGTGCAGGAGGTAAAAAAGTACCAATAGAGTAATAATTACTCTATTAGTACTTGGCCTGCTATCAATAATTGATTATTGATAGAAATTAATTTAGGAACCAACTTCATGATGTGTTACGGTGATAATTATGGGATTTGTATTCTTAAATGATGCAAAAGCAGGTATCATATTACAAATTATAAGTGATTTGAAGTGGGGTCAAGGTCTAGAATATTTCCCAGGTCACAAATTTCGTATCATATAAAAATTAGTAATAAATAGACATAAGGTTATAGATAAAATCATTACCTAAAAGCCTGGATATATTTGCTCATCATTTTCCAGACGTTGCCTAATCTTAATCGGGTATTTCTTTCCTTCTCGAATGATTTCCTTTACATATAAAATATGAATAAAAGCGTGTTCATGATATCGCCTTGTTTCACAACGCATCTGATCCCAACTTTATCCCTGTAGCAACCACTAACTACATAAGATAAATCACCCTATACTCTATTGCATATATATTGTAAGCAAAAGTAAAATAACATGAACTAAATGTATTATAAACAAATGTAAATCATTGTGAAAGTGTTAAGCAATAAAAGGCGGGAGCCAACGAATTCACACGAGAAAGGGTCACCAGCTGGCAGTCATAAACATAAAAGTGTCACCAGCTGGCAGTCATAAACTTAACAACCCTTCAGGGGGCCTCTCTACCTCCAGGGCTTTCCCCGGGTCGGGTAAGGAGGCGGCGGTCACGTGTCTCACTACCGGTCACGTTCCTCACCCCAGGTGTGCGTGTGTAGAGAGGGTACTTAAGGCAGGGCTACTGGCCCTGTTAGTTAGTCTCTCTCGCGACTCTCCCGTGGTCTTTACTCGTGACGCTTGCTTGGTTTCCGCTCGAACTCTGAAAACTTGACTAATTCTTTACCAAACCTCTGTACCTCTTCTCTTGAACTTAGTGCATTGTCGGGGCACATACCTATCATAAATGGAGTCAGATAGTAATGCCGTCATGGAACGATTGTCCATGTTATAAACTCGAACAATCCGCACTTGTCACCAGGGCTAGGGTTATCAGGCACTTCCATAGTGACGACCCGACAATCCCATCGATCCTTAAGGTTATGTATATATAAACTTTGTTATCACTTTTAATAGCCGTAATTAAATTCTCCGGAACCTGTTTTATCTTCAAAGAATGGCTGATCATTTATTGTAATAATTTCATAAGCATATTGTGTACTTGTATTTATGTCTTTTTCATTTCAACCCTAAGAGTAAAGATATGGGTCTTGCGTTTGTATATTTGGTCTGAATGCAACTTGATCTTTTCGGATACTGTATTCTACCATAAGGTCTCAATCCCTTGTTCAATATACTGGAGTAAGTTCGTAACACCGCTAATGATTGGAACATATAAAGCACTGTTCAACGAACTAGTCAACAACATTAGTGTATTTTATATTATTTTGGAGCAGTTGGCAATGAAAATATACATTTACGGCAGGTAGATTTGTTTTATAATAGACTACTACAATTTTATCGATTATCATTACATACTCTTGACATCTATATGGTATTTATTAATTTCTATTGAACAATTACTCAACTAGCCATTGTGACGTCCCAAACTCGGAAGTCTCAGTCCAACCTATTGATAGTCCGGGTGCCTTAACAAACTGCCTTGGAGCACTTCCGTCGAAGCAATCTCGGTGTTGGTTAAGCGCTGTCGGCTATTAGAGACTAAATCGTCACATAATAGAGTAGGTTAACTAAAATAATTTGAATTGTGAAACGGTCACTCGGTTGTATAAGAACTGTTAGATTCTAATTCTGATGACCTGATAACTATTGCATATTAATCAGGAACTAACAAGACCATATAGTTTGATAGTTTGCGAGTTGTACAACATGAGGAACTGTTGTTTTGCAGGTTATCTCTGGATACACAGAGCCACTGAGATTGCATGACCATCATAAAATAACTAAAAAAAACATAAAGCCTACTAAAACCGACTTGAAACGTATTAAACATACGATCATTGAAATTCTTTGTGTCTTTTCGTCTTCCATGGGCCCTTAAAGAACTCGGAGATTGGCAGATAAAGAGGGGATACATAAAGAAATGTTGGTCCAACAACAAGGCCAATAGCATTTTTGGCCAGCTCCTGTGTTATGCCCATTTCCTCTTAACTGTTATTCCAGGAATCTACCTGTCCCACTAACAGTGACCTCCATTTAATGGAAAGTTCTTCTAGTGGAATTCTATCGCAGCCTAAGGTGAAAAACCTTAGTCTCCGAAATGCCTCGCATTATCCCAAAACGTGGTAGGAGGTTTGCTCTTCCAATTTGCATTTGGGTTAAATGTGGATCTGGTATAAGGCTATGTGTTGGCTTAATTTGTAGTGTCTGGGCCAAATTCCTGTTACGAGTTTAACGTTTTGCCAGCTATATTTGAATATTTATTTTGAAGGGTCTGCTATCCTTTCTGCAGTTAGGTGTTGGACCATTGTTAGTCCACTTTAGTCCACACCCACCGTTCGAATATAGATCTCAAAATAGCTTCTGATATGTGAGCACGACAATTTCAAGTTAAAACTTTTTTTTCATACTTGCTGCTACTGTCTGTAGACCCCCGCCTAATCAACAAGTTTGACTCTCATGATCCGGGGGCCTTCCTCCGGGCTTGGCAATAACGAATGATTGCCAAGAGTTATTGATAAATCACAGAAAATATATTTATATTAACCTATACACAAAACTTAAAAACCTATTTAAATCACCTGAAACCAATTAAATACGGGATAAAAACATAATGATGAATGGCACCCGTTGCTTAGTGTGCCGTCGCTGGGTGAGTTCATCCACCGGAGACACATAAAGTTTTTTGACTCGGCAGCACCTAACCAACCCAGTGAGTGTTTAGCACTATGACCCCACCACCCCTCCCGCATCGATAGCAACAGACTGTCGGGGAAAAATCAGGTAAAGAATTAGTATGTAAGTTAGTTTTAAGTTTGATCAAAAAGGTAAGCCCCATCGCCTTTATTTGTCAGTTCAGTCCAGTCACGTATAATGTGTATCATTATACTTATTTATCCATTATATAATTTTTATAAAATAACAAAACCTGTATATAATGTAGCGATGCAACAGGAAATACAAAAATAATTTGTAAATAGATTCGCCTGAGGATCTATAATTGTATATAATTATCTGTAAATTTAAAGGGGCTATGGGAAAAAATAAATAAATAAAAAAAAGGAACATACTCCGAGGTGTTGTGTCAATCCATTAACATCGAACAGACACACAAGCAAAACTGGCTTTGGAATTAATTATCCTAATAATATATCTGTTTATATAATTAATACATTGTTCACTGGGATGAATACTAAAATTTAGCTTGAAGCGCTTTAACTGAAGTTAAGCCTAATCCGGGCTTACCCGGTTGTGTGCTTGAGGCCAAAATCCTTATCTTTCCATCGACCTACCCCTATCACTCTCTGCCAGTTATCTTGCACCTGTCACGCAATAATAACTAGTTGTTTCAAGAATCAGTAGCTTCACTAATTTGTTTCATATTGTATTTATATTTCAACGATTTTACTTTTTTTTTCTTGAAAAAATATTGAATGATGGTGTATAAAACTACATTTTATTCTTGATGCAAAATTTGTTGCATATGGTCATATTCTGCTAATTGTGGCTAGTTCTTGAAATTTGTAAAAACAGCTCTACCTGCCCAGAACGTGTATTTGCATTTACAAACGCTCTCTGCAGCCACGATGTCGTTTTCAGTGCTACAAAAACAAGTAAAAAATTATCAGAAACAAGTATGACTCATATGGTGAACATAATTATCTTATATTAGGAAACATGCCTACATCAGATTATCAAATCAAAACCAGCAAAACAAAAAACGAACATCAAAGTAGTCAACATTGAAGGTAAAAAAGTAAAAAATGTGTGTCTGCTCTAAGCACCCTAACCAGTTTGAGCAACTGTCACCCGTCAGTCAGGTTAAATGGAGAAATAAACATATTTTTCTTAACTAACTTTTTTTTTAATTTAACATGCGAATTTATGAACATCTTCGGCCTCTCTGGAAACTACTTTTACATAGCAATGAATTATTTGAAATTAAGGGGAAAATGATTTTATAGTAAACATTTTGATTAATAATTACTCTTTTGTTTTAACAACAATTTTTATTTTTTCCCACTATCACCTCAACTAGTGTCGTTTTAGCTATGATCTATTGTTTCTTTCATGTTAAAGCATCGGTTATTGGTTTAAGTGGTCAGGTTAGACATCCTGCTTAGTGTCAAGAATTTAAGTTTAAGTTTAATTAGCAGCTCGTGATTCTCTAAAATAAATCAGCCCTAGTACTGTTCTGTTATTGGCAGTTTTCATTAGCGTTATGGCGAAATTTACGTACAGACTATAATAAGTCTATTTCAAACGGCTCAATAACAAGAGTAGGACTATGGTAAGGGAGGTATTAACCGCTAGTTAACATCACTGGAGTGGGGAGTACGGCTCATGCGCCCAAAACTATTTATCAACTATTAAACATATAGAGCAGCCAGTGTCCCTCGGGGACCCTCTGTGGGAGCTTTTTCGGCGTGTTCCGGATTATGCTGCTTCACTGATAGACAAAATTAACGCACCACCATTATTTTTTGAATGATTTCCAATTGCGCAAATTTTAGATTTTATATTTTTAGTTGAAAAAATAAGTCATTTGAAAAGGAAATTTTATTTTGCACAGATAATCGAAGTTGCAGAATGATTATAGAATTAAATATACTGTAAAACAAAGATAAACTAGTAAAAAAATGTTTACATAAAACGTACTCAATAGTGGCTCCTGGCTGTCTCCGTGTAAAACTACGGTCATCTGAAGACTCCAACTCTCACCTCATCTGAAAAGAGTACTCTCTTTTAGTTTTTTAAAACCCTACTACGAGATCCGGACCCAGAAGGGGTTCCCTCACGAGCCTCGCTCACAGTACACGGGACCCATATAATACAAGGGTATTTCGTTGCCTGCGGTACGCGTATTCCAGTGCAATTGGGTGTGTGGGAGGATCAGCGCACCTTTGTTCTTTTAAGACGATTTTATTGTATTTATCCCTAAGGTTAACTTAATTCTATATACGAAGGAACTCAACTCCATCTTGGTTAAACGGTGCCTTCTTGATGAGCACCCCCGATATTATTCCTATTCAGCCTGCAACACTCCCCTGGACAAGGTGAAGTGCACTGGTCCCTGCAGCTCCTTCCACTTATTGACCAAGCTTTTGACAAGGTCTGGCACGCAGGTTTGCTTTACAAGCTCAAAACATATTTACCACAGACCCTTTTGGTAATCCTACAGTCCTACCTTTCGAACCACTTCTTCCAAGTCCGCTGTGGCTTAGAATATTCTAACTACTATCCCATAAAAGCAGGAGTTCCACAGCGCAGTGTCCTGGGTCCCATCCTCTATAACCAATACACCTCTGAAGTCCCCTCTGCCCCCAATGTAAGTGTAGTATCTGTTCTTATCAGCTTAATCTCTGGTACGACTCCCATCGGGGGTCCAGAAGATTAAACTGATTTTTGGGAAATGACGGAGTGCTAGGGGCTTCCTCCACCTCTGTCGCGGGTTGACCCGGTATTGCAGTACCTCCGGGAACGGCCCATATAAATAAAACCACTGACTCAATTAATTAATTTAATTGAGTCAATAAACGAAACAAATATGGGCCGTTTCCGGAGGTACTGGTCAACCCGCGACAGAGGGCACAAGCCGCTAGCACTCCGTCATTTGGCTACATTCGCTGATGGCACTGCAGTCCTGTCATCCCACCCAGACCCAAATATAGCATTCCAGAACCTTCAAAAACACCTTATTGAGACTCGATCTCGATGTAACCAATGGTGGATCAAAGTCAATGAAGCAAAATGATCCCATATTACCTTCACGTGCAAGTCTTGTCCGCTAGTTTTTTTTTAAATTCCATTCCTCTCCCTGCGTCCAAGACAGTATTGTGCTTAGGCTTCCATCTCGATAAACGGCTGACATGGGACCCACATACGAGGCTAAAAAGACAAGAACTAAACAGACGCTTTGGACAACTGCACAGACGTCTTGTACATTTCAAAACGACAGACGAAATATTTGTTACTTTAGCGACCGCTAACTACATAAGATAAATCACCCTATACTCTATTGCATATATATTGAAAGCAAAAGTAAAATAACATGAACTAAATGTATTGCGAAAGCCAACTAAGTCACACGAGAAAGAGTCACCAGCTGGCAGTCATAAACTTAACAACCCTTTTGGGGGCCTCTCTACCTCCAGGGCTTGTCCTCGGGTCGGGTAAGCAGGCGGTGGTCACGTGCCTCACCACCGGTCACGTTCCTCGCCAGGTGTGTGTGGGAACCACCGCCGGATTAGACCCTTGCAGCCTCCCAGCAGGAAGTAGAGAGGGTACTTAAGGCAGGGCTCTTGGCCCTGTTAGTCAGTCTCTTAGTCTCCTCGTCAGTCTCCTCGCGAGTCTCTCGGGACCTTTACTCGGTGATGCTTGGTTTCCGCTCGAACTCTGGAAACTTGACTGATTCTTTATGAAACCTCTGTACCTCTTCTCTTGAACATAGTGCATTGTCGGGGCACATACCTATCATAAATGGAGTTAGATAGTAACGCCGTCATGGAACGTTTGTCCAGGTTATAAACTCTAACAATCCGCACTTGTCACCAGGGCTAGGGTGATCAGGCACCTCCATAGTGACGACCCGACAATCCCATTGATCCTTAAGGTTATGTATATATAAACTTTGTTATCACTTTTAACGTTTGATTGACCCTTAACCAATGTTTGATAATAAATGCTTGCCTTCAGGCTTCACAATTATAAAATTTACATAAATAAAATCAGGGATCAGATCTTGAAGACAGGTAGTTAATTTACTTTAATGATATAGCTGTCATTCAATATGACATTGATTCGACGTTTCTGCTTCTGTTCGTATAACGAAGTAGGCGTGAGACGTTTATTAGCGACACCCTTGACATCGGAACAATTAGATGCACGACCGACATGAACCTTTATCAAATTTGAGATTATGCCATTATTTTCAGTAATATACTTAATTGTAGACATGAATACTATCAGTTCAGATCCAAACTACATATTTTGCTTCGTTGTAGAACACCGAGTAGGTGTCCATAACGGAATGACGGTGAGGTATGAAAAACCTCCTAGACTACTAAAGAAATAAACTAGAAGATAGGAATATAAAAAGAAACTGGATAATAGGTACAATTTGATTACTAAAACGACTAAAGATGCCAAATCTGACGGTATACTTCTTGGAACAGAATTTTATTCAAGCTAGAGAGAATTGACCAATTCTTAATTTCTCTTATAGCCACTAAACTTGTCAATGTGGGGTTCGTGCGAGATCATTTTCAAAAGCTATTGCTTGGGCACCGTTGCATAACCGTAACGAACGACAGTACGTATTAAGTTCCAGGTAACGGTTATGTTCAAAAACGCGTAATTTGATAAACATTATTGTTTTGTTTTAGGGCACGAACAAGCTAAATCATTTACATGTATGCCCAATAATCTAACCTCCAATTAAATAAATTGATAGTGCTGCACATCCGAAGTGATTAGGCCGACCGTTGTTCAGAGAGGATGAAGAACTAGCATGGTGGTTGTTGACTCTTAACCAAGATTTTGGCTAGTAGAGCAGGTTCGCTAAGCGTTTATGTACGAGTATGTGCTATTCATCGTATCCTCTGTAGAGGCTAAGTGTCCCCTACTAGACCGCCCCACGTCCCTCCAAAAATCCATACGGGGAACTAGAAACTCATTGAACCTGGGTCACCGTAGTTAGTTAGTAATCATGCGTTAATCGCCAAGCCTTGGAGGTAGATGACCACTTATGGGTACCAAATCAGATATGAAGCGTTACTTTAAAAAAAAAAAGAAGTTAGTTTAGTTAGTTTCATCAAAAAGATGGCCAGAAGGTAATTTTTTTCTTTTTATAAAATTAATTTGAAAATAAGAAATGTTAATGTTTTGGGGGTTGGGAAATAAAGCACTAAAAATATACTTTAATATACAAAATGCTTTATAGTTTTTAGAATATACGTGTATTACAAGATCGGCTTGGCGGCCATGCATTGAAAATATGATGTTACTAAGACACAAAAAATATACTTTAATATACAAGATGCTACATAATTTTTAAAATATAAGTGTATTACAAACTGTAAATACACACAACAGTGTACAAATTGAGGAATCGTTCTTAATTAGGTGTAATTATATAAATAAACGAAAATTACTGCAATTTTTGTTTTTACTAAAAACAACTTTATTATGATAAAATTACAACCTGCTTCATTAGGCAATAAGTAATTGTGATAAATGATCTCATTCATACTATATTTACAATTTCCATTCGCTCGCTCATTCATACAGTATTAACAAACAGCCCAGAGACCTCCCAAGTCCACATGATTGTCACCTTCCTTGCGTGCGAAAGAGAAAGCGGATTCTTGGGAAGTCCCCCTCCCTCCCCCACCTGCCGCGACACTGGATAAGAGCCAGCGGAGGCTGAACAAGAGCACGAAAACCACAGACGCTCAGGACATGATGGGAAAAACTGGCCATTGCGCGATAACGTTTTTATAGCAGGTCACGAGGCCAATGCCGTTTTGGTCTCCGAGGAGGATTGAAGGGATGAGTGGTGCAGTGCAATGACTGTGCTAGGGGATTAGGGTGGTTGTTTGGTTTCTATGGAATTTCATGAACTAGGAAGAGATATAAGGATATTAAGGTATATTAATGTCAGGAATGTAAGTTATATTAAGATCATTATGAAGGGTTTTGTTGCTGACGTAATAAGGGGCATTTACTATTGTTCTCAGGACTTTTGATTGAAAGGATTGGATGCACATGATGTTCGACATTTTTGCTGTCCCCCTTAGCTCCGTTAGGTTCCATGACAGTCGAGATGGAAGCCTGAATACCGTACTCGGATGCAGGAAGAGGAATAGAATTTTAAAAAATTAGTGGACAGGACTTGCTGCAGAGGGTAAATGTAATGTGGGATTTTGCTTCATTTACTTTGATTCACCATTGGTAGCACCAATAATCGATCTCATCAAGGTGTTTTTGAACTGAAATTTGAGATACCAAAAAACTAAACCAAATCATGGAATACCAAATATATGGACAATGGTTCATAAATATATGAATGATAATATAGTAAATTTAAAATTTAAATAACAATAGACCTTAAATTTCAATCATACCTTTTTTTGCTAATAATAGAACGACTATTGTTGAAGTATAGGTTCTAATCTTGTATATGAAGGGGGTTTATCTTTCTACGTGTTATAAACTAGGATGGTATCTTATTAGTTATTATTAGTACTAAATTATTCTTGGTGAATTCATATATTGCATATATTTGTAGTTATATATGGATGTATTGGTTCTGGACGAACCAGAGAGTATTCACAATTAGTATTTTATTTTGGGTTGTTTGAAGTATTTAAAGTATAAATAGTCAAAATTAATTTACTGAAACTACTGAGCATACTATTTACTAATACTAGTGGCATGTCACCTCCATTGTATTTTTCAAACCAATTCTAATACATTATACACATTGATGTGGATCAATGGTATATTGGAGCATGCTATGATCAAATTGAGACACGAGGCAATTAGTCAGATGAAAGAGCATCGGTCTATATGCAATTATGGCTGCTGTTTGTATAAATTACCAAAAATTATCTTCCTACCTATGTAATTAAACAGATATATTTACTGTTGAGGGATGTATTTACTGTTTCTTTTTATTTAGAATTTATTATTTCTCCTTATTTACATATAACTGTGTACGTGTAAGCCGCTGGGCGCTTATCTCGGGATAGAGAAAACATTTAACACGCAACTCAAGACATGTTGTCTAATATATTTGATTCATTTAAATTAGCCAATGAATAGACATTGCAATTTGGAGAGTTCATTTCATTTAGTAGTTATAATATTTAGTTAATTCTTACTAGGTTAGTTCCATTAGTATTAATAGTAATTGTTCATACCGGGTGTCCACTTTTTCGTTTACTTTTATTATGTGTATTCTTGTAAATATATTTTCATTATATGTGAGTTCCTGGCAATTTAATTTCCTTTAGGCTTGAATTGGGCCGCTGTTCACTAGTTCACCTATAATCTGCATAAAATGCTTGATACAGGATTTTCATGAAATAATTGGATTTGCTACGTGAGCTGAGCTGAAAATCATCGTGGAAGTCAAAGTTGTTCGACAATCAAACGACTCGATTTGTGTTTTTAATGCTCATTCAAACAAAATAATAGAAATATATGTACTTTGATTGGAACTTTCATAGCTGTTACTCCCATGGTATCCCAGCGCTTCATTCTCTTCTGGGAAAGCTATGATTAATTTGTTTCCATGAAGTAAACTGGGAATCATTGAGAACCCTAGCTTGACAAAAGTGGTAAGAAAACTTTGCCCTCAGCTGAACAGCTTCAGAGCAATAACCCACTGACATTTCCCACTATTGCTGTTTTATTATATTATAGAAACTATTCCGTTCATACATTTATTGAAAATGTAAAAGAAAAACGTAAATAACCAAGCAGAGCGTAAACTCTGTTATCAGTAGCTTTTATAGGATATCATTAGAAATTGTATCAATACAAATGTAATATTTGAATGACTACTACATTTCAAAGTTATAATTAATTATTTTCTTTGTTGCAGGTACCAAGTTACAATACAGAACAGTACAACATAGATAGGAAAGGTATGCCATACATTCAGATATTGTTTGACCATCCACGGGAAGTCAAAACTATTCTAAGAAATAAAGTTATAAGAGGAAACAATGTAAATCATGTGTAGGTCCAACCCAACCAAGCTTTAATAAATTTTAAGTGACTATTGTAACTAATCCCCGTTTTTTGTTTTAAAGCTAGGTTTTAATAAGTATTTACAATCGTTTAATATCTTTTTAAGAAAGATATGCCCAAGCGAAGCAAGTGTTCTCTACATTGGAACTTCCGATTCTACATTTCGTCATGCTAGCCAAATTAAGTGCAAAAGAACAAAAAAATTCACCAAATATAACATTATACATACTTCTGCGAACAGTCTTAAAAAACGGTGCAGTAGAATTTGAAAACGAAGACAGTAAATTGCACTAAGCTCCTTTGAACTAGAGGAAGATAAGTGCACTAAGAGCTAAAATATAAGTGACGTGAACTCCCACTCACTTGGCTATGACGCCACACCAGTGCTATGATTGTCCGACTACCCCACTCGATCCCCTTACTGGCTTCGTATCAATGACGTCGGCTAAAAGTGTGTTGTGCTCCCTTCCTTGTAACTGCTTGTGCCGCCAAGAGAGAATCAAGGTCTTTCACCTCCTTGGTTCCTCTTCCATGGATAGATGTTCGAAAATGATAATCGCTGCCATGTTGCCACCACGGCGGGGATCCAGGGTAACGAGGACCTTATTTAATACCCATGACTGAGTCAAGACATCCTCACTCCCTATTAGTGTCTCCATATCAAGGTGACCTAGATCCTTTTATTATAACCCAATCTGAAACTCTTATAATAAGCCCGGGGGCCCTCTTTGCGCCTGCTCGTTCCTACATCTCTGGAACTCGCACCTAGCTCTATCGAGTAGCTGAGGAGAAGCGTTTACCATGGGTTGCATTATACTTCTTCCTCACCTTTCTTCGTTGGAGGCCAACCTCTTCCGCGTCTCTCTCAGCTGAAGTAAGGGCGTTTCCTTAACATCTATGCTCCCAACATCCAGAGGATCAGCCTCTTGGAGAGCCCAATCATCAGCTGGCCTCTCCTCCCGGTCTTATATTATGTCCATCCCCCACTCCTCTCGTTACATACACCTAATGGGGATAACACCTTGCGCACGTTTTTTCCTATTGTTAGTAGTAGGTTGAAGGCTGCATGGATCACAACTTACTGGAGTGCGCAAGTGCTGACAGGCCATGGGGGATCCCGTGGAAAACTTCATAAGCTTAGGAGGGTGGATACCCTGAGCTGTCCTCGCTGTGAAGTGGAAGGCAAAGCGGAACACCTTTTACTCATATTTTCTGTCTCGAAACCGTCCAGAGCTTCTCAATAAGCCCAAGTCATCTCATTCGTTGGTAGACAAGAAAGACAATTACAACACATTTCTCCTTATTATTAATGAATGAAAGACGCCAGAGGCAGTGGATCATTTCAGCATTTCCAAGAGAGCAGAAGGGATCCGACGGTCAGAAAAACAGGAAGACGACGTGCCATTATATATATTATTTAGTCTTTTACTGATGGTATATAATTTATTTCTTATACGACTTTTGTCATAAGAAGCCAAACTTTCCGAATTCGGTATGCTTACCCAATCAACAGTACTATGTTCCAAACATAATTGAAAAATATATCGTTAAATGAATTAATTGTATAATAATGGCAGACTGTGATCAAAAGTAAGTAAAAGACTTGTACCAACCAGGTAGCTGCTATGTGAACAAAAACTAAGAGATTTTACTTTAA
Organism: Acanthosoma haemorrhoidale; assembly: GCA_930367205.1. Lineage (NCBI taxonomy): Eukaryota > Metazoa > Arthropoda > Insecta > Hemiptera > Acanthosomatidae > Acanthosoma > Acanthosoma haemorrhoidale. The sequence continues at coordinate 139,788,415 of OV884011.1, forward strand.
TTAAGAAAAAATATTACTGGAATAATAAAATAGTTCATGATTACAAAAGACGTTCTTGAATGGAAATAAATAAAATAAGGGTGGATGGGCACCCTGTGATTTCCAAATAATAAATACAACAAAGAGGAACATATCATCAGGTCTTCTATAGGGAACTCTGAATTGAAAATTTTTTAATTAACTCTAGTCGGATGAAATATAGAAATATCAATTTTTAATTCTTTCATTCAATGTGAACGAAAAAACATAGATAATATCTCGAAATAGGCAAGGAAAAGTAAAAAACTTTTTTTTTTTTTTACGTACTCTCACTTGGTTGTTTAATAGCCACTGGTTATACCTACACTTTCAAATTTATAAAATGTTCTTATTTGAGGTTTTCAGTTAATGGTGTTCAGGAATATTTCCACATTTCCCTCGTTTGAGAGAAAAGAAAAAGTATATTACCGCATATTAATAAATCATATTCTTTTTAAATACAAGTAAAAAAACATTACACAATGGAAAGATCACTATGCAACAAGACTGAATTTCTTACAACTTTTCTTATTTATTAAATACACAAACAGCTCCAAGTGGTAAATTATTCCCTAGAAACAATTCACTAACATATTTAATGTTTTTGAAAAAAAAATTTTAAGATACATTAAAAAAAAATTGTAATAATGAACTGAACGCTTTTGAATAATTAGACAACAAATTTCAGTAAAGGCGTATGTAATATAAAAATTGATAGTTACCAAAGTAATGTGTGTTAAACGATTCATAACGTACTTTTATTTCTCTGATCGGAACTTGAAATAGTTTCTAGTAAAATAATCATATTAAGAAGGGATTCGTTTTTTTTTTATAGAGCTTGCACTGCCGGACAATAGGTGGACTGTGGGCTAACATGGAATGCAAACACACCTTGTGTTTGCTCAACTTTGTTTGATTTTGAGTCCAAGTTCCTGAAAACTCACCTTTTCAAGTAGACAGAAAAAACTGTTTGATAGTGCATTGTCTGTGTAATTATCTTACACATTTAATATACTATAAATTGATAACACAAGTCCTCATCACCTACTACCTCATCACATACCTGACTCCCCACAAGGAACAACCATTTCAATCCTGTACGTGTTTCCTGCCTGCTATTACTTAATTACTTATTAACCACCCATTTTCTGATTAACAATAACACAATTAATTACTTAAATACACTTAACTTAATATCTTTCGACGAAAGAACTGCTGTCATCGGCAATGGCTGCAACGAAGGTACTAGGAATCATTTGTTAAATTTTATACTTCCTTTATTGTGCTAAAATTACCATCTGCCTTATTAGGCAATAAGTAATTAAGATAAATGCTCTCATCCATACCATATTTACAATTCTTCATTCACTCGCTCATTCATACAATATTTACAGACGGCCCAGAAGCCTCCCAAATCCACATGTTTGTCACCTCCCACACATACGAAAGAGGAAGCGGAAGTTACTGTCTTGGGAAGTCCCCCACACTCCCCTGTCAGCCGCGTCACCGGATACGAGCCAGTGAAAGCTGACCAAATGCGCGAGAGCCATAGATGCTCAGGACATTGCCAAGACCAACTGACCATTGCCAGGACTCCCACTGTCACGCATTTATAACAGGTCTCCGAAGAGGATTATAGGGATGAGTGGTGCAGTGCAATGACTGTGCTACGGGATTAGGGTGGTTGGAAAGGCTACTATGGAATTTCATAAACTTGGAGGGGTGAGTTCAAGAATGTAGGGTATATTAAGATCTTTATGAAGGGTTTTGTTGCTGACGTATTAAGGGGCATTTACTATTGTTCTCAGGTCTTTTAATTGAAAGAATTGGAAACGCTTAATGTTCGACTTTTTTGCTGTCCCCCATAGCTCTATTCCGTATTTCCCGGTAGGCTTCAGTATAACTTTGTAGATTATTAGTTTATTTTCTATTGAGAGATGGGATGTCCTTTGAAGTAGTCTGTACAGTTGTCCAAAACGTCTGTTTAGTTTTTGTCTTTTTAGTCTCTTATGTGGGTTTCAGGTCAGTCGTTTGTCGAGATGGAAGCCTAAATACCGTACTGTCTTAGTTACAGGGAGAGGAATAGAATTAAAATAAACTAGTGGACAAGACTTGCGACAAAGGGTGAAGGTAATGTGGCAACATTTTACTTCATTAACTTTGATCCGCCATTAGTTGCACCAATACTCGATCTCGTCAAGGTGTGGCTAAATATTAAAATAGACTATGGTATATTCATTTAAAGTCCTCCACAGAACAACCGCGTTTACATATTACTAAGCAGGAAGTCGTGTTCTTTAATTTGATACCTAACTCATTATGTTGGAAAGTATTTGTTTTATGGATATTGCTTATTCAAAATCATACTTATTGAAAATGTCTTGGCTTGTGGAATAGCCCATTTTAGACTAAACTAAATGAACTGATAAATTGTGTAAATCAGATTTCATTTCACTGGTTTACTTTTTAAGCAGGAAGGGAAAATGTTGCTCTCATCCTATCAACCCTTTTAGTTATACAGTACACATTCTCTTTGAGCCTTTTCATGTTTGTGTTCCCTCGATAAAAAAAAGTCAATCTTTTTTTCTTGTCATCGAGGCAAGTGATATGGGTCTTCCTAGTGTGAAATGTTAAATGGCATTCACTTTCAGACCTTATCGGACCAATAGATAAAAGAAAGCACAGAAAATAAAGAATAAGCCGAAATTATTCCAGTTTTTTCTTGCCTTTATCGGCCATTATGAGAAATCTAAAGTTCTATCGATAAAGAATGAGAATGATTAATATTAAGGTAACTAAATAAAACTTTGGATTGTGGTAAGAAAACAGCCATGAAAAAATTCAGACAGTAACATTATGTAGTACAATAAAATTTATCTCTATAAAAATTATCTACAGTAAAAATTATGTCTGTTTTCAATTAAACCCCGGTTTTATACCCAGGAATGGAAAGGGGATAAAAACCCAAATATTTGCCACTGCATGTGAAACTGGGATTGCATACATTTAGTGAACTCAATTTTTATGATAGTTATGGTATGAATGAGAGCATTTATCTTATTACTTATTGCCTTATAAAAGGCAGATTGTAATTATAGCACAATAAAGGAGTATACATATAGTTTATGATTAATTTATGCTATTTAAATCACGACACATTATGAATATCATTAGCAAGGAAGTAGTTGTAAATCTTATAAAAATCTCTAATATGATCTCTTACTCATAATATTAATATTATTATTAATATTAATACTATAATATTATTAGTTATGTAGTATTATTAATAATATAAAGTATAAATAATATTAAGTTTTAATTATTGATTAATATATTAATGGTACTTCATTCTGTTTTGCAAGGTGAAAGCCCAAGACCGAGTTTTGGTTATAATATAAATTAAAAAAATGTATTTTTTGACAAAAAAAAAGTCACAACTTCTTTGCCAACCAAAAAATTTAATTGGAAACCCCATTTCAAACCAAATTCAAACTCATCAACTGTTTGGTACGTGACTAGCTCTCATGCGTGTTGATGTGAGGGAAATGGAGACGAATTTTCCCAAAAGAGCACAGCACAGGACAAAGGAGCACATAAATTAGGGGGGGGAAAACCGTTACAGTGAAAAAATCTAATGGATAACTACAAAGGACCTAAAAAAGTAGAAAGGTATAAATGAGAAGGTATTGTAAAGAGCCTAAAGTGAGTATTTCTCAGAGACATATACATTTTTAGATTCACAGGTCATGACCGCGTTGAAATCCGAATTTGACATGTATTTGACCCTAAGGGTTCATTGGTACCACAAAAAAAACACACTATAGAAAGTTCATTATTTAATAAAAAAGAATATTCAAAAATAATTTATGAATGGAGGTGAGTTGTTCCCATAAAAGGATTTGTTCGCCTTCTAAAATCCTTTGTCATTAGGTAAACAAAAACTGAAACTTTCATCATCAATTATCTTCATTCTCAATTGTGATTTCTAGTGTAACAGATCTCTAAAAATTTAGCAAATTTGTTTTTGTTTTTTTTAATTTTAAATTAAAAAATGGTTTAGACGGTCGAGCAAGTTTCCCATGTCGTTAATTTTGTGGAAGAAGGTCGAAGTCCAAGATTTGCAGCCTGTGCACTCAGTTTACCTGAGACAACTGTTCGGAGAGCAATTGATAGAGCCGACAGCGAGTAATAGAGCCAAGAGATGTAGTAAATAAAAACCCTCAAACACCATCGTCAGGGTCATGGTTGACCAGGGAACACCATAGAGCTGGTTTGGAATTTGCTCGGGAACACGTTTTATGGAATGAAAGTGAATGGATTAACGTGCTGTTTTCAGATGAGTCACAGTTCTTTTTTTATACACCAGAAGACGGATGAGAGATTGACCAAGGGCCTTTTGAGTGCTACGCTGAGTGTAATGAATGTTACAATTCTAGAGGTCAATTCTGAGTGTTGGTATGGGGTGGAATTTCTTGGACGGCGAACAGAGAGCTCCACGTGTTCCACAGGCCGGTTTGTATGTGAGGGAAATTATCCAGGAGTACGCAATCCCTTTTGCACAGTTTATTGCCGAAAATTCCATTATCATGCAGGATAAGGCGAGACCCCACGTGGTAAGTCTTGTTTTGCAATACTTCAATGCTGATGGTATACGGACTTCGAGGTGGCCAGCTTGTAGCTCGGATTTAAATCCTATAGAGCATGGGGGACGAGCTTCGCAGACGAGTATGATGGCAGGAACCCCTCACCTCTTTTCACTTACACAAGTTAAGAACTTCTTACATAGTAAAGTAGAAGGATATGGATCAAGTGGTTACAGCAAACTTAATAAGAGATATGCCTCAAAGACTAAACGTTATTTTAATTTTATCTTCAGAGCACCAGATGGAGCTCCCATCAATATACCATCCTTCTAAAAATTAAATCAGTTGAGTTAAAGAAGCGAAATTGATGTTAATGACTAATTATAGATTAAAACGATCACAATAATACTGTTAAACAGTTATCATCAATTTGATATGCTACTCAAAATTATAGAAAAATATTTGTTATTATTAATTAATTATAGACACTAAATATTTATTTTATACAGATAGCTGTATTTTATATGAGGTCGAAATAATAAATCGACCTCCGAATCAAATTTGCCTCTTGGTTGAAATAATATCGTGAAAACTGGATACTGTCAATTGGTTACGGACCAACCTTTTACAAATATTGTTACTTTGGTAAGGTCTAGGATTATCTCTTCAATGTATTCATGGAGTCTTTAAATAGTTTTAGCTCTGCTAGGTTAGTCATTTATTATTGATGTAACCGCTGGAATATAAAAATCTATAATGTATCTGGGTAGGCAAAAAGTTTCTTATTATTCTGACAAAAACCTTTAATACGAAATGAGTATTTTCAAAACGTTTTTGGAATGTTAGTCATTATTTTCTTCAACTGTTAAAAATATTTAACAAGAATATCTAAAATATATTATTTCTGTAAAGTCACTTTCTTGTTATATTTCCTAGTCAGTGGTGTTGGAACGCTTTTCTTCTTTAGTTAAGGGCCCATTAACGGGTAAAAGACATGACTTAAGTAAAAACACTTTTCCTGCTATGGCGCGAAAGCTAAAATTATTCCTTTGAGGCACCTATTCTCTTAGTTACACTAGAGTTCTAAATATGATTTCATTAACTTTTGTGACAGTTTCTGCGCATGCGCTACTATTAACAACCACGTACAACTATCGCTCTCCAAATCAATACCGATAACTACCGTTATAGACCGTTTTTCGTCTTTGGGATTGTGTCAACTGGCAACTTAAGTGAGGTGGCCACGAGGGAGCCCTCAATAAGTGAGTAGATCGCTAGTACATTGGTGTAAAGTGTAAATAATAGTGACATCGGAGAGAGCAGTCGGCCATCTTGACTGAGGCATCAGTCGTCGTTCACGATACATAGCCGTTCTGAGCCAGACCTGATAGGTGGCTCAGAGCCAGACCCGATAGGTGGCTCAGAGCCAAGACCGGTGACTCGCCACTGGAATCCCACCGGCACTACGTATTTTATTTATTATTTTCTTTTTTTTTAACTAACAAAAATCTTAGCTAATGACAAAATGAGATTTTATCAGCAGATAATATCACAAAATAAAAAGAAAAGATCGAGGTCCTTAGGCCCAACTCCACCAACGTCGCCAGTAAAGCGAAAACCCAGACGCTCAAATAGGAACATCCCTACAAACTCATCTGCTGCCAGCTCTATGGAAGATCTACCACCACTTGCCAGCACTTCAAAAGAAGAAACTGTAGCAGAATCTCCATTCTTCACACCGAATAGCTTCGAGGTACTGAGAAATAGTCAACCTGACGACATGGAAGTTATTCAAACACCAACACAGCCCAAGCCGCCTGCTATATTCGTAAGGAATATTAGCAATTTCAAACTATTGTGCTCACAAATGAGCAAAGTTGTAGGTACCGGAAAATATACGTGCCTCAATCGCTCTCGGGATACAAAAATTTTCCCAGACACTCCGGATACTTATCGAGCGATCATTAAGTATTTGGAAGAAACCAATGCAGACTTCCATACATACCAGTTGAAACAAGAACGATCGCTTCGAGTAGTGATAAGAAATCTGCACCCGACCACACCAGCTGATGAAATTGAAGACGAACTATCAGCTCTGGGGTTCAAAGTTCGGCAAATAACCAACGTTTTACGTGAGGACAGACAACAAAACGAATCCACCAAAACGGCATTACCGTTATTTTTTGTAGATCTCGAGCGGACACCTGGCGTGGAGAAAATTTATGAATTAACAACCCTGTATTACACAAGAATACAGGTCGAAAAACCTTACCCCAATAGAGACATCGTCCAATGCCATAATTGTCAGGCATATGGGCACACAATATCGTATTGCCACCACCCTCCTAGGTGTGTAAAGTGTAGTGGGCAGCACAAAAGCGAATTGTGCAAAAAGCCCCTAAAATCGCCTGCTGTATGCGTGCTCTGCCAGCAAGACCATCCGGCCAACTACAAGGGCTGTGAGGCCTATAGAATCCTCAAGTCCAGGAGCGAGCAACGTCGCCGGCCGGAAGAAGAGAAGCCAGTAAGAGGTAGCTCAAGAAGCGCCCCCACCAGAAATTTGAGGCCTTCTGTCTCTTTTGCTGATGCCGTTCGGAACAGAGAGCAGTCACAGGCACTGCCCACTTCTCGTCCGCAAGTATCTCTTCCCCAGCATTCCGCTCATCCCGCCAACCAGCAAACCCAATCCCATCCTCAACCACACATCTCGCATATTCCTTCACCACCAAGCTCTTCAGATCTCACTAGCCTATTAACATCATTCCTTACAGAATTCAGAACCCTAATTACCCCTCTCGTTTCCCTTCTTACAAATCTTGTCTCCTACCTTATCCCCGTTAAACAAAATCCATAAGTGGATCCTTCTGACTCCTTATCCATTCTCCTTTGGAATGCGAATGGTGTTCGCACCCACACTAACGAACTGACAGCACTACTCCATGACAAGAAGATCGACGTAGCTCTTATTACTGAAACAAGACTTACGAGCAAACGACCATTTACCGTTCGACAGTACCAGACTTATCGTACTGATCACCCAGATGGAACAGCTCATGCAGGTACCGCTGTCATTGTCCATAACTCCATATCCCACCACATAGTTCCTTTGGTATCACATGATTTCCTTCAATCCACTGCAGTGTCAATCACCACCTTCACTTTTCCTCTTACACTTGCATCAACGTACTGCCCTCCCAATAAATCCATTTCCGACTCCCAATTCATCTCCTTTCTAGACTCCATCGGACATCGTTTCCTTGTGGGTGGGGACTTTAATGCGAAGCACCAACACTGGGGGTCAAGATCCACAAATACACGAGGACGTGCTTTGCTGTCTGCACTCACACGGAAACATTGCTCCACTATCACTCCTGACACAGCCACCTATTGGCCATCAGATCCCAACCGAAATCCTGATCTCCTTGACTTCTTTTTTTACAATAGTTTAGGAACACTAAACTATTCACTCAAGCGCCTCGATGACCTTTCCTCCGATCTTAGCCCTTTATTATTAACCATTTCCTTAAGACCAATTCACAAACTGCCTCCTCCTTCATTTATTAGGGGCCCAGTTGACTGGGACCACTTCCGTCAGCTTCTTACAGAGTCCGTAAACCTCAAATTATCCCTGAAAACATCCCAAGACCTAGACGATGCAGTGCATTCTTTCACTACTCTGGTCCAGAGGTCGGCTTGGGAGGCATCGTCACCCCATCGTCACACAAAAATCCACAATCATAATCGTTTACCTCAGCATCTCAAAGATCTAATCCAATCCAAACGCCGCTCCAGAACAGTGTGGCAAAGATCCCGGCATCCTATTGATCGTCGCACGTACAATCAGTACTGCCGATTGGTAAAGCGGCGATTGGCATCCTTCCGTTCCGATTCTTTCAATTCCTACCTCTCCTCTCTGTCCACCAGGGATAACTCCTTGTGGAACGTAACCAAAAAAATCCTAAAGTATCAACCTGTTTCACACCCACTCCGTCGTGATGATGGGTCCTGGGCGGCTTCGGATGGGGATAGGTCGGAGGAATTTGCTCTGCATCTTACCCATACTTTCACACCTCACCTTTCTCATCAAAGCCATACTCACAGCACAACTGTGGAAGATTTCCTCACTTCACCTATTCCTCTCTCTCTTCCACCAAAAGCCGTTAACCCCTCTGAGGTTAAATACCTTCTGAAAAACTTACCTTACCGAACATCCCCTGGATATGATCTCCTTACTCCTCAAATTCTCAAACAACTTCCTCCTAAAGCCATAATCTTCCTAACCTACATATATAATTGCATAATCCGAACGACGCACTTTCCTCTCCTCTGGAAACACTCCATTATTGTCCTATTCGCCAAACCCGGTAAACCACCCAATGACGCCTCATCTTATCGTCCAATTAGCCTACTCCCTATCCTCTCAAAAATATTTGAGAAACTCCTACTAAAACGTCTACTTCCAATTGTTGAATCCAAAAACCTTTTTCCCACACACCAGTTTGGTTTCCGCCAACGACATTCCACTGCTCAACAAGGCCTTCGCGTTGTTGATCACATCTCCTCAGCCCTTGAAACCAAACAGTATTGCACTGCTGCCTTTCTCGATATAGCTCAAGCTTTTGACAGGGTTTGGCACGCAGGTTTGCTCTACAAGCTCAAAAGATATTTACCACAGACCATTTTCCTAATCCTACAGTCCTACCTTTCAAACCGCTTCTTCCAAGTCCGCTGTGGTTTAGAATACTCTAACTACTATCCCATAAGTGCAGGAGTTCCACAGGGCAGTGTCCTGGGCCCCATCCTCTATAACCTATACACCGCTGATGTCCCCTCTACTCCCAATACCTTCTTGGCCACATTTGCAGATGACACTGCAGTCTTGTCATCCCATCCAGACCCCGACATAGCATCCCATAACCTTCAAAAACACCTTGACGAGATCGAGTATTGGTGCAATCAATGGCGGATCAAAGTTAATGAAGCAAAATGCTCCCACATTACCTTCACCCTTTGTCGCAAGTCTGGTCCACTAGTTTATTTTAATTCTATTCCTCTCCCTGTATCCGAGACAGTACGGTACTTAGGCTTCCATCTTGACAAACGACTGACCTGGAACCCACATACGAGACTAAAAAGACAAGAACTAAACAGACGCTTTGGACAACTGTACAGACTACTTCAAAGGACATCCCATCTCTCAATAGAAAATAAACTACTAATCTACAAAGTTATACTTAAACCAATCTGGACATACGGAATAGAGCTATGGGGGACAGCAAAAAAGTCTAACATCAAGCGTATCCAATCCTTTCAATCAAAAGTCCTGAGAACAATAGTAAATGCCCCTTATTATGTCAGCAACAAAACCCTTCATAACGACCTTAATATACCCTACATTCTAGAACTCATCCCTTCCAAGTTTACGAAATTCCACAGTAGCCTTTCCAACCACCCTAATCCTGTAGCACAGTCAATGCACTGCGCCACTCATCCCTATAATCCTCCTCGGAGACTGAAACGGCAGTGGCCTCGTGACCTGCTATAAACGCGTAACAGTGGGAGTCCTGGCAATGGCCAGTCTCTCCAATCATGTCCTGAGCGTCTGTGGCTCTCGCGCTCTTGGTCAGCATCCACTGGCTAGTATCCGGTGACGCGGCTGACTGAGGAGCGTGGGGGGCTTCCCAAGACTCCGCTTTCTCTTTGCGGTGGATTTGGGGGGTCTCTGGGCTGTCTGTAAATATTGTATGAATGAGCGAGTGAATGATGAACTGTAAATATTGTATGAATGAGAGCATATATCTTAATTACTTATTGCCTTATAAAGGCAGATTGTAAATATTGCACAATAAAGGTAATGTCCTTAAACTTTTGTGATGATCTTAATGACAAATCCAATTAAAAATCTAGGTCGTCTATAAATCATGAAATATAAAAAATATAAAAAAAAAAATTATTATTACCTCTGAAAACCTCAAATACCTTCTTCAATAATCCTATCAAAGCCTTCATAACTTCTTCTTTAACTTAATTCTTTGAAAGAATATTCTCTTAAATTAAAAGAAGTCTTTTGAAGAGTAGAAATTTTACCTATTTTGTTTTTAGTCCAAGGTCTTGTAACGTTTGCGGATCTATAAAGTAATGCATCTTACGATTTTTATATAGTGATTGCTATACAAAAATATTGAAAGATTACAGCACGTGACAGCAAAGACATTGCTGGCATGTTACAAAACAGTGTTCGTGCCAAATACAAAGTATTACCTACAATATAGTACACATAAAGAAAGAAAGTGTACATAAGAAACTTACTTTTATGCTATATGCAATAAATATAGATATGTACAAGGTATGTATTGTCTGAATTAGATTATTTAGCAAAAACTTATGGGTTTTTCAGTAGAGTATCTCTCATGAAACTTGTATTGTGTATATAATCTGATTCATTCTAGATGTTCATATGTTTTCCGTACTACTTTATTAATAATATCATACCTATGGAGTGTCTTGGTTACAATTAGTCTGTATTAGACCATTACTGATTAGGAGGATATCTATATGTATGGACTGCTCTATTGTGTAATAGTAAGCTAACTTTTGAGTTCAGTTATTTTTCTCGGCCACATTAGTGTGACATGGCTGCCGTACCCTTTCAGTGTATTTAGTAAACTATTGTGTTGGTTAGATTAGATTGGTGTAATGTAAATCAACAAAAGTAAGATCATAAAAAGTACATCTAAAAGTCATTATTCAAAACCATCAACCCTTCATCAGGGTTTTATAAGTTCCCATAATAAGTAAGAAAACTTAAATGAAATGTGATCCACCATACCATTAGAAGTTTCATTACCTTTGAGATAACAATTTTATTCGGGCTTTTAATGACTTTTTGTAATAATATTGCTCTAAAACTCCAACATGCCAACATGTAAGACTATAATTAGTGTTATTGCATAATGAGTTACGCTCCTCATAGCGACATTTAGGTAATATTCGAAGAAGCTCCATACTCGTTTGATCCTAAGTCCTTTATTATTTCGACAACAGTAACTATATTATGATAAAATTACAATCTTCCTCTTTGGGCAATAAGTAATTGTGATAAATGATTTCATTCGTATCATATTTACTAGTTTCATTCACTCGCTCATTCATACAGTATTACCAAACATCCCAGAGACCTCTTAAGTCCACATGGTTGTCACCTCCTTCGCATGTGAAAGAGGAAGCGGAGTCTTAGGAAGTCTCCCACGCTCCTCCGTCAGCCGGGTTACTGGATAAGAGCTAGCGGAGGCTGAACATGCGCGCGAGAGCTACAGACGCTCAGAACTTGGTTGTAGAAACTGGCCATTGCCAGGATTACGCATTTATAGCAGGACACGAGGCCACTGCCGTTTCAGTCTCCAATGAGCATTATAGGGATGAGTGGTGCAGTGCAATGACTGTGCTATGTTTTGAGCTTGTAAAGCAAACCTGCGTGCCAAACCCTGTCAAAAGCTTGAGCTATATCCAGAAATGCAGCAGTGCAATACTTTTTAGATTCAAGGGCTGAAGAAATGTGATCAACAACGCGAAGGCCTTGTTGAGTAGTGGAATGTTGTTGACGGAAGCCAAACTGGTGTATAGGAAAAAGGTTTTTGGATTCGACAATTGGAAGTAGACGTTTTAAGAGGAGTTTCTCAAATATTTTTGAGAGGATAGGGAGTAGGCTAATTGGAAGGTAAGATGAGGCGTCGTTGGGTGGTTTTCCGGGTTTGGCGAATAGGACAATAATGGAGTGTTACCAGAGGAGAGGAAAGTGCGTCGTTCGGATAATGCAATTATAGATGTAGGTTAGGAAGATTATGGCTTTATGAGGAAGCTGTTTGAGAATATGAGGAGTAAGAAGTTCATATCCAGGGGATTTTCGGTAAGATTAGTTTTTAAGAAGGTATTTGACCTCAGAGTGGTTAACGGCTTTTGGTAGAAGTGAGAGAGGTATAGGTGAAGTGAGGTAATCTTCTACAGTTGTGCTAAGGGTATGGTTTTGATGTGAAAGGTGAGGTGTGAACGTATGGGTAAGATGCAGAGCAAATTCCTCCGACCTATCCCCATCCGAAGCCGCCCAGGACCCATCATCACGACGGAGTGGGTGTGAAACAGGATGATACTTTAGGATTTTTTTAGTTACATTCCACAGAGAGTTATCCCTGGTAGAAAGATAGGAGAGGTGGGAATTGCAGGAATCGGAACGGAAGGACGCCAATTGCCGCTTTACCAATATGCAGTACTGATTGTACGAACGACGATCAGCAGGATGTCGGGATCTCGGACGCTTTTGTCGAGTGGCGTTTGGATTGGATTAGGTCTATTAGACACTGAGGTAAAGGATTATGATTGTGAATTTTGGATGATGGTGATGATGACTCCCAGGCTGACCTATGTATCAGATTAGTGAAATAATGCACTGTATCATCTAAGTCTTGGGATGTTTTCAGAGATACTTTGATGTCTACTGAGTCTTTAAGAATCTGGTGGAAGTGGTCCCAATCAATTGGGCCCCTGATAAAAGGAGGCAGTTGGTGGATAGGTCTTAGAGAAATGGTTAGGGTCAAAGGGATATGATCGGAGGAGAGGCCACTGAGTCGTGTAAGTGAATAGTTTAGTGTTCCCAAACTATTGTAGAAAAAGAAGCCAAGGAGTTTCCGTGGGAGTGCAGAGAGCAAAGCACGTCCTCGTGTATTTGTGGATCTTGAGCCCCAATGTTGGTGCTTCGCGTTTAAGTCCCCACCCACAAGGAAACGATGTCCGATGGAGTCTAGAAAGGAGATGAATTGGGAATCAGAAATGGATTTATTGAGAGGGCAGTACACTGATGCTAGAGTAAGGGGGAAAGTTGCTGATTGACACTGGATTAGACTAAAGGAAATCATGCTACCAAAGGAACTATGTGATGAGAAATGGAGTTATAGACAATGACAGCGGTCTCTGCATGTGTTGTTCCATCTCCTATGTCCTTAAAACTATAGACCCCGAAACTGAATATGATCCCTTTCACCTGCTAATAGAAGTAAGTCTCTCCACCATATGAAGTAAGTGTTTATACGCTTATATGCGACTTGGACACGATTATATCCCACAGTAAAAAACGTAGTTTATCCGAATATGTAGCATTAATGATATTGTTGCTTGCTGGGATATGCAAATGGCCATAGTAAGTTATTGACAGCCTCTGTTGCTGGCAGCTCGAGGGTGTCTGCGACGACACTGCTTATTCATGAGACAGATAGTGTCTGTATCACTCACACTGTCAGTGTCACAAATAAGACTCAATCAATGTCATAATAGTTACACTGCTTCCTTGATACAATTAAAATATAGCAACTAAGCTAACCTCTATAGTGTTACAATTTTACCGCTCTCACTTTTACCACTTTTACACTACTCACAGATCACGCTAATGTTTTAACAATTCATAAAACATATTACTCATCCATCCCGTTACAGTTTGTCTTTTTTTTTTAGTGGTCTTATGACTCATTTTAAGTCATGTTACCTAGTTATACGAATATGAAACAAACATAGGTCAAATGTAAAGTAGTTACTCTTACTAGCTTGGGGGTACTTTTGGATAGAAACCTCTATTGGTGGAAGTTCGAAAAACACGAACTATGAACAATTAATGCAGTGTGATAACTCATTGATTACTGGAAACTGAATGAGTCGTCAATGAATAATCATGTATTCTGACCAGCGCTTTGCTCAGTGAATTCAAGAATATGCTAACAACATTAGCAGAGATAAATGGAGTGGTCTATTTCATATAGGAACCCGGGAATGTGGGCACTTTCATGCACTCAAGAAGTAATACTAATATAGATCTATTTCAAATAGCGTTAAATAATACTAATAATTGGTGATGCTCCAATTAATTACATAGATAACATCATCACTTAATGATATGCATCTCTGTTCTATTAATAAACATTGCGTAAATCATGTAATAATATAACTATGACCAAGCCCTTCTGCTCACCGTTATTACACTATCCTTTTTTTAATGCGATATTTCTTGCTTATATTCATTGCTCAACGCCTTTAAATATCTAATTTCTGTATTCTAGAATGTATAACAAACTGGCCCTCTTTATTATCTTGCATTTCTTAATATCAAGTATAATAATTAACAAAGAGATATTCCAATAATGGTTCTTAGTTTTCGCTAGTAACATCTTTAAAATAGAAACTAAGACTATTAATTAAGGCTATTAACTAATAGCTATGTAGCGACCGCTAACTACATAAGTTAAATCACCCTATACTCTGGTGCATATATATTGTAAGCAAAAGTAAAATAACAGGAGCTAAGTGTATGTAAATCATTGTAAAGTGCTAAGCAATAAAACTTGGAAGCAAAACAAGTCATAAACAGCCAGGTACTCACCGGCCTAAGAGACAGGGGGCCAGGGGTACCACCTGGCATGCCATAAACAGTCGTAAACTTGGCAACCCTTTTAGTGCATCTCTATCGGTCACGTGCCTTGGCGCAGGTGTGCAGGGGTACCATTTAGCAGCGATAAAACAGTCATGAACAGTCCTTTAGGGGTCGAAGGGTCACGTAATGGGTCAGCGGTCGCATGTTCTCACGCCGTCCAAGACCCTCCCCCCCCCCCAAGTAGGAACAATATTTAAACCAGGGCATTTGGCCCTGTAAGTCTAGTCTAGTCTCCTCATCCGCTATTACTCGGTGACGGTTTACGCCAGGGCCACTGATCCTGGAAGTCAGTCTCTTAGACTCCCCGTCAGTCTCTTAGTCTCCTCGCCAGTCTCCTCGCCCGTCTCCTGGCAGACTCTCTGGTGACCTGTAACTATGCTTGTTTCGCTTCCGCTCGAACTCTCAAAAAACTTGCCTTATTCTTTATGAAACCTCTGTACCTCTTCTCTTGAACATAGTGCATTGTCGGAGCACATACCTATTATAAATGGAGTCAGATAGTAACGCCGACATGGAACAATGGTCCATGTTATAAGCTACAACAATCCGCACTTGTCACCAGGGCTAGGGTGATTAGTCACTCCCCATACAGCTACTATACTTCATTGTTTGAAGTATAATGTACATATAGATTCTATTTTTAACAATAAATGTGTATCAAAAAATACTCCCTAATGTAGGATTGCTGTGTTGATAAACGGTTAACAGGTTACAACTATTTACTTTGATGTCACAAGCATATTTGTGTTGAGGTGTTAGTATAAACAAATAAGTTGCACAGTCATTTTTTTTTTAACTCATTTAAATATAAATTATAGGGTTATAAGTGGACAGTTGGTACAACAAATGATGCTTTATTTATAAATATAACTATTTAACATAAACTAATGCTAACCTTCAGCGATAACTTTTTTTTGGCTACAACACACAACAGTTTATATTTATAGGAAATTTCTTTTTTTTCGTTGATTTCAAATTGGTCATGATCTCTGAGCCAAGCCAAGCAGTCTGTAAGATAGTCATATTTTTCCCCTTTAGGTATTTTGGGCAAAACTGGATCAATGGCTTCTAAATAATCTGTAACAAATCTACAATTTAGATAGGTTATAAGTGAAATTGGAGATCTTATGTCTTTATTAAACATATTGACTCGGGTTGAAGTGTTAGTACAATCCTCACCTAGGAATTATAACCTGGAATTATATAACGTTCGCGGTCACTTAGAAGTTTTGGGAAATTTAATGAAACATTTTGTTACTGAACAAATTTTTATATATTCATAAATCATAAAGCGCGTCTGTTTTTAATGAATGTGAACAGACATTGAATTTTTGTTTTATCAATTTCCAACTCACTACTGGAAAACTCACAAAATGGTGTTACTACCGAAACTTAAAAGTATCCATGCTAAATGGTAAATCAAAATGTCAATATTTACGGATTGAAGGGAAAGAGATGGTTAAAGGAGAATAAGTAAATGTTGCTCGAATGACCCTCTATCATTAGCACAAGAGATTGAAAAATACCCATGCTCAATTTGGTACAGAGAGCTGTGCTTGCTCTGAAAATTTTGTGTTACTTACATAATTTTCTACTTTACATATTATATAACTTACTTATAAATTTTTCTCGAGAAGGACTAACTGCAGATTTGTCCTTTTCGACGAACTTAATGATATCAAATCCCGTTTGTTTTAGTATTTTCCAATATTCCTGTTTTGTGTCTATATCTGGATCGTAAATAACATTCCACGGCTTATAATGCTAGAATTAAAACTGATTAATTTCCCCCCTAATTTTTTTAAATATCAATTATTCTGATTATAAAAATTTAAACAATTACCTCAGCATATGGACGCCATTTGTCCCCACGTGGAAGATTCTCCAATAATGAAAGAAATGGATGATAGCTAAGCATTGTGACGACGATGTACCCATCTTCTTTCAGTAATTCACATGCATTTTTTAATGCTAGTCTGGAAAAAAACAAACAAGTTATAGTGACTCCGTTTTGTGATTTAGAATTATTTCGTACCCAAAACTCTTACCTTTGATCTGTCACCCAGTGAAAACAGTTCAGGGAGAATATTTTATTATAGGCCGATTTTTCCCATTCCTTGAAAATATTTTCATCACAAATATCCATTTGCTTGAAAGAGATCTGATCATTGCTATAATTTTCCTGGGCGTATTTCCACATGCGTTCACTTAAATCAGTCCCAACCTAGACATGTTAATAACAATTATTTGCTATTGACAATACAATCTACTAAGCTACTAATATCTACCATTAACATAAACTTAGTTTGATTATTGATAACGTGTTTTACGTGGGACACAAATTGACTCTAAAGGAGATCATTTCATTTATTATTATTTATTCAAAACACGGAAAAGTGAGAAAGAGCTGCTTCGGCTTAATAAACAAGAGTTGTGCCCCAAGTAGAAACAGGTGGATCCACGAGCCCAAGTGCAGTGGATATACAAATATATACTGACAACTTAAGATTATCTGGTTTGGCAAGACAATTTTTTGTAAAAATAAAGTTGAATTGTGATAGACTTACTCACTGATCACATTTTTAAGAAAAGAGCGAGCAAGAATGTAATATACTGACCCTTTGATTCTGTCTGCAGAAATGTGTGAGCAAGAATGTGATAAACTTACTGTTGATCATTTTTTGCAGAAAGGTGTGAGCAAGAATAGTATGGATCAGGGGAGGCCAACCTTTTTCAGCCGTGGGCCAAATTAGTGGTTCTACAAACTCAGTCTAATTTTTTTCAGTGAAGTTTTCCTATAAGAGCAATTTTTAGCCATTCAGAAATCTTCTCTTGTAGTCTTTGTTCGTAGTTGAAGGGGTTCAAGGAGTTCTTCAGATGTTTCAAAATTCTCGTTGATCATACGAACGAAGCACACAGCTGATTAGATAATTTGTTGTCAGAACTTCCGTCTAATGTCACAGAAAAATATTTGCTCAAAAGCTTAGAAATTAGCCGTGCTAATCCGTCTTATTTCTGTATTTTATGAGAGGACTATTTCGTCCACTATTTTAGAAATTTGTGGATCGTTTGTCTGTTTTGCAAAGATTTTTAATCTGGGCTTGATAACTTACTCTCCATCTCCACATGGGAGTGGAAACCATTGAATAAAGCTCATCACATTGTTTTTTTTAGTATTAATTGCTACCCTCATAACAATGTTTTTATTTTTTTTTCAATAAAATCCGATCGCATGACTGAATCAACCGTATACTTGGAATCAAAATCAGAATGATACTTCGTGAAGTGATTCTCTCGTCACATATCAAACACATTGGGTTTGATACGTTGGCGTTCGTAAACATAAACCGTTCTTAGCCAACACTCTTGTTTGAATGCCTTTTTCGTATACATATGCACCGAGAGATCAAGACGTGCGGTGCCGTACAATTCCCTTTGTTGTCAAACTACCCCCACTCCTTTAGCACTACCTGACACTTGCCAATTTTCCTATAAGTTTACCGAAACAAACATTTGAGGCCCTATTGTGTGTTGAGTAGATAAAATAAAATAAAAATTTGGGCAAGTAGAGCACGGGCCACTCAAAAAGGCAGCGTGGTTTTTGCCACCCCTGGGGGGGTAGGGGTAGACTGACCGCAGATCACTTTCTGCAGAAAAAGGTGATAAAGAATGTGAGAGGCTGACCCGTTAACCAGTTTCTGGAACAACTCAAATCTATATATATATATAAATATGCATTTATATCTATATATTTGCAAAAAAATATTGTTAGCTAAGATCTAACACTCTAAAGCTCTGCTGAAAGAATAAGCTAAAAATTCAAAATGATATAATTTTGAAATTGCCTCAAATGTCGTACAATAGTGTAGCCGTCTGCTAAAAAAGTAGGAAGCATATTGGCTGTTAAGTCTCCTGGACCACATCCCACATCAAGTACTTTTTCTCCTGGTAACCAAGGCATTAGATCTTTCGTTTCTTCTAAGAATTGTTTGCTGTCAGCTTTTAGAGCTTGATTTTCATTGACATACAGTTCTGGATTATCCATCATATACTCTAGAAAAAAAAAAATATTAATTTATAAGGAACAACTGAAAATCTTCTCTTACCCAGACAGTCCACGAGAAATTGAATGATTTTGTCCTTTTCAATTAAATAAAGTTATTACAAATGAATTGATATCACTGAAACTTATTGTTTGAATACCTACTCTTGTTTATTAGAGAGCTTAACTTTTGGAATTGCTAATTAAACCAGAATTATTTTTGTTGTAGTGATTGTTTAGTGTTAATGGTCGTTATTATAGCATCTTTGGAGCAACAATCAAAACTGACTATCAAATATGAAACACTATAAATCGCAATATCTTGTGATAAATTAGAACCTTTAAAGGAATTACTATTTATTAATTTTTAAATGATACAACGAAATTTTATGAAGTTTCCTGCTTTTTAAAATTTTTTCTATGACTATGAAGCTAAATAATTGGCGACAGTTAGGAACATTACTATATTATTTAGGAGATTTTTTTCGCTTAAACAGCTCGCTGTTCAATTGTGTTTATTACACGAATGAATTGTTACTGTTATTCACAGGCATTAGTAATCTTAACTTAATACCACCCCTCGAATAACAACAATAAGACAATATTCTTGTTAGTAATCTGCCGGCTATGACTACTAAATCTCCAAACTTTAGTATTTACTTACATCTAACGCTTAAGTTACTTAAATAACATTAATTCTCATGTCAGTACGGTGATATGAGGTTCTAATGCATTATCAGAAGAAAAAAAAACATGTCAAATTCATAAATAAAACTATTTCTGTCAACATTAAGTATCGTTCTGGAACTGGAACACATCATCTTGAGCTCTAGTAAAATTATGAATACGCCCAAAGCATTTATAACTTATCTTTTGAATGAAAAGCTTAGAGCCTCTAGGGAGAGGCTCTACTTCGAGACAGAGCGATCATTTTCAAGTCGGTCTATATGTAAAGATGATCCCATCTGCTTAAAGAATCAAAAATGTATTCTGAAGCTAAAAACAGCCTAATAATTTGATAAAACAATAATTCTGTCAATCTACAAAAGTTTTATCCGGTAATAAGCGCTTTCGATTTTTAATCGCAAACATTTTGATATATTATAAAATGTGATAGCTGATAGATAATTTTCATCATTCACATTTATCAAAAATATATTACGACAGTATAGTAATGTTGTGAAATAGTAATATTATAAAAAACATTGCAATGCAATATAATAATTATATAGATTATTTTTCAGATAAACAAACTTATATGTTTATCAAATTATCAATCCGTTTATAAAAAAAAACAAAAATAAAACATTGTTTATCCTAGAGATAACTAACTAAAGTTATTTGTAAATACGTTCATTTCAATAAAGAAATAACCAGGCCCTTTCAAAATCATTCAAATGTACAAATAGTGGACTAACCTTTATTGAGGATGGCTGTGGATCTAGATATGTGGATTGGACTCTCGAACAACTATAACACAAGATCCGTTATTGTTCATCCCCTCCAACGGTCTTCTTCTTCTTCATTTTGAACTCAGGTAACCACTGAGATGTCATGCGTCAACCAAAATATAAGCAATTCTTCTCGACATCTTGTTTAATGCAATCGTTTATGTAGCTGCTTTGTGATATGAAGGAAGTTGGGTCGAATTCCTACTAGGTAGTCAGTGATTTTTTTATAATAACTAGAATTGATCCCTGAATCACTAGACTCTCGATGTTTTTTTTCTGTTAGTTAAATATTTTCACTATATAAGACTATAATGCTTATATAGATCATGAACTAAGATGTAGTTTTCAAATATCTAATTTGAACGTTGAATCTTCGAAACGAAATAAAAGTCTAAAAATCTGAAGAAACAATATTTATTAGTTTACCATAATTTACCAATTATAATTATTTTTAAAACATTACAGAGAGATTCCAATCAGGTGTTGAGTAATTCATTATAATTTAGGGGATTAAATCATTCAAAGTTATATTATTAATGTTACAACTTTTATTTGTAACGTATATAAAATATATGTGAAGAGGCCAGGCATTGACGTGTTGAATGTGTTGATCATGATGACGACAAATTAAATATTAAATGAGAGAATATTACCCTTAGAAAATTAGTTCTGTACAGTTTGTACTAGATGTCTTTTTTTGGAACTTCGATCTTCTTCATTAAAGATAAACAACAAATAAACACAATTGCGAAAAATAACTAATTCTCTCTCTCTCTCTCTCTCTCTCTCTCTCTCTCTCTCTCTCTCTCTCTCTCTCTCTCGTTCGTTATTTAAAAGTTTGTATTTTACCAAAACCATTTCACACGATCACGACCTGTGATCCTAAAACCCTATTTGTTGTCACTTTTATCAACTGTGAAGTTTATTTATTTTTTTAACCCACCTTGAGAGGTCCAATGATGATCAAAGTCACAAAGATGATTTCCTTTTATGTGAATGTTCTCTATGTAATTTAGAAATATTGCACATCAAACATGTGATCATAAAGTCACTTCATTAATTTCGTTAATAGAACCATTTCACTATAAACGTCATTAATAAATTAATGACTACTTTTTATAATTCTACATTGGAGATCAAAGAACTATTCTAGGCCCACGAGAAAAGCCAATAACACTGTCACGTTCTTACTCCTCCTGTGTACATGTAAAGGTTTGTATAATCCAAATACAAACAACACTCCCTGACTGATTACTGTGTCTCAATAAAAACAAGGTCAAAGTTGCATGATGGTTCTTCTTATACTCTAGAAGTGCTTAGGAGGGGTTCACAGGGAAGCCAGAGCGAAAAAAAAACGATCCGTTATAAGTTGCATTAAATTCAGTAGTAAATTGTGTGTTTCGTTTCACAAAACAATTTTATTGATTAATTTGCTTTGCAGTGAAATTTAAAGTTTCGTTATATTTGATTTAGTGGTAGTTATGTATTTAGCATGTTTAAAATTACATTACAATTTGACTGTAGTGCTACAATTGACATGTAGATAGAGGGGCTAAGATGCTTAAACTGTGTGCGCGTGAAGAGTTGACATTATCAGAAAAAGTTAACGATTTCATGTCAACAGAGAACCTCAACTATTGATAACTATTTTGTATCTACTCCTGAAAGAGTACAGAGTAACTATATTTTCCATAGAGATAGTTATGTATTGCGATGTCAAATGGGACCTTCTACGATAGTGCATACGTTGATATTTCTTGCTGATATCCGAGATAGTGGTTACCATCTGATCTAGTCCAGGAAATATTTCTCAGCTGAGATTTTACTCCAGGCCAAAATTAATTTTGAAATAAATTCTGATTCAAAAAGCTTTACTGGAGATTGCTAATATTTGCACTAAAAATAAAAAACTCAACCAAACAGTCAAAAAAACATGACTAAGAAAATCTGATACGATTTCAATGATAGTTTTTGGTCACTTGAGTCCCAACATGTATTACGTATTATTAATCTTGACGACCTGATCTTTAATTTGACACATTAACTAATATGAGAGGCAAATATTTATTTCTATTGACAATTCACTGATTACTTAATAAACCTTCATTATTTATACTGTGCTTGTTGTTTTTATTTGTACTTATTTTACCTATTTGGGGCAAACAACTTTCATGATTTTTTTTTCAATTATAGTTCACACCCCAATAGACGAAACATATTAATCAAGTCGTCAAGATATTTTAGTTGGTAGTCTACACACAATTTTATTACTCAGTAAGTTGAACTCAAAATAAGAGGTAAAGCCATAACTATAGGCTTTGTTCTTTCCATAAAAAGGTAGGCATCCTGATATTGAGTGCATTAGGATCTTAATTTTCATGAATCATCAGCGGCAATTTCAGAACTTTAAAAAACGTTACCATAAAATATTTATTTTGTGACTTACTTATTCCAGAACCACAGGTTTGTGCACAGATACATTTTTTTTTGGTACCTAGTTATTACTTATTGTCGAAAAGTTGACTTGAAAATACAACAGACAGACATTCTTATACACGGTTGACAACGTAAGAGTGTCAGGATTGGAACAAACAATAAAACTCTAAAAATAGCCTGCATGAGTTCTGATAAGTCAATACATTCCGAAACAATTAGTACAGTTTGTATTCTAAATCAGCTGGGAAGGATAAACGAATTTATTTTGCTTAGTACTCGGTACATTTTCCCGGAGTGCTCAGGGCCTATCGTCATTTATTTCAAGAACAAATAAATTATAATCAGTCATAACTTTACTCATAAACGACGGAGAGAATTATAATTACTTAAATCCAGAAATCCCTGGAAAATGTACGTCAATCAACTCACAAGTTTTTAATGTGCAAAATATGATTGATATTAATCAAGGGATTAGGAATAAATGGTTTTACACTAAAATAACGTAATGGAACAGCTGACCGAATTTTGGTGTAACATCGTACATTTCCGTAAATCTGTTCTTTTCTAGAATACATATTATTGATGGTATTAATTGAATGATCGATGATGCACGGGTTAAATATTAACGATATCTACATTTGGAAACAATATACTTGTCCATGCTCTTAACAATTTATACATTAATATAAATAGGAACATATACATAACAAATAAAAAAGTCCAAAATGTTAGAAGCAATTAATAATTTATGAACTGTTCAATGCTTCTTCGCTACCAAGTACATAAGTTTATATTTCTGTGTAACTTGATTTTTTTCGTTAACTTTTGTTAGTCCCTGTTCCATTAGTAAATTTTCACTTTCTTTTAGGTATTCTTCTTTTTTCTCCTCGGGGATGCCAGAAATAAACGGATCTACAGATTTAAAATAACCTAAAAAAATAACAAAAAAAAATTTCAATTGGTACACAATAAATTTCTGCAAAATAAAAAATCTCAAACCGTACCTAAAAAACGATCTCTGGATGCATGAACAGAATATTTATCCATCTCAAAGCACTTGATGATATCAAACCCTGCATATTTTAATATTTTTATCACTTCTTGTCTCACATCTATTTTAGGGTCAAAGAGAGGTTTCCAGGAATCTAAATGCTATAATGTTTTATATTTGATTCGTTTGAGTTACTGCAGTTTAATTAATAAATAACTGAATTAATTCTTAAATAACTTAAGTTTAATAATAAGTTAAGCCGTTAATTAATAAATTATAATATGTATAAAATTATTGTACCTCTGTGTAAGGATGCCATTTCTTAATTGCATGAAGAAGTTCAAATGTGATACTGAATGGATGAAGATGAGTAAACATGGCGACAAGGTATCCTCCTCTTTTTAGCAGGTCACACATATTTTTAGCTGCTTGCCTGAAACTCCAAATTTTTTTGTTAATTATTCAATAATTTTTTTCCATCTTATTATAGCCAATTTGAAAAAAATTCTTACGGTAAATCCGTTACCCAGTGTAAACAATAAAATGAAAATATCTTGTCATAAATTTCTTTTTCCCAAGTTGCAAAAATATTTGAATCACCAATGTCCACTTGTTTAAAAGATACCTGCTCGCTTCCAAACTTTTTCTGTGCATGTTTGATCATTTCCTCAGATATGTCACAGCCAATCTAAAAAATAAACCAATATACCGAGTATAAGAGGGATTAATACCTTTGCTTAATTTTTTCAATAAATAAAGAAATAATGTTTAAAATAGGATTTCTACGTTATAACGTTAGTATGGCCTAATCCTGCAAGAATCAAGGCTCTGAATTTAAAAAAATTACATAAAAATATTAGCACTACATATTTACCACATTCGATATAAAAGAGAAAAAAAAGAGTTAACAGGAAAGCATTTCTGGAAATTTGATAATTAAAAATTATAAGCATTTCGATGATTGTTTTGATCCAATCTAATTTTCACCCTCATACCTCCGTTGTATTTTTAACATTCCCAGACCAACATTTTTGTTGTGTGCCCCAGATGTGTACCATGAATTGGAAATATCTTCCAGTTCCAGTAATTTTAAGGGCTAATCCGATAGTAAAATAGAGAATTAAAGTGCAATTTCGAAAAGCCGTATTCCACCATTTATCAAAATAGGGTCAAGAGGTTTGGAAAAACACGACATCAAAATCTATAATTTTTCAGATAGTTAGGATAAATCATCCTAAAATTTATCCCAGTTAAAATGTCTGTACAATATGTGCAAATGAAACGTCATCTAAAGGTTAAAACCCATCTTTTAGCTACAGAGCTAACGTTTGTAAATAATCCTGCTTCACGAGGATGTTGCTCTCTAATTTGTGGCTCAAACAAGAACCACTTCTGGGTTTATGAAATGGGTTAATGGTAACACTCACCCTGTCCTTATGGATGTCGGATTTACAAAGTTTATTCGTTGACATTTATAATTAAAAGACTTGTGTATAACTGGTCCATTACTTAGGTCTTAGACTGTTATTTAAAAAGAAAGATAATCATTTATCAACAATAAACGAATATCCTATGGAAACTTACAAGTTCATAGCCCTTCGATAAATATGCAGAAAGATATTGGCTGGTCACATCCCCAGGGCCACATCCAATGTCAAGGATTCTCTCTCCGGTGGACCAGGGTAGCATATCTTTTACATACTCTAAAAAATCTTTTGTATCTCGTTTCGACGCATCACTTTTTGTTTCAAACATCTCAGGGTTGTCCATTACACTGTAACCTGGAACATAATTAGTTTTCATTTTTTAAAAAAGTACCTTAAACAAAGCAAGTATCAATAGCTGTTTTCATAATATTTGTAGAATTCAGTACGTGCAAAAGTAAGAAAGAAGAAAATTAATCAATCCACAATAGACAATCAATCGCTGCCTGCATGGATCAAAGAAAATGGATAGAAACTCGCCATCGTCTCAGCTTCTAGATACATAACAAATATCCATTTTCTTAAACAGTAACACCGATAAACGATCGATTAATTAGTTAACAGTCAAACAGTTTACCATATTCTTGGTTACGGCAAAGAATAGACCCATGAAGTAATAAGGACTTTCAATAGTCATTCGATACCAATATTACTGGAAGTCACATGGAAGTCAGAGTGCATTAACTATTTCGGTCGTAGTCCGAATTCGTGGTTTCACAAATCAATCAATTTACAAGTTGAACTACTTATATTTTCTATGCGTAATCAATGCAATATCTATTTATTTTATAAAATTCAAAAAATCAGTACGCACTATATGAACAATGAAGTATTCAAGGAATTTATCACGAGGTACACCTGAAAAACAAGAGTAGGAAAAACACGAACGAGCCAAAGTTTTTTTTTTAATCAAATCATTCCTATCTCAATGTAGAGCTTGTAATTGTTTTTTATTTACCAACCACTCAATGTTGGGAAACTTTGCTGTCGATGATAATTTTTCAAATTGTGTCGGTACATGACTTCCTGTTGTCTTCTTTCATGAAATCTTGGATAACGACGGCTAAATCGTGTAACAACGTGAACTCTTCGTTTCTTAAATTCTTCAAAAACTCCAGATAATCCGATAATTCGTTTTTAATTATAATCTCTACATGCTTTGACCTAATAACAACGTTTTATTGTAATTCAGTTAATTCACTTTGAATTACAAGAGTTTCGTGTCTTTTATTGCAAAATAGTTGATGAAAATACCACAAAAGCATTCAACACCCTAAAGGACAGAAAATCTAGTGTTAAAGCATTGAAATAGAGTGATCCTATATTTTCCGTAGTAAGGAGGTACTTCAGTTCGATCAGCGTGTTCTTCCATGCAAGGGAATCGAAAGTCACTTTTCAGAAAAATCTGTTACATAAAGCTAGCATAAAGCAACTTGAGACGTGTTGAGACATCACTGTGTAGTTTCCAGAACATTTCCAAAGACTTTTCTCTGGAGAAACACCGAACATCAAGATGGAGAACTAGTTCTCCATGTACCTGTAAGACTAAGGGCATGAGCCCTATTTTGTTGGTAATAGCAAACAAAATACCAACGAGCAGTTTTTGGAAAGAAATTAATTTCAGCTCTTCGCCACAAAGCGCCGCCTTGTTAATAATGCAGTGATATTTTAGAACAAGCATGTAGTGACCGCTAACTACATAAGATAAATCACCCTTATGGACCACTAACTACACAAGATAAATCACCCTTAGTGACCGCTAACTACATAAGATAAATCACCCTATAGTTTATTGTATATATATTGTAAATTGGTTATAATATGTTTCAAATATGATAAAAATAAAATGACCATAAGTCATTGTAAATGTTGTAAACAATAAAAGACGCAGCTGCAAAAAACTAAATAGAGGCTGAAAGAGTAGAGCAGGTAGCAGGCGACCCAGACCGAGGCCAGGGGCACTGCCGAGAACAAAGCGCCACCGCAACTGCAATATCATTGGCCACAATAACGCCTTACATCATTCGCTACTAACAAGCCACCGCTGAGTATAAGTACGGCCGGGTTTCATTCTCACGTTGGCTCTCTAACTAGTAAACCTGCAGCTGCACTGATGTTTCAAGACTTGGGCTTCTTATTTATGAAAATCTCTGGACCTAACTTCCTAACCTTGCTATGTTTTAGTCCGGCCTTGCCAGACCCCACACTCTCAAAGTGGGATTCTCTGCCTTCGCCTTGCTAAAACTAGCAGCTCATATGGAGAGACCTCTAAAAGAGGCCCTAAAAACTTTACCTAGTCGTGTCTCAGTCTGCCTCTCTCCGGTTCACCCTCGCCTTTGGGATCCGGACGGTTTTTGCCTACCCTCAGATACCGAGTGTTAATTCGTGGTCATAAGCTACCTACTCTACCTACCCTATACCTCTTCTCCTGAACATAGTGCATTGTCGGGGCACACATCTATCAAATATGGAGTCAGATAGTAAGAACCGTCATGAAGCAATTGTCCAGGTCATAGCCTACCCAACCCTTACTTCATCACCAGGGCTAGGGTAACTAGGCACCCCCCTCGTGACGACCCGACAAAGCATTTTCAAATAATTTCGCAATAATGCACTACAGCCCTTCTTTTTATCTCTCAAGGCAGGGTCCCTATCAGAGCAAACCCTGCATAATTGTTGCAACGTTATTACCTCAAGAGCGATTTTTAGCTATTCAAATACTTCTCCTGTTGTTGTTTGTAGTTTACGGAGGTCAAGGAGTTCTTCAATGTTTCCAGATTCTCGTTGGCCATACGAACGAAGCACTTAGCTAAGCAGATATATTGTTGCCCCAACTTTCTTCCAAAGCCACAAAAAAAATATTTGCAACTCAAAAGCATAGAAATTACTTGCGAGCTCGCCTCTTCTGCTATCTCGTCAATCCGCTGCATTGTCAGCACTTGAAAGGGCTATTTCGTCCACAAGTTTAGAAATTTTTGAATCGTTTTTCTGTATTTTAAAGATTTTTAAGCTGGACTTGATAACTTCTCTCCATATCCACATAGTGTTATTTAAAGATATTTTATTGGTTGCTGATACCACTGAAGAAAGCTCATCAATATACTTGGAATCAAAATCAGAATGATTTATCGTAAAGTAGTTCTCCAAATTGTATTTTTTAGCTACTGAAACATTTTTACAATCGATCAAACACACTAGTTTTGATTCGTTTGCATTCGTAAACATTAACCGTTCTTCCTAATTCCCATTAAACATTCTCGTTTCAATGTCCTTTTCTTAATTCCACTTGCTTATTTCACTAGTAAAAGGAGAAGACTTGAAGAAAATATCCTTTTCAACAAACTAAAAAAACTAAAACCTGATGTTTAGGTCGCAGTCATATGTACTGTAGTGAGATTTAGAAACGAGCTAAATGTGTATATTTGAAGTAAGTGGAATGGGGAGTGAGATATGTGGTGAAAGTCACTGTAGTGTTCTTACGACTTCAAAGAGGGTGTTCACGACTTTGGGACCGCAGGTAATAAGCCTTATCTGAGAGTAAGCTCCCTGGGATAAGCTCTGTTTTAGTTAGAACCTACCCAGACCTCCATCACTCAATATTTCTCAGCTACGAGTTAGATAGTGTGTTTCTGAAGGTGGTTTCTGGCATCAAAAGTGGTTATTTTTCCCTTCATTCTCATAAATATTCTATCAATGATTACAACA
This sequence comes from Acanthosoma haemorrhoidale, assembly GCA_930367205.1. Lineage (NCBI taxonomy): Eukaryota > Metazoa > Arthropoda > Insecta > Hemiptera > Acanthosomatidae > Acanthosoma > Acanthosoma haemorrhoidale. Next base: position 139,817,596 of record OV884011.1, read on the forward strand.
GGTTACATTTGATCGACAGATATTAAGCTATGCCACTTGTCATGCTCATTCACACTATTGTCACAGTCACACTATTGTCACAGTCACACTATTGTCACAGTCACACTATTGTCATGCTTATTGTTTTATCATATCAAGATAATTTCATATTTAAAATTTACTAATTCTCGAACAAGCGCAAGTATACCAGATAAAATAAGTAATCTGTAAAAATATTGTTTGTTGTACTAAATACTGTATTTTTCTTGTTTTATTCATAAAGATTCCCGCATTATGACAAAGCGTCTACCTAAATTTTTTTTTTATTGTTATAAAATTACAATATGCCTTATAGGGCAATAAGTGATAGTGATCAATATCCTCATTCATACCATATTTAGGATTCTTCATTCACTCGTGCATTCATGCGGTATTTACAAACAGCCCAGTGACTCCCCTACGCCCCTCCATCAGCCACGTCACCGGATACAAGCCAGTGGAGGCTGAAAAGAGCGCAAGAGCCACAGACACTCAGTTACCTACAAATTAAAAAGGTTTACTCGAGAGACCCGAGGCTTTAATTCGAATTCTTCCAAGAAACTAATCCAATAAGTTTTGGTCTCTATTTGGAGTATTACTCCCAAATTAGCTTATCACCATACAAGTACAAAAAATTATTTCCTCACTGATATAAGCTTAGGGCCAACTGAAGAGCGATAAATGTATTAAATTAAGGATACTGCAATATAATAAACGCTCTTCTAGCTAACAGTAATAATACCTTTTTATCAGTAAAAGTTCCTAATATTGCTAAAATAATTCTTTGAACCATTGAACTGCCTTCTCTTTGATAAATAACTAGTAACTCTCCTCAGTGATACTGCAGCGCAAGATTCCTATTCCGAGTAACAGAGGATACCATGAGGCAGGGCTTAGTCGTGTAAGTCCTGATCTTATTGGGTTCTATTCAGTCAAGAGCCACTGGCGAATATGAAGGATAGATGGGACATATTACATTTATTCAAAAGAATCCTTTGGTGGCTGAGAGGAGAGCAATATCCTCCTATTATCTTTTTATCCTTTATCATCCCTTGGAGATAACATTCTATCAGCCGTGAGATAATAAGCTTCAGGTGACTCTTTGAACAAAAATAAAATAATAGAATAAAAGACAATGGAAAACAGTGGTCTTTATTTAACTTAGACGTTTTTAGACATTGACGTGGCAAATCCGGGTATCGGATGTCGTGTTATTTTACAGTCAACACTTATGGTACCTAATTAGTTTTAGTTTAGTTCAGCAGCAGTGAAGGGTAGATGAAAGTTTCTATATTCAAGATTACAAGTATTAGTGGGTGCAAGGTATTATTGGCCAACTTAACTCGTCTACATTCTAAGCTTTATTATAATAAGCCTCATTTTATGTTCTTTTATAATTATGTTGAATAAATTTGTAAATTTAATTATAGCTATGAGCCACAGATAGAAGATAGGAGGGCTCGAATTTGAATAACGAGGTTCAGGATAAAATGTAGCCATCAAGAGATTGACGCGTGTTGGAATGCATATTTTAGCATTGTAGAAAACATTCACAGTTTAAGCATAGAAGGTGGTGAGAATACCAGTTTACATACTATATGTAAAGTTTCCTTACGGTTCATGACGATTTAAGGTATACTTTAACACATATTAAATCAGGAGAGGGGGGAATTTGAAACGTTGATTTTCTCCGAGCGTGTTTGCTTTAGATTCGTCATATCCTTTTCGCCAACAAGCCTTGAACCAGATGATTGGGATTGGCTCAATCCGTCAACTCTCAATGGCTCAATGGTCTACCTGCTCGATCACTCCTTTATGTGTCCTCCGTCCAGCGCTGTGGTCCGGTGCCTCACTATACACTCACTTCACTGACAATGCAGCTAAACGATTCCAGCAATTTCAGAATGGGATCATGAGAAAAGTGGTCAAGAGCATAACTCTCTTGATATGTTAATACACCCCGACCTGCAACCGTTGCTTGGTGTGCGGACGGTGGGTGAGTTTATCCACCGTAAACACATCAAGTTTTTTGACTTATTGCAGCACTTTACAAACCAAGTGTTAAGTAAGCATCAGAATATCGGAGGAACTTATCTTCACCTAAGATTTTGTTTGTTACATTTAAGTTTGTTTATGATTCATAAGGTAAGTCTCATCACTTTTTATACATATATAAACAATGAATGTATAATGTACATTATACTTTTGTAACGATCGCAATTCACAGTGTAAAATTGTTAAAAAATGTATAAAATGTAGCGAAGCTACAGGACATATAATATTGACCTGTATATAGATTTACTTTAATTATATAGAATCTATTTTAAATTCCATAATTTTTAATAACAAGGAGATATGAAGGGGAAAAAATGCTTGGTCACTAGATGGCAGTGGCGTTGATATTTCACGTCATATGCATAAAAGCTTTATTTTTACGTCAACGGTATCAGCTGCTTCCTCCTTGGGGATAATATACTTCTTGTTTGAGGACTGTGTCCCTCTACAGCCTGCCAGCCTGCTACGATGAAAAGCATCCATGGCCATCACAAAGACCAGTCGACCAGGAACAATCTCAACGGCCCATGATGGGTTCGTGTTGTTGAATATATCAGAATAAAGGGGTTTTGCCGTCGTCGGCTTTGTTTAATTCACCAATTTGTGTTTATTGTCACAATTGTGGGATCTTAATATCTCTAAAACCGTATCGTTCTCTATGACCTACCATTCATCGTGACTAAGCTCGAGCTTATTCTCTGGCCTTCTCTTCTTGGCCTAGGCTCAAGGTAATTATTGAATGAAATCCTTTTTCTATAACATATTTTATGGCACTTTTCATATTGTTCTGTCACCATATTCGCTATCGAATATTAATATTTTGTTTTTGTTTGCCAAATTTAAATGATACCACTCCGGATATCGGGAGGGCGCCTTTTTTTATTAAATCGTATATGTTTATTTTCAAATGTAACTACTGTTAAGTAGTTAATCATTGTAACTGATTTAGGTTAACATGAGTTTGTGGGGTGGCTTTCTCACTGTAATGTGTATTTTCCGATTAATTAAATCCCGTTGTTTTTTAATAAGTTTTCCTGGTTCACTTCAAACTTTGACTATTCTTGGTGTGTAATATTTTAGGATTTGGGTTGAATTTATATTCAACAACATATTAATTTATCACTTTTAATATTAATGTATCACTTTCTTATGATGCTTCGTTATAAGAAATTCCACTTACCACACACACTAGAATTTAATAGGCCATTTCGCCAAAAATTGTCTGCCCACAAATCACATTTCTGCTCACTAGCGCTTTCTTATACGTACTTTAACAACAACTTTTAATCATTATTAGAACGTGAAAAGTGATTTTATGATACACTGCTATATTAATAATTCATTTTAATATTCACCATATATTTTATCTACTAATTTGTTTTTAAAAATTTTTAAATTTTGTATTTCAATATCTGCATATTTTTTTGGTTTTAACTAACGAGCTTTTTATATTTTTGTTGTTTATATGTGTGTGTGTGCATACATATGTACTGAGAGAAAGAGAGAGTGAGAGGGAGAGAGAGGGAGTGAGAGGGAGAGAGAGAGAGAGAGAGAGAGAGAGAGAGAGAGAGAGAGAGAGAGAGAGAGAGAGAGAGAGAGAGAGAGAGAGAGAGAGAGAGATGCATATAAAGTAGTAAGGCTTGATTATTGATTAGCAAAGTATGTTTTTATTAATTTTAATTTGATAATAATATTATATAATTATATAGATTTTTTCATCAGCAAAGTTTTATGTTTTCTTATGATTATTGCTTGTTATTGGAGCACTTTAGAATGGCAGCGTGAAATTCATGGTAGATACGTGAGCGCCAGTGCATATAACAAAATACCACTTATAATGAAATACACATTAATAAATGTAAAATATTTTGTTGCAATAACCGTTATGATATTCTTCCCAACACTATCCAGTCAGCGTTTATCACCAACCAACCTATGGTTGAAACAGTTTGTAGAATGGTTAACTTATCATTATGGGAAGAGCCTACTGTTAAACAGCTGTTACACCCGCGGAATTACTTTTCTCAGCCCATCTCAGTGTTCTTTATGTGCCGGGCTCAAATATTAACTTTACAGTGATTGTGTCTAGCTCCTTTAACAACCACAACAGGATAGACGGTGGAGCACTCCCGATTGAATATCATGGTATTTCCAGGAGCGAAGGCAATGCAGAAACCTTAAAGACCATCTTCATTAATAATATTTTCATTAACTAAATATTTGCTATCATTTTGAAGCCGTATGATGAACTGTTTTTATATTATACTATATTATATATTATATTATACTAATTTTTTTCTAATTTAGAATCTTGAAATCTCAGAAAACAAAAATATACCATCTAACTAAATCCAGCTTAGGTTAAAGGATTCTTTTAGGAAATAAAGATTCAAGGTTAACCAGTGTCTTATGTAGTTTCAATGCACATACAAATTAACGTGATCAATTCATACTATGTAAGACACTAACGAGTAATAAAAAAAAAATTGGTACCACTCTGAACCCATTGTCTTCCAACCTACTTTAAATTCAAACTTAAAATGTATCACTTGCTTATGACGCTTCGTTATAAGAAATTCGCTTACCAAACACACGAGAATTCAATCGGCCATTTCGAAAAGACTTAAGACTTAAATCTGAAAATTTGAATTTTTCCGGAAAACAAAAAATTCAATAAATTCGAAAACACTGAAGATAGTAAAACTTTTTGTATTAAATTATATTGGACGTATTTCATGAGGCTGACCAAAATTCTGAATGAAATAATTTTCTGATCCGAGATATAAAAAAAAATCCCTTTTTTAATGAACTGGATGAAAAACAGAAAATAAGAAATCGAGTAAACATTGTTTATTGATAACAATAACACTACTTTTATTCATAAACACAAACATTATTTTTAGGAGTAAAAAATCGACGTATCATTTTTAATAATACGAAATTTCTCGTAAACACAAAGAATATTTTTATAAGTATTCTTCATGAGTTTATGCCACAAGATTAAAAAATAAATCCCAATGTGTGCACTTTTCACAAAAACATATTTCACATAAAAATCAAAATGGCTGAAAATTTAAGTTCAGTCTTTTTCACAATGACCGATTCAATTACTACATTAACTTATGTGCTTATATTTAAATTAACTCCATATTCCAATATTGATTTTCTATAAATGGTAAGGAATATTGTATTTCATTTAAGGTACTAACATGTCCAGAACACCACATCGGACAATGAGACTCATTTTATCAATTTTACCTCATGATAATAATTTTACCAACTTAGCTCTGAATAAATAACGATATTTGGTATGAGTCAAGAGAATTAAGGTGACCTGCTAAGATGATAGATAGGAGTGCAATTATTCAGTTCGGTAGGAAGCTATAGGGTAATGAATGAGGAACAAAATGGTTAAAAGTTTGAGTCCCAACCCTTCTACTATTTTTTATCCTTTAACCATTAATTATATGGATAGTATAACTTCTTCATAATATGATGTTTGCACACATTATAATTTCAAAGGACAGACATATTTTCTGCCATGAATTGGAAAACTACCACCAATTATTAAGAAAAAACAAAAAAAAACAAGATATATTTGTTACAAAACTTCAGTATTTATAGAATGTTTATGGTTCCAAGCGACTTTAATAATATTCAGGGATCTAGAAAGCATTTTACATTTTAAGCATCTCTAATGGAAAACTTTATTTTATATTAGCTTTCTTTTACATTTTCGTATTTCTCTTCAGTAACAGGTAGTGGATATTTAAGCGTTCTCCCGTAATGAGCGGTGAACTGTTTATGCACCTTTAATTTTCCTTTGGAGAAACTTTTCACTTTGATGTTTTTCCTTTGTAGACGGTATGATAATTTAAGTCTCGTGTTTCCCTATATGTTTTAACTGTCACAGTCGAGGACATGAAAAAAGTGCTATTTACTTTTTAGCGTGATTTTTTTTTTTTAATTTACACAAATTGTTTACTTTTAATTTACAACGTCTGCTGACAGTTTTCACATTGTTGACAAATACGAAGGACCTTGTGATTGTATGAAAAGTCACCATATAAATAAAATCCAATCAGTACACCCTAGAATTCTTTTTAAAAAAAAAAATGTAATCTCTTAATTTCTAATTATGTTCAATAAACTTTAAAACATTTCGTTCCTCTGTTTGCAGGCTTAGCAACATTTTTGTTTTTTTCTGAGGGGAAGATATAAAGAAAGTGATGAATTCTTCGTCCTTAGAAGTTAAATAATTCAAGTTCCTTTTAAATTTTATAAATAATAAATAAATATTCTTGTGGAGCTGTTAAATAAAAATAAATCGGCAAATCAGAATTGCATTAAAAAAATAATCACATGGAAATTGTGATTTATTGATATGTTGGAGGCTACTGTCTTCATTCACGGCACGACATTCTTCTCTTAAATTTTTCTCATAGATTCCTGTTTATAAATACTTTTATTTATTTTTTATTTGTTTATCTTCAAGCAGTAATTACACACAAAAGAGCAGTAGAACTATTAGTTAGATTTGTTACCAAATCGTTGTCCTCATTTCATTTAACATAAAAATAATTTTTAATAAACTTACATTTCTCTCTGGTAATCCACAATTTACTTGATACCAATATAAGCGCTTTAGGCTGCTACACCACCATTCTCAAGAATCTTATAATTAAATAAATAGACTAGGAAATGAAAACAATATGTTTAAATAATGTCTCATATTCTGAGTAACCAGCTGGTGGGTAGACCAAACAATGTGTACATTATTAATATAATTAGTCGACAACCAGAGTTCTAAGATAAATAATATTGTTTTACTTAGATGATGTGTCATATAAAATAAATTAAAATGGTGAACAATGTTTTTTTTTTTCCATTCCTTGCCCAGGAAAATCCTCATATTTTTTTTTTGTGCAGATACTACATAAAGATGAGGGTTCAAAAGTTGGCAGTAAGATGAAACATTATTAAATTTTTATCTTTATTGAAGATTAATTTCAACTTTTTTTTTTAATCTTGGTTCAAAATTTGCCTAAATATAATTCTCTAAAACAGTCACTTAATCACTTAATAGGTTAAGGTAACCGTTTTATGATTAACGGCCTTATAACCTTCAAGGACAAATTTGAGGCCTTTTCCTCGTTCATTGGGACTAACGCCCAGGATTGCTAACGATCCAAAGAACAAAAAACTCTTAACTATTGTATATGTTGCTCAAACATGATATGCTGTTTTTTTTTGTTTTTTTTTACTCGATGCTAGTTTTGTCAAGAAAAAATGTTCTTGGGTTGTTTGATTAGAAGTTGACAATCGTTTTTTTTTTTTGGCAATAACTTAAAGATACAAATGTTTGAATTTTTAAGAAGATTTTTTTTTCAGACATTTATTTTTTAAGAAGTTTTTCACCCCGATTTCATGTTATTTCTGTTGAAATTGAAAAACCAACAGTATGAGCAGGTGTATTGAGCCGTTAATGCAGCTCAGAGGTAGGTTAAAGCGCCCGACCGGATATTGGGAGGCCTGGGTTCGAGTCCCGGGGAGGTCTGGCCCTGTTAAATAAACTGTTTTTTGTCTAATAATTAATCCTCTCTACTTTTAAGAAGGTAAAGAGGTTGGAAAAATTGGATTAATACAATTACCTTCTTTGGCAAAAGAAAAAGAATTTGTTTTAAAAAGCCTACGAAAAGCAGCTATTATTCTCATTTGAATATTTTCTCATTTTACAGAGTAGAATATCCAACTTGTAGCTCAAGCTGAACGGTTTAAGCTAATTTGAGACCTATAAAAATGAAATATACGGTGAGAGAACTTACACTGGTTGGTTTGATGCCACCAAAAGTTAGTTACTACATTTTCAAGATATTCCACGATTAATGATTCTCCTGACAAATACATTTTTTAAAAAGATAAACGCCACTCTAAAATTATCTTTCATGGATTCAAAGATACAATTCAAAACTATTTTCCCTTCCCCTCTCTAGGGTGGGAGAAAATTTTTCATGAAGTAACAGAAACACAGAAATAAAATCCTCTAAAGAGGAAGTAAAAATCCACCAGACGTTTTTCCAAGCAGGAGGCGACCAACCCATTACGATGGGGCTAGGGATGAGTTGATCAAATAATTTCTGATTTTATTGATTCTCTTCTGTATCTAATAATTTTGTAAATGAATACATACATTGCATAGCCAATTGAATTGACAATGATTTTATTAAATTGACAAAAAATAACACAAAATCATAACATAGGGATAGAGACCAATACCCATGGATAAATTCTAAATAATTTAAAGTATTCCTAAATGAAAATAAGATAAGATTAAATTTCACTGTGGTTGACTCGCTTTTTTTAAACGACCTCAATGAAATACTAAATAAAACTTTAGTCTATAAAATAAGATGCAAAATAAATGAAGAAAAACTAATAACAGCTTGGACAACAATAGCACAAACATAACATCACATTGCGTTCTAATACAATGTATTTTTTTCAAAAATCGATCAGGATTTGTCTTTCTGCAATTACAACTGATCATCGAAATTTCAATTTTATGTTTTGTTTATTTTTATTTTTTTTTATTTAGTTTTTTTTTCTTAGCTCTCAAATGTTTAAGATTATAGATAAGGAAAAAATAAAGGAATTTATTTGGGGTGAGCAGATCCTTTTACTAGGAGTACCTGCTGTTTATTTAATTTTTTTTTCAAAGTGATATTTTAACGTGTTTATTTAAAAATAGTGTTTGTTAATTCAAATTGTGACTTTTTACACTATTATTGGGAATAGGTGATAGTTAGTGAAATCTTACTATTTTTCAAGAATAAATGCACCTGAATAATGAAAAAAAATTATCTTACCTTCATTTTAGACAAAATTAGAGCATATGTTGTAGTTATTTTATTGAATAAAACTAATCTGATTTTTTTTACTAACTTGAGTAATTTGACCTGCAAATGCACCAAAAACTTCACATACTTCAATAGAATGTGACGTATTTTAATAGAACGATTCAAACGCATTTAGTCTATAAAATCATTATTACATCAATATCGTTCTTTATTTGTTTAATAAATGAAATGACATAATTTACAACAATAAATGCCTAGACTAATTACATTGTGAGTTTTATAAACTTTTCTTGGCTACTACATACAAAAGCTTGTATTTCTGGATAATCTCCTTTTTACTGTTTACTTCCACTAGACCACGTTCGAACAGCATTTTTTGACAGTCGGCAAGAAATTCTTCTTTTCGATCCTTGGGTATATTAGCCACGAATGGATTTATTGCCTCGAAATACTCTAAAACAATATATATGTATTACTTATAATAATTTAATTACAGTTTTTTTTTAGTTATTTCAAAGCCCATTATTTAATATATAGGATGAGTTACAGATTTCACAATATGAAATCTTAATAATGTTTAATTTTCCCCCCTTCATATCCCCTTGTTATTAAACTTTTATTATAGTATAATATATATTAAAATTATTTAAAGATCAATATTATATGTCCTGTAGCTTGGCTACATTTTATACAATTCCTAATTATTCCACACTGTGATTTGCGAATGTTACAAAAGTATAATGTACATTATACTCCTTTGTCTATAGATGTTTAAAAATTGAGGGGGATTTAAAAATTGGGGGGTTATAATTGTTTAAAATTATATTTTATTACCTGATACATAGAGCTGACATTAGCTTCCACAAAATGTATTATTTCTCGCAAAAATCAGTTGGCGAGACAATTATTAGGTTAAATATAACTTATTATGTTAGCATGAGTGCTTACAAAGGACTGACTATATTATAACTACCACTATTTCCTTTGCAGGTTCTCCTTCAAGTTTCGTCGTCATTGTGAGTTTCTAGGAAGGGTGGTGGATGAAAATGTCGGTATGAAATTGTTTGTGTGTACATGTAAAATTTAGAGTATCTCTTTATTACTTTGTTAATGAAAGGTAGTTGTAGGTCCTTGAAAAATGTTTTATAAATAAATTATAAATCGTCCGTTTGTTATAATTGTGGGTGTCGATCGTCGTCCGATAAAGTTTGAACGGAGAAATCCAAATCGTTGTTTATTTTTTCCAATTCGTTTTTTTTGTTTTGTACTTAGGTTCGCAGGGTTGACATTCTGACAAAGTGACGGTCTAAGGTAGTCGACGGTAACCGTACTAGTTGCGTATTGATTTGCATCGAAGGGGAACTGGTGAAGATAGAATGTTAAGTGTGAGGATTTTCGTTTCTTGAATTTTATTCGTTACCTGTTTGGCCATAATTTTTTCGGATATGTGTTTGCTGTGTAATGGTTGGGTCTATGTGCTGTGTGATTATTTCAAAGGACTGGAGTGGTGCGTTTTGACGTGTGATGTCCTGAGTGTACAAAGAGGAAGTTAATGGGCTTAAGGCACTTCCCTGTGATCTCTGGTCTTGGTCTCTCTAGCACTGGCTGTATGAAAGCCAACTGCTACGTGATATTATATGACTTCAGGTCATATTGACTGATTTAAAAAGTTTTTTATTCAGTTTGAAGAAGAAACCTTCGGACCAAAATGATTTAAATGCCTGCTTTTACATCCAAGATTACTCTGTTGCAATAAAGTTGGCTCTTTTGGCTATTTTGTCATTGGCAAACAAAGTAATAAAGTATTTTTCTCCTAAAAAGTGGAGCTATATAAAACTGAAAATTGTTTAAAATCAACACAAATCGAGCAATGAAGACGAAAAAACAAGAGTAAACCAGAAGCAAGGAAATGGGCTCAAGAGAGGTAAGGCAGTTCTCTCCACTGGACTCTCAGAGAGGAGTCCTCTAACATTTATCATTTTCATTAGAATTGGTAAATTCACTGCCTAAAATGGTGGAAACATCTATTAAAGCCAAAGGAGGCGTATAAAATTTAAATTTTGTTAAAAAATCAAAAATTGATGTTGTTTTTATTTTTTGTAAAGAAGTTTTTAATTCAACATATATCAATAAAAAAATTTATTTTGAATTTATGAGCCGTTTTATAAATGTAAAACCTGCTGTTCTAGTGAAATTCTAAAATTTCTAGGTGTTGGAATTTTTTTTTTTTTTTTGCGGGCTGCGTGGGCAAGATTTTAATGAACAGTTTGTTCCTAGTGTATATATGGAATATATATTTTTATTGCTTTTTTTCATCCTGCAAAATAAACAGTATCTGTTTGATTGTTTTTTAGTAAATATACATTGAAAAAATTACCTAAAAAGTTTTTGTTTGAAGTATGAACCCAATTTTTTTCCACTTCAACACATTTCATGATCATAAATCCAGTTTCATTTAACATCCTTATGTATTCTTCCCTTGTGTCAATTAGTGGATCATACATAGCATCCCAGGCTTCCAAATTCTACAATTGGATAAAACTTTAGCCAGTTAAATAATTAGTAAATACATTTAATTAGTTCGATCTATTGATTGCTATATTGTGGACTATAATATTTTCTAGCCAGTAAACAGAAACAAAAGTTCAGTATCTTTACTTCCATACAAAGTGCCATTTAAGGTCATTACTGAAAATTACTTTCTATTATTTAAGTAAATCTCAGCAGTATTAGAAGAATCACCATGCGAAATTTCGGCATCGTAGTTTTTCTACAGGTACAGTTTTTCTACAGGTTTTTCGAGGTAAAGTCAGTCGGTCAGTAGGTGGTATTTGGAATTTTGATGACCAAATTATGCTTTATTTTAAAATAAACATTTGATTGGATGGAAAAGCTGAAATATGTTTTGGAATACCTTAGGTATAAAACCAGATAGCCAAGGGGTACCTTTTGGAAAACCCACTTTCATTTTGGGGGGCTAGAAGACAGAGTGACTATGAATTTTCATTCAAACAGATGTGAATGACTTTGAGTAGTTAGTTACAAAGGAGCGACTTTATGTTTTTAGACCAGGGGTGCCCAACCCAGAGCAAGCTTGCTAGAACGTGGCACGCTGTGAGTTTTGAATTGGCACGTGATCGGCCAGTAGGTTTTTAAAATTTTTATTTTATGAATTATTTTCTACTACATTTTTTATTTAAGTATTTTGCATTTATTTATTGTAATATTTTTACGCAATATATTAACTGAATTTACACATTTTTTTAATATGTTTACTACCTGATTTCCATGATTGAAACAAAAGTAGAGTTAAAGTGAAATTAAAGTAATTTCCTTTAAAAAAACAAAATTAAGATTTTGCAATAATATCAATTTTCTTCTTCAGCTTTTCAACTTCCAGTTAATAGAAATTAACGATTAGCAGCATGGTACTCCTAACATACTGTTTCATTGCATAAATAATAGTTATTATCTGTTTTCATTATGTAAGTGAATTCTCAAAATTTACAAAAAGGGAAAAAATATTTTTTTAAATCAAGCGCCTATACTTAATAGAAATAATTAATGTGAAGGAGGCAGGATATAGGGGGGGGGGGGGTATAGTCATGGCACGCCTCAATATGGGGAACCTTTTACAGAAAGAACTAGAATCTTTCAAAAGTCAGTAATTTTTTCTCTTTCTTCTTTCCGATTATTATTCTTTTCTAGATTATGTGGCCTAACACTTTTTGTCACCTATCTACGAAGAATACGTTGCGAGGTTTCTTTACCTCAAGGTTAGCTTAACCTATCGAATTTATTAGCTTATCCCGTTTTTTTTTTAATTTTTTACGTTACCTTACATTAAATGCCTTTCAAATAATACTTATTATTAGAAATATGTTCAGATATATTTGGAAAAGGCCTCTTTCTAACTTTTCTTTCTAGCAGAATGGGTACCCAACATTGCTGCTATGCGCTTTAAGTTCTGCAAAATACTTAAAGTTTGGATTACTTTTGGAAGTATTTTAATTATTGCAGTTTCCATCCCTCCAGACCCGTTAAAAATCACCTCATAAAATAGCACTTATTACACAAACACATGTATTCGACCCCGTTACCGGTTTGTGACACTTATGCATAATAAGGAGTAGTGAATTTGATTTCATAAATCGCGAAATTTCTCGGGGTCCTTGTAAATAAGATCTACGCATGCGTAGAGCATTCATTTAATGGAAATATTCAAGATGCTGAGTAGATAATTTATACCAACGATGAAGAGTATTGAGGGAAAAGTTTTCCAATAAACAGCCAGTGCACCTGACCCAAAAAGTACTCAAATCTAAAGTAATTTGTATAGAATAAAAAAAAATCCATTGACGCTAATATTACTCAGATAATTAATAATTGAATCCATTGTTCTAGCTGGAGAAATGGAAGTTTACTTCAAGGTCCCATGTAATTTTGAGTAGGGTACTAATTAAAGACAGCCTAAATATAAATGGATAGAAGACCGCTTTCATTAGCTCCATAAACCATTCAAGAATAGTTACAATAAACCATTGCACTGTCACATCATAATCACAACTTTAACTATAGTATTTCTGTGTTGTTTTTTTTCTACTTGCTGTCCCGACATTGCTAAAAATCGAAACGGTTTCTCAGTTGTAATGAAATCCTTCATTGTCTGATACACTTGACCTGAATTTATTTAACATCATTTTATTTTTTCTTATCTCTTTCTGCTTAGATATGATATTGCAAAATGAGTTTAAAAAAGAAATAACCGAAATCGGTCAAATTTCCAACTATTTGTTGAAGCTCGTCGAATATTTTCTAGGCAAACCCTTCGAAACTTACCCATGAAGTCTCCGCATGTATATTTAGCAATACAAATATTTGAAAGCTACACCTTCATATTATGCAACGGCTATATCAACCACTATGCAAAGTTATGACTCTAATTATACGTACATACGTCTAGAAAAATAATATTTTAATGCGTTTCACCTTCGATCAAAAGCTACTGTAATATGCATTAATTACACTTTAACGCGCTATCAGAAGTGATTTAGGAGCCTAATGAAAGGTTTCCTCTTAAAACTGGTTTTAGGTAACGACATTGAAACCACGCGGGTGCGTCATTCAATGATTAGAGTGACGGCACTCCATCGCTGCAGCAGCGTATGCCTATACTTTATAAAATCCTTCTAGATAAACTTTTTTTAATAAAGAGATTTTTTTAATTCTGCGTTGTGAAAAAACATTCAAGTCTCCTCAATCAAGAAATTGACGTTTTTAGTTCATAAATTTCAAAATAATTGTCTGGTAATTATTTGATTCTTAACTTATTTTTTTTTAAACTAGCGTGTGATTTCTTAATTATTACTCAAAGTTATTAGTTTTGATTGACAATGGTACAAAATGAAAAACAATATTTGTTGCTGCATTAACTTACAGGACATGACCTAAACTCAACTTCTCGAATGGTAAAGTAACCATGTGTGAATCTGCAATATCCTAATCTAAAGTGAGCAACTGCTACTTATTCTTGACTGTAGTCACGGGTAGATAGATGTACTCCATTGGTTTGAACTCTCTCTTGGTGTACTTAGTGGCTTGTGTGGGCTCTCATCCCACATCGAAAGCTCTCACTTCTTGCAATGGGCGTTCAAGTTCTGACGAAGTAATTACATCTGTACTTCGTCCTGGGAGTTATAATGTTTCTCTGGCAGCTCTACAAATTATTTAATTTCCCGTGATCCGTATATGCCCGGGGGCCGATATGAAATGGACTGTCTTTTGTATTTCTGTTAACTTTAACGTTGTATTTCTGTTACGTACTCTTGAATTCGTTGAATGAATGGGTGGCCTAAATACGTGAAACTCACTCCTTTTATTATTTTAACATGGAATACATGTAGCAATTACAATTCTTAAAACATGCCTACGCGATATGGGGCATTTAGTAAATAAATAATTACTTTTTGATCCTGAAGAGTTGATTTTCGTAAGGATATTCAGCCCATGGGAAATTACTGAAAGCATACACTTATTGTAGATGTATTTATACCTTAGTATAACGGTGCCATTTCTTGTTCTGCTGAAGACTTCTGAACAGCACCAAGCATGGATGTGAATTAGTCAGCATTAATACTATGTATCCGGGATTTTTCAATAGTGTGAACATGTTTTTTATCGACTGTCTGAAATGAAAACAATTGAATTTGAATATAAAAATGTTTTTTATACAGGTTTCATAACGGTATGATGAAAAGTATGATGAACGCTTACGTTTGATTTTTAACCCAGTGCAAACAATAGAATGAAAATATCTTGTCATAGGCTTCTTCCTCCCAATTCTTAAAAATGTTTTCATTGCTAATGTCCATTTTTTTGAAAGAGATCTGAACATTTTCGTATTGTGCCTTCGCGAATTCCACCATCGCTTGAGAAATGTCACAGCCGACCTAAACATTATGCAAAATATAAATACCTTTAGTTTAACAATCGTTTTATTATTATTGCTATGAGTTATGATCCCTCACAAGAGTGTACCCCTCTGAAAGAGAAGGGGTGAGACATTTCTTCGTCACATCTCCTGGACCACATCCAACGTCGAGTATCTTCTCCCCCGCTGACCATGGCAGCAGATCTTTTACTTCATTTAAAAATTCTTCCGCATCACGATTAGCTATCCTATTTCCGACGTACAATTTTGGATTATCCATTTTACGATTCCCTGAAAATGAAATTGAAAATTAGCACTACAGTTTCAGGTTGAGGAACCGTGCCACGCCACCTTTTTATTATATCAAAGATCAATTGAACCATGACAACAAAATTCTTTATTTAAATAAATACTTCTCGTTCCTTCCTCGACGTTATTTGTGTAAAAATGAACTCAACAGCTCTAACCTCTTAGCTTTCAACTAGGTTAAAAACTAAAATTCCTACAACAATAACGTCAAACGGACAAACTTAATTATTGATAGTCAAGGAAGTAAATAATAATCGTAATTATTAAAACCTATGTTTAAAACAGTTTAAAAGTGCACAACCACAACTGACCATAAAATTTAATTAATAAGATAATAAAACAACCTCGACTGTATGTTTAATAAAAACAGAAATTAAGCAACATATTAACCTTCACAATATAACTAATGAGCTAAAATTTTAAAATGGTATAACTTAAGGAACAAGACGGTTTATGCAGGTTATAATGTGTTTTTTTTTTTTCAAATTCAACTGACTACTATCAACGGTAAATTTAGGAGGTATGAATTTCGTTAGTCCCCTTTATTATATTTGGTTTGGGTGGCAATTATTGTACCCGCTGGTTCTTTTTATATGGTTTCTATGTGTAATCATCATGGGTGTCTTGTTTAATTATTGTGTTTTTATCTTTCGTTCAGCAGACTTGTAAGCTGTTTCTGTCTTAACCTTAACCTGCTATATGTGAACTTGAATGATTAATTGGTCGATGTTCGAAATATATATACGATACCTAAATTGTATTTTAATGTCGCGATTAATGTATTTTTGTGGGATGTTGTGCCCAGACATCAAGTACAATAGAGGACTCAACAAACTACCCTGTGAGTTTCCTGCTTCGATTATTATAGAGACAAGACATGCAAGCAGCACCCACAATACCCTTAACAAACTAGCACAAACTCGAAACTCAGTTAGATAGATGATATACTGTACTTAAACAATTATTTTTTTGCAGTGAGTCCACCTTCTCAACACTTAACGTAAATATTTGCATTAGCAAAGTAATTGACTTATCAAAAATCACGCAAAAACCAATATAAATTTAAGATAATAATTCAAGTCCCGCAAGGTTTAATTTTTGTTTCACTAGCTCTTTCGGCTGCTGCACTGTCATTACTAAATGCTGCAAAAACTTTCGGGCGTAAATTTTATTCGCGTAAAAAGCAACAAAAGTTCACACAATATTAAGTATATGATTATTTTGCTATATTAAAATAATACAATTAGATCAAAATAGAAGATAGTTCAAAACAAATAAATAGTTATTTATTTAACTATTAATTATTCCTCGTCCTCACTTAACACTATCACAGTTATTACGTGATTTATATATAGGCGGTGTATGTGTCCTTAACCTGCTGAGCTGGACGGGGCTGGCTGGTGACAGGAATTGTGAATAAGTGCTAGTACTGCTAATGTATATATAATATAACCAATTATATTACGATGAAGAATTGAACTTCGATCTCCCCCTCCCCTGATTTGATTCACGTAAAAAGAAACAAAGAAAGGCATAGGGCATCAAAGGAATGAAAGTTGACTCATATATTTCATATTTAGTACACTTGTTGGCCCGAAGGATTGGCATAATGAGCCAAAATCATAACAAGCCACGTTTAATTAATTTCAAACATCACAAGGACATAATGACCCTAAATGATGCCTGCCCTTGCAAAAATGTATAAGGTAAATTAGAGCTTGACCTTGATAATTTGACCTTTAAAAACCAGTTTACTGGCTATATTATTTAATACCATTGAAGGAATTAAATTTTTTAAAATTTCATTTTTCGCGACTACATGTTTCTATCGGACTAATTTTCTACTCAGACATTGGTATATGAAATATGAAAAGTAAAATTTCCACAGTGAAATTAACAATGTAGAGAGTGGTAGCAAGAAACCAAAGAATAATTTACATGAATTTGTATAAATATAATACGGTTGAGAAAACCGGAACTTGGTACGTTCCCTAAAGCAAAAACCGTCGAGGATCATGTGGTAATAGAACCAGGACATTCGCAGATAGAAACCAGAGTCCTGACTATTAAACTACGGGGAAGGCCAAATAAAAAAATGGCTTATACAACCCAAATCCAAACGAATTTATCTTAACTATTTATATAATACTCTCATCATTACCTTAATAGAACATTTTGGAACGTCCATAGCTGTCCTTAAATGCCATAAAATGTAGACAGATACATCAATGTTTCATAATTAAGCCTAAAGGATTTACAATTAGCTTCATTCAAAAGAAAAAGAAACTATATATCAGATTTCTGAAGGCTTATATTATTAGAAATCCTTGCTTTAAAAAAATTATAGACAAGGCTGATAATGAATATGAATAAAATCATCGGTGATTGGGAAAAACAGTTAATATGAATATTCAAAATGAACATATATATATCGTGGGTGGACAAATACTTTCTTAGTTTGTGTGTTGATATATTAATAAACAGCACTTCCCACGAAATTTTATATTTATTATATCCACACAAGCGCTTTCGGCAGTCCCGGTGCCATTTTTAAGTGCAACAAGTATGGTGGTAATAATTTCTCTACTTATACAGTAATAAGATAATAATGAAAGTAGCTTCGCTTACCTCCGGCGTGACTCCAACTTCAGTCTTCGGTTGGCAGCGGCACTGGGAATCTCAATGGCGTTCAAGTGGCTTCTAATTTTCCTCCTCCCACCTCCCGTCTTGCCCTGTGTCTTTTTGTCGGTCCATATGTAAATCGATCAAAACAAGGTATCCCGTCAAGTGTGCCATAACACTCAATCTTACCCCGTCGTAAGTTTTATTAAATTATTTTTTTCAATACGCACACATTCACACATTCAAAAGCAGTTTCTCTAACACGCCCCACATTGATGGATAATTTACACGGTATTTTTTTTTGTACACTAAGACACCATTTATTAGCAAGTCAATATCTTTAATTTTATATCCTAATCAATAAGCAAGGAGACTAATAATTAAACTAAATGAAAAATAAAACAACCAAATTAGATATTATTATGCAGGGTGGCGAGATCTTTAAAGTACCTTTCGATCGATTGCGATATTTTTTTTTTATTACCGAAAAATTAATCAATTGTGACAGGTTTTGTTTTTAACACCATTGGGGCATTAAATGGAACATTTCATATTCATTCAAAATATCCCTTCTAGGTTGAACCTAGGTTTCGCTATTGTTGCGGATGTGATTCGACAGTTTTGATGGTTTTGTGCAAAAAAAGGCTTTTGATGACATTTTACTAGAATAGCAGTTATTTAAAGATACGATTCTGGACACGACTCAACAGGTGGTTTGTAGTAAATTTTCAACTTAGGAATCTTCAGGAAATCGTTTAGAAATTGAATCTTCGATTATTGCAAGGTTCTCAAGAAATATATGTAGAACCTCTATTAATTAATAAACCAGGACATACGGAATAGAGCTACGGGAGACATAAAAAAAGTCGAACATTAAGCGTATCCAATCTTTTTGGCTAAAAAGACTTCGAAGGACATCCCATCTCTCAACACAAAATAAACTACTTATTTACAAAGTTATACTTAAGCCAATCTGGACAAACGGAATAGCTCTATTGGAGACAGCAAAAAAGTCGAACACCAAGCGTATCCAATCTTTCAATCAAAAGCCCTGAGTACAATAGTAAATGCCCCCTATTACGTCAACTATAAATGCCTTCCTATTACGTCCTATATATACCTTACATTCTTGAACTCATCCCTTCCAAGTTCACGAAATTCCATAGTAATCTATCCAACCACCCAATCTCCTAGCACAGCTATTGCACTCCACTGCTTATCCCTATAATCCTCCTCGGAGACTACAACGACAGTGGCATCGTGACCTGCTATAAATTCGTAACAGTGGGAGTCCTGGCAATGGCCAGTTACTCCAATCATTTCCTGAGTGTCTGTGTCTCTCGGGCTCTTGGTCAGCATCCACCGGCTCGAATCCGGTGACGCGGCTGATGGAGCGTGGGGGACATCCCAAGACTCCGCTTCTTCTTTCGTATGTGAGAGGGGTGACAAACATGTGGATTGGGAGGTCTCTCGGCTGTTTATAAATACCGTATGAATGAGCGTGTGAATGCTAACAAATCACTCGACCGTTGTAAAACTAGAGTAGAGGAAAATCAAACTAGGAATGGAGAAAAGGTAAAGAGAAGATAAAGACAAATACGTCTACTCGCCTTTTAACAGGAGAAAGAACACCCATCTCGTTATTTCCAGTAGGCTCAGCGAACCTGATCGATTTATTATCTCGCCGACTCGGCATTTCTCTTCCCACCACTCAATGGCTCCGATCTAACGTTTGAGTTAAAATATCAGTTTTTTTGTTTTTTTAACTTACATATATTTTACTGAGTGGATGGATTTGTTAAAAGTTTTACCATGGTTCAATGAAAGACAGATGATAGGTTTTCATAAAATTTATTAATGTACAACGTTTCAACATACTTATACATAGTATGGACATATTGGAGAACTGAATCTTTACAATAATAAATTTTATAGAAATCTTATATCACTCTTTTACCAAATCTGCGCCTGCATTCCAAAAAATTCATCCATTCAGGTATATATTCGGGGCTAACAATTGTATCCAGTGTATTCGTTACACTTAGTTAGCGCTGAACACTAACCCCTGAAGAACAATCACAGAATTACAAAATGAATGCTTTCATGAGCTCCAGCTTTGTGCAAGAAATGGTAAGCAATATTGCCCTAATTAAGTCCCTTATACTCAACAGAAATTCTTCAAATTGTTCAGTGTGAACTCAGCGAGGTTCAAATATAAGTCAAGTTCGTTTATCAGCAAGTCCAAGGTCATGACTTGACCGGTGACTTTTTTCTTGGCACTATTATACTCTGCGTAATCCGTTGTTGTATTGAATCTACCTTAAGAGCCCCAACAATAATCGAACTCAAGAAATAAATCAGATCAGGTCACTCGCTCATGACCTGTGACGATGAAAACTGACATCACTTTTAAACTATATGAGAACAAACAAACTTGTCCAGAAATGATGAACTCAAAAAAAAAGGTTAAGGAAACTATTCATACCCGTGATCATATCCACAACATGGGTTTATTCACCTGGTACAATAGAAATATTTCCACTAAAAAATATGTGTCTAAAATAAATTGTTGTCAGATGACCGTCACAATGTTCTAACTATCATCTCTATCTACAAACATCGGCCGATATTCCAACACGACACACAGTTGTAGTTAGTTGTAGTCACTTTTCAATATCTTATACTATTAATGATATTCACTTTTTTTTATGGCCCAAAATGTCTGTCGGGTCGTCCCCAAGAGGAGCGGACGCCCGACGCGGGCTAGGTTCTCTAAGACCCGGCAGCTGTCCGGCGAGCGTCAAGAAAGAGATAAAATGGGTGGTCCGGTGGTATTTGACCTTTGCTGGCGGCCTAGTCGGTGGCAGTTTTATTCGTATTGATCTGACTCCATAAGATCTTAGAATGTGTGCCCCGACAGTGCACTATGTTCAGTAGAAGAGGAATAGGGGAGGTATTATAGGTAGCTTATGTGGTATTGGAATGACCACGAATTCACACTCGTTATTTAAGGGTAGACGAAAACCGTCCGGATCCCAAAGGCGAGCGAGCCGGAGAGAGGCAGACTGGATCGCTGGAGGAGACGCTAGGTAAAGCTTGTAGGGCCCCAGTGGACCATCGTCCGCATGGAAGAGTTCTCTTCCAAGGAGGTGCTAGTTTTAGCGAGACGAATGCAGAGAACCCCACAAGGAAGGTGTTGGGTCTGACAACGCCGGACTAATACATAGCGAGGTTAGGAAAGAGAGATGCAGAGGTAGTTGAATAAGAAAGCCATGGTTTGAGTGGAGCAGCAAGCGCCAGTGCAGAGAGAGAGCAGTGTTCTTAAAGGTGCCGGGTTCCAAGAGTCTGATAAAAAAGCCCCAAATCTGAGCCTTATATAGGCAGGTCCTGAGCCTCACCCGCGCCCCTAGCGGGCTTAAGTTGTTTCATCCACTAGTTTCCCCCTCTCTTAACTGACACTTACGTTTTTATTATTAAAATATGGAAATATGGAAAGGGGAACTTCTATTTATTCTTGGTGAAGAAGTTGACTAAATTGTCACTACAGTATATTTCAAATATTTGATAAAATAGAAAATTTGGTAAGAATAATTGTTTAAATAAAACTACGTAGGACATGCAATCAATATGTCTATACCTTACAGTCAAACAAACATCCATACCTCATACTGTAACAATAACTTGACAAGTTATATGTGAAGTAACCGTTATTGCAGGTGAAGAAAATCATTATTTTTAGATATCCCCCGAAACGGTTACTGAATTTCGAGAGCTGTGAAGAAAAAACAAACGTAAAAGAAACAACAACTTTAATAATAATATAAATCGGATTAATAACTTAGTAATTATTTATGAGTAACCAGGCTCCGTCCATTTCCACGATTGCCCTTCGGAATCTCAATTAAAAAATAATCTGAACTTGGTGCAAACCTAGTTAGCAGTAGGAGGGAAGAAATGAAGACACTAATGAAGTGGAGTGGATGGATTCAGCGCTAATCGGCTTAGCCAAGGCTCAAGAGGTAGTCGGCTACGGAGTAGCGTTAAATCTTATCGGGTATTCTTCCTAATCCGAACCAAGTTCAAAGTCCTGTAATCAGATTACAGTGTAGCCGGGGCTATTTCTGCCGCTTCCCATTCTCTATTTCGCTGTAATCAAGTCGTTTTGTTTAGTAAAAGCTGCTTCTGTTGGGGGTGGAGGGGGTGTTGGACATATCGTGCTTACTCATGATATAAGGATCATCAGCCTCTGAATTTTTAGGGTTCTTTAGGGAACCGCTGTTTTCAGTTGTGTGTCTGCCTGACTGTTATAGTTTGTAAATAGAAGTCATTGGAATAGTCAAATTGTAAATATGGTATGAATGAAAACATTTTTCACAATTACTTATTGCACAATGAGGCAGATTGTAATTTTATCATAATAAAGTTGTAATGAGATTAGAATAGTTTTTGCACACTCACCCTATTTGACTCCATTACCTTTTCTTTTTTTGAGGGTATGCCTATCACAAGGGTCATATCCACTTTAATACGTGGAGTTCCTCGTCAATTGATATCAAGTTAATTTTTAGTATTAAGTAATTAGTTCCGTCAATATTATCAGAACACTTCATCATATATGAATATATTCAGTACTAAAAATGATTAAAGGTGGTTTAATAGTCGGTATAATAATAACAAACTGGCTAGCCTTCGCCTGCACTATTTTCTCCAAAGCTGGTAACTAAGATTGACATAGTGTAGACAAATGGAATGTAAATATAAATCCAAAATTTCTGCTTCGTTTTCGTGGCATTTTTGCGGGGAAGTTAAAACAAACACGCACGTCTCACAACTGCTGACTTCCACCCAACTAACTCTGCGCCTCAGGCCGGCCCTGCTGTACGGGGCACCGCTGTTGGGTCTTTTTGGAAATAGGGACCCCTAATTGTTTTTAATCATTTCTCTAGTCTATTATCTGTAAATTAAAGGTTCGGGGAAACTATTAAGTAAAAGATGTTTTAGTGTTTGAACATATTTATTCTGTTGGCCAAAAATTAACTTTTAATATTTAATGTCATTTATTAATTGATTGAACAAATTATTACCACTATTTCTGTTGCGCCATAAAAATTCACACAAATATGAGTCTATCAAACTTCTTCTGTAATTATAATTGTTCTTTTTTGTTTCTTGCCTTTGCGTGTGCCCATAACGATTCAATTCGTTGTGTATGACTACCTGTGATGGGATTTTTTGAATGACTCACAGTACAATGATGGTAATTCATTGCTGGTATGTTAATAATGTGAGTGTAGGTGCCCCCTATGTCAGTATAATGGTTGTACCGGGGTGAATACAATCTGATATTGTGTTCAGTAGTATTTCCAATATACGGTCTGGCACGCAATACATGAAGCATTGCTTTCCTTCCCGACAAACACCTCCGAAGACCCATTGATTAGGATAAATTCTACCAACGTGATGTTTGCGCTGAGAAAATCTCGATTCGTCCATCTCAACTGTTTTCCCTGGCCCTCCAATCTTTCTGAATTTCTTTAATAAGTGATCTGCGCAAACTTCTCGAAGCTTATTTTTCCAATCTGTAATTGTATCGGTTGCTAATCCTAGTTCCTCTTCATAAAATTTAGTAGATGTATATTCTTTTGTTCAGCAGTATAGCAAACTAACAAATTTATTAAATGGCAAATTACTGCTTTCCAAAAATGTTCCTTTCCTCAACCCAAAGGTTTCTTTGCAACCTCTCACGTTGCATCTCCATCTATCCTTTTTGCCTAGAAAACGATTCATTTGATGGCCATGAGAACACATTCTTTCACAATGCAATACCCCCTTAGATTGAAGGGGTGAACAAAACCACTTTTTCCTTTGTATCTACATCAACTGCTAAATCAAATACGGTATAATGTTTCCGTTCAGGATCACAAAACTTAACTGGAACATTATCAGGTACCAAGGTTCACTAAAACCGGTCAAAGTAAACATAAATATAGAAAAAGTCATTACAGGAAAGGTCAAAGGTGGCAAAATAACCAAAACAATACTAGAAATCAGTGGGGTCCCTGTTCCAAAAATGCCCCCCCTTTTTGTCAAATGACTGAAGCGACTCCAACAATTTCATAACACTCGTGACACTCATGAAAGTGGTCTGACATACTTATTTCCAACAGTAGAGGAACAGTGAACTCCACGAATATTTTTAATTGCCTACGGTGGATGAATACATTCACCAAAGACATATCAAATTCTTTGATTTGCTGCATTACATCTCCAACCCCGCGTTAAACACGATTACCCCCCCCCCCCTCTGTTTCCCCACAGATGGAAGAAGACAGTCGAGGAGGGAACGCTCTAGGATAAGTTAGTTTTAGGTCCTGTTATGTAGTCCGAAGGTCAGCTCCATCACCTTTTACATTATATGATTTCCAACAATAAAAAGATAGATGTTAGGTTAATAATAACTGCTTACAATCATAGCATGCAGTACAAGAGCCAGCAACAACTCATTATATTATATTATATGTAATAGAATAATATATGTATTATATTATTGTATTTACTTAATTTTTAAAAAGATTATACTTAGAGGTTTATACTTTTAACTTTTTTCCTCTTAGATCATTTAATTTATGAAATACTTGATAATGGTGGTATTGCCACCAAAAGTGCTTGTGGTATTGTAAAACAAATTGTGTGCCGGGGGTGCCACTAGGGGAGTGTCTAATCACTCTAGCCCTGGTGACAAGTGCGGATTGTTGTAGTTTATAACATGGACCAGGTTCCATGTCGGCGTTAATATCTGACTCCATTTTATTGATAGGGATGTGTCCCGACAATACACTGTGTTCAGGAGAGAGGTTCAGAGGTTTCATAAAGAATAAGACCAGTTTTCAGAGTTCGAGCGGGAGATCGGCAGCGTAACAGGTCAAGGCGCAGAGGGTCTGCAAGGCGGCTGAGAAATAGGGTGACGGGCTCAGCGGCGCTGAAGAGAGAGTATGCTGACGAGGAGTCTAAGTGTCTGTCTTACAGGGCCAAGCGGCCCTGGCGTAAAGCGACCGAGTAGTGCGGCTGAGGAGATGAAGAGACTGGGAAAGAGTGTCTCTACAGGGCAAAACTCCCTGATTTAAATATAATTTCCCCTTCCTAGTGGAAGGCGGAGTCGGCTGAAAGGGGGTATGTTTTATGATGCCCAGGTGGCCAATCACCCTTAAGTTATTGACTATTGGTCTAAAAGGGTGTGTTTTATAGCTGCTAGGGACTCACTTACTTAGGTTTTATGACCGCCGGAAGGTGACCAAAGGTCTACCGGTTCTTGTTTTATGGGGCAGATGGCCACACTGGACATCGTCGTGCTAACGGATACGAGAATTGTGTACCACAACGTAAGGCTACAGGGCTACTCTGTTATCATCGAACGGACCGATGGCGACGGTGGTGTTCTGGTGGCCATATGACACGGCATCACATGGATGAAAGTGGCTGCGCCACTGACTATATTTGATGTCAGGCTCCATCACTTAACGGTGAAGATAAACCTAGGTACACCCATTTATCTCACCGCCATGTATAAGAGAACGAGGGCGTCTCTCCAAGAGTCCTCATCCCTTCTTAGAGAGTGCGCTAAGAAAAACAATCACTGGATTAAGGAAACTCATTAAAAAATCTTCGTGTGCATTACTAAAAATTTATCAAACACCCGGCTTGTTTTTATGAGCGTCGCAGAAATTAAAATCACAATCGTAACTACAAGATTCTGATTTTAAAAAAGTTAATCCTTCAGTGCTTAGATTTGCAATAAAGATAAGAATTGCAATTCAAAATAATTTTTATTACTGATCTTTAGGGACCAATAATGTTGGATTTAATCTAAACTGGGTTGATTACTGATTTTATTCATGAAAAACCTAGATTTTTTATTGTTTCCTATAGCTTCGGTAAGATGCAGAAGCCATACATCATTCAAGTTCAGGATCGAGTCCAGCTGATGGAATATCAGATTAAACTCAGGTCTTTGTCCACACATCAATCAGTTCGACAATCGCGCTATTAATCTAATCAAACTAATATTTAACTTGTAAGATTATTTCAATTGATGATTAGAATTATCTATCTTTCCAGCAATTCAAGCCTAGGTGAATACCACGACTTAGCTACATCAACCACTAATGTTTGCTTGAGAAAGATTCATAAGTTTTCCAGCTCAATCTGTATCTCCTAATATAAACTAATGACTTTTTGTCAAAACTAAAAATATTTATTTTTGTTTTTAGTGCGACCCAGGAGCCGGGCTTGACGCCTTTTTCCATGCCTTATACACCAGAAAGGAGAAGATCATGGTGCTACTGGGCAGTGGGTGCTCTGACGTGACCGAATCCCTCGCCAAAGTCGTTCCATATTGGAACATGATACAGGTGAGTCAAGTTTTGTATAGAACCAATAATTACATTATATGAGAAAAAAAGAGTTAAACAACTCCGCTATTGGGACACTTGGATTTTCAATAAGATTAGAAAAATAATTTCCATATCTTCTTTAGTCAAGTAAGCAATCAACTTTTTTAAATTCTTAATAACCTGCTGGAATGAAAAGTTCAAACATTAAAGCAACCCTCATAATACAATACAATAATTATTATCTTATGGAATAATCATTCACGAATTTAAAAAACAATATAAATAAATTGCTGAAGAACTGTTGTGCTTACCTTTCTCCAAAGGTATAAATTACCGTGATGACTCCAAGATCACCTGAGGTACACTGACGAAACATTCCTCCTATTTTTTTGGTAATGCCGAAGGAGTGGGAGGGGTGGACCCCTTCGATAACCGGTTAGTGTCGGGCACTTGTATGAGGTAGCTGAGTGTGGTGGTTTGCAGTTTTGGATATGTGCTTCTACGTCGTTATGTGCCCCTCTGGGCTTTATCAAAGATATTAAGGAAAATGATCTGTGTGCATGTATTATACAATTCAAATTATATATGTATACTCTATCATTCATCAAATAATGTAATAAAGTACAATCCCAGTAGTTCGTAAATCCCTAAACTAGTGATCCTTTGGAAAAATCGCGATTATTTGTTTAAAAAAATAGTGCTTATCCGTCCCCTCGGTAATTCTTAATTATTTTCGTACTCAAGACCACTTAAAAGTCTTATAATTTGTAATTCTCTGTTGGCAATTGTAGCGTACCGTGTATTCGAAAAAAAAACCTTCTTCCCACACATCTCTTAATCACGTTTGTTTATATATTTTCTGCTTACATTAGATTTGATATCCACAAGCCTCTAAGGGGCACCCATCAATGCTATCCGACTAACTAAGACTGCACTACATGCCTAGAGTACTCTAGGCCCAGCCACCAGTGGACTCTCACCACTGTACCGCAACAACCAACCTCTACCGAGGCTTCCCACACTCCTTAATTCTATCACACCACCTTCAACAGGTACTCCTAGTACAAGGATCCGCTCAATCCAAATATTCATTATTTTTCCCTCATCCCTAATCTTTTAAGTAGAGAGCTTAGGGAAAAAAAAATAAAAATAAAAAAAAATAAAGATTTGATATCCTTTATTTTTACTTCACTTCAGTTTGGTTTCACCACGAGTTCACAGGGTACCCACAAGTGTCTGTCCATTTTTGAAAAAAAGGAAATTATAAAAGCTATTGACGATGGTGAGAAAAAATTCGATGCTGACAAACGCTTTAACATTCTTCCGTCTACACTGACGATTTTAAAGAAGAAGGAGATCATTACTGGAGTATCTTCAAGCAGTAAAATTAAATGGCAAAACAACCAAAAACTTGAACGATCAGCGACATTTATGACCAGAAATGATGTAAATGACGATGTTTTCTCTACTATTGTGACCCAATTGATCAGGGGTGCCAACCATACCTCCGTGAGAAAAATATAACCGATATCTTTTCCACTTGAGGTATTCTTTATATCAAGAATAACTAAGTACATAGATATTTGAGTTTTTTGTTTTGTATTTTGTATTGTACATATTTACAATATTTCTTATCTCAATAATTCGTAAATCCCTCGGACCCTTGGCATTACGAATTATCGGCATTGTACTGTACGAGGGTGGTCTGAAAAGTTTCCGACCTAACAAAGCTTTTATTTCACTAGCATTTATTTATTTTATTATCATCTTCATGTTGAGGTCGGAAACTTATACCTATGAAATATAAAGTCCATTTTCGGTAAGTCGAATTTGATGTAGCTAATATCAATTCATTTTACCTTATATACTTGAAGGGAATACCTGGTTGTGAAATAATAACTGCATAGTGTTTAACTGTTAACGATGGTCATTTCCACTACCGCAGACAGTTAGTTACTCGTGGCACTGGGGTGGTGCTATGTCCAAACGCCCTTAAGCCTCCAGGCGTTAGTTACTTTATGTCTTCTGTTTGTTGGTCTACAAACCATCCTGGAACCGAATGTATCCTACCACTAGAACCCTTCCTGCTAACACACTAACTGGACGAAGCCTGCCCAACCTAAATTGTTTCACGGGTCGCTTAGATGACGCTTAACATTACACCAAGCCTCATTCTAGGTAAACATGCTTTTAAAAAATGTAATACAAATACAAAATGAATACTATGATTAAGTCTCGAGCCATACTTAATGAGATATTTGTTTATCCTTTACTTCGCTTAATTTTCGTAAATCTATATTTATGTCCGACGTAGCACATCTTAGCTGGTTTTCTAAATTGGCAACAATTAATGAAGCACTAATACTCTTTGCAAATTTCCTCTTCGAAAAAAATGTTTCATTAACATATGTGGATCCTAAAGCACTTACAACTCGTTTTGCAAAATAGCTCTCAGATGTAACGAAAGTATTGTAAAAATTAATTTTTCATATGGACGCAACAAATTTGTTTCATTTGATTTCACTCAATTACCTCCATTTGTAGATTTTCAAGAACACTGTTCAAGTCAACATGAAATGGGAATAAAAATATTTCTGACATTTTGTCATATTTTGCTAATTCTGAGGAACAACTATCAAATGCAGTTATAAGTTTCTTTATTTTTTAACCATTTCCCAGAAAATTATTTGGTTTACTTTCTTGGGAAGTTATTTAACAGTCAAAAATGTTGAGCATTATTATTTCTATGTTTGCAATAATTTCTTATTAAAGGCTTTGTTGTAATTAAAAGCATCTACTTTTAAATTACCTTGCCCTTGCAAGTCATTATTTACCTGATTAAGTTTTTCAGTAATATCCACTAAAAAACATAGGTACAATACCAATCATCATCGCTTAATTTAGGAACAGATTCTTGTTTCTCGTTCGTAATCATATCTAATTCCTCCCGTAAATTAAAAAAATCTTTTTAAACATTTTCCACAACTTAGCCATTAACATTGGTAAAATGCACGATATCACCACATTCAGAAGACAATTGACTAAGGAAGGAATTCTTTGTATTCCCGATACTGAAGAGCATGTGAACAAATGTAATTTACTATCTATATAACTACGTTCATTACGGGATTCAGGGATAATACTCAAGGACATAAATATTGTTGATGTATGATACAGTGAATAATAAAAATATCATTGGCTTTAATGCCTCTGCAATCTATATCCATAATTAAAGCTCTCTGAATTTTACCTACCAAAGCAGGTGCTTCATCTGTTGTTAATCCGTGAATCTTTTTCCTACCGATCATTATATTTCCTGTTTCCATTAACAACTTTTCATTTCTTTAAATTCATCCTGAAATAAAAACGTTTAATGAAAAATTGCAAATATTCGTAAATTGGTATGTTCCAAATATTGGTAATATTATATAATATAAGTAAACTTAGTACCTACTCTTTTTTTCTAATGATGTATAATAATTATATAAAAATACTAATATTTTATAACTTTTTTAAACTTAATACAAATAGTGGTCACTTGACACTTAAAATTTATAATTACTTTTATTAATTTAACATTTTATTAAATTCTTACTAATTTTACTTGGAGTTTTTGCGCATGCGCTACTATTTACAACAGCTTTCTACTTCGCTCGTACTTCACATACTGTTTACTACCGCTTATAGGCCAGAGTCAGACATAGAATTGTTCTAGCAGGCAATTTATGTGACCAGCTCACGAGGGAGCCCACAGGAGGTGAGTGAATCACTTGTTACATTTGTGTTTAGTGCAACAAGTGATATCGGACAGAGAGAGGTCGGCCATTTTGGACGCTATACCTTTAGCCCTACACGGATCGGAGATAACATCAAGTGATCGGCTCTCTGGGCCAAACGCTCTGTTGGCTCAGAGCCAAGACCCGGTGTCTCGCCGCTTGTAGTTGTGAGATCGAATCTCACCGGTGCTACGTGTCTAATTTATTAGCAAAACCGTTGTTATGATAAAATGAGGTTTTATCAACAACTGATGTCACAAAATAAAAAAAAAGATCTAGGTCACTAGGTCCAACCCCGACACAATCGCCTGTAAAGCGAAAACCGAGACGTTCAAACAGGAACATACAAATAACCTCCTCTGCCGCTAGTTCCATGGAAGAGATACCTCCACAGGCCTGCACATCTAAAGAAGACACCGTCGAAGTTTCCCCTTTCTTCACGCCCAACACCTTTGAGGCGTTGAAAAATATTCAAACTGATGAAATGGACGTCAACAAAACGCCCACACAGCCCAAGCCACCAGCTATATTCGTGCGAAATATTAATAACTTTAAATTAATGTGTACCCAATTGAATAAAATTGTAGGTACAGGCAAATACACGTGCCTCAATCGGTCCCGGGACACAAAAGTTTCTCCGGACACTCCCGAAACATACCGAGCAATAGTTAAATACTTAGGAGAAACTAAGGCAGATTTCCACACCTACCAATTAAAGCAGGAACGATCACTCCGAGTGGTGATCAGAAATTTGCACCCAACCACACCAGCTGACGAAATAGAAGAAGAACTCTCAGCTCTCGGATACAAAGTTCGCCAAATAACAAACGTGTTGCGTGAGGATAGGCAACAGGATGAAAAAATAAAAACAGCATTACCACTGTTCTTTGTCGAACTCGAGAGGACACCTGGAATCGAGAAGATATACGACCTAACAAACCTGTACTACACAAGGGTACAGATTGAAAAACCGTATCCCAAACGCGATATCGTCCAGTGCCATAACTTTCAGGCATATGGGCACACAAAATCTTACTGCCACCACCCTCCCAGGTGTGTTAAGTGCAGTGGGCAGCACAAATCTGAATTGTGCAAAAAGCCCCTAAAATCACCTGCGGTATGCGTGCTTTGCCACCAAGGACATCCGGCCAACTACAAGGGCTGCGAGGCCTACAGAACACTAAATTCCAGTACAGAACAACGTCGTCAGCCAGAAGAGGAACAGCCAGTAACAAGAAGCGGCCCAGCCAGAAATTTGAGGCCTTCTGTCTCTTTCGCTGATGCCGTTCGCAACAGAGAGGAGTCACAGGCACCGCCCACTCCCTGTCCGCAAGATCACCTTTCCCAGCATTCCATTCATCCCGTTAACACTCAAGCTCAACCCCATCCTCAACCACACATCTTCCATATTCCTCAACCTTCAAGTTCTTCGGATCTCACCAGCCTATTAACCTCATTCCTTACAGAGTTCAGAAGCCTAATTACCCCTCTCATTTCACTTCTCACTAATCTTGTCTCCTACCTTATCCCCGTTAAACATAATCCATA
Source organism: Acanthosoma haemorrhoidale (assembly GCA_930367205.1). NCBI lineage: Eukaryota > Metazoa > Arthropoda > Insecta > Hemiptera > Acanthosomatidae > Acanthosoma > Acanthosoma haemorrhoidale. Next base: position 139,849,601 of record OV884011.1, read on the forward strand.
AGTGGATCGTTCCGACTCCTTATCCATTCTCCTTTGGAATGCTAATGGTGTTCGCACCCACACTAACGAACTGACAGCACTACACCACGACAAAAACATCGACGTGGTTCTTATTACTGAAACAAGACTTACGAGTAAACGACCATTTACCGTTCGACAGTACCAGACTTATCGAACTGATCACCCAGATGGAACAGCTCTTGCAGGTACCGCTGTCATTGTCCATAACTCTATATCCCACCACATAGTTCCTCTGGTAGCACATGATTTCCTTCAATCCACTGCAGTGTCAATCACGACCTTCACTTTTCCCCTTACACTAGCATCAGTGTACTGCCCTCCTAATAAATCCACTTCTGACTCCCAATTCATCTCCTTTCTAGACTCCATCGGACATCGTTTCCTTGTGGGTGGGGACTTTAATGCGAAGCACCAACACTGGGGGTCAAGATTCACAAATACACGAGGACGTGCTTTGCTGTCTGCACTCACACGGAAACACTATCCGTGTTTCACTCCACTATCACTCCTGACACAGCCACCTATTGGCCATCTGATCCCAACCGAAATCCTGATATCCTTAACTTCTTTTTTTACAATAGTTTAGGAACACTAAACTATTCACTCACGCGCCTTGATGATCTCTCCTCTGACCATAGTCCTTTATTATTAACCATTTCCCTAAGACCAATTCACAAACTGCCTCCTCCTTCATTTATTAGGGGCCCAGTTGACTGGGACCACTTCCGTCAGCTTCTTACAGAGTCCGTAAACCTCAAATTATCCCTGAAAACATCCCAAGACCTAGACGATGCAGTGCATTCTTTCACTACCCTGGTCCAGAGGTCGGCTTTAGAGGCATCGTCACCCCATCGTCACCCATCGTCACCCCATCGTCACCCATCGTCACCCAAAAATCCATAATCATAATCGTTTACCTCAGCATCTCAAAGATCTAATCCTATCCAAACGCCGCTCCAGAACAGTGTGGCAAAGATCCCGGCATCCTGCCGATCGCCGCTCGTACAATCAGTACTGCCGATTGGTAAAGCGGCGATTGGCATCTTTCCGTTCCGATTCTTTCAATTCCTACCTCTCCTCTCTGTCTACCAGGGATAACTCCTTGTGGAATGTAACCAAAAAAATCCTAAAGTATCAACCTGTTTCACATCCGCTCCGTCGTGATGATGGGTCCTGGGCGGCTTCGGATGGGGATAGGTCGGAGGAATTTGCTCTGCATCTTACCCATACTTTCACACCTCACCTTTCTCATCAAAGCCATACTCACAGCACAACTGTGGAAGATTTCCTCACTTCACCTATTTCTCTCTCTCTTCCACCAAAAGCCGTTAATCCCTCTGAGGTCAAATACCTTCTGAAAAATTTACCTTACCGAAAATCCCCTGGATATGATCTCCTTACTCCTCAAATTCTCAAACAACTTCCTCCTAAAGCCATAATCTTCCTAACCTATATATATAATTGCATTATCCGAACGACGCACTTTCCACTCCTCTGGAAACATTCCATTATTGTCCTATTCGCCAAACCTGGTAAACCACCCAATGACGCCTCATCTTACCGTCCAATTAGCCTACTCCCTATCCTCTCAAAAATATTTTAAAAACTCCTATTAAAACGCCTATCTCTAGTTATTGAATCCAAAAACCTTTATCCTACTCAGTTTGGTTTCCGCCAACGATATTCCACTGTTCAACAAGGCCTTCGCGTTGTCCATCACATCTCCTCAACCCTTGAATCCAAACAATATTGTAATACTGCCTTACTTGATATAGCTCAAGCTTTTGACAGGGTTTTGCACACAGGTTTGCTTACAAGCTCAAAAGATATTTACCACAGACTCTTTTCCTAATCCTACAGTCCTACCTTTCAAACCGCTTCTTCCAAGTCCACTGTGGTTTAGAATACTCTAACTACTATCCCATAAATGCAGGAGTTCCACTGGGCAGTGTCCTGGGCCCCATCCTCTATAACCTATACACCGCTGATGTCCCCTCTACTCCCAATACCTTCTTGGCCACATTTGCAGATGACACTGCAGTCTTGTCATCCCACGCAGACCCGGACATAGCATCCCATAACCTTCAAAAACTCCTTGACGTGATCGAGTATTGCTGCAATCAATGGCGGATCAAAGTTAATGAAGCAAAATGCTCCCACATTACCTTCACCCTTTGTCGCAAGACTTGTCCACTAGTTTATTTTAATTCTATTCCTCTCCCTGTATCCGAGACATTACGGTACTTAGGCTTCCATCTTGACAAACGACTGACCTGGAACCCACATACGAGACTAAAAAGACAAGAACTAAACAGACGCTTTGGACAACTGTACAGACTACTTCCAAGGACATCCCATCTCTCAATAGAAAATAAACTACTAATCTACAAAGTTATACTTAAACCAATCTGGACATACGGAATAGAGCTATGGGGGACAGCGAAAAAGTCGAACATCAAGCGTATCCAATCCTTTCAATCCAAAGTCCTAAGAACAATAGTAAATGCCCCTTATTATGTCAGCAACAAAACCCTTCATAACGATCTGAATATACCCTACATTCTAGAACTCATCCCTTCCAAGTTCCCCAAGAAATTCCACAGTAATCTATTCAACTACCCTAGCACAGTCATTGCACTGCGTCACTCATCCCTATAATCCTCCTCGGAGACTGAAACGGCAGTGGCCTCGTGACCTACTATAAACGCGTGACAGTGGGAGTCCTGGCAATGGCCAGTTTCTCCAATCATGTCCTATTGTATGAATGAGCGAGTGAATGATGCTGTAAATATAGTATGAATGAGATCATTTATCTGTATTATTATTGCCTTATAAAAGGCAGATTGTAATTATTGCACAATAAAGATTGTTATTAATAATAAAAAAAAAAATTTTACTTGGCCTCAAAATTTAAGCTATTTTCGGCTATACATTTTTTAACCGCCTGGAAAACCTCTTCTCCTTTAGTTCTGTCTTTTAAAAGTTAAATATTTAACATTACTTCTGTCACTTGGAATGACTCATTCACACCGTAAATAAATATCACAAGCTGAGATGTGTCTGAGTTATATGTACTTTCATCAAATACCAAACAATATGCTTTGAATTGATTCATTTTATCAAAATGAAGAGTTACTATTATTTCAACTGAAATGTCATCAATGCGACGTGATACAGTTTGTTGTGAAAGACTGATACTTGAAAATAATTTGCTTTTATAACTGCTTCCAAACAGCCCTTCACCAGCTCACCATCCAAAAATGGTTTCATTTTCTGTTCAATTAACATTGCTACAGAATAACTTGCTTTGACAATGGTAGGTGATTGTTGTAATGTCGACCCAAACATCGTTGGCTGAACTTTCAATTGCGATTTAAGCAAAGTATTCTTTGCCAAGTAAACCATTTTACTTCTTTACTGAAATTTTCTTATTCTATACGTTTTGTCTCATGGTTCTTTTTAAATTATCATGGTTCCTTAAATTCAGTGACACTCCCTCTACAAATTAAACGCATTAACTTTGATCTCGACATTGTGAACCTTTTTCCTACCGACCATTAAATTTCCAATTTTCATTAACAACTTTTCATTTCTGTAAACTCATCCTGAAATGTTAAATAAAAAATTGCAAATTCGTATATTGGTACATTGGAAATATTGGTATAAGTAAATTTAGTACCTACTCATGTTTTCTAATGATGTATTATAATTATATAAAAATACCAACAGTTTATAACTTGTATAACGTGGAGGTATTCATTGAAGCGTCGACAAGAGTATATAAATATTTACTACTTTTTTTTACCATGAGAAGAAACTTGAATATCAAATGAAAAGACAAATTTATCATCATTCAAAAAAATTTTTTGTTTGCAATCTTGGGAGAAATGAGGCCTTCGATCAGACGATTCGAGGCAATGAAAACTAGAATGCCTCCGTAGAAGTTAAAGGCAGGTCTAGGTGGGAAAGGAAGTATGTTCGTCTGGCATGAAAAACGGGATGGATGCTAAAGAGGAAAAAAGTCAGGGAAAAGAAAAGAATAAATTAAAAATTACATAAATAACTCAGTAACTAATATATACTTAATAATTTTTGAGACAATATCCAGTCTTAATCAACTGCAGGGGAAATAAATCAGATAGCAGATTAAAAAAAAAAAAAAAAAAATGAAAACAAATTATATGAGATAACTAATCGTGCTGAACCTAATTATTTTATTGAACCCCAATATTTTTCAGAAAGCTAAGACACTATTATGCTAAATGCTATCGGTAATCCCACAAATCTTCAATCTATTCCAAACGCTCTTTCTGCGGTCATTATTATTGTAGTCAATGAGCATTATGATGTTCAGAATTCAACTAAAAAACATCATTGACCAATATAATGTTACTTAACGAGTATCACGAGTATTCAAAAGGAAATATTATTTCACTTGGTTTTGTATGCACCAAGTGTTCGAGATAGAAGTTTTATACAGGCAAGAATTTGACTTTTGAATATTGAATATATTTTTCCAAAATTAAAACTGATATATTTTTCAATGATGATTATATTTAGAGCTTAAAGGGATGATGTGTGTTTTTGTTTTGTCTTTTACTAGACCCAATGCATATTTAGCAAAATATGGTGACATACTATCATGGAATTCAGAGTGCTCTGAGGCATTAATACTTATATTGAGCTTCCCTTGAAATATCAATGAAATGTATACCCTAATTTTATCAAAGCCTTCCTACTACACATATATTATCTTATTTTTCTATACATACATGGGTGTAAAACTATTTAACATTCATGGGGTCAACAGAAATACCGGTTTAGTAGTTGAAGTCCCTTATTGACTTCCCTTTAACGTCATCATTACTTCTCCACCCTTGGATCCAGATTAATCCAGGCTTCTAGCTCGCTCTTCATCAGCCTCTAGTTTATATTCATTAGGGCTTTGGAGTTATAACTTAGGCCGATTAGTTACTGTCCACTGCGAAAGGTATTTTTAATTTGAAGAGATGGCTTTTCTAAATTTGAAGAGAAAACCCATATTGAGCTAAAAGTAGAACAGAAATGTGGCTCCAATTATTCTACGCATTAACTTAGAATGAAAACAGATACATGATAATACTTCTTTTTTACTCTATCTATCAGCAAATCGCATTTGATGTTTTTAGCAAGATAATGTAGTATCAATTTGAGAACAGTATATTAATCAATACGATAGTCGTGCAGCGTGAGTCGGTTCATTTTTTTGGAATCAAACATCCTGAATAGTTAATGAAAGGAGGCGTTCATTGATTTTCTCAATTGCTGATGGATCCAATTTTATCGAAAATCCATTTGGGATTGTTGTACACGATTTAAAATTTATTTTCAGTATCTAAAAATTGTAATTTACCATTTTAAGAAGTATCGCAGTTTGTAATATTTATTTTGGAGGCTATATAAGACGGTCCCTTTCCATTCGTCCTGATTATTTTTGCGTTTTGGGGGAAGACGACCCTCGAAAAAAAAGGGAATATTGCTGAAAAGCACTCAGCCATATAAAATAAAAATAAATAAGCTGTTTGAAATCATAAATACTTAACAGCCGATTCCAAAAAAACTGGTCTTAGGATGTTGACCCAGAAGTTTAGGGAGTCAGGATATTTCACTTTTCCTTTTCTTTTCCTTTAAAGGATAAGTTCGAAATGAAATAAAATAAATATTTTGCGGAATCTTTTTTTTTTGGCCGTCTCCAAGTGGCATCAGAGCATGCTGACTTTTAATTGCGGATACCTTAACTCAGTGGTCGGCAAACTTATCAGCCAAAGAGCCAAATATGAACATTACAACAATTTTTTAAAAAATTGGGAGCCAAATATGCTTGTTTAGTAAACTTTTATTACACTAAATAAGTAGTTCACTAAATAAAACTAAATTTCATACTTAATAAATATTTATTAATGCGAACAATTTGCTTGCATCTCCTTGGAAAGTTTTAGTAAGTCAGGTTTGTATATTGTTGTTTTTAATTTTAGGCATGATTCCAAGTTCTCATCAATAAGACGACTTCTCAGTTTACTCTTGATAATGTTCATGCTTGAAAAAGATTGTTCGCATATATATGTAGAACCGAAAAGCGAAAGAACAGCAAACGCGAGCTTTTTCAGCTGATCGTAAGAGTCAGGAATACTGTTCCAAGCGTTGAAAATGATCATGTCTTCCTTCTCAAGGTCATTCAAAGCAGACCACTTGTGTTGTGCTAAGATCACATGTTTTCTTCTCCAATATTTCCAATTCAACACAAAGACGTTCGAATTTAGAGCGCCATATCTCCTTTTTTTTTAAATCCAGCAATTGTATTTCAAAGCTACCAATGTCAATTTCAAAAGGAGAAAATTTCAACTCGGTTATCGTAGCATTAAGAGGATTTTTGACAAATACTAAAGTTGCTCTGCTGTTTTTAAATTCCTGAAACCTGCTGAGAAATGCTTCCCTCATATTTAAAATTATTGTTTATCAATCATATTTAAAATGGTGTTTATCAATAGAGGAATTATTTTCTTGGCGATGCTTCAGCAGGCTCGGAAAGTGAAACAATGTTTCCTTTTCAAAATCCTGAGCAAAAATGGATAATTTGTTTTCGAATGTTATTACTTCTTCTAACATCGAAAAAATTAAGTTTCCTTTCCCTTGTAGTTTACGATTAAGCCGATTTAGATGAGACGTAACGTCTACCATGAAATAAAAGTTTTGTATCCACTGATCGTCTGTTAGTTCTGGATAGTGAACGCCCTTCTCAAGGAGATATGCTTTAACTTCCGGAAAAAGGGACGCGAAACGTAATATTGCGCCTTCCGTGGATATTTGTGCCAGAGCCACACTTAGGGAGCCAAAGAGCTACATGCGGCTCCAGAGCCGCACTTTGCCGACCACTGCCTTAACTCAACCTCTGGCTTTACCGCTACGGATTTTTCCTTTGGAAAATGGACCCACATTTTCGCGCAGGCTTGTGAAAATAAATATTGTTTATGTTGCATCATAAATATTGAAGTATTGCATCTAATTTAGAAGACCGAAACTATAGTCGAGAATCAACAATCTAGCACTAATCTCATCGGCGCAATCTAAAGTGGCTCTCTAATCTCACTATTACCTCTGCTGTTTTTTCTTTAATTTGTATGCTGTATGTAATAAATAAATTTTAACTAGTATGTTTGATTCGTCTCATGAACGTCGTCAGAACCAGGTAAAGAATATACAAAAAAACCAAAAACGAAAAGAGATAAAAACTGGGAGAGAAGAAGAATAGTAGATAGTGGGAATTAAAAACTTGAATTAACTGCACGGCACAACAGTTCAAGAGTGAGTTATCCATTATCCATTATCCATTATCCAGGGTCTGCTAGAGGCTGTGAGACAGGGTGACGGCGCAGAGGTGTGGCAGAGTAGGCTGACGAGGAGTCTGTGTGTCTGCCTTCCAGGGCCAAGCCCTGGCGTATAGCGACCGAGTAGAGCGGCTGAAGAGACTGGGAAAGAGTGGGGTTACAGGGCGCAACACCCTGATTTAAATATATTTTACCCTTCCTAGTGGAGGGCGGAGTCGGCTGAAGGGGGTATGTTTTTATGATGCCCAGGTGGCCAATCCCCCTTAAGTTTATGACTGTTGGTCTAAAAGGGTGTGTTTTATAGCTGCTAGGGACTCCCCTACTTTATGACCACCGGAAGGTGACCAAAGGTCTACCGGTTCCGTTTTATGAGGGGGCAGGTGGCTTACCCTCCCAGGTTTTATTGCTGGACCTTCAACCCTTTGTTACTTGTTTTTTGACTGCTGATCTCTCCAGGATTTATTACTAGAAAACAATGTTTTACATCTAATTACAATACATTATATATGCACCAGAGTATAGGGTGATTTTCCTTCATTTAAATTCACGAAATTTACAGCCCTGCTAAGACTATCCGGAAAATGCCTAATAAAACTGCTAATACAGGATAAAATAGTAATAATAAACCCATAGACACAATGACTTCTCTGCAATAGGAAAGAAACTGAAGATCATCGCATATTATTTCCTGTATGTGATGTACAATAGCCTACGGGGCTCATTTCTTAACTATAGTCATGATCAACATCTGACCAAGATGCTTAATCCTGTTACTGCATCAGAGTTAAAAATACTTTATGGGTGTAGTGAAATATTACTTTAAGAATCATTAGTATTTACCTATTGTACAATTTTTTTTCATATTATTTGACGTGTGTATACTTTTGTAAATTTCTAAGTATTTTATAGTATTAATGATGTCAAACTGATTTGATTTAATGTTTTTCAGGTATCGTACGGCTCTACGTCCCCTGCACTATCTGACCGACGTGAGTTCCCCCTGTTCTTCAGGACGGTCGCTCCGGACTCATCTCACAACCTAGCCAGGAAGGCTCTCCTCAAGCAGTTTTCATGGGCCAGTGTCACCACTTTTTCGCAGAACGAGGACATATACTCTTTGGTTAGTACCTATAGGAATGAATAGTATGTTTTTATAAAGGTTAAATAACAATGAAATGAGACCAGTAAGTTAACAATATTGTAAATAATTAAACGTAATATCTAAAGAATAAAAACTGCATAACTATTCAGACCTTGAAGATAACTAAAAAAAAAAAGATTTTTGGAGCTGAAAAATGCTGCAAAAGAAACTGCATGGTATATCATTGTTTTGGCCGTGACAAGAACATTTACCAAAATATATGATGGAAAAAAATTAAACTAAACATTTTATCCACACTGATTGTGATGTCGATGACTGATGGTAAATAAAATATTAAAACAGAAAACACAAGAATATCCATCACAAGAATCGGTCCAATTCATTCCCCATTCCTGATCTAGCCTAAGTCGTCCGCCATAAACCTTTTTCTCCCCCCCCCCTCCCCACTATTTACAAGAGTTGTTCAAGGCTCTTCCATCTCTCCAACTCCTTTAAGCCTACAGGATGATGAACCTAACTCAATCCAGTCCACGCATATCCCGACGAAACCCAAATATCCTTCCATCCCTCCTGTCTCCTAGCGGCTGCCCTTAAAATCCAAGAAGGGCTTGGCAAAATAAGTTCAATAGTCAAAATCGATAATCTAAATCCTCAAAAGTCCAAACCTAAGGCTCAAAAATCCTTATTCATTTTCTTCCAGACCTACCTAATTTTATATCGAGTCCCGACCTATTCAATACTACTTATCCGTTAAAAACTTCACCCTGATCCTATATCAATAACTACCCTAAAACGAACAAGTTTCCTAAATTAATACACCTCTCTAAGACTACTCAACCACTCTCGTTTAACTCATTCCGTATCAAACCCCCTAATTCTCGTTTTCTCATTTATCCTTCCCCATTTTAATTACTATTACGTGGTTTATGGTGATCTCTCTTGAAATCTCTATGAAAATTTAAGATGTGTTATGAATTCAAGACCAAAGACAAGATGTGTGAAAGTTCTTGAGATAGGATATCATAAAAAACATTGAATTTAATAATTTCCAAATTAAGAACTAAATTGCTTTAGCATTTATATTAGCAGTGTCTCAAGCGTATAGCAAACAAAGAACTGATAGCAGCTGCTACTGGAGAGTTAGGCAAACACACTTAAGGCAGTCCAATTCGGGTGTCGATGGCTAAATGAAGGAGCGGGCACCCTTAGATATTCTGTCCTACATAAGAAATTTGTACCTTCTGCCAACTTTACTATCTCTTAAGACGTGAGGAGCTTTACAAGAGGCTAACTTTATTGTCCCTGTGCGTGTAATAGTAAAGTACCTGGGATAAGCGTTTATTGAAGGTCAACATTTTATGGAGTAGTTCCCTGTTAATTTTAGCAGTCTAAATTAGTGATAAATTCGTTCAATATATCACTTAACTATCCAGTAAAGCAAATTATCTTGTTGAAAACTGTTTTATCCTACTGGCTTTTGGATCTCAATTTTTTTTTTTTTAACCTTATTTTGTGAAATTTAATGAATTGTTTCATTTTTATTCAGTTATTAATCGTAACTTATTATAAGAACTACTAGAATACTTATTAATTTATAAGAACAGTAAAAGGGGATGTTTGTCTTCTTCTTATAACACATAGGTCGGGTTGTGAAAGGGGGGGAGAGCGCCCGCCGAGGGTCTTTTCGAACCGCCCTCTGCCCGGTGGGCATCAAGAAAGAGATAAAATGGGTAAACCTGTAGTCTTTGGCCTTTGCTGGGGGGCTAATCGCCGGGTAGCTTTATTCCTATTGATCTGATTCCATGAGATCTTAGAAGGCAGGGTTCTAAATGAATGGATTTTTTTTTTTAACACCTATTTTCATTATTTTTAAAAATAACAAACTTATAATCAATATAAATGAGATGTGGGTGGCTCCTTCGACTGCCTAGCATATGCAGTTTAAGGAGCGCACACCTTAAAAACTAACATTATCTTTAAAATCTAACATATCTGGTAAAATTATATGAACTGAAACAGGACTGAGTGATGGGGCTCACCTTCGGGTTACAAAAAGGGTACTAAAACTAAACTTACACACTAACTTAAAATTAGAGCGTTCCTGCCTCGACTGCCTTCTACCATCGACAAGGGAACAGAGCGGGGGTAAACGTGTGAAACACAAGGTTTGTCATGTGCTGCAACGAATCGAAAAATTTAATATGCCTACGGCGAAAGCATGCATCGACCGTAGGCAGCTCAAAAACCTCGTGGAGCTCACTGTTTCTCCGCTGCTAGAACGCAGAATGTCTGACCACTTTCATAAGTATGGCGTTTTGAAATTGTTGGAATCGCCTTACTGGCCCTTCAGTCAAATGACCGTGCACGTACGACAGAGCAGGCCTGACTACACTCTTATAAATGGGCTTGAGGCGCAGTGATAAATGCTTCTGTTTAAATTTTGCTAGCTTCAGAATGTAGCTTCATAAGGGGTTGTTCTGTGCTCAGACTGGATTAAAGTGCAGTCTGTCTTGCGGAATGATGTCATTTTCCACACAGTACTCTTTGAGATAATTCAAAAGAGTTTTCTCCAGAATTTTCCCCATTTGCGTTAGTAACCTGATCAGGTGGTAGTGGGCTGGGTGATCTCCGCTCCTAGCTGGCTGGAGCCATTTTTCAGAAAAATACCTCAATCTTATACAAGAATTGTACGAGTTTGCGAGTTGTACTATCCCTCTCCTCGGAGAACCGTTTGTATCCCGTCATACCCTGATGTTTGGTTTCCCTGACAACGGCGAAGAATCGCCTCTAGTTGCTTCAGAAATACAAACATATGGTTCTTTCCTGTTTCTATCAGAGGAGGAAGTTGGTAGTCACACATCCTAGCCATGATATCCCTAGCGTAGTGATCGGCTAGTTTAGTCGGCAGTTTCTCGGCAGTAAGAATAACGTGGCCTTCGTGAAGGTGGACAGTAGCTGTCTTGCTTTTGTCGTCTTCAGCAGCTTCCAGATCTTTCTGTAATCGCCATGCATGCTACGAAGTCGTTCATGCCGCTTTTCTGTCTTCCAGATTCGCATCTAGCTTCGGATTTGCGTTGTGAGAGAATTCACAACTACCTTGGCTTGACGGTCTCTGGTCCTGTACCATTTGTTCTTCCAATTATTGCGCAAGGCAATAAGTTTCAGAATATGGTCAGGAGGTGGTTGTAGGGTCAGTGGCATGGGGCTGTACTTTGGTATAGCAGTCTCTGTGGCGTCGTTATGAAATACAGTTGACGATCCACTTCTTCTTTTGCGCGAAGAACTGGCACCGTATGCATGGTTATGGTAAATTTGTAACCGATACAGCTCCCATTCTCCATTTGACCACAGTTCAGTACTGTACGTGGTGGATGAAAAATTTGTGACCAATACAGATCCCAGTCAGCACGACCGTAGTAGCACCTCGTGGGGCGAAGGGTCACAACTTTACCATCCACCGCATACAGTACTGGCCTGTGCTCAAATGGAAAATGCTCCGAATTCCATCCTTATATAGTCAGGTTGAGAATTAGTATGTAAGTTAGTATAAGTTTGATCCAAAAGGTTAGCCCTATCATTTTTATAAGAGTCAGTTCAGCCTATACGTATAATGTGCATCATTATACTTGTTTATTCCATAATATAATTTTTAACATTAATAACAAAACCAGTATATAATGTAGCGACGCTACAGGAAATACAAACAGAATTTGTAAGTAGATTCGCATGAGGATCTATAATTGTATATAATTATCTGTGAATTTAAAGGGGCTAGGAAGAAAAAAAAAAAAACCGCGCCCACTAGTGTGCTCCAGCTGAGTCGTGAACCAGTTCCCCCTCTCTAACTGACTAAGGTTTCTATTATTATAATATGGAAACGTAGGTGGGTGTTTTCTGGGCCGAGAAGAGGGGAACTTCTATTTAATTTTATTATTAATTCCTTTATTGTGCAATAATTACAATCTGCCTTTTATAAGGCAATAAGTATGTATAAGTATTTATTCGTGGTAAATAAGTTGCTACAACATGTTATGAGAAGAAGACAAACATAAGAGTTGCATGTTATACACATTGTTAGATGTAAGTTTTAAGTTTTATGATTCATAAGGTGACCCCCATCACTTTTTAAACAAATATTGACAATGAATGTAAAGTATAATATGCATTATACTTTTGTAACAATCGCAAATCACAGTGTAAAGTTGTTAAAAATGCATTTAATGAATCCGAGCTACAGGGCATATACCGACCTATTGTAAGTAGATTCATTCATAAAGAAATTATATTGAATTCCATAATTTTTAATAACAAGGTGATATGAAGGGGAAAAAAATAGTACATAATATGAGCAATTGCAATAATAGTCCCATAAAGAAAATACACCACTCACTCTATTTTCAATCTAATACACTTCAGCTAATTCCTTAATCCTGTAAACGGACTACCCCGGAAAATTTAAGTTAATAGAGCTTTGAAATGCTATCTCAGTAGAAGTATTTCAAAAATATCTCACGCCGATTTTAATTCGGAAGGAATAATAAAATAAAAATGTGATGATCCAGTATCAATGTCCCTTTTAAATAACCGATTAGGCCTCAGACAGTTTACAAACATTTATTCGTTGGCATCGATACGTTAAGACTTTTTTTTTTTTTTGGCTTATTTTCCCTCCTGATGTCCTGAGCCAGTAACCTTAAATGACTTATGTCATCAACGTTTTGAGCATTCTCGCTTGCTAAAACCGATTTTTTCCAAAAAAAAGAAACTTCAACCTTCGAGTTTAAACAGCGATCAAAATCAATAACTAAACTTCCTTCTTTCTAAGGTCAACTTCGAACAGAACACCACTAAGTATTGTATGGTGCTCAATTGGTTATATTGGAACTATTTTAGACCTAGAGTCTTAAACATAATTATTACTTGAAAATTGAAAAGATCGTCTTCAAAACAATTATATGAATACTTTACTTAATTGTGTGCATCACACAAGACAGAGTATTTCCTTTAATGAATGGATTCTCTTATTTCTTGTGATACACCTTTTTGCTGAGTTCAATTCAGTGCCAAATACGTCCACCATATTTTCTGTTGAACAAATTACTGTGGCGCACGGCCAGGTACTTCTATCTCTTTATCGGCACAATCAGACTACTTTACGACTTAACTTTATCGCGACGTAGAAATCCAAATTAAATACAATTACGTTGTAATAATACACTTGTTAGGACCGGCAAATATGGTTTATGTTGAGATCTGAAAAATATTTTTTTTTTTATGTCCCACTCATATGAAAAGGCAACTTATTTGCAATAATGAAAGTTTCAACTTAATTATTGAGTTACGTATTTATTATTATTAATAATTATTGGCTCATCATTATGGTTTATTTTGTAACGATATTTTTAGCATTATTTTAGAACTTACTGTAACTCCCATGGAATATCTTCTGGGTCTAGATCGTGGGCTCATAATCTCAAATATTGGCAGATTAGTGTTTCTTATTATTAATCAAATAAAGAAAATAGTGACAAAGCTTGTGTTCAAGCACGGATCCTCCCTACCTCTGGTCGAGTGCTCTTACCTCCTTTTAAGAGTATCATAAATCATTAGTTTGAAACGAAGTGATAAACTTGGCGAACAATAAATGCTACTGGCTCCTGTTTGAGTTTCACTTTAAAATGGATAGTAAAGCGGAGGAGTCTTGGACAATAACTGCAGAGAGAGCTACTCACCTTGCATCCATAGGAGGATAACATGGAGAGAGGTTTATAGTTTACAGTTGGAATAGGATTTTGTGAGCGCCTTATGTTCCTCTAGGATTTACGGGACATTAATAGACAATTAACCTCATAAAAATGTTATAAGCAAGTAAAGGCACAACAACCGATCTGATATTTTAGAAGATTTATTAAAAATAAATAATTTTGTATCTTAAAAGTTGATTACCATGACTGGGGTTAGGGTTCCAACTGAACGCAAAAGAATTTTCAAATAGAAAATGTTTTTCCCATTTATGATATGTGTATTTTAAGGGGTTTTTTGTTTTTAATAATATTTATGATTTGGAAAAATAAAAGCACTCAGTTTGAGTTTACGTTGTTTATTTAATTACGAATAATAAAACCGCATCCTGTCAATAGAAGGCTTCAAGAAGTGTATACCACTATATTTCACCTCAGAACCAAATAAAAAACAAAAGTAGCTAATTCCAGTTACTCTCAATTGATTAATATCAAATTCATAATGATATGTTATCCATTTAACAGGATTATAATAATAAGGGGCTCATGCAGAAATTAGTGACGGTTTTAACAGCTTCGGTGAAATCAAATTTAATGAAACCTTTTCCCCCAACAACCAGTTTCGGATACTCCCCCTCCATGATCACCATTCGCCAGTTTTCCATCCGTTTGCTCAACTTCTGGCTTCTCCTACACCATGCACTTTTTTGGGAGTTTCGTGTCATTCATCCGCACCACATGACATCTTTACTGTCACATGACGTTTCCCACATCAGGCTCCTGTTTGATTCCTAAATCATGAGGAATGAACAAATCGCTCATGTTCCCCGATTCTCGCCAATATGTAACCACCCACTAATACATCTTTAAAGACAAGATCCTGAATTAGGTTGCTTAGTGCTGCATCAAACCAAAGAAGTATCAATTGTCAATGGCAGTTTCGCCTTGATTTTTACCGATATATCCCTGTTGTATTTATATACTCGACATATATAATCGAATTTGTTGAAATGCACCAGGTAAAATAATATGAGTGGGTTTATACTCGCTCGGACCGAGAGGTTAAGTTTGTACTCGTCTATTTGTTTGTCTATAAAGTGTTATTCCACCCGCCTCCTTTAGGCATTCCACACCCTACATCCTTCTCATACATCCTTCAAATGGGGGACTCCCCTTAGTGAAAGGCACTCATTAGCCCAAAATAATTTTCCTTTATTTTTCCCACATCCTATTTTTATAAGTTTGAGAGCTAAGGGAAAAAAAAACAAAAAAACAAAAGTGTTATACTGATTTTCTGTACCGTAACAATCAACCTCCACCGAGGATTCCCACACTCCTTACTCCTCTCACACCACCTTCAAGCAGGTCCTCCTAGTACAAGGATTCGATCACCCTAAATATTTTATATTTCTCCCTCATCCTAAAATTCTAACTAGAGAGCTTAGGAAAAAAAAAATATATATACTTATTTTCTCGCGCAACAGCTCACACTGCCATTTCCAATCACGCTACCATTCTCGAGTGCTAATGAAGCTGCCAATCAAGGCGGTGTCTGATCTCCAACCACTAGGAGCTTAAATGTGGTAGTAGGATATCAGACATCAACTTCATTAGCAGCATCAGCACCACCAGTTGAGGATGGCAGTGTGAAGCGTTGGTGCGTGTATATAAATGCAATAATCTGGGGCAGATATTTTCTTTATAAATATAATATATTTTTGTTCTTATCTTGAAACCCCACAACCTTCTGCGCTCACTTTTTTTAAATAAAATGGTGATTTCTGATTTAAAACTCGCCCCCTGAAATATTATTGTCGAGAGGTCACCGCTTTGTTTTAATTTAAAGTAAAAAATATTGTCACGAATAAGGTCATGAAAATTAATATTTATTTTATTAAATAAAACCCATGTATTTATATAGCTTTAAATTAAAGTTTCGATTTGAATACATAAGTTAGGCTTAGGAGACCGGCGAAAACCGTAAAATGGTTTCATGTTTGAAATGCCAACCGTCTCCCAATACTGTCAGCTTGAAGTATGCTTAATTCATTAATTCCCAGCCAAGGGGGGCCGTTCCATTTGCTGACTGATTAACAAAAAGTTTAATTCAGCCAATCAGTCGACAAGGGGTGCTGGCCGGTAGCAGATGATCCTATGTGCTTTGGACAGCACGACTTATTCGATGGAATCGGCCTCAGCACACCTCGGGCATACACGCAGAGCTCTGTATAGCTGCAAATTTCCTTGACCGATAATATTTGTCAAAAATAATAACGGGATTTGTTTGCAAAATTTTAGTATTGATCCAAGATGAACCAACAAATGAGGGATAAACGGGTGCCAGATGGAAAGGAAAACTAAACTCAAAATCAGTGCAAGACAGTAACACAGTAACGAAAACCATAAGGTGCACTTACTATAATATTATAAGCAGAACGATAAGTACAATTATGTAAATCCCTACGAATTAGTGATATAAGAAGGCAAATAATAATTTTAACTTAGTTCCGGAACAATCTATAAATATAAATATTTAATTATCTTATATTTTATTATCTTAAACAATATAAGTATTTATCATGAATATAGAATGAAATGCTGAAATCTAGTCGATACAAAAACAAACCATTACAGAGAAAGATGTTATAATAAAAATATAATAAAATATGTTTACAATCACTGCATTTAATCAATTTCACCTAATATGTTTCTTACTCTAAAACAAAAAACTTTATACATTTAATGTAAACTCATAAACGTAAACTACATGCCGACAATGGAGTAAATCTACATTAAACAAAATGCTTAACATATAATTAAAACACTATATACCCTTATCTGTATGCAAATTAACCTCAGTGGATCCACTCATTGCCTATTCGCTTATTGTCTTTCTTTTTTAACCTTTACTTGAAATTTAGCTACATACTCTATAAACAATATTTAAAAAACCTCATTAGCAACATAATATTACTTTGAGGTACATCATCATCCTTTCTCGCTTCGAAAACAATCCCCCCTACTGATCTGAAACAAAAAAACAAAATATGGCAAAACTGGATTTCCATACACTTTAAATTCCTGCCGGTGAAATGTCTAAAAACTCTGGAAGCTATTAAGCATTTCTTGATAGTATATTTAAGGCCTCGAAAATAATAGCCTCAACAAGTTTAAACTTAATTGTTCCACAGTTAAGTTAGATGTCGTTTTTACTAAATAACTTAGTTAAGTTGTTTGTTGTTAAGTTAAGTCTGAACAGTTGTTCAGACCGTCGACGAGTAACTCAAATACTTCAGTGGATGATGTTAACATCCAACTAGAAAAGAAGGTTGAAGTACGGGTTCCTATTCTTCCTAAACGACCAATCATGCTGAAATTCCTTTTTGAAATTTGCATGTTACATCTCTAAACGATCATTATATTAATTATTAACATAGAGTTATCGGACCAAGCGCTTTATACGATTGACATAAAGCAAAGAATTAAACATTGGCCGATAAGCTCTCCACCGGCAAGACTGTGCCACTTCAGTTAACCGTAGAAGATAATTCGCTCAGGTTTTTACCTAATACTCCCTGGGTAAGTATCCGCTTCAGGTAGAACCAGCAGTTGATCGAATACCTCCTCAGGAAAAACCAAAACGTTTGAACCTTACCCTCCGCGCAGGTAAAATTAGACAGACCTATTTAAACTCTACAGAAAACTGATATGAAGCTTGTTCCTTAGCCTCTCATCTGTCGTTCGTACCCATCTCTAATCGCCTCATCCAGTCACCTGACCGTATAAAGTCCTATCCGCCTAAACTGCCCCATTATTGAGAGTTGTTTAAATTGATTGAAGTTTTTTTTCAAGTATTTACCGCTGTGACACCATTAACTAATTTATGGAGGTTAATAATCAAAAAATATTTCATACAGGCAAACATCATTAAGGTAAATGTAAATGTACAGCAATACCTTTGTATTTAGTTTGTTTTGAGGATTATAAAAAAAAAAAAAAGACAAACACAAAGTTTGTTTGTCATTGATTTTTCTTTTTCTGCCAACAGGGGATGAACGACCTGGTAACCAATCTGGAGGAGTCCAACATATCTTGTCGAGCCGCAGTCACTTTTGCGGAGGGCGAGATCAGGAGTCAACTTCAAGCCTTAAAGGTGCGATGCCATTCAAGCATTTAGGCTATTTTGTTACATTTACTTAGGGTATGAAATAATTGTATAATATTGGTTATAAAATAATGCGTCAATTGATTTATTTTTCGTTGTGAAATCAACAACGATCCCAATCGGAATGTAAGAATGGGAGCCATGAAACTAATTTTCAACATAATAATCAAATCTCCTTAATTTCTACATGTGACATTCCTTTATTTTTCCAATTTGGTTTTTACAAAAATACTGAGGGAAATTCTTTGCCTGGATGAACAAAGATTTTTTTTGGATTTAAATTAAAAATATTTCCATTTATCATGGTTCTAGGCATAAGATGCGTAGGCAAACATCTAGACTGATGTGAGACATGTCAAGAACAGAAACCCTTCTGTTATCCTTGTTGGCTGTAACACGGGCTTAATGACGGTGTAATTACAGCTCAAAACATTAAGCAATATAATCATTAATTTGAAACCCTAATGATTATGGCCGAAAAAAAGTGTATGATCAAGTGATTAACTATTTTATATTGCACTTAATCATGCTCTATGGAATTGGAAAAAGGTTTTATGTCGTCAGGTAAATGGGATCTTTTTATAATAAAATTGATTTTCTCTACTATTTGAACATTTTTTGTAAATATATTATTATACTGTTGCCCGATATAAAAAAACATCAAAAGGATCACCTTATCATGTAATGACAATTAGTAATTCAAGATGTGTTTTAAATTAAAACGTGAACACGTTTTGTTATCTCTATATTTCTCTATGTTGCCTGATAAACTGATGTCATTCCGAACTGCCAAAAATAAAAAATCAGGTTATCACAAATGAGTTTTCACAAATAGAAGCTAAAATTATCTCCACTATTGATAAATAATGTTTAAGAAGGATTTTATGCACATTTGTATACATAATTGACTTTAAATTCTTTTAAGAATGTGGTATGACTTGCTTGAAAAGAATAACAGAAAAGTCGACTTTCATAATATGAGGGTTATCCGAGTCATTCTTTGCAAGTGGGTGATTTAGAACTGCCAAAAATAAAAAATCGGGTTATCACAAATGAGTTTTCACAAATAGAAGCTAAAATTATCTCCATCGGGATTATAGGGTTGCATATTTCTTCACAATTGAAACGAAATTATCCCTGCACTACATATGAATTACATGCCATAGAATAGATTAAGTAATTAAAAAATAAGAAAGTCGGTGAAAACAAGAAGAGAATGAAGAAATCAACAAAACTCACACACTGCCCCAACAAACATTATTCACAAACAATGGTGTTAGTGACTAGATTTATGTCAGATATTGCATTTTAAAGATCTGTTCAACTGAAAGATGTTGAATTCCTTGACCTGAGAGATGTTTACCTGTGCAATTGAGGGGGAGTGTTGAATATAAATATTATTGAGGTGGTAATGGTGGTGTGAAGGTTGCGGTAGGGTTATCGTGCGAGGGATAATGGGTTTTACAGTATGCTTTGGTTTGCCAGATTATGTATATCAATGTTATGCTGAAGGTAATAATGTGTTCTGTTTTACTGCTGTGTTTTTTTTTTACTTTACAACAGATAACAAGATAAACAGATAAAAAGATAACAAGATAAACTCATAATGAAGAGCAGGGATAATTATGAGGTATGGAAATTTCAATATTTAGTCCAGGAATGAAAGAAAGAGATAACAATAGGTTTATTGTTTTAACCTTTTGATTGAAATTGATCACATCTATTATAAATCGTCAGATGACAGGTTAACAAAACTCGCATCTTTGTATGGCGTAAATTTGACTTTAAATAAATCCTATTTAATTGAATTTAATTCTTTGAAATCTGTCAATGATGTCATGGAATTCTTTGAAGAAATTTATACTATGGCTAGTAAATTACAATAAGTTGATGAAAGTTTATCTGATGAAATTAAAACGACTAAAGTATTAAATAGTTCACCTAAAGAATATGAGTATTTCGTTACAGCTTTTGATGCTGCATTTGAAAAGCAGCGGATGAGATTAACCTTAGAAAATTATATATATTGAAACTTCTTTATTGTGATGAAATTACATTCTGCCTTATTAGGCAATAAGTAAATGTGATAAATGATCTCATTCATACCATATTTACAATTCTCATTCACTCTCTCATTCATACAGTATATACAAACAGCCCAGGGACCTCCCAAATCCACATGTTATAGAAGATTAAAGGAAAAGTTTGAGAAAGCTAGAAAAAGATTATATTGTGGAAGAGACGGATGTCTAAGAAAAAGAACATAAGTATTTCTTTTAAAATTTGTTAAACTCTGTGATTAGTGCAAGAGATATCACTTTTCAATCAGGTAGGTCATATTACTTGTCACTGCCCAAAGAGTCCGGCCGTGTATAGCAGTAAATAAGGAAATGTAAATTTAGCGGCCACAATTTTCAATGCCACGGGCAAAACTCGAAATATAAAAATTAACGGATTGTAGATAACGGAGCCACTCAGCATACACTTAGCGATAGAGAATGGTTTGACAAGTTCACTCCGGACTCGGATAAACAAGTAACTATGCCTAATGGTAATTGTTTAGATGATTTAGATATCAGTGACATAAAATTAAAGACCTTGAAAGATAATTTGACATAGAAATTCGCTTTATACATTCAGAATTGAAATGCAACCTGACGGTGGCATAACCATTTACCAATTAAGGTATAAAAATAATTGTTGATAATGATCGAGAAAAATCATTTGATGGAAAATGAAGTTATTATGACTGCAACTTGACTTGTACATTTTGGGATGAAAAACAACAACATTGTTCGACTGGCGTAAGAGAATAGAGATAATCTATATCAAGATTACGTACATTTCACAATAAGGAAGCTGTCAAATTAAAAAAAGAGAAAGACATTCTATTAAAAGATAAGTAACTTGAATGGGGGAAAGAATTTTCCATTATGTTAACTGAATGCCATGAGGTAAAAAGACTGTATTTAGAAATGAAATCGAGCAAAGACAAAATGGTTGAAAGTCAGGAGAACTGAAAAGTAGATATTAAGAGGCTGTTAATGTTAAACAAGAACTTAAAGAACAGTTGTTAAGAAAATAAGATCATGTAAAACAACTTCAGGACCCGCATTTTGCTTCTAGCTGAAGATAACAAAGCAGTTGAAAAAAATACAGATGCATATCTGAAATGCAAATAGATGAAACTGAAGATTTGAAATCTAAACTGAATATATATATATATATATATATATATATATAGTCAATAATCAGAGGCAGCTCTGTATTGGAAACTAATGCGATCATGGGACGTAAACATTCCATGATCCCGTATATTCGCATTACAGATACAAATAAAGGCAGTTTATCTCGAAAACTTGAGCTAGTCTTTTGTTCCTGTTTTCCTTCTCTTTTCTTTATCACATCTTACCCGGTGGTTAATAACTGGTGCGAAACCCAGAAAATCGTACGGCGGTGTAGAAAGCTATCG
The DNA here is from genome assembly GCA_930367205.1 of Acanthosoma haemorrhoidale. Lineage (NCBI taxonomy): Eukaryota > Metazoa > Arthropoda > Insecta > Hemiptera > Acanthosomatidae > Acanthosoma > Acanthosoma haemorrhoidale. Next base: position 139,871,466 of record OV884011.1, read on the forward strand.
TTTTTTAACTCTTTTATTTCTTCTCTCGATTTTTTCTCTCCTTTTTTTTTTCTCTTATATTACGGGAATGCCGGAGGGAGTGCTAAGACCAGGAGTACTCAACGCAGCAGCGGACATACCACAGCTCCCCCAAACAACTATGGCAGCCGCTCATGCTAATACCATAGCCTGGATGAAAATTCAGGCAATTACGGCACAAGATGTGAGAAAATCGGGGAACTGAACCACTTACTGAAGGGAGTTAAAAAGCTGATGACGCGAATAGAAGGAAAGCGAGCGGAAGACCTTATCGCCAAAGGAGACACTGAGTCGCTGAGAGCAGCGCTTGAGTGTAGGGTGAAGCGAAGCATCCTGAATATGATTCAGGCCGACGAAGAGACCCCATGGAGTACCGTAAACGAACGGTTAAAGAAAGCATTCGGAGGGGGAAGATGGACACCCGAAAAGTATATCTTCAAGATGTTCCAGGAGATAAAGAAGCCCCACCAGACGAACGGCCAGTATGCAGGAACACTCTTAGCGAGATACAATAGTATCACCGAGAAGATGAGGGAGTACATAAGCGTGGCCGAGGTTGAAGCAAGGATGGCGTTTCTATCAACAGTTTTAAAAGTGCAGTTGGTAAAGGAAACAGGAAGAAAAGAGGGACTTCCTAGGGAGCGCACGTTCCTAGAATCTGCACAGGAGATGGTGGACACTAGCGCCAGAGAAGAGGAGGCTATGAAGAAGAGGTAAGCTTGAAGAGGGTATCGTACAGAAGGGCCAAAACCACACCGGTTGCCTGGAGGAGAAAGGAGACGGGGTACGGTGGAAGAGAGGCAACGGCGGTGGGTGACAGGACCGAGCAAATGCAGGCCCAGGAGACACGAGGACCGGAAATGCTACGAGTGCGGGAAAATAGGGCACTTGGCAGCACAGTGCCCACGCACCAGGTGCTTCGAGTATGGCACAGAGGAGCACGTAGCCAAGCAGTTCCCATACATGAGGCGTCGAAGAAACGGAAACCGACCAGAGCCAATGGAGGTAAACGCTCAGAGGGTGTGAAGGAGGGAGAGGCCGCGGTCAGAGGCGTCAAAAACCTCTGAAATGTCCAAGACCGACAATGAGAGGGAGGAACCAGGGAGCGGAGCGGGCTAGGGGAGCAGAAGTGTGAAAAGAAGCGGTCAACGACAGGCGGCTGAAGAGAGGAACGAACGTGAGATCTTAAAAGAGTGGCAGAGGCGAGGCGACCACACATTAATAAGTAATAGCGTGAGCGGTACATACAGAGGTCTGCCAATTATTCGAGTAGCGTGCGGAGTGCAGTGCCTGGTGGATACCGGGAGTACCAACACGATAATGTGTCAGGAGACCCTGGAGAGGATGTGTGTGGGAGTGAGGATACCCCAAATACAGGTAGGTTCTTGTAGCTTGGTTACCCTGGGGGGCAGGGGCTGTATAATAGAAGGGGGAACGGTGATAGGTCTAGAAAGATGGGGTCGAGACGAGGAGGAACTCAGAGTTCATATAGTGGGAAAGATGCCCAAGGAATACGGGGTGATCATCGGGTGTGACCTGCTAGCGAAGGTAGGAGCTAGGGTGAGGAATGAAAAGGGACGATGGGACATTCGTATAGGGGGGAAGATATATAGGTGCTCGAAACGAGGGAGTGACGGTGGAGCGCGGAAAGGAGCAATTAGGCGAGCTCAGGACTGGAGAGATGAGCTCCGAAGGGAATATGCGGATATATTCTTTAGAGAAGGTGAGAGATTGGGGGTCACGGGTAGAACAGTGTATAAAATCCCGCTTAAACGGGAGGTAGTAAGTTATGTGAGGGAGCGCCGATACCCACAAGCTTTGAGGCACCATATCCAGGTAGAGCTGGACGACTTGAAAAGGGGATCATTGAAGACAGCTCATCACCATACAATAGCCCTTTGTGGGCATTTAAGAAGAAGAGTGCGGAAGACCCGAAAATATAGAGTTTTTGTAGACTATAGGCGACTCAACGACAACACAGTGGACGATAAATACCCGATCCCGAGATTCAATGACATCTTAGACCGGCTGAGTGAGGCGCGGATCTTTATATTATGGGGCACGTCAGACCTCAAAGCGGGGTACCACCAAATACAGATGGACCCGAAGGATCGCCACAAAACCTTCACCTTCGAACGAGGGCATAATGAATTCACACGGATGCCATTTGGTCTTAAAAACGCACCTATCACGTTCCAGGCACTTATGGACGAGTTACTCAGGATTATCGATGAGGCTATGTGCCAAATTTATATGGACGACCTCCAAGTATTTAGCGGATGAGGCCCAACACTAGGAGCACCTGAAAACTGTGTTCAACCGAGTGAAGCAATTCGGGTTAGAATTGGCAAAGGAAAAGTCTCGGTTAGGCCAGGAAGTTATTACCTTCTTGGGACACACAATCTCCAAGGTGGGAGTGCGACCAGATGCTGGGAAGATAGCAGCCATCCAAAAGATGGCGGTCCGTCCAATGTCAAGGGAATCCGACGCCTTCTAGGAACGCTAAATTTCAATAGAAGATTCGTCCCGGAAATGGTGGCGTATTTAGTCCCTCTCAATGACCTCCTGAAAAAGGGACGGAAGGTTATCATCACCCCCGATATAGAGGTGAACATCCGAAAGTGCATGAGCCATGTGCAAGAACACCCGATGTTGGCATTTCCCGATTTTAGTAAGAAGTTAACAATTACGACAGATGCTAGCGAATACGCGTTGGGAACGGTCCTATCGCAGGAGAAAGACAAAGGAGACCAACCAGCAGCGTATCCCAGTAGACGCCTAATGGAGGCAGAAAGCCGATACAACGCACTAGAACGGGTGTTGCCAGGGATCGTCTGGGCGATTGGCCATTTTCGGCCCTATGTATTTGGGAGAAGATTCCGAGTCCAACGGATCACCGTCCATTACAATGGGCAGGGAAACTGAAGAAGTCATCGGCAAGGGTCACGAGGTGGAAGGAATTCCTTAGCCAGTACAACATGGAGATTGTATATAAGGCCGGCAAGGAAAACGTCATCGCGGACTGGCTGTCACGGGCGATAACAGTCAACGCAATAAAAACAGAACAAGGGGAATCATCCAGATATGACCAATAGTTCCTCCGGGTAGTCGACAGGAGTAGGGAGCACGGGAGGTGACAGACCCACGGAGATGGAAGAGCACCAGGAAATAGTCAACGATAAACGTCGTCGGCTATTCTGGAAGACGCGATCAGCGGGACTGACGAAGATTGCTTGCAGTGATTACAACAGAGCCACAACAACGACCATCTGGTCGCAGCCGGGAGTAAAACAGGACCAGAAGAACGGGGGAAGGAGACGAGACGGCCACACTGCACGTCAACAACCGCGCGGAGTTGGGGAAACTCTGGGGGAAGGCCTACGCGAGAATTACGGCCGAAAAACGTAGGAGAGTGGCGAGGGAGAACGTGGGTGTCAAACCCATCGTAGGTTGCGTCACAATAGGGACCACAGTATACCGCAAGGTTGCATCAAACTGGGGTAAAGAGCTGATCCGTTACGAGGACCCCTTTAGGGTGGTCGCGATTCGCGAACACAATATCGTAACCATACAGAATGTTCGCGAACCGAGGAAGCGCAGGAACGTGCATGTAGAGCAGCTGAAGATACCAGCGGGGACATCCTCCCAGCGAGAGTCTCGGGTAACGCCCTCACCCCATACACTCCTCACTCCAGATCATAAATCTATATCAGTGAATGTATTGTGAACAAGATCGAATAGCGCATTTATCATGATATAGAGTATTTTTCTTTTTGTTTGTTCGTTTAGTTTTCATTTGTACTATTTTCAGTCTGTGTATGAAGGTTCCTGTTTTTTGTTTCTTTATGATGTAAGGCAATAATTTATTGTCCGCTAAGAGTAATGGGGTACGATAATCTATCAATTGTACATAGCTCCCTGTTAAGTTTATGAATCGAACTTAATGTTTATGTTTGCTTTCACGAGATTCTGTAATCTGAGGAAGAAGTTGAATTTGACGTTTTCTCAATTGTGCCACACTTTACATTTGAGGGGGACTGTTGAATATAAATATTATTGATGTGGAAAGTGCGGTGTGATGGTAACAGTAGGTTTATACAGCACGGTTACAGTATACTTTGGTTTGTCTGCTTATGAATGCCAATGTTATGTTAAAGGAATTAAAAGTGTTCTGATCTACTTACAACAAAAGATTCCACCAATATTTTTTTTTTCTTTCAAGCACATCAATTTGTCAGAGTTGATTAGATTGATAAACTGACTGAAGTCTTTGGGGAGTGAATAAACAGTTTCTCCAAAACAAAGAAAGCATGAAAGAAAACGAACGTAGCACTGAATTGACCGACTTTGGATAGGTTTTTATCTAAATGTTTAAATGTTTTAAGGGAGGTGAATTCAACTTTGTCTACTGTCTATTCCATATCGTAGACCTCGAACACGATAAGGTATTTGTGGACAGTATGTCACTGATGAATCATTTTAATTCCAGCGGTGGTGTTGGCAGTAGCTCATATAAAACGAACTCGAGTCTGCATAATACCAGACTTATAACTTTTGCGAAGCTAGTCTCTGTGAAATCCGGCTTTTTAATCATGCTCATAACTGCTGCTGAAGATACTTTTAATTTTCATGGGCTCTCATTTCGGCCTCCCTATCCTAATGATTCAAAACCATGTATGTGAAATTATGCTGAAAACTAATATCCGAAAACGATTTGGACTCTCTTGATGCACGCATATCTCGGCGATTTGAATAATATAAAAATTACTCTGTATAACTGTGTTTTTTTTTTGGCAATGAACAGACATACTTATGATCGCATTAAACTACATGTTTATCCACCATCAACACGAGGCATGAGAATAATTAAAATAAAATGTCCAACTTAAAAAATCCATAGTTTTCACGCCTCCTAACCTGATCCCCTAAACAACTTTTAAACCCAAGTTTAGTCGGAAAGAGCTCTGAAAAATCTTGTAGAAACGAATAGAACTCGATTTTGGTAGAATCCTCTGAACGTTTTATTCATTTATATAGTGATGCCCTTGGAGGTGAAATTAAAGGTGTTTTTTTTTAGGTTTGTGTAAAATACCGTAGAGAATTTGTAAAATGTTTTACTTTATAATTTGAATGATGTACATATACGCTTAATTTACCTATAAAAAATTACTTCAATTTTACACTGTAGATAGGATACTATTCCTATCTGATTAAAAATCGTGAGGGAGAAATAAGCTGAGAAACCGCTCAAAGCATTTTGGAAATTGAATAACAGTTACTTAAACAGTTCGTTAACACAGAATTATTTCTTTGAACGAATTCTTTTAGGGGTTGGGTAGTTAACCTTAACCAAGGGGTGAGTGCAATAAAAATACAATTAATCAATCAAGATTTCTATGCGGGCAAAACGCAAGCATGACAACACACCCTAGAAGAGTCTTGAAAGCTCAAGTTAAAAATACCAGATGTCTTGTTAGAACAAACGAGTACATGGATGGTGTAGCGACCGCTAAATACATACGATAAATCACACTATACTCTATTGTATATGTCGGGGGCGTCACTAGGGGAGTGCCTGATCACTCTGGCCCTGGTTAAAAGTGCGGATTGTTGTAGTTTATAACATGTTCCATGTAGGCGTTAATATCTGACTCCATTTATTGATAGGGATGTGTCCCGACAATACAATGTGTTCGGGAGAGAGGTTCAGAGGTTCATAAAGAATAAGACCAGTTTTCAGAGTTCGGGCGGGAGATCGGCAGCGTAATAGTACAAGTCGTCAGAGGGTCTGCTAGAGGCTGTAGACAGGGACGGTGCAGAGGTGTGGCAGAGAGAGTGTAGACTAGTAGAAGATTCCAGGGCCCCAGGGCCCTGGAGTATCGCGACTGTCGAGATGCAGAGACTGGAGAAGAGTGTCTTTACAGGGCGAAATTCCTTGATTTAAATACTATCTCCCCTTCCCTCCCGGAAGGCAGAGTGGGCTGCAGGGAGTATGTTTTATGATGCCCAGGTAGCTAATCCTCCTTAAGTTTATGACTGTTGGCCTAAAAGGGTGTGTTTTATGATGTCACACCTACCGAGATACGTGATCGCTCGTCCCCTAAAGGACTGTTTATTGGCATGGCTTTTAGATTTTATGACCCCGGAAAGTGACTGAAGGTCTGCACGGGTCTATTTAGGCAGTCAGGTGGCTTATCCTCTCAGGTTTATTGCTGTACCTTCAACCCTCTGTTACTTGTTTACATCTGCCAATCCCCCTATGTTTTTAGTAATAAAAAAGGCTTTTACCATGTTTTACATCTAATTACAATACATTATATGCACCAGAGTACAGGGTAATTTACATATATGGTTAGCGCTTCGCTACAGTATATATATTGTAAACAAATGTAAATAACATTACCAAAATATAAATCATGGTAAATATGGTAAACAATAAACATGCAGCTAGGAGCCAATTAGTTATATGAGCTGGGGCACCAGCTGCCAGTAGCAGGTACCCGCCGAGTGACCCTTACCCGGCTCACGTCTCTTTGTCTGTTTGTTGTTCTCTTTGTTGAGGACAAAGAAAACCACATACTCAACGACCATTGGGTACTATAAAAACAGAACTGATTGGCTACTGACGAAGCCAGTTGGGTATTTAAGACCGGCGGTTTGGGGCCTGTATATCATTCTGCTGACAACAAACTGGCTCGTGGCTTTCTGATGTAAACTCTGAAACTTGACTTCTTCATTGTGAAAACCTCTGCATCTCTCTCTCCTCACCTCGCTACGTTTTAGTCCGGCGTTGTCAGACCCCGTACCTTCCTAGTGGGAATTTCTGCCTTCGTCTCGCTAAATCTAGCACCTCCTTGGGAGAGACCTTTCCCTAGTAGACAACGGTTGTCGTGTCCCTGCAAGCTTACCAAGCAGTGTTCCCCCCGGCGATTCAGTCTGCCTCTCTCCGGTTCACACTTACCTTTGGGATCCGGACGGTTCTCAGTTTTCCACGGGATGCTGTGCCGACAGCTTTGCGACTTGGAATGCACAGAGCAGCTATACATCATGTTGGTTTCGTTCTTGAAGAACAGAACGGTGAGGGTACGGGTGGGTGATTGCCTCTCTAACTCAATCCCTCTGACTTGTGGAGTTCCTCAAGGTGCGGTTCTTTCTCCGGTTCTTTTCAACATGTACACATCTGAAATTGTTGGGACAAACTATAAGAAAGCTACTGTAATCGCTTTCGCCGACGACATTGCGGTTTACAGCAGCAGCATGAGTGCACAAAGAGCTCTTACACAGGCCGAGTCAGTTTGTAACGTTATCAGTGACAGACTGTGCATGTTAAATATCAGTATAAACGCCGGGAAGACCGACTGCGTAATCTTCTCCCTTCAAAAGGGGAAAAAATCCTTGCCAAAATCGTATAGCATAGGAGGGCAAGATAACTCACCAGCTTTCTCAATGCACTATCTGGGTATAAAAATGGATAGGCATCTCCATTTCTCTACTCATTTTAGTAATAAAATAGAAAAAGTACGACAAAGGTCTTACCGGCTATGGCACTTAATTCACACTAAATTCATCCAACCTGTCACTTCGTCTCAAATTGATGATATATAAATGCGTCCTCCGGCCAGCTCTGCTGTACGGTTTCCCGCTATTTACCAACTTGACTGACAATACAGCCAAAAGTCTCCAACATTTCCAGAATGGGATCATGCGTAAAGTGGTCCGTCATACATCTCTCGAGAGGTTGAAGAACGCTGACCTGCACCCGTTGCTTGGTGTGCCGTCGGTGGGTGAGTTCATCCGCCGGAGACACATTAAGTTTTTTGACTCGTTGCAGCACCTGACAAACCCAGTGTTTAATACTATGAGCCCATCACCCCTCCCGCATCGATGGCAACAGACTGTCGGGGAAAAATTGGTTAAGAATTAGTATGTAAGTTAGTTTTAAGGTTGATCAAGAAGGTGAGCCCCATCACCTTTATTAGTCTGTTTAGTCCAGTCACATATAATGTATATCATTATACTTGTTTATTTATTATATAATTTTTATAGAATAACAAAACCTGTATATAATGTAGCGATGCTACAGGAAATACAAAAACAATTTGTAAATAGATTCGTCTGAGGATCTATAATTATATATAATTATTTGTAATTTTAAAGGGGCTATGAAAGAAAAAAAATAGATATTTATGGAGGGATTAAAAATATTAAAAAATGTAGCCAAGCTACAGGACATTGTAAATAGATTCATTTATATAGTCTATACTGATTTCCATAATTTGAAATAACAAGGGGATATGAATGGGGAAAAATGGAGGGATTGCACCAATTCACTTGCATAATTGCCACTTGTTTGTCTTTAGAGAAGGAGGCAAGGATCGGGGGGATATTCCACCCTACTAATGCAGACATCGTGGCTACGAATGAGTGGTTGAGGCTGAAGAAGAGTAGCTGACGCTCAGGGCATGGGGAGAGGCAATTGACCAGTACCAGAAATCTTACTGATTAGAAATTTAGAAAAGATCACGGAGCTCTTCGTCCTTTAGGAATCTGTGGGAAATGTGATCTTGGATAGTGTGAATTTTAAGGTCATTATGGGAGGTTCGATTGTTTTTATTTCTGCTCCTGGTATTATGACCTAGAATACACGGTTATACTGCTCGCTACTAAGTACTTCTCTGGTATGAAGTCACAGTGAGGGCTTATCTTTGCACTTGATTCAACTTCAGGAGGCTTTTAATACCAACACGGAATGGATGAAGATAAGGTTGTCAGTTATAAAACTTGCGCTTCTATGCCTTCATTTATGCTTTGCATTATTTGAACCCTATCGTAACATCGTATCCTATATTGAGTTATTCTATTAAAAATATTTATATTTGAGATGAAAACCGTAGTAAAGTCGAGGATTATTAAGCTAAGTAAAGAACTTATTTAATTACACAAAATATCACATTGGTTTATTATTTTTTTACGACGGTTAGGTTCACTCTATAAATTATTTAATTTAAGCAATAATAAAAATCTGTAATACTACTTGGTAGTGATCACTTCTGTTTATGTCATCAAGCTGTACATTTATAACAGTTGATTAAAATACTTTATCTGTACAAAAATAAAAACGTGTCAAAGGAGTTATTTTGAGTTCAATTAATTTCTTTTAGCGTATAATATACTAATAATAACAAACACACTAATAGAAACTGATTGTAGAGATTAGTATTCATATAAAACAATAATAAGATGAAAAACAATGATGTCACGTAACAGTCAGTCCTGTTTTAGTAGCCACTGTATACAGACGAGTCTTTTTCAGTAACCGTGGATTTCCCTTTATTTTAATTAAAACAATTCCATTAATTTGTTAATTTAGTTCGTTCACTTCCACCTCAAGTTACTTACAGTTTAGTTCATAATGTGGACAGTGTCACTAGGAGGGGGTGCACAAATAGAATGGATGTATCCACTCCAGCGACAAAAAAAAAAAAAAAAACCCAGCTTGATGAATTGAATCAATGAACTACAACATAGAAGTGGAAGACAGCTAAGAGGTCTATGCGAGTGGGACATTTACTGCAATATGGGCCTATAGAAAAAATCAAGCATACAATATCCCCCAAAAGTACTAAGCAGCTCAAGGATTTTAATAACAAAATGAACCGTAATTGCAGACAATATAAATAAAATAAAATGGAGATAAAACCACTTTTTTATGTTTAAAATGCCAATCATTTTTCGCTCATCGAAAATGAATTAGTCTTTAAAGCTCTGATTTCACTCATAAACCCCGAAATCCGAGATAAAACCTAATGAGGTACTGAAAAATATGCCCCCCCCCCACAAAATAAATCACCTCTGGCCTACAATCACAAGTCCTGAAATACACTAGATGGGAAAAAAAATCTATTACCGGAGCGTTAAAAACTGTTCTAATTCTGTAATTCTTGAAAATAAATACCAGCTTTCAAAACTAAACCACATAAAACTGCTGTTGTAACATCTTCATTAAGCGGGGAAAATATAAATCGTATAAATGCATAACGCAATGTCGTATTAGCGAGGAATTGAATCATGTTGCATGGAACTATACTAAATGTATGAAAAGCACAGATGAACATCTTTCAAAAGATTTCACTATTCTCAAAATCCACATAGTGCACTAAATATAAGAGAAAATTGCGGAACTGCAGCAGTGAAAACCAACTTCAAAAAATTTCAAAATCATTACTAATTTTACAAAACTAGTGTCATGGTTAAAGAATGCTGGAGATGGAATGTCAAAAGTTTTTATTTTAGTAAAAGGATTTCTCTCTCTTATTGATTAATGTTCCTTATATTAATTATAAGTACTTATATTTATATTATTCTTATATATTTCTAACTTATATTAGGGATGTATAAAACCTTTTGCAGCTTACACTGGATTTACTCACGTACTTTGACTCGTTAAATCCCAACTGCAATAGCCACATTGAATACATAAATAACTCAAAATCACCAACTATTAGCACACTTCATAAAACAAATTTCCTTGGAATACATTTTCTCTACGGCTCTCAAGGGGGTCTAAAGCCAAACAGATCTATATCTGCAGCAAAACAAGCAGTCTAAAATCCTCGAGCTCTGTAAACAAAATATATATTAAACAAACAGCTACTCATATTTATTTTATTTTTGTACTGTTATTATGTTTCAACTTCTTCACTATTATTTTTAATTAGAAAGCTAATATATTAATATTAGATAATTGACTAAAAAATAAAACTTATGATGTAAAATGCCCAAAAAGCCCAAGGTAACGATGTGGAGTTGAAATTATTTCTTCAGCGTAATTAGCCACATATAATTTCTGTTATTCAATTATCCAAAACTTATGTTCAAAGACAAAGACTAGGCTAAGTTTTGAAAAACTCTGGGCTCTAAAATAAGCATAAATCCCACAATACTCCATCAAAATGTTGGTAACGTAATTAAATTAAACCATTTCATCAAACAGTCAATAGGAGTGTCTATTCCACACAATTCCACCCAACCGTGCCGTCATCTTAGCCTACATTTTCTCTTAAAAGTCTCTCTGAAAAATATACTCAGGAAAACTTACCAGATACACCGAATCAAAGACTCTTTTCTACAAATTTAGCAGGTTTTTATAATCCTGTATCAATTAGTGGAAAGACGAACTTTGGGCCTCTCACTAAACTCTTGCAGACCTGGTGGCAATTCTTCATGGAAAATCCACGAAACCTTTCACAAACCAATCCTTCCAATGAAAACAAACAAAACCTACGTGGTTGAAGATTAAGCCGTACTTCTACCCACTTCCGAGCAATTCACAACATCACTTCACATTCAACCCACCATAACCGGACACAATCAAAAATTGTTCGCGAGTGCTTAAACGTGTCAATTCCAAATAACTTTCCCTCTATCTTGCCTAAAATAACAAGAAAAACTATCAATATATTAAATGAAAACTATCAATGAGTGAATGAAAATTGTAAATTGGTATGAATGAGATCATTTATCACAATTACTTATAGCCTAATCAGGCAGATTGTAATTTTGTCATAATAAAGTTGTTATTAATAATTCATAAAGATTCATCAGCGCACAAAATTCCTGTTTAGTTTTTCCTAATCGTTTTGTAATATTCTTGCCACAGCAAAATTATATGTATTGGAGACTTTTGTTTCGTTTGTTGTGTACAGGAACAATTTCCCTTAGTTAAACTATGTTATAATAGTTCATCTTTTCCTTTCGTTGCCAAATGTTATTCTTTTTAGATATTTTTTCAAAGAATATCCATTGGTAAGGTTATATTAATTTTCACAGCTGGAATTGGAGCAGAAGAGATGGCTGAAACTTAGACATATTTAAAAAAGGCGAGATTACATACCGTTCGGGGCATTCAGTAATTCTTACCTGGTGAAGAAATGGTTTAATCTGAATGATTAAAACAAAGCTTGCGGAATGTAGGATACTCGCTTCGAAAAATATGAAGTTCCTCAAAAATTTAGAAAAAAACTCTGGTCATCATTTACCTTACCTGGCAAATTTGCTTTCCTAAGGGGCAGAACAAAAAATGGGAAGTATTCAAAATTTTATATTATTTTTTTTTAACGTTTTTAGGGTTTAGTAGACTGGAGTTTTCTTGACAAAAAGCCCTTCTGTTCGTCTGGTCTTCCTGAGTTCCCTGTTCAAGCTAGACTCGCAACTTTTTTGAGAGTTCTCGACTGATATTGAAAAGAAAATACAGACATCTTCTTCATCCAAGATTTTGTGTTATTTAACAATGAAAACATATATTTTTCCATAACTTAGAGTAAGGGATAAAATTAAGAGTCAGGTAGTTATTATTTATTCGTAATGTGTGTTTTGTTATTTTAAACTATAATTTCAAAAATTCTAGTATCTTTTTTAAAACTTATACTATACAGCTGCCATAACAAGACCCTTAATTGCGTGATAAGCCACAATTGACTTGATTTCTTTTGAGGGGGGAAGGAAAAATATATTTTTTTTAATTCCAAGTGATTCCAAGTGACCATTTTTCTAGTAAAACGACTATCCAGCAAGCTATAGAGTTGTACTGGAAACAGTTAGCCTTGATGAAGTCCAACATGATCCGAGATAGGGACTAAGTTCAGTAGCAAACTAGTTAGATACTTAGCTACTTGGTCCAGGTAACTACAGACTCCGCTGGACTACCCACTGATTTCAACAGCTTTTCATCTCCGCCTGGAGTTTAGAGAGCTTTTGTATTAGCGCCCGATATTGCAGCCGATCCGTTCAATGAAGGGAAAACTTTTATCATCAATCATGAGCAAATTCACTGCCAATGCAGATATGTTCAAACGGTTTATGCATTATGTTGTATACTTCTCAATTTACCATTTACAGACTCTCGGATAAACACAAATTTGTTACTAACTCAAATTTTTATTATAGATAAAGTTAGCATTAAACTCCCAATAGAAGCAAACAAGGATAAGAACATTTTATCCGATTTCTAACTAATGTTAAAAATTTACTTTCTGATATAGTTGGTACAAACTTGTTAACAATTGTGTTATATATTCCTCAAATCCCATTTAATGTGAGATTCAGTTACCCACATTTGGTACAAACATCTAGTACTATGATCTATCGAATGCTGTAGTACCTAATACTACCAAAAAATACTATGGTGATCGCAACCTCGAAATGGCACTTTACGGCCCAACTGATATTTATTATCCAACTCACTGAACATTAAATAGTTGTATTCTTCTATTTTTAGAAATAATTTTCTTTTAACTGCTTCATTTATCCTTTTGGGAAGTGGCTTGGCTCACTTGAATACGAAAGAAGTGTCTGTTAAACAATTTACATTTTTTTCTTGTTGATATAAATATATTTTTTATATTGCATACAATTTATGACAAACATTTTACCCGATGTTAGCTTACAGTTTGGGATTTCGTTTATGCTAAACTATTTTCTTTGTTTATTTGACTACGTTTATTAAAATATTTTTATCATTATTATTTCCAGGATTTGGACACAAGAATTATCATTGGCAGTTTCTCTCCTCTGATAGCTGCGAAAGTATTTTGTGAGGTACGTTCGTTTTAATGTAATTAATCCTAATAAGTGATAATATCATTTAAGTTGTTGTTAAACCAAAATTAGCTAGCTGTCGAAGGTTGAACAAAAAATGTGAATTATTCAAAATTTTATATTATTTTTTTTTAACGTTTGTTGGAACAAAAAAAATATTATAAAATGCTTCTCATAAAAATGAATAAAAAATAAACAAACTAGACAAGTGTGTTCTCGCACGGATAGCTCAGATGTAGAGCTCCCGACTGGAGGTAATAAAAAAATAAAGCCTTATCTGAAAATGTTTTTTTAATATTCGATGTTATGCTCTTATACCTCGTAACTCATAGCAACAGGACTCGTTTTTCTACAAGCTTCTTATGTCCAAAAAAAAGTGTGATTTAGTTCCCCAATTGGGATTGATAGAGGTATTTTATACTAACAGATATCAGCAGATCCACTTAGTTGAATACATGATAAATAGTATTAAAACGTAATAAACCAACATTAGTAGATACACTCTTAAATTGCAAATGGATGTTATAGTTCCAATTGTGATTTGCAGCGTCAAAGGTCACCACCTCTCCATTGATGAACATCCATTTATCGATTGGTTTAAATAAGTCATGTATTTTGAGTAGGTGAATGCGTTTGAATTTATACATGGCTAACGAAGCACAGTTTATCTAATCTGGTGTAATTGCAAATGGCGGGCCTGCGGCTCACTATCGTATTTATGGCATTCGGAAACAACAGGACTCATGCAGATAGCACATACATTTCTAACAAGATTCATTAGGTCTTTGTGAATCCCTTATTCGAGCTAAAGACACTATATTTCCTTAATTACTTAGAGTACTCGGGGTTCAAATTAAATATCTCTACGTCCTGCTGAATAATGTACTTTTTGTTTTGTTTTTAATGTCTATAATTCATTATACCTTATTCATATATAAACCATTAACATCTTGTCTTCAGATTAATTTAGCAAGTGGTTGGTTTCAGAGGCATGATATTTTGCACGGTAATTCCATGTGATTGATGCATACGACAATATCAATGATACTGATAATGAAAGCTACCCCATGAATTAATAATTTAATTGCATATGTTTCTTTATTATGATTAAAAAAAAAATGTACAAGCATGTGGACTTGGGGGGGTCTTTGGGCTGTGTCAGGTCGCCACTAGGGGGGTGCCTGGTCACCCTAGCCCGGGTCGTTCCCTGACGTTCAATAACGGCCTTGCTATCTGACTCCATTTTTGATAGGTATGTGCCCCGACAATGCACTATGTTCAAGAAAAGAGGTACAGAGGTTTTTCATAAAGAATTAGTCAAGTTTTCAGAGTTCGAGCGGAAGCCACGCGTCAACGAGTAGAGGTCACGAGAGACTAATTTACAGAGGTAGGAGCCCGCCTTAAGTACCCTACCCAGCCTTGTCTACTGGGAGAGGCTGGCAAAGGGTTGCTTAGGCCTGCGGTCGGTTCCCACACATGTGGTGAGGTAACCGCGGCCGACGCCTAATTACCAGGCCAGCCCTGTCCCCTGGGAGAGGCTGGCAAAGGGTTGCTTAGGACCTCCGGGTTCCCTCACTCATATGGTGACGTACCTGCGACTGACAGCTGGTGACCCATCTCGTGTGACTACTTCGCCCCACCTTTTATTGCTTACCACATTTACAATGATTTATATTTGTTCATGTTATTTACATTTGTCTATAATACATTTAGTTCATGTTATTTACGTTTGCTTACAGTATATATACAATAGAGTATAGGGTGATTTATCTTATGTAGTTAGCGGTCGCTACACAAGCTCCCCCAAATTACCCTATACTTGGTAAAGTTTGACAGTTTTTTTTATATTGAATTATATTGCATAATAAAAAATGTACATAATACAAACATATTTCTATTAATCTTTCTTAAATGCTCACTATTAACACTTTTATGTAGATTGGAAATAATTTGTCGAACAATTAATACAAATAAATAATTAAATAGCTCTTTAACTAAACATATATTTTATCTTTCACATGAATGACAATAAAAGAATCAACATCTTACTCGATAACGGACCAAGTTAGCTAATTAAAATGTAACAACTACAAACAGCCAAAAGTATTTAGATATACATATTTACATACACGTTCGACTAACATTATATTACAATTGTTGTGGTCTACTGATCGCTGTTAACATTTATGTAAAAAACATATGATATAAAATGACTTACAGTAACAAGTGGTAACTTTAGGTCATAATATAATAGATAAAAATATTATAGCGTATATTTCGAAACAAACTTAAAAAAATTAATTTATATTTTATCAGTCATGTTTATTTTATATTTACCGTCACGCTACCGAACTTCTCGTGCAGAGGTATGGTGGTGGAGTGTTTCCTAATTCCTCTGGTGCGCCCGGTGCAGGTATACTTTCGGCGGTGTCTAGCAAATAAGCTGGCTTGACACGGTCTAGGGAAATGCGAGTCTCCTTATTATCTGCCATTATGACTACGGTTTTATTATTCCTGCTGACTACTAGGTGCGGACCAGTATAAGCCGGTTCGAAGCTACGCCGGTGTTCTTGTCGAACGAAGACGTGAGTGCAGGTGTTGCGGTATTTGCTAACGAACGTCTTCTTCGTGTCTTCCCGGTGTTGAGTGATGTTGCTTCGAACGTCAAGATCTACTTGTGTTGGTGTAAAGTATTCTCCGGGAAGGCGTAAGGGTTTTTTGTATGTTCGCTCAGCGACACTGCACCCCAGGTCCTCTTTGATCACACTTCGTAGGCCGAGCAGGACTGCTGGTAGACTTCGCGTCCACTGACGGTATTGTGAATGGGTGGTTACAGCGGCTTTAAGCGAGCGGTGCCAACGTTCAATTCATCATTTACTTCACAATTACTTATACCCAAAGAGGCAGATTTTAATATTATCATAATAAAGTTCTTGTTATTGTGATAACTGTTCATTCATACCGTATAATAAGTTAATTTGTATTTATATATTGATATATTTCCGTAAAAAAAATAAGTTTAACACGTATCACGTGTTGAGACAGAAATGGATTACGATTATGAAAGTTTATAAAACTGCCATTAAAATCATCCCTAACTCCGTAACAAACCCCCGTATTATGTGTCATATACTTGAATTAATCAAGTTACGAAAAACATCTACAAACTAATGATGGTGCTGATGCACTTCAGTACTTTGAGTATGACCCTACCACCTGGCTGACCCTAACTAACCATTAACTAATAATTTCTAGCCAACATGATAGGCATGTATGGATTTGTTTGTAATTGGGAGCTGCGGGCTGGGACCCTGCCTCTAATTGTCACTACATGCTCTGAACTGTGACTTTAATCAGTGCATCGTTGCGGTCCGGGTTCGATTCACAGGTAGAAATAGGAGAGTTAATATTATAGGTATATGGTATGAATGAGGATATTTATCTAAATTACTTATTGCCTAATAAGGCAGATTGTAATTTTAGCACAATAAAGAATATTATATATAATTAAAAAAAATATTATAGGTTGATTATCGGCTGAGGTAGGGATGTAAACAGAAGCATGCACTAGATGTTTTGATTGTAACTGGTATCAAAACCGCGAACATTAGTTTAGATCACATTTTAGCGAATTACACTCAAAATTAGTGCAAGTTGATTTATATTTCAATGGCCACGCCAGTTTATCTATCTTACATCGATTAGGCTAGGATTATTTTTACAAGAACTAGATTACTACAATAAATAACAGAAAAATAACAAATGGTATTAAGTAAATTGTAATAGAACCAAAAACACATTAAATTCAATAATAATATATCTTCGGGGAAATCTCCTATACAAATAGAGTGTCGATATACCATAATCATGGGTTATGACGTTTGATACTGTAAATAAAATCGTATATATATATATATGTCGCAGGCAGATAGTCAAATCCGTTATTAGCTGAAATGACTAGTCACATGGCAAAAATTCAATGATTTTACCATATGGCTAAACGTTTGGGAAATAATAAGCCGTTTGATTACACTTCGGTCACCGTTTGTCAGTTGGTCAAACAAGATGAAAACACAGCTGTAATCATTTAATTTTATCATTTTGTCTGTTTACTGTTTGTTGGTTTGTTAATTCAACTTCTTTTATTTCTTTGTTTAACGGTCGGGGCTAAGCTAAATGCTATTGTAAGTGACTGATAAAAAATGCATAAGCAACCGCTCTGTATAAAAATAAAATGTTCTAAAAATTTCGCGATAGTCCTAGCTGCATGAAAAAATAATTATGTCCCTGTATCAAATAAATAATCATTTATTTTATCATTATATTTCATTTTTGACTAACTGCCTATTGTCATTTTAAATCTTGACTCTTGAAATGCCTAGACACTAAATAAAGTGTCTTTTCATATCCTCAATCAATGAAAATTTGAGCAAAGTGCGGATTTGACTATCTGCCTGCTTGAAACCGTTTACGATATGTAAACCATGCTTCCCTAGGCCATTAAATGTAGTCCCATTAAAAGCACAGCTGTTACAGCCATGAACGTAGATCATAATAACATATATTATACGTTTACATGTTTTCCGACATCCTTAGAAATACCACTCCCTTCCTTTGGTTGTTGGGTGGTATTCATTGCATAATCCAAAAAATACAAACTTATAGAAGCAAGTTCTTGGCAGTTTCAGGATATTTAAATATTCCAGCAGTTTCCGGGTGCACTGTGGAGATGTGGTCTTGCATTGGAAGACGGGACTCCACAGGACTTCTGCAGACAACTTCGTTTAACTGTCTACCCACTTTCTCTCACGATATGGAGTATGCACATCACACTCCACTCCTAAAAAAAAAATCCTTGTATTCGAAGTCATGTGTCTGTAGTTATTGGACAGGTACGCTTCAGTGTTAGTGCATACATTGTAGAAAAGTACCTGAGCCGAAAACGTTACTTACCTGATGAAAACGTTTACTGCTAAGTCCTATAAGATGATGATTCTATAATATATATATATAATTTTTCTAATCTGAATCTCTGAGCTCGTTTCATCACTTGATAAAAAAGATTTATACGTAGTTTTTTAACAGGAGACTAGAAATAAAATAGATAACTGTAAAATATATATAGGTAGCAGATAGTTATATAATAGTTTCTAAAATGTATGATCCAATAATTTTTTCGTAATTTTTTAAAAACACAAATAGTTTTTGGTTGCCCCTTTTTGAAAAGCTTCCCTTCTTTGGTGGTGCAATTATGTTTTCTTTAGTCTATAGAATATAGAATATGACTGGGATGCTATTAATAACGGCAGTGTATTATAAACTGTTCAAAGATAAAAAAATTAAATAACCCTTCATTGAAAGGAATAATGAAACAGAGTAAGAAAAAAAAATGCTTAGGGGGAAGAGCAAATCCCTTAAGAAGGACTGAGGATGAACACAATGCAAAAAAAAATTAGGGCGGTAGGTCCAAGTCCTAATGGGCATCCTTAATGGCGTGTTCTTTCTTACCGTAACAACATTATGTGAGGATAAAGAGAGCTAGCAGGATAACAGGTAACGGTCCCCTCAAAACAGTTAATAAATTAGGTGAATTATTATACCCTTAGTTACCCTTTGTCGTTCATTGCACGAGCGTTCATTGTAATTCATAAATTGTAATTCTGTGGCATGGGATCATGTTTCTCGGTGAATAATCCAGCAAGGAAGCAGATCCCTACCATATCAATACACTCTCGGAAGTTAGGCGATTCGGATGCATGAGAAATGATAAAATATTGCTCCTTTGGGCCGTTACCAGACTGCTGGGGATTTTCCCAATGATTTAGAGGGAAAGTTGTAATTTAGAAATATTTCTTTTCTCGTGGAGTTGTCTATTATTGCTATAACTCCAAATCTCTGCGATCTCAATGAAGTTGAAAATTGCCTTGCAACTTCTGGTCCATCAGTTACTACATATGATATCTTTATCATGAATCTTGCATAAGGATTTTTGTTTTTAGTTTCTTTAGTTCACTTCATGAGGGGATAGTGTTTTTGATATTCGTTCGGAGTATGTCACAAATGTAATAATCACGTAAATAATGAGCAAAAAAGCCAGAGACCCTCTTGTTTCCACTACTCTCCCTGTTTCTATTTGTAGTATTTTTTTTTTAAATTTTTTTTTTTTTAATTTTTGGTAATTTTATACACCTGTTCATTCTAGAGACATGCAATTTCACATGGAGGTCTCACTCGATGATGGGTGACATGAGATGAAACATGATGATAAATACTGCGGTCTCTTTCATAAGTGGGAAATTAACAACCTAATTAATGTGTAATATTTTCTCAGAATTTAATATATATATACTAATTATTGTGTGTTACATAATACTTGACTTGATTCTTTAATAGTCTTTGATTTTTAATAGCCCATCCTTTAACCATTAATAGCCCTTGACTTTTAATTTTATGTTATAGGACGTCAAAAGAGTTTATCTCAGATCCTTAATCTTAAACCCAATCCTGGATCGCACTATCTAGAGCATCATACACTATAACAATTTTAAACATGTATTCACGTAAATAATTACTGCACGGAAATAGTTACTGTGAAAAAAGAAAAAAGACGATTGCATTTTGAGAAAATTTTAAACGGGACTGCTTAGAAAAGTATTTGGTTTAAGAGGAGACATAGTAGTGCCGGAAAGAATACTTGATTTCCAAATCGGCACTGAGTCCTGTAATCATCTCTACAAGTAAACACAACGCGTTTGAGTTTCTTAAATATACAAAACCAAACAAACATATTTTTCGATAAAAAAAAAGTCTAGCAGCTCTACCGGATCATTGTTGCATGGAAGGTAGAGGGAGGAAACCACCCCTTCTCCACTCAACATGGCAGCATGCTAGGTCCTCGCAAACGAACTGGACCAAAAACATCACGTCTAGTGTAGGATTGGAGATTGCAATCGCTGCCCTGGGCCTCCTCACTCAACTGCCCAAAGCTACTATTTTAACTCCAGTTGCTTTTTTATTTCCTTGTGGCTTATTTTAGTTCAGCCTCATTCGGTAGTTCTAAACCATTTCCAAGGGTGCTCCCTACAATCGCAGTTTGTAGGGTATCCAATTTTTCTTTGGAAAACTCTTATTTAAAATACCTCCGGAATTTATTTCAAAAGAAGAAAATATCTTAAAGCGGAAACGATCTAAATAGATGAAGACTATCAATGATTTATATATAGATAGATTGTTCTATTATATGTAGATTGATCAGAGGGGTTGTTTTCTCCTTCAGAGCATTTAATATTTCCGAGTCCATTCTAAGCCAGCAGACAATGAAGGTTTAGTAAATTAATGAGCTTTCGCTGTAATGGGTGCTCTAAATTGAAAATTGAGCCTGTAGGAGTAAAGCCAAAAGGGTTCCTGGAAATTATTATTTTTGTTTCAATGCCCTGCTTATTTTGATGTATTTGTTAGGATTCTCAATAATTATGATTGGTAATTAATCAATACCTTACAAACCAAAATTGTACTTATTTTCTGCTGCTATGCTACATTTGATATAGTTCATGAGAGTATACAATACAGTTTAATTTTTTTTTTTTTTTCTTAGCTCTCTAATTATAAGATTAAGGATGATGGAAAAATAAAGGAATATTTGGGTTGAGCGGATCCTTGTACCAGGAGCACCTGCTTGAAGGTGGTGTGAGGAAATACAATACAGTTTAAATAATTCAGATATACTTATATATAGTATGAGGTTTTTTTTTTTTTAATTTGGTGGGTATGGGGCTCACCCTTCAGGAAGGTTGTGGACGAAAGCTAACTTTAGACGGCAGTATGTTTTCATCAATGCGGGAAGGGTGGCGTGGGATTCATGGCGTTAAACACATGGTTAATGGAGAAAATTTCAAAACAGACTAAACACATTAGGGTGATTTTTTTTTTTATTTAGATATGATGTAATGCACGGGCATAAACGACCCTTGTGACTGGCATGGCCTAACACAAATAAATATTAATAATGTAACAAAAAGATTTCATCACAATTTATTTAAGCGCATGTTTTCCCATCCTATTTTCACCGAAATATCCGGTTTGATCAAAATACTTTTTAGCACGGACTGCCCTTTGAAAGAAAATGGTTATTCTGAAAATACATTTTGATGCATTTGAATGGAAATGTGTGGGTAGTATGAAATTTTCCCGTAGAAATCTCGGTAGGTTGTAGCTAATGGGAGTGGGTTTCAACAACAGAGGCTTTGATTTATTGTTGACTCGTTGTACACAGGGCTGCTCATTGGTATTCTATACAAGGTGCCTCTTGAGGTTTACAAGGAATATCCCCCCTTCGGGTGGGGTTTGAGGAGCCTCTACCAGTTTATGTTAAGAAATCTGACCTGGCCACTTACTGAACAGCGATATAAAAAATTCTACATTAAGAAGTGGCATGATAGCAACCATTTAATGCTTAATTATAACGCCAAGTTTCATCAATATCGAAATTTGAGCTAATTCCCTACTGCTGAAGAGATAACAAATATTTTTCATGAGTACGCATTCGAATATTTTACTTTTATTAGGCTGTTGTTTTTTTTTTAATGGGTCAAAAACTACTAACGTTTTTGCTCCGATTTGGAGTACTCTTTGAGGTCTCTCTGTCTTGATACCTTCCTTGGCTGTATAATAAAGTGACAAATGGCTTTATGCTCTTGGGATTTAAATTTCACAAAAATCTTTCTTTGTGCAGCTATCGCAGATGAATCGCTGCGCTATATTTCAGCTTTCTACTTTCTACTTTCTACTTCTATTTCAAGGCGTAGATACAGTGTTGAGTCATTGAACATTATTTGAGTTTTATATTTATAGATACCTGCAAAGTCAGTAAAATCCTAATAAAATATTTCTGACTTATTTTGTATGTCAATTTTATTTATGATTCCTTAACCACGTGTAAGCAGAAATACGATAACTCTTGTAAGGAAGGATAATTGCTAATTCTAAATTAGACTTCTTTTCATTTGGCGTTGGAAAAAGCCAATCAAGTAAAGCAAGCAGATCGAAAACTTCCCTGAGCCCCTTTCTTCAATCGGAATCATTTGGAAATCTTCACAGAAGTCTTTTCACTCGGCAAGAGTACTTAAGAATATCGCTTACTATCTTAACATTTATAGACAACATCGTTGTAGCGACCGCTAACTACATAAGATAAATCATCCTATACTCTATTGTATATATATTGTAAACAAACGTAAATAACATTACCAAAGTATAAATCATTGTAAATATGGTAAACAATAAACATGCAGCTAGGAGTCAATTAGTTATATGAGCTGGGGCACCAGCTGCCAGTAGCAGGTCTAGACCCAACCCGCCGATAGACCCTTACCCGGCTTACGTCTCTTTGTCAGAGGACAAAGAAAACCACATACTCAACGGGCATTGGGTACTATAAAAACAGTGCTGATTGGCTACTGACGAAGCCCGGTGGTTCGGTGCCTGTATATTATTCTGCTGACAACTAACTGGCTCGTAGCTGCTCTGATGTAAACTCTGAAACTTGACTTCTTCATTATGAAAAACCTCTGCATCTCTCTCTCCTCACCTCGCTACGTTTTAGTCCGGCGTTGTCAGACCCCATACCTTCCTAGTGGGAATCTCTGCCTTCGTCTCGCTAAATCTAGCACCTCCTTGGAAGAGACCTCTCCCTAGTGGACAACGGTTCTCGTGGCCCTGCAAGCTTACCAATCAGTGTTCCCCACGGCAATTCAGTCGGCCTCTCTCCGGTTCCCACTCGTCTTTGGGATCCCGACGGATTTCGCCTACCCTCAGATACCAAGTGTGAATTCGTGGTCATTCCAAGACCACACAAACTACCTACACCACCTACCCCTATACTTATACCTCTTCTCCTGAACATAGTGCATTGTCGGGGCATATACCTATCAAAAATGGAATCAGATAGTAAGACCGTCATGAAACGATTGTCCAGGTTATAAACTTAATCAACCCTCACTTCGTCTCCAGGGCTAGGGTAACTAGGCACCCCCTTCGTGACGACCCGACAATCCTACTTAGTTGTTAGAGATGGAAAGCCATGCTATTCCGTGCTCTGCATTTTAATTAATATGTTGTTTTTTTTGGAATAGGACCTTGTAATTTCACGGAAATCAATCAGCAGAATTATTATTATTGTTGGCCCTATAAGTATTTCTTTAAAACAAACATTATCGCTTGTCCGGTGGGACAATGATGTAGCTGTTGAATTCTTTGCACTGAACTATCAAACTCGCCACACTTCATCTCTACTTAATAGAGACATAACACCAATGGCTAATCTGTCCAATATCATGGTATTGATTTACACAAATCACAGTGCAAGGATATAAAATTTACCAAAGACTGAACCTAAGTACTAACCAACTAATAATAGAACTTACACCCAAAAACAACCCACTCCCAGAAGTCTCAACAGACTTCTTGTCTGGACCAAGGGACTTGTTGGCTTCTTTTTTTTTTTTTGCATTTATATGCAATCATTGCAGATAGAATATTCTTGTAAGACATTGAAATGAGCACACAATTTTTCCATTCGATATCATGATTCTCAGAAACACTTGATCTCTCGTAACATCCTCTTAAAGGTTAGCTTCTGGTATGCCAGTGGGTAGAGTTTTTTTGTTGAAAAGCCTGGAGATAGTATCAAGACCTACCTTGAGTCTGTAAAATTGCAGTGTTTGGAGTTATGTCGTACCTTACTTACTAAATAATGCCCTTTTTCATCATCAGTTTGCCCCTGTAGTGGACTTACGCACGTGTTACAGGCCTACAAGCTTGGCATGTTTGGAGCGGACTATGGCTGGCTGGTGCAGGGCAGACCCTCCGATGGCTGGTGGCGAGGAGAGGACGACTGCGGAGGCACGCATGTGGCTGCGGCGGCCCAAGGAGTCATCTTGGTCTCCAGCTACAGCGACCTAGTTGGCAACCACCAGCTCTCAGGGCTGGTCAGTTTATTTAATATTGGTAGTAGCAGTAGTACTATATAGATAAATCAATAATACTCAATAAATGAAAAGATTTAAAACAAAATATCTCAATCCATAAATAGTTTTCCACAGTGAAGAGTGATTGCTGCAAGTATCAGCATCAGTATAAGTTAGTGCTATCTGTCCACCAAATTTATAGATTGGTACCACCTGAGGGAAACTAAACAAATACAAAAACATAGTATGTTCATTTTCAATATCTCTGGAACCGTGAGTTAGGTACAACAGGTTCCAATTTTCTTAAAACAGTGATGGCCGTAGGGACGTTGGAAATTGAAAGCTTAACTTACGGTGCATCTACTAATGCGTTGATTATATATGGTATAACAAAAGAATGCAAGGTTTAACTAATGATGTAAGAACAATGCTTTAATGTTTAGTTAATGTAATGGTAACAATAACATCTTAACAACAACAATAAACATTTAATTAAATTAGAAATAAAGCGATCTTTATAATAATTATTTCGATAAAACCAAAAAATAAATAAATATTAAATGTCCCTATACCAATACAATATAGTTATTAAAGAGTCTAAACTAAATTTAAGTTATTACATGTGAATTTACATACATGTTACAGTTATTGGGTGGTATCAGTAACTGATGAAAAAATGTCAGGTGGTACTTCATGAGTCCAGAACTGGGCTTAAGCTACAAGAAGCAGTGCCTAGTCGTAGAAAGATGAAAATAAAACGGCTCATTGGCGTAAACGTAACTATGGACTAAACATGACATTCCACTAAAAACCACTTAAAGTTAATTGGCTAGATATGGCCAGCTTCCTTTCAAATACTTCAAAATAATCAAGTGAAGGAATAATACTTTACTGTACACCTTAACCCATGGAAGGAATAATAATAGTTTTGCAACAAGACTAAAACCGTGTTAACGAGCGGTTCCACCTGCATTCTGGCGCTATTGCATAAAGGTGCGAGAAAGAATCTTTTTGAGTCCACTGCCACTGATTTCCAACATTAATCAAATAGTTAAATAATCTTTGTAGAAGGGAGTATTTATTAAGAAAAGAAAGAAAAGCTTTATTATGAAGTACAAGCAAAACACATACAAATATTAAGAGTTAAATTACTACATACTGGGTCGGATGTTTAGGAACTAGTGTCTGGAAGACAAGTGTGAACTAGTGGGGACTGGAACTGAGACACATATGTATAAGGGTAGGGTAGTTTCGGGGAATTGGGAGGGATGCGGTCGCTTACTTCAAAAATAACAAGAACCACCAGTGACTTCCATGAAGGGGGTTTTAGCATTTTATATATATAATATTAGTATTACAATATTGTTAGCATTATATAACTAAATGATAGTGAGAAATCAACTATTTATTTTCATCAGAAATACTTCATTATTTTTGCTAAAGCAATTAAGGTCCTTAAACATCATTTTAAAAATGAATCAGGGACTATTGGCTGATGCACTGATTTCTGGGTGACTGAAACTTTATGTTTCGGATTAGCTTTGAATTTATTTTTAATTAATTGTTATTAATGCGCCTTAGTCATGGTTAATAAATCTTTGTGATTCTTTGATTGATTCACCAGAGCAGTGACTTGAGAAATCATTTAAAGAGAAACATTTGCCAAAAATAAGGTAGTCCAATACTAAACCGTAATCCACCCCATTCTGACGTGTGGCTCCCCAGTATGGTGTGATACCTGCCAATCAAACCACAAAAAACTTGAAATAATTCGAAATCTCCACATGAGGGTTAAACATGAATACCTACGTTACACTCGAATCTCTGAAATTTTATCTGATATGTAAGAGTTAACGTTAATGAGGCATTTCTGGCTTTGACTTCCTTATCGTATTCTAGCCCTAGACTGTAGCATAATACGTCGTAGAGTGAATTATTTATTTTAAATTTTAGATTGCAAACCGCTATCATATCTACAGATTTCAGGTCATACATATCTACAGTACATCCTCGGTTTCCCTTGCCTTGATTATACAAATACTCATCCGGAGTTTTTAAACCTTGTCATTTTAAGAAATTTGTTACATATATCCGCGAATATACGTGCGAAAACGGACTTACTTGTATGTGGTACCATTTAAAAAACAGATGACTCTTGATCTATCTACCACCTAATGTAACTGCATTACTTCAGCACATGGATCAAGGTGTGACAGACAGGTTAGAAAAAAAAGATACATAAATGTTTTTCTTCGCTTTTATTCCTGAACAAAACTGTGCGAAATCCATGAAGGTCTAGAGAATGTGGACGATGAAACATACAATTTTTGCTGTTTATGAAGCATGGGAAAGATTGCCTTCAAATTACAATTATAAAAAATTAGAAGTCGATGAGAAAGTTGGAGAGCGAAATCCACAACATGATGATGAACAAAACTACATTTCCACTTGTCTTGAGATATGTAGCAGAAACAATTTCTGATTTCAATAAAGTAAACAAAGACGATACAGTGCAGTGGAAGGGAAGTGATAAGAATGGGAAGGGTGCAAGCAGCTGACTGATGACGAACTTGTTGACATTCATTTACCGAAATTTTGGACTCGAGGTGGATTCATTTTATTTGTCCGTAAACAAACTGACTACACTGGAGCCAGTTGGCCAGCTTATCACTTATTTCGAAGATCAAAATTCTAATATGGAAACATTATAGCTGTCAGAAGCATAACAATGTCTATGTCTTTACTTGGTAAATCCAGTTAAATATTTTTATTTTTCTTACAAAGGTTTATAGCTTTGTTTACAATGTCATTTTTCCCTCTTTTTATGATGTAATAGTTCTTATTTTCCTGAACATCTGTACATTATTGTAATGCATGGGGGACTTCATCCCGGAATGAAATTAGTTTTTCTAAGAAGATAAGAAATATCAAATCTAAGAGTAAAAAACAAAACTGATAACGGACTGCAACGTATTTTAACTAAGCTGTGTATGTACTTGAAAATAAAGGTTTAGTTTTGATTTAAACGGTGGCGTTAAAAAACGCGTTATTATCTTTAGTTAGGGTATATTATAAAAACGTGTTTTTTCGATTATCCGTATTTTTTTATTATCTGGGAATACTCTCCCAGTCATTACCACACATAACCGAGGTTTTACTGTGCAAACAGACAGCGGATCGCCATACACATTTGTTTATGGAAGGGTTTCCGGCATAGTTTGAAATATCGCAGAAATATCTTTTGCTTGATGTGACCAAGTGATGATGGGACGACCAATGAATAATGTGAACCGTAACAGATATATGTAGGAGCTTGCCAACATCCTAGAACATTATGCTAACTATGATAAAAAACGTCCGACAAGACTTACGGTGTAGTATGTCGTCGCTAGTAGTATCCGACATGTCAGGGAATTATTTATTGCAGCCTGTTCTTTACATTTCGCTTCGTTCTTTTATGTAAAATTGAGGCCTCTTGCGTAATAATCTTGTGTATAAAAATTTCAGAAATAAATAAAAAGTTAATCAAGAAAAGTGGATGCGTAAGTATAAGGTGGGAAAAGTGCACAGCGAGGAATGGACTCTAATCCTAAATGAAATATCACCCGTGCTTTTAAGGAAGGGAGTACATTTTCCTTTCTTAGCA
The DNA here is from genome assembly GCA_930367205.1 of Acanthosoma haemorrhoidale. NCBI lineage: Eukaryota > Metazoa > Arthropoda > Insecta > Hemiptera > Acanthosomatidae > Acanthosoma > Acanthosoma haemorrhoidale. The sequence continues at coordinate 139,899,690 of OV884011.1, forward strand.
AACATTTATCATTAAAGGAACTCTAAAACCTAACTATAAATAAGAATTCAATTTATTTTTTAGGGTAAATCTTTTTGTTTACTGGTTAATCTACCGTTGGTATTTGCATTTAAAATAATAAATTCCTAATAAAATTTTTGAAATAATTGACCTTTAATGTAGGATAAAAATTACTGTTGTGAATAATAACCCATTCAAAATATACTGCTGATGCAAATAAAACCGGATGAAAACTCCATCCAACACGATATTATATGATGAACCGACTTTTGTTTTGATTAATGGGGAAGGAGACGATGGGTTTCAAAACGTCTCACCATCCCCAATCAATAAATCCATAACCGATTAAGTAGGTAAAATGGAGACATTTAAATGGTCGAGAGACGGGAGTCAACCAATTGAAACTGTCAATATCAAACAGTCTAAAATCTATTAGACTGCAATTTGCAGACCATGTAAACCTTAAATCCCATTCTAGCTTAAATTATCAATAGTATTTAGATGTTTAGGACTTACAATTTATTGAAACAGATAAAGTAATAAAAGGAATCTAATGGGAAAATTAAAGTCTTTAAAAGGATTGCATTGAAGTCAAATGGCATATACCACCTGAAGTCCCTAATGTAAGTTATGGGTGAATCAGAGTACAGAAATACTAGTCAAATCTTAGGAGTTGTTATAAATGTCTCAGCTACCTCACGAAAACAAATACAATTTGATCACGTCACGACGAAAACCCATTTTCAGTCTGAATTCCATTATAATGTTAGATGTGTATTTATATTATGTCTATATTTACTCTACTTACACATATTTATAACGTAAACCATTTTGTAGCAAATATATCGAATCTCAAACCGATCATATCATTTTCAAGACCGTTTTTGTATGGCCCCTTGAACGAAAGACGATCACTTGATTATTCCTTATCAGGTGTTTTATGTACACACCTAATAAGGAATTATACCAGAGACTAAATGTTATTAAAATTATTCGGTGTATCCGAGACACATTTCAATTTAGATCTATTGGCGCACCTGAGCGGATCTTTATTCAATTTTAGCCTCTTGAAACAGATATTAGCACACCTGCTGAGGGGAGTGAGAGCTTTAATTCTAGTAGTGATCATCATCAATGAAAGCAGAAATGATAAGTCAAGCCGTTCGACTATAGATTGGTATTAAGCATTATGTATATTTTAAATTAAACAGAAAGTTTACACCATATTCATTAGATGCCTTTTATGATGTTGTCCTATAATACATAACGTCTGAAAATAGTTTTTTACTTCCTACTCCATATAAGCGTAATCGATACTAATAAAATAAATTGATACAATTAATCTTAAAAAAAGAAGACCAATACTGTTTTTAGGTCGCCGCCTGTTAAATTTTGCTAATTTTAAATTACGTTGGTATAAAAATACCCCTTCGTTTGCGATTTGTAACTGAATAAAGCACTTATAATGTAACTGACGTTTTCATTTAACTTTAGTAAAAACTAGTTAAAATCAGTGCCACCAATCCTTTCAAGGCAAAGAATTCCCTGAAATACATCGAAACCTTGACAGAACAACTCTATTTCACGGAAGAAAAAAGCGAGTAGGTAAATGAGATGTCTTTCCCAAGCAGAGTGCTGCTATTTAGAGCTTTCCCGATTTTGACATCTGCCGAAGGAGGGCTTTGCAAACCATTTTCTTAATTTTCCCAACCTACCAAGAGGTGGCCCATACAACACAGGAGTCCATAAATTTCTTCAAATCTGTTCGTTCACTCCCAAGACATTCGAAACCTCATCCTTTTCAATGTTCCAACAATATTTCTGATATTAGTCCTTACTCCTGAGAAAGTGGGCGGTTTAATCACAATTTCTCAACCATGTTTGATGTCAGTTCACTTCCAAACCGTCGCTCAAAGGATATTCATTTAATATCACCCGAACACACTTTTAAATCATGGCCTGTGTGAAATAATATCGAGTTTAGTGAGGTCTCGATATCTCGCAACGGTACTCATCTTACACGTTTAAGATTAATCAGTACGTAAATCCTTTCCTCGTTTGTTTCTAAAACACTTAATTCTTGTGATTTGTTTTGTGATATTTGTTTCACATGCTGATTACCAACACCTAGGTTAACGATCCTCTTTAAAGTTTTGCAACAATTCACTATCCTATTTACTCTCATTGGTTAAATACGTCACTAATATAAACATATAAAGCTATTATTATAAAATAGGCTACATCTATCATATTTTAAAAGTCTTTAGTATTATTCTCGAGTTTCTTCTATCATTGTACAGAATCATTTGGATTGATTCCAGTTTTATCAAAGTTTTATTGAAACTATTACCTAACTAAACCAGCAGCTTTCTCTTTTGGTGTTTTTACGACCTTACTTTTTCCAAAATTATGGTATCTAATTCGTTCAACGTACTTTTCGTTGAGCAAACTTTATTCATTGTTTCTTTTTTTTTTTTTTCGATACTAATAGCTTCATATTATTTGAATATTCCAGAGCCGAGAAGAGCTGAACAACTTACTCTTGGAAGAAGGATACTCTCGTGAGAGCTACGACGCGGTCTGGGCCATAGCCCTGTCTCTGGCGGCGGCACAGGAGGAGATGGATCTAAGTGGCTACGACTACACCAGATCGGACGTTGCCGAAGCTATCGCTGACAAACTAGCTAAGGTCTTCTTCAACGGCTTGTCGGTCAGTGCATTTCAATAACTATCATTTGCTTAATCATTAATTAAAACTGCATTCATCAGCTTTGAAAAATATCCTTCTGAATTCTAAACTTTAATATATGAAAAGTTCTGCGCATGCGCTATTATATTCAAGCACGTCTCGATTTCGTTCTTCATATTAACACCTTATACTACAGTGTACACCTTTTATTTCAGCTCTAAAATTGTCTGAGCAGGTAACTTACGTGAGCTGGTCACGAGGGATCCCTCAAGAAGTCAGTGAATCACTTGTTATACTTGTTTAGGAGTGAAATAGGTGATATCACACCAAGAAGTTGGCCATATTGGACGGCCCTAGCACTTGCCTCTGTCGGATTACAGATAACATCAAACAATAACCTTAGTATATTCGTCCGGCGCCTCTGGCCGGGAAATCGTGAATTCGAATCCCCCTCCCCGGTACTATCTATTTTTTATTAATATTAAAATTAATTTAAGTATTAATAAACATTTATAACATGAAAAAAAGCGATTTTATCAGCAATTAATCTCGCAAAATAAAAAAAAAAGATCAGTCTCTAGGGCCAACTCTTGACTATCGCCTGCTAAGCGAAAATCGAGACGTTCAAATAGGAACCTACAAATAAATTCATCTGCCACTTGCTCGATGGAAGAGATACCGTCACAGGCCAGCACATCCAAAGATGAAACCGTCGAAGACTTCCCTTTCTTCCCGCCTAACAGCTTTGAGGCGCTGAAAAATATTCAAGTAGAAGACATGGAAGTAATCAAAATACATCCACACAAACCAATCCGCCTGCAATAGTCATCCGCAATATAAGAAACTTTAAATTGATATGCTCACAAATGATTTATAAATAAGTTCGTGAGAACAATAGTTAATGCCCCTTATTACGTCAGCAACAAAAACCTTCACAACGATCTCAATATACCCTACTTTCTCGAATTCATCCGTTCCAAGTTCATGAAATTCCACAGTAACCTATCCAACCACCCTAATTCCCTAGCACAGTCGTTGCACTCCACCACTCATCCCTTTCACGAGATTTGGTGGCGGTTTCTTAAATCTTAAATGATATTAGGAGTGAAGAAGTGGAATCCCATTTGTGTGTGACGAAGTACTGGCGCCTAAAGTTCCTCCATTGAGATAGGGTTCAAATGGTTTGGAGGACCTAATGGTTTCATGTGCGACGAGCTACGTGTAACCCCCGGGATCTTCAACCTACGCTTTTACCATCATCACGCCCGATCATGGCCACATAATTATAAAATAAATCGAACAGTAGTAAAAGAGGAGGTGATGATATAGTAAAAATTATGTTCCCCATCATGCGTTACGATCTCAGTCCGGCTTAATCTTATGAGACCGACTTAATTGTGTTTGTATGTCCAGGAATGAAAGGAGGTCACCCTTTTCATTAATTATTCATTGCAAATGTTAGTGGTCACTGGTCATTGGCAAATGTCGTTCTGTATTAGGGATGATATAGCCAGTTTCCAGGTGGTAACTTTTCCTAATACTTGTTGTGGAAATAAATATGAGACAGAGCGATGTGTGTTAGTGTTGTTAAGTGTGTTTCTGGTGTGTTTGTAAACTCTTGATAACTATTATCTTTACACTTATAGGATAGATTAGTACTTACCGTTAACAGCTCTAGTTTCTCTAATCACCTAACGAGAAGATCAACACACACTGTTACGTGGTATCTTGCATGCTAATAGCTCCTCACGTTAAAATATTTAGCTAAACCTTCAGCTCAGGGTTGTCCACTACACGAAACGTGAAAAGTCATTATAAAATTATACCCATGTCCATAAAATATGAGTTTGTTAACTTAATCAATTAATTAGTTGGTATTACAAAAATATTTACAATTTCGATTAGAATATGCTTGGGGTATGGTCTGATATACAATATCTAATTTATATGATTTTTAATTTTCAAATAAAATTATACCAAGCCATTAAAACTGCCACTTGTTTTTTAGATCTATGTTTTTAACAAGCCGAAAATTTTAAACCACAATATTATTTCTTTCATGTTGATTCAAATTTTTTATATCTTTCATATCCCCTTGTTATACAATTATTACAGGGAATACGAAAGAAAAAACAAAACATTCCAAAATAACATAAAACACTGTTTGAGGGTCCTGGTGTTAGTTACAGTTCACGAGAACTGAAACGGAATGACTTTATTCTTACCTAGGAAAGATTTCATTTCGTAGCAACTACGTGGTCGTAACATGCTCTTTCTGTTCTCAAGCCGAAATAAACCAAGGACTAACTGCCAACAAACGTAAAACTACTCCTGACTTTACCATACACTATAAATATTCAACTAATCCTATAACTATCAGGTATCAAAATGGCATACACCTGTTTTAATAAAACATGTAACTTTTTTTTGTGAATTTCCCTTATCCGATCATGATAGAACAATGAGTTGGATGTGGGGCGATTATAAAAAAGAAAAGTTTTTAGAAAAACATAGGCCAGTTATATATTGCTCATTTTATCTTACATTTTCAGTAGAAACGTGTGCCACAGTTGAGACTTATGGTCCCCCTTTTTTTTTGTAAGTAACCATTTCCCGAAAATCCTACCCTTTGCTACCTGCTCCCTTACCCTACAAGACACTCACTAGGGCCTAAGCATTCACTAAAGTATGTTCTAACGCTGTAACTGATTAATAATTCTATATATACCAATGTTTTGATTGTTATTCATAATAAAGTTTTTTAAAAGCCTCTCCTCGACAAGATTATTTAACTGGCCTACATATTAGCTGGTGGCCTAGTCGGCGGGCAGCTTTATTCGTATTGATCTGACTCCATAAGATCTTACAACGTGTGCCCCGACAGTGCACTATGTTCAGGAGAAGGGGAACAGGGTAGGTATTTAGTAGGTTGTGTATGTGGTCTTGGAACGACCACGAATTCACACTCGGTATCTAAAGGTAGGCGAAAACCGTCCGGATCCCAAAGGCGAGTGTGAACCGGAGAGAGGCAGACTAGATCACTGGGGAAGACGCTACTAGGTAAAGTTTGTAGGGCCCCAGTAGACCGTCGTCCGCATGGAAGAGATCTCTTTTCAAGGAGGTGCTAGTTTTAGCGAGACGAAGGCAGAGAATCCCACTAGGAAGCTGTGGGGTCTGACAACGCCGTACTAAAACATAGCGAGGTTAGGAAAGAGAGATGCAGAGGTATTTGAATAAGAAAGCCACGGTTCGAGTAGACTAGCAAGCCAGTTCGCAGAGAGAGAGCAGTGTTCACTTCAGGTGCCGGGTTCCGAGAGTCTAGGAAAAAACTCCAAATCTGGGCCTTATATCCAGGACCGAGGCGGGGGTAGCCCCGCCGCACCCCCTAATGAGATTCAGCTTTTGAGCCATTTTGTTTTAGTATTTAATTTCTTTCCTTTTTTTGTGAATATATTCTATTTGTATAACGCGGACTAATGACTGTCATTTTATTAATTTAAATATCAGATAACTAATGCCTATAAATTCCTTGAAATATTTCATTTATCAAAATATGTTCTAGCCCCTTGCTAACCTACAACTACAAGGGTGGAACCATACAGCATGTGCTGTATGAGCAGACAGGCCAAAGAGACACGACCTAATTCAAATCGTGTGAAGTGTTTGTTCCTTAACTGTAATTAACGTGCTTTGATTAGTGCTGCCCTGTCGGCTTGAACAGTACTTAACATTAATTGCTCACTTAAAGCAGAGGAATGGCTTTTGAGTACGTCATTGCGGGGACGTAGTTTAAGCATAAGTATCATTCGATAGATCTTACCACGCTAAATTGTTCCAATAAGATTTTTAAACAACACGGAAAGGCATTCAACGCGGCCTTAAACACCTTAAACCCCTAGGTCTGTAATCAACCGTGTAAGTTTATTAACTAATAAGGGTGGCTACGCTCCTTTTGTTCACGGATTTCAAAGAAATTTGTTTTGGTGATACTAAGTTGAAAATATTTTATATATGTCCTAGAAACCGAAAAAAAAAGTTTAAATCTCTATTTTTGGAACTTCAGTTTCTCTATTAAGGTTTGCTGTCTGTATGAGTAAGAAAAATAAAGAATAAATAAACAAAAATCTCATACGATTATAAAGGTATGAGCTGAACAAGTAGATTATCTTTATTTTAGAACATTTTTTGGTGACTTTTAATTGGCAGGATTCCATATTGAGTTATTTTTGTTGTAAAAGGGTAGCGAATAGCAAAATTTGCTCATTTGGTCACTCTCCAGGTTTTGCAAAAAATTTTTATTGTGTAATTTGACAATCATATAAATAAAGCGTTTTAATTGCATCGTATACTGGAATCTTTCGTTAATGTGGTGAGGGGGGGGGGGGGGGTTCAAAACGCTATCTTTGTCAGCTTAGCAAAACTTCCTTCCGCTTTAAAACCTTTTTTATTTCCTGTTTAATTTAATTTTTAAGTCAAAATTGAATAAATGTTGTAATTCTTACAATTCGTTTTATGCAGTACTTTTCGTTAAGTTTATGTTGTTTTTAATGTTCCTACATCAACTATATATTATTTATGAATGCACTGTTTACAATTAATTTGTGAATTTCATCATGCTTTTCTGTTACGTTTACTATACAGCTATATGCTCAAAGTATGATAAAAAATATTATAGTATTTTGGAGTGTGATTGAATTTGATAATTTAAGTATAATGGCTGATTAGTAATTATTGAGGCTATTTAAGTATAAATTAAATATTTGAAAAGCTGATACAAATACTAGTAATATAATAGGAATCTATCACATGTGAAATAAATAATAGTAGAAAAAACTGATTAATAATTTGCTGAAATTTGTTATGATTCAGTTTCAGCAAACCTATTCTCGTAAATAATAGGTAAAATATAATTACATTTTTTTAATGATTTTTTTTATGTTTCTGTTGTAAGGGACCTGTTTCGTTCGACGGCCCAGACCGCGTCGGAATAACTGCATTCTATCAAATACAAGGTAAAGATAAATGTCATTGATTTATTTATAAAAAACTAAATATGAAAAAAGTTGATTATATGAGTATTATGTTACTTATTATTAAACCTTGTTCACTTTTTTTTGTAGGAGATAGAAAGGTTTTCAGGAGAAAAATACTCATAAAATTAATTGGAAGTTGTTAAATTAAGACCATTTATACATCGATTTTATTTTTGTTAAAATGTTTTAGAACAATTAAAATATTTATTGCGATAAAATTAAAATCTGCCTAATTGAGCAGATAATATTTACAATTCTTCATTCACGCGCACATTCATACAATATTTACCAACAGCCCAGAGATCTCCATACTCCACATGGTTGTCAACCCCTTCGCATGCAAAAGAGGAAGCGGAGTCCGGGGAAGTCCACCACGCTTGGTACAGCCGCGTCATTGGAGGCTGACCAATAGCGTGAGACATGATTACACGCTTAGGACATTAAAGAAACTGACCATTCCCAGAACTCTCCCTGTCCGTTTTTTATTTTTAGTTTAGCAGGAACAAAGGCTTCAGCCACTTTAGTCTCAGAGGAGGATTATAGGGATGTCTGGCGCAGTCTAATACTGTGCTACGGGATTAGGGTGGTTGGATAGGTTACTATGGAATTTCATGAACTTGGAAGGGATGAATTAGAGAATGTATGGTATATTAAGATCGTTGTGAAGGTTTTTGGGAAATAGCCTGTTTAGTTCTTATCTAGTTTGATTATACTGTTAATTTTGCTTTGTTTTGTTGTGTCATAGGTTGATCGTCTTCTAATAGCGTCTTTAGTCATTTATTATTGTTCCAAAACAAGTGTTTCAGTATAGTCCAAGGTATCACAGGTATGATTGGTGGTGTGCTATAAACGAACACTTACGGGGAAAGGTTGTCTGTGCCCATTTTATTAGGTTGAATTTCCTCAACCAAGTGTGTAATTATGTGGATGCCGTTGTGTTGAATAATGATTCTAAATGATGGCGATGTTAAAGCTTGGCCATGGTGACACACCTACAGCCCTAAGAATGCAATACGAATGCAGGAAGAAGTACAGTGTTCCCTTCTCTCCAAACTGATGGCGATCACTTCTTGGTGAGTGGCACTCCCTAAATCAAACCCAAACCGATGGGTCAGAAAATGATAACTGTATCTAAGAAATGCGAAACCATGTTGCACCTGTTTACAGCGTGTCCAGAAGGCTTGGGAAGTATAGACTTTTGAAAGAATTTATAGTTATTGCTTGTTTCTGAAATGCATTGAGACTATAATTTCATGGATGATGGCAGTTTTAACAAAGAATTTACTAAATGCAGGCTCAAAAACCAGTAACATTGCTGGAAATTGAGTGCATAATGAGATCCAAAGTACATGGATGGGAAATGGGTGCCGGGCCATTTCATGTCGGGTTTGCTGAGAATCTCACGTCAACCCATCCGGGTAGCCTGCTCATGCTATGGTTACAGGTTTAAATGCTGTTTGGTACATCATACTATCTTTTAAAGCAACGAACTAGCTGAAATTATTATGTTACTTTGTAAAATATACAACATTGTGGAACTTTTTCAATTGGATTTTAATAATTTTCATTTTCATTCGTGGAAATTATGAAAATATTAATAATTAAAATATTAGGCTAGTGTATAGTTGAACACACTTATAGTTAATGCATTAGACATTTGATGAAGTAAAATATTAGACCGTTAAAAGAAATTTCAAAATCAGATGAGGAAAAATAGGATAGAAATAGGTTTAATATGAAGGAACAATAGAAAGTGGGAAAACCGGGTAGAGGATAAATGACATTGGCCTCACTTGGAAGTGGTTCCTTTCATTAAAGCCACCTGGAAGTGGCCTGTGCAATTTCTTCTGGGTGACACTGTTGCCAACTGACAAAAGTGAAATTACCCATTCCATACACAAAGGTAGGCAATGCTGATGGACTCCTTGTCACTAGAGTTAATTAAACGAACAAACATAAGCACTAATGTTTATATCTTGGGCTCAATAACTGCTAACTCCTGAGGCCTTGCTTTGCAACTTATATGCACGTTTAGCCACAATCACCATTTTCCCTCCTTCTACTCCTACCTATAGGCCAATATACAGATCCCGACATTCTCGATTTCTTCATCAAACTTGGAATTAGGAACGATAAATTCATCCATTGCACATCTCCATGGGCGGCCTCTCGTCCGTTCAATCCCATTTCATCTCACTCTTTCTATTCACCTAATCCCCAAAATACCTAATTCTTCTTTCATCAGGGGCTAAGTTTACTGGGACTTCTTTCGTGAACGTTTACCTGATTCCATAGACCCCAGAGTTATCCTAAAAATCCCTAAATAAGTATATGAAAATAGTTTGGTGATGTGGAATAATGAAACTAATAATTGAATAATAAATATACTACTATACGCATTGTATGTATAGAGAGGAGAGAGAGTAGGGGCTAATGTATACAAAATTAGACTTGAAAATTGAGATTGTGGGATATCAATGAGAATAGGGTTCAAGAGGACTAGGATGCGGTTCTGTAGGGAAAAATGATTTAGGCCAGATAGTCTTTGGGATATGGTGTTTTGGGGATTTGCTTTTGACCAGAATGTATACATATATTTATACATATTTTACCAAATTTCAAATGACTAATTTATGAATACTAAATTATTCTTATATTCGTTCTTTATTTCTTCGTTAATATGATGTGTTAGTGAAATTATTAAATTATGTATACACATATATCTGCACGATGGTAATCGTTAGAAATATACAGTTTTGCTGTAGGGGCACGGCACATTACGTGTGATACGAAATTTTAGTTATTTGTAAGTTATTAAAAGTAAATAAAAAATTAAAAGTGGATATTAGAGAGCATTGTTGTATTTTTTAAAAACAATTATAACTAACTGGTTCAATGACGATATCGAGTTTTATACAAAGTAAATATTTTTTCACTCTTGACTGACCAGGGTCGACCGAAATTCTGCTGATTCCATCTCGGGTAGCTTCATTGTTTCTTAATGAATCTGGATTCTTTTCACCACGGCTTCTGTTCGCTTTAAGGAAAAGGCTCCCTTTACTTCACTGGAGGTGAATGCCGTTCTTGAACGAACCCACCTAGTGACGAGATTTTTAGCTGATCTAACACAGAAACGTTAAACAATATATTTGTTCAGGAAAGAAGCAATATATAATATGAGCGAATACTTTGTATAGTGTATATTAGTTAAGTTCTATCAGAATCATGAGTGTTGTGGCTGTGTGTATGTACACAAAGATATAAACATTAGTGCTTATGTTTGTTCGTTTAATTAAACTTTTGAACTGTATCTTTATTTTTCTTGAACCAATTCATGCTCATATTCTCCTATATTTTATTTTGTTTGCTACTCAAAAGGATTGTATTTCAAAAATGTTTAAGTTAGCTATCATTGATGATGGTACAGCGTTTTACAAGAAAAAGTTTTTTTACCTTAACAAAGAAACAGAACTAGAAAAAATACTGGCAGACACAAAAGCTGTCAACTATTTCGTTTTCCTCCATATTCTAGGTTATTGGATAGAAATCTAAGAAAGTGAGGAGACTGTGACCTCTCATAACACGAAGCTGCTCCTCGTAAAGCCCACCTTGCAACAGAAAACAACTTGGTTTATTTCAACGCCACCTGTTAAAAGAATTTGACCAGCAAACTTCACAGTGAAAACTATACCCGGATACCGATTTATACTTTATTATGAGCGAGTATATTAAAAAGGTGTTTAATTGAAGTTTAGTTGTTCAGTGCTGGTTGGGTGGAGTTTGGGTTTAAAACGGCTGATTGGCGAAACATACCTCATTTATCGAGTTTCCGAACTGCTGAAACTTTAGGGTTGTAAATTAGGTCTTAAATTAGTTCCTGTCAAACAGACTTTAACAATAGAAAAAGCGTCCAACGAGAAAACAATAAAAAAAGAGGAACAATTATAACTACTAAAAGAGTCAACTCTTCATAGAATTATTATTTATGTTAATTATTATTATAGTTATTATAAATTTCATTAACGCTTATACATAGCGAATTACACATAATATTAGTGATATTTTAGTACATATACGAAATTAATGAATCGATAATTTTCACTGGATATTTTAATTAATTAAGGATACTCATAATTATTGATCAATAAGGATTAATTATCTTTTTATTTAATATTTTCATAAACATATAAAATTTACACTGAATGTGGTCACTCTGGTGACAAGGAGTCCATCAGCATTGCCTACCATTGTGTATGGAATGGGTAATTTCACTTTTGTCAGTTGGCAACAGTGTCACCCAGAAGAAATTGCACAGGCCACTTCCAGGTGGCTTTAATGAAAGGAACCACTTCCAAGTGAGGCCAATGTCATTTATCCTCTACCCGGTTTTCCCACTTTCTATTGTTCCTTCATATTAAACCTATTTCTATCCTATTTTTCCTCATCTGATTTTGAAATTTCTTTTAACGGTCTAATATTTTACTTCATCAAATGTCTAATGCATTAACTATAAGTGTGTTCAACTAAACACTAGCCTAATATTTTCATAATTTCCACGTGAAAATGAAAATTATTAAAATCCAATTGAAAAAATTCCACAATGTTGTATATTTTACAAAGTAACATAATAATTTCAGCTAGTTGGTTGCTTTAAAAGATAGTATGATGTACCAAACAGCATTTAAACCTGTAACCATAGCATGAGCAGGCTACCCGGATGGGTTGACGTGAGATTCTCAGTAAACCCGACATGAAATGGCCCGGCACCCATTACCCAACCATGTATTTTGGATCTCATTATGCACTCAATTTCCAGCAATGTTACTGGTTTTTGAGCCTGCATTTAGTAAATTCTTTGTTAAAACTGCCATCATCCATGAAATTATAGTCTCAATGCATTTCAGAAACAAGCAATAACTATAAATTCTTTCAAAAGTCTATACTTCCCAAGCCTTCTGGACACGCTGTAAACAGGTGCAACATGGTTTCGCATTTCTTAGATACAGTTATCATTTTCTGACCCATCGGTTTGGGTTTGATTTAGGGAGTGCCACTCACCAAGAAGTGATCGCCATCAGTTTGGAGAGAAGGGAACACTGTACTTCTTCCTGCATTCGTATTGCATTCTTAGGGCTGTAGGTGTGTCACCATGGCCAAGCTTTAACATCGCCATCATTTAGAATCAATATTCAACACAACGGCATCCACATAATTACACACTTGGTTGAGGAAATTCAACCTAATAAAATGGGCACAGACAACCTTTCCCCGTAAGTGTTCGTTTATAGCACACCACCAATCATACCTGTGATACCTTGGACTATACTGAAACACTTGCTTTGGAACAATAATAAATTACTAAAGACGCTATTAAAAGACGATCAACCTATGACACAACAAAACAAAGCAAAATTAACAGTATAATCAAACTAGTTTTGACGTATAGAATTGAAAATGGGATTCAGTCCCATATCCAACGTACAAAAAATTCAAACAATACAGTCAAACACAGCCACGTTACAGAATTATCTTAAATATTTTGTTCCATTTGACGTTTTGAACCAGCCAATACACACTGTCAACGAAAACGTGTCCGTTTAAGTCGAAATCAAACATCCTCCGTCCATCCCGATGCCCTAAGCATAAGAAATCTCTATCAGCATATGGACATGGTGGGCCACCGGTGTTACATAAAGGTACTAATGTTGTAAAAATGTTTTACTGATAGAATGTGTACATTGATTGAATTTAAATGATAGAAAAACTACAGATATCTTAATACCTTAAATATAAAACTTATTGAAATACATTGTTGACTTCAAGATCAAGATGTGAGTCCAAGTCAAAACCTCAGCGTTTCAGAAGTCTGCCCAAGACCAATCCTCAGCACAGCAAGCAGCCGACCCGCTCCGGGTAGTTCCCCAAGACCAAGTATTCAACACACCAGAGCTGCTAAGAAAGTACTCCTCCGCTTTTTTTTTTTTTTTTTTTTTGGATTTTTTTGCTAATTCCTATAAAAAAAAATGCCAAAATTATTATTTACTATAGATTCTCAGGCGAATCTATTTACATATCACATTTTATATGTCCTCTACCATCGATACATTCTATAGAAGGTCTGATGGGTACAAAAGTTAGATAATCAATACAAGTACAATGATACACAATGTACTTGGCTTCATTGACAAGTCTCTACAAGGTGATGGGGCTCACCTTGTTGATCAAACAATAAAAGAAACAATTTTACCCGATAGTCTGTTGCCATCGATTCGGGAACGGTGGTGGGGTCATAGTGTTAAACACTGGATTTGTGAGGTGCTGCTGCGAAAAACTTGATGTGTCTCCGGCAGATTAACTCAAAAATTTTCAATTTCATTTCAGGAGACTAATCGGGCGATGGTGGGCTGGGTGGTCGCCTTTCTTAGTGGACTACTGCAGTGGGAACAAGCTAGCTTGTTCCGGTGAAGAATCGTCTTGTGCTGCTTCGGGGAGACAAACATGTAGTTGTGTCCTGTCTCCAGCTGCTGAGGTTCGTGGTAATTACCTGTCTTAGCGGTGATGTCTGCGGTATAGTAGTCGGCCAGTATTTTCGTCTGTTCTTCCGTTGTGTAGAGGGTGTCCCCGGCGTGAAGACGGGCACCTTATTCCTTCTTGGTAGTGGTCTTTAGGAGCTTCCAAAACTTACGGAATTCGCCATGTAAACCAAGAAGACTCCTCCGCATGGAAGAACTGAAACTCTGGTCTTAGTGAATAAATCTTGCGCCTTTTACTCCTCCGCTGTCTTGCCCCGAAGTATATATTCTCCCGTATAATTCTCTCTTCAGCAGAAGGGTTTTTTTCTTTGTGGTCCTTTGTATTCGGGTATGCCTTTTCACACCTCCTTGCGAATGGGTTAAGCACACTATTCTCACCCCACCCTAGAAAAAAGGAAGAGTTGTAAACTGTCAAATCCTCCAGCTCTTAAGCGACACTCCACAACAGATATCATGCTTGATTTCCGTCGGGGACGTAGGCATTTTGGGAAAGGGGTTTATGGCATACCAACTTTATGACAGTCGCCCTTTGCCCCACTTTTACAATTTCTGTCTCTTAACATTACTTATAATTTTAAACATACCCCACGTCGATGGCTGAACTTATAAAAAGTGATTTAAACAGAAGAATGAACAAAAAATGTTGAGATTTTTTTTATTTTGTTTGTTGATAAATATAAATGTATGGAGGAGTGTTAGTTATATACATTTATTGTTTACTATGTCGTTCCTATTTCATTGTATATTCCCATGGCTATATCTTATGTGTACATCTTGTGCGTCCCACAGAAATGTTTGTTGTTGTGTTATGTACTGTAAATAAATTTGTTATAAAATATAATATTACAAGTGTATAAATCAACTTTCCTTTAGACTTTAACACTACTATTATATTGTATACATATCTGTTTTAACTGTTTCCTCAGGATTACATGCACGTTTTTTTCAGACTGATGAAGGGTTGATAACTAAGTAAGTTGGTGTGATTGGCAGACATGGAGGCTGTGAAGGTGGGCCTGCATGTGGGCTGGAAGGGAGAGCTCGAGCTGCCCTGTGGCGAGTGCTCCGCCCTGCGGTGGCCCGGGGGGCACAGGCCAGTGGCTGAGCGGGTCTTCAAGACCAGGACAGTGAGCGTGCAGCCTGCCGCCTTCCTCAGCGTTGCCTCCTTCGCTTGCGTAGGCGTCATCCTTGCCTTTGGCTTTCTCGTCGTCAACCTCCACTACAGGAAGCACAAGTAATCCACTAGATCTCTCTTACCCGTACCCTTATAGTAGAATGACATCTCTCGTTAGATTCTTGAAATATAATGAAAAACATTGAGAAAAACTATTAGAAAAAGAAAATATATACTGCCAGGATCGGGACCCTATCCCCGGACTTCCCCAATATCGAGTTGGGGCTCTACCATCTGAGCACGTCTAGCACGAGTGAACTTTCCCAAAATTGACTTTACATAAGTAAAGCACTATTTGTTTCAAGGACCTAAGTTCTTATTTATGATTTCAGGAAAAATCTGGGTGTCATAAAAACCAAAATTTACAGGGGAGCAAAATGACTATTTCTACCTAAATTGATTATGTTATATAAGTAAACTGAATGTAAATTTGTCCAATTTATTAGTAAGCTTATTTTTATGAGGTATTTTTCCATGACTAATGGAGAGGGGTATCTGAGTACCAGGGTAGATTTATGCCCAAACAAGCTGGAACCATTCCGAATTAATTAATTTAAAAAATCTTGAAAAATGGAATGGAACACGTTTACAAAATTTCTGTTAGAATCTGAGCATATGTAATTTTCTTAAAAAAATAAAAATTCTTTGTAACAATAAGGACCAACCACAAGATAATTGAACATGGCACATGTTATGATTTGAACCTACTCTTGCTCCATCTAAAGTATTTATTATTATAGCTTAATACTAGTTTAGATGTCTATTGCCAATTTTGTAGTTGACAATAAAATCAAAATTGTCAGCATTATGTATTCAATTTAGAGTTTGACTCCCACTTGTTTAAGTCTTAAATCTTGAGTTAATAGGTGAGCTTAGAAATATTAACTATAATATAATCATATTCCTCGTTATAGTATTTTAAACATAACCTAATCAGTATATTTTGAGTTCTCGTACAAAATATCTCTGATTGTAGTTTTATTGTTGATGAAAATATTATTTGGAGATACAGAAGCTTAAACTGTCCAAAATATAAAAATACAATATGACTTTCAGATATAATATCGATTTAATAACTTTTGAGACCGTTATCGTACTTCATTCAAACAGACCGAAAAAATCAGGTACTGTGACCTGATAGATCTATTTTCGAATGAAAGTAGATCCTCCACTATCGGCCTCGAAAATAAATACCAACCTACTTCCCTCTACAAAGTACAACCTTCCCTGCCTCTCGCAAGTGCCAATGCTTCCTGTAGCCAACAATTAATAGCTCTCCGTTCAACGTTGGCTTCGGTGGGCCGAAAGATGCGACCGTTATTCCGACATATCGCCCTACGGTCTAATAGCTCTTTACGGTTATTGCCTACTTATTGTTCTTATTTCTTCAAAAAATGTTGTTTTTGCATTTAAAAAAAAAATAGCTGCCGGGACCAAAGACAAGGGGACATTCAAAGATATGGGGAGGAATTGTATTTTATCTAGCTGTATGTTCCAGAGCCCTGTGCCAGTTAGTAAGTTCCGACCTGCAATTTTTTTTTTTAATTTCCTGCATTTAGTTAGGAGCTTGCTGTGAAATCGGCTCCACAGGCACTAAACTACAGTAGAAAAAATATAGTAACAGGGCTTTCAAACCCAGAGCTTCTTCATCTCCAGCCAGGTTATATATATATATATATATTAATTATACCTTAATATATATAATCGGCATACTATATATATATGTTTATAACATTTCAAATGGACTGAATCATTTATATGACCGCGAGTTACGTAAACGAAATTAAGGATGTAAAACTTTACCGAGAGGGTTTTGGGAAGCTTACTTTATTAAATACTTTTAACTAACAAAAATGCATGACTTTATTTCTTATACAATCTTGCTCAGGGTAAATCATCTTTTTAACAAATATTTTTTAAAAATGACAATAGCTAAAATATTGACGATTATGCGTAAATGAAATATTGAAAAAAGCTTGTAAATAAAATATTGAAAATCATACCACATGGAATACACGGTTTCTTTCGTTGAATCCCCAAACATTAAATTACCACCCTGTTAACCAATGGCACAGTGGACAGTAAAATTCCGACTCAGAAGCGACTCACTATCTGAGTAGGAAACAGAATTTATTAACGCTAGGACCGACTAATAGCAACTTATTTGGATTTTAAATAACTTTGTAAATGCCAAAGACATATTGAACAACATTAAGGCCAATTAATTGACCATTGCGCATTATAAGACGGGCAACAACTGAATAATAACTGGGCAACAAATGAGTAATAACTGGGCAACAACTGAGTAATAACTGGGCAACAAATGGAGGGATAAGCTGATTAAATCGATCCTGCTGCAACAAAGTGCTCGGTAAGCGAACAGAGAGGACTTCATTTTTCAATGCAGGCAGGACTTGCTGAGCTCCACTCAAAAGAGAAGGAAATTATGTTTTAGTCCTGTTTTAAATCGTGGTAGTCATCAGAAGCATGCCCATTATTATTAATTTTGGATCATTTATTTTTTTTTTTTTTTGGCAAATTTATGAGATTTGCCTTTACTTATTTTTATTTGATCTACTGATAACTAAATTTTTGTTTATGTTATTTATTATTATTTGTTAATTTCTCCTGCTTTAATAGGTGTGCGTAACATCATAGTTTTTTTTTTGTTATAAAAATAGGATGTTGGAAAATTATTTTGGATTGATGGGTGCCTTTTACTAAGGGGAGTCCCATTTGAAGGAAGTATGAGAAGGATATGGGGTGTGGGATGCCTAAAAGAGGTGGGTGGATTCGGGAAGGTAGTGAGAGTTTACCTATGGTGACATAAAACGCTATTAATTTAGTATGTACCTACATTTATACAATTTTAATTGTCGACAATGTAGTAAATAATCAGCAAAACCTCAAAACCTTGGTGATATTCGCTTCTTTTAGAACAGCTGTTTATAGTGAGTGCCATTAGACTTAAATTCCGTGATTTTCCCTTTGATACTCTTTCTTACGCATGTAGGGAGGAACAGCCTGTTGCCTCATGTGCAACCAGTAACTTTAGCCCAATGCCCTCCGCATTTATTCTTCAGGTTCTTTAACAGCTGCACCAGACGATTTCCATTCTCGTTTGCTGTTGTTTAAGTTTTACTTTCAAAGGAAACTTAGGAGACATTATTTTATTATATAGTTAAATGGAGTTAGTAAACTCCGTTCGGGAAAATATTCCCGAATCTACCTGTTACTCCACTGAGGTGGGTTGGTACCAACGTATATTTTTCTTCCATCATTTTCTGTTTACACAGTTCGATTGAATGTTGCCGTTCGTTTTGTTTTCTTTCATTATTACAATCTTTATTTATTCAAATTACACCATTACGGTATAGTAAGCCTGTGGTGCGCGTAATCCAGTGATAGTGATGTCACAACCCATACCGACCTTTCTTAGTATGCGCTCACTTGAAGACAAATGACATTACTCATGTAAAGTGTAACCTAGAGATACAAATTAGTTACCCAAATGGTACGTATTATTTGTAGCCATATGTTTGCATGCCGACAACATACGTCTGACTCATGTTAGCTCCCAGGTGTTCCAGGCCGTGGAGACCTCCAAAGCCGACTATAGAAAACAGCGGGTCCTGAGAGATGTGAATGTGGAAATGAAAATTTTGCTGAGCGCACGTTGTAATGTTTTACCCTTGAGCCGGACGTTAGAGCTACGAGGGCGGCCTGAAAAGTTTCCGACCCAACAAAGCTTTTATTTATTTTATTATCATCTTCATGTTGAGGTCGGAAACTTTTCAGACCACCTGTGTAGCTGGTAGATAGATAGGCATTAGAATCTCAGGGTTCGTCCATGAACGGAGAAGAAATGAAGACCATTACAGGATGGTTAGAGGGCTAACAAAAAGGAGGTTGACAGTCTCAGGACAAACGCTGCCGAGACTTATAATCTTAATGTTGATGAAGATTTGTTTTGTTGATTTTTAAACTCATTCAACAGTCACTTTCTTGGATTGTCAACGCCCTCTTCTCATAGCGAACCTCTTGTTTTCCGAACACATAATAAAGGCCTCTCTATCTTTAGTTAAGAATAATAAAAAAGCTGAGTAAGAGTAAATTTGTATCGATTAACCCCCCTCCTAAACAAATGGTATAAACACTGACTTCCAAAGTGGACACTAAAATTACTCCAAGCCCTTGGCTCCACGTATTTTGACCGTTTACATAATTAACACATTTCTTCATAATTCATACAACACATATAACACATTGGTTCATAATTTTCTCAGAAACTAATTGAAAGGAAGTTCCTAGGACAAGAGTGCAGCCGAACAACCAAAAGACCGTTTCGTGTGTGCTGACCCATGTTTGAATTTGTCAGTGAGTCCGTTCTTTGACCTCGGATCAGCCTACAGCAGCATCGGTGGCATAAATGGAGTACTCTATAGACAAAGAACACTTTCAACTCTGTTTATACTTTTCCAATACACCGTTACGTCCACAGTCTCATTATTATTCATACTATCAAAAGTAGCCTCACAGAATAAATATTAGTACCCTTTGATGTTGGAGCTTTGATCATATCCTGTGCCCCAATGTCATTATGATGAATTACATTTATGATAGTCGCATATCTTGTGTTTTCTTCTGGGTTCTTCTTTAGGGGTGTTTATTTCCTTCTATATATTTGCCCTTCAGAGACTTTTGTTAATTTCCTATATTAGTAGTAGTAGACTGGTAGACAATAAAAAATTTACTTTTTAGAGATTTGTTAATTTATTTTTTTCATTGCGGTCTACGGACTTGAGAGAATATATGAGATAGAAAAAAGCTCAGGTCCCCCTAGCTTCACGCTTAATTTTTGTTTCATACTGTCCGGTTTAGTATTTTAACAAGCGAATGACTATCGTACCTAAAAGAAAGTAGTAGCCTCTCCCTTTGGGTTTGCCAATAAATATGTTATAGTTTTGACTAAAGGCCGTGTCTGGCAGTGAAAAAATATTTCACATTATATAAAAATATTTCACAATAATTTACCTCAAAACGGCCAATAGCTCATCGAAGTTTTTACCCAATAGCATTCCTCCTAATGAAACTCGACAATTAGAGTTGGGCCCGGTCTTAGGTCTTTGGAATAGAAACGTTTTTTTCTATTATTAAAAGAATTTATGAAAGTTTCTCGCTTGACTCACTAAGAAATACCTAGCTAATAAAGTGTCGAGAGGTAAATATTCGGAGGCACTCTTCAAAGTCCTTGTTGTTGTATGTTTTAGCTCAACGATCAACTTTGAAGTTTTCTCTATGTTTCTGGCTATGTTAATTGCCTTTTTTTTTATTTTTCAAGACTAACATTGGTTTAACAGGGTGAATTACAGTGAATGTTTTGTTTGCGATACCGTAATTTTAAATTTGACATTATTCTGGGTGTTTCCCCAAATAAATCCCGGAAGGTACCAAACAAAAGTTAAAGAGCTGAAAATTATTTTTTCCTTTGGTCATCGTGTGGATAGCAAAAACTGTTAGAGCACGCGAGCTCCTTATATTTTGGGTGCAAAATAAAAAAAAACGTAAATCGTTGAGAATCACCGAATGTGAACGGAATCTAGCTTTAAGCTCCGTGATTCCCATACTTGGCTGAGTAAAGGAACACATCCGTTTTTATTAATAAGTTCAATGAAAAAAAAACATTCTTTTTTGATAGATTTTCTTAACTAGCTTAACTCAACTTACAAAAACTTTGTGGTACAAACGCTGTACATCATAAGTTCGGCTTCGGATAACATCCAAACTGACTTGATATACCAAAGCTCCGATCTTGGCTAATGATTAAAACTAAATGCATCAAAAAAACCACTGCTTTTTAGAAGCGTCGGGGATGATTTGGGTGAGAATTAGTTAATTACATCATGCAAAGTTAATTATAATGAGGTTAATTATAATCATCTCAAACTCCACCTCTCTATTGAAATCTGAGATTTTCCAAATTATTTTAAGGATAAAAACTCATCGAAATCGGAGGTTTGGTTCAAGCATCATTTGATGAATAAATTAATCTTTTATAAGGGTTTTTCCCATTTTAAGTCACTAAACCTCGTCTGCGTCAAATGGTATCGATCAAATGGTGTGAGTATTTGTTTGTTTAATTTGACTCGCACCTGTTTGACCATGATTCCACTTTTCGGATATGCAGTTGTAACGTTGTGAATGCCTGTGCTGGGCCGATGTGAGGGGATTATAAATGTGACGTCTGCAAATGTCGTGAGTAGTGTTTTCGATGTTCTTGGATGTCTTCAGAACTCCTGCCGTGCTACTGAAGGCATGTCAGATAACTGTTCCGTGATACTGTTTATTTTCCATGAATGACTTCGGGATCACGGAGAAGGTACCAGGACAGTTTTCATTCAATTTGAATTCTCCGTGCAAAACTCAGACAAATCTATGTTTTACATCCAAGAATACTCTGGTGCAATAAAGTTTCCTCTACCTAGTCAATCAACCACGTGATGACACTGTTGAATAGTCCAGTGATGTGTGAAGCCAAATTGTAGATAGTGTTGAGCAACATTGTCTAACAGTTCGCTTAGTGGTAATTTTTTGAAAGGTTTCGTTAGTATACGGAGATGAGAGGAGTCTTATTTCGATTTGATATTTCAAGATGATCCTGATGACTTCCACAGTTTGAGAAGATATTAATGACCACCACGTGAACTACTACAAGTCTCAGCCCATTATAACCAGAATTTAACGATTTTGATTGGTGCAAAGTGTTTCAAAAGAGGAAAAAATAACGAGAAAGATATTTCTCTTTGTTAATAATTTATCCCTGGAAAAGTTTTCTTCATAAAAAAATTTCTAAAGAGAAGGGAAGAAGAGAGGTAAGAAGGAGTTGGGTTGGTTCTATGTTCTAAGATGAAATGAATGTATTTAATGAGATCGTCATCGGCTGGATAAATATAAGGATTCGTTATTACAAAAATATCTGTGGAAGTTGTACTGCATTCTAATTTTGTAATACGTTTCCACATATGTAATTGGAAAGTGGCTATAAAAATTATAAACTCTATCTTAAACGCTCTTCGATCCTGAAGAGAGAGGATCTACTTTCATTCAGTCACCAAAAAGCCTTTCGTCTGTATGTCTGTGTTGTTTTTGTATGTATGTTCTACTTAATAGAGGTCATAAAAATGAATTTTACTCCACCTTAAAAAATACAAAAATATAAAAAACTTGAAAATATGCTGATTAGATTTTTGATAACATACAATAACGGGATGTATGGCTAAAAATTTAAACTCAAAATAAGTTGAGCCCGTATTGCTGACTTTTTATATTTCTCAATACCGAACAAAGAAAAATCGCGTATTGAAAATACATCGACGGTTTCATTTGTTTTTTAAATCATTATTTTAGCTGTTAACAATTTAATTTATTCTTTTTCCAGGTTTGAGACCTGATCCTGCAGTATATTTTTCTTTGGCTAATAATTATTAACATACTACAAATATTTATCAAACTTTAACTTTTAAGTTTTCTCACGCCTCAGCTAAGAAACTATTTAATACTTGCAGATCAAAAGATTACTTTAAGTCATTCAAAATATTCATTTATTTTTTTTATTTACTAAAATTTTGTTATATAATTTCTTTAAATTATATATATAAATATATCTACATACATATGTATGTATATGTATTTATATAAATCAATATACATAAACAAATACAAATTAGATGCGTATGTATAATACATAGGGGTGTGGGTGTGTGTGTGTGTGGGTGTGTGTGTGTGTGTGTGTGTGTGTGTGTGTGTGTGTGTGTGTGTGTGTGTGTGTGTGTGTGTGTGTGTGTGTGTGTGTGTGTGTGTGTGTGTGTGTGTGTGTGTGTGTGTGTGTGTGTGTTTACGAGGGGAGATGAAAATCTTCAAAAAGACGCGGATAGGACCGTACCTATCCGTGTGTGGGATTTGTATCCACTAATACCACCTCCCTATACCCGTTTCCAAACCTCCACGGGACCACCCCTAGGCATTACATCGTGAAGGGGGAGCGGCTCTGTGCTGCCTCATTACACCATGCTACCTCCAGGCTTGCCTTTCCCTCATCTTCCTCAGTTCCCTGATGGTACGTGCTGCTAGACGTTGCCCCACCATCCAGCACTCCTGGGAGAGCAGCTGACGGTGCAATCGGAAGTCCGCAGACCCGTTGAAACTCATCTCTCTCTTCCTGAAAGCGGGTACGGGAGAACAACGCATGCTCCGTGTTCTCCTCCTCCGCCGTGCAGAAAGGGCTCTCTGCTTCATCGTCCTCCCCAAAGCCACACTGATAGGCTCGAAAGCAGTTTTGTCCCTTAAGCAACTGGGTGAGGTAGTAGTCAACCTCCCCGTTTTACCTGTCCACCCAGGGTTGGATATTGGGAACCAGCCAGGGGTCCACCTCCCGTTCGGTTTATTTTGATTGATTTGTTAATTTTCTTTTGTTTCGACAAAGCATAATAGCATCCTAGAGAAAATCAAACTTATGTTTCTTGTTAGTTTGTTATAACTCAAATATTCTTATTATTTCAATGATTATTTGATCTTATAAGAAGTATTAAGAATACGAGAGCTGATGACACACAGCCTCCCTTCCCTGTGCTAGATACAATCAGGGAAGAACCCCAGAGGTGAAAGGTCCACATTTCCTGTGGATCCAGAATGATAAATGGAATTCCCTAATGGATTTTGACAGAAAGGGGAGGACTTTGCGCAGATTTGTACCAATGATTAGGGATAGACTGAAGGCTACCTGTATCTCTCTAGTTCACTGGAGTACAGAGGCCTTACTACCCAGCGTCGTTACCATCTGTCAATTCTGCGATCATGCCCTCCACACATTCCGCTTCCCATGAAACTTTACGAAACGCATGTGTGTATATACTGTACATTACTTTACTAGTATTTGCAATGTAGCCGAATTTACTGTGGTTCTTATCAACAATAAATTACACATGGTATTATGCTTTGTTATTTTTACTTTTTTTTTTATAATATAGATACATAAAGCTCTCCAGTCCAAAGTTGAATAACATGGCTGCAGTTGGTTGTGTCCTGGTGTACCTTGCAGTGATACTCCTCGGGCTGGACACAGGGAGCTTGCCATCTTCACAGATCTTTCCAACAGTTTGTACCGTAAGTCATTCACAATCATAATATTCAGACTAGTTTTATATATTTCTATTGATTAAATTTCATCGAAAAAATTTGTTTTATTTTGTTATGATTAATAGTAATGATTGAATAGTAACCGGATTGTCGTGCAGTAAAAAACTCAAAATGTGCAAAATCGTGAAGTAAAAAACTCAAAATGTGCAAAATCGTGAAGTAAAAAACCCGAAATGTGTAAAATTGTGTACATAACGCCTAAAACATGCATAAATCATTGTTTTATTTAATGTATACTATTAATGAACAGGCAGCTTTTCTAAAACCTTGTTTGAGCCAGATTTAATTAGAAAAAACAATTTTTTTTGTGTGTAATAAATAAAAATAAGTAAATAAATAATACGTGATGCAAGAAAAAAAAATTTACATATTATAAATTAGCTTTACATTTTTTATTGAGTAAAAAATAATAATAATAATAATAAATAAACAATTTTAGAAAAAGTTAATTTATAACACTTTCATAAAAGTGTACAATATATCTACATACATATGTATGTATATGTATTTATATAAATTAATATACATAAACAAATGCAAATTATATGCGTATATATAATACATAGGGGTGTGTGTGTGTGTGTGTGTTTGTTTGTGTGTGTGTGTGTGTGTGTTTGTGTGTGTGTGTGGGGGGGGGTGTGTGTGTGTGTGTGTGTGTGTGTGTGTGTGTGTGTGTGTGTGTGTGAGTGCGCGCGCGCGTTGTACATTTCAAAAATTGTTCCACCAAATTGTGTCGTCTGTTACTTAAGATGTTTTTATACATTGAAACGGAACGTTCCACGTCTACCGAAGTTATTGGGCAATTTTTGTAGCGGGCGATTATAAAAGGTTCCTGCTGAATGCCATCATTTTCAATTATTTTTTCGTTAATGCAGTCATTAAATTGTTTTAAGCGAATGTTTCCAACGCGTTCATCAATCACGGAGACAAATTTTACATTTAAAATTCTTATCTTGTTGTTTTCAATTTTTTTTTAGGTTCTCTCAAACAGTTTTAAGAATTTCAATCTGTGAATTTAAATTGAGACTTCTACATTCCAAACTTGGGAGAGCATTTGAAATGGTGGATAGGTGTGATTTAATAAATGTTAAATCGTTTGTAATGGATGGTGAATTAAAAATGTTTTTACTTTTATTCACCAAATGAGATGGAGATTTGAAGAACACTTTTGCATGGTTCCCAAGATAGCAAATGTAAAGGCCTCTTTCATCGGTAGTTTCATCAACCATGGCGTATATGTAATTGTTTCCTATCTTCTTCGTCTGATTTTAATAATCGTCGAATTGAAAACACCTTCCAAATAGTTTTTTCTTTAGAAACTTTCGTCCGGTATATTCTTTTGAGGGTAAGTCGTCCATAACATTCGGAAAGAAGGCGACTATAGCTTGAAAAAAAAGGAATATTAGCCCCTAGTAATGCTTGACACAAATCGGCGTAAAACTCGTTCTTGTTGGAGGGTGCTTGAAATGAATCTATAAGAGCACGTAAACAGTTTTTGTTTTTTTTATATATAACTCAAACTATCGCTTATGCATAACTTAAAAAAAAAAAAATTCAATAAATAAAAAACTTCCCTGTTTGCGTAACTTTGAGATTTTCTTTCGTGCCCTATAGTTTTCTCACACCACGAACAAAATACCCCCTTCCCATCAATTTTTAATCCAGGATAAGCAATTATCCATTGTTTCAGTTTTTATAAAACACTCTCATCCGTTTTCGGTATTTTCAACATAAAACTGTACTAAATGAGAACTGAGCCGCCTTATATTATACTCATTTATCTGTGCACTGATTTGTCATAAAATAAAATAAACAGGAGAAGGAACGTTACGCTTTTTTGACGAAAACTCTTTTTTCCATTGCCTCCCGTATTTACCCAACTGTGGTATATAGCGAATTACATTTTTTTCCGATTTACTATCTTCACGGTAATATGATCATTTTAAACTACAAGTTAAATCAACTACAATTAATCCATATCTATTTATTACAAACATAATAATTTCATTTCTAAATAGAAATTTAATAGAGTAGATTTTTCGTTTTTATTTTTAAATTAAAAAAGCAATTATGATGAAATTGGATCAATCAAGCAATTTTGTGCAATAAAAACCGGATTCGTGAAATTTAGCTCAAAATGTACAAAACAAAATTTGGAAATAAGCTTCCCTTAGGTCATGAAAGGAATGGATAGATCGTTTAAAAGACGCTAAATGCAAGCAAACAAAATATCCAATAACACAGAAATTCTGTCTCCAGTTATGATATATACTCGGTCTGTACTTCTGAATTTTGAATTGAATCTTTAATAATTTACACTGGATCATAATAAACATGTAATGTGAAACCAGAGACATTAGTACATATAATAAAGTTAATTAATTATGAGGAAGCTTTAATTACAAATAGCTCACTATTAACAAACCTTATAGCTGTAAATTAAAATAAATCATTCAGTTTGGTGTTTGTATTGTGTCAGGTTGAAAGGTAAAATTATATCATATCATATTTATTGGGACTTTAATTACTTTATACCATTTCTTAAAGACTTTATTTTTCCATTTATTTTAATATTTGAAAAATTACATTTAAATTTGGTTTCTGAGTAAATGTATTCATAGACCGAATAACCTAATGACAGTTAATAATTTAATATTTTTTTAGCAAAGGCCAAACTGGCCACCAAAGTAATATTAATTGGTTTCATTTAATGCTTTCCTTTAAAATTAAATGAAAAAAGACTATATACTTTCTCTTGTTTTAGAGTAAATATATCCCAACCAAGTTATAAAATTTACTTTAAGGTGAAATTTCACTTTTTTTTTTTTAAATATATATATATGTAATTTAAAGTTATAATACATTTTCCCCCTAAAATATATTTTAGGCTCGAGTGTACCTTCTATCAGCAGGTTTTTCCATGGCTTTTGGATCAATGTTTGCCAAAACATATCGAGTCCATAGGATATTTACAAGAAGTGCCAAAGGTGTAGTGAAAAATAAGGTAAAAACTTAATCAATTTTTCAAAAAGTTTACAAATTTAATAAGTAAGCAATGAAAAAAAGAGACCACAGAACAAACTCAAAATGTTAATTTTAGTCAATTTTTAGTAAAGGTTGAAACATGTATTCTACTCTGGAGGGTCAAGATCTTTTGATATGGTATGGCATTCAGGAATGATGTATCAGCTAATCAAAATTCTCAAAGTCTCCATAGTTGTTTAACTAATACATTTTTTTTCAGTCAACATAGAAAACTTGGTTTTCACAGAACCCAAAATTTACTCCGGTGTACACCAAGGACCAATACGATTCATTTTATACATAAATGACATCCTAATTGTTCCAAACTGTATGCATCCTAGTATGCTGATGATGGCACCATCTATACTATCTGTACTCTTGGTGCACAAATGCAATAGTTATAGCTCTGTATATATCTGCAATAGATATATAGGTATATATATATCTCCAATAGGCCTAATAAGACCTTGGCAACAATATACTGATATTTCATCAAGTGAGAGCTAGCCAAATATTAATAAATATGAAGCATTATGTTCACTCTGATAGATCACTTTTTCCACTCTTTTGCTGGCAATCTTCCTTACCATTTGGTAATAAATTATTGCTGTAAAAAGTTGCAGTTCTTCCAGTTCTTACATTTTCCAATAATGCCTGGAGTTTAACCTGCTTTAAGAACTACTCCAAACTTCAGATAACTCAAAACAAGTTCTTAAGATTAGTAACTGATTCCCCTCAGTTCACCAAAATCAGTACATTACACAAGAATATTGAGATGTCACTTATAAGTGATTTTATAAGAGAAAATAGTCAATTTTTTTTTGTTCTAATCAAGGAAGTAAATATTATCTCATCGGCACTATTTCAGCTGAGGCTGTGTATATTTTTAAAATACAAATAGTATACTTTATTTTATTTACACTAGATTTAATGTTAACATAACTATAAATTAGTTAGGAATAGTATATGTATTAATATAGGTTTTATTTAGATTAGGCAGAGACTGGATTTTTTTTTAATTTTCCCCTAATTACTTATAAGATTTTATTAGTCCAAGTACAACAAAACTGGGTTGCAGATGAAGAGGAATTATTTGCAACTGTGATCTTTGCTTTGTCACACTGTATCATTGTATATAATTTTGCAAATCAAATTATTTTCTATATATTTCTTTGGAGGAATATATTTTTCAAACTGGAATAAAAAAAAGATTATTTTCTAAAAGACTTTATAATCATTTTTATTTATGATTAATTTTTAAAATTATTTTGTGTTTTTATTGAGCTGTTTTTAAATATAGTTTGTTTTAATAGTCAAACACTGCTGTCAGCGGTTAAAAAACCTCTGAAACCAAACTTATAATTTCTCTTTATATACTATTTATTTCAGTATGTCTGATACTTGTTATATTTGATACATACATATAGGAAAATAAGGAATTATTTCTTAACCAGACATTTTCATTAAATTAGTCTTTAAATATTAAAATATGTATGTATGTAATCAAATTAAGTCTATTTCCTCTCAATTGGAAGACTGATATAAAATATGCTATAAAATCATGTTTTCTTGTTTACTGGATATATTTATATGCTAGATCTTTTTTATTTTGATTCTTAAAATAATAATTTTCTTTTTACAGTTATTACAAGACACCCAGCTGATATCCCTGATATTCGTCCTGCTTATAGTTGATGGTTTAATTGTTACATTATGGGTGACTGTCGATCCTATTGAAAGGCAGTTGAGAAACCTTTCACTTGAAATATCACCGACTGAGAGGAGCATTGTATATCAACCACAAGTAAATTGTTAAACTATTTTTACATGTATCTCTTATATTTTTTGTTAACTTTCACAGGGTTTTAAATATAATTTGATGTTTAAATTTCAGATTGAAGTATGTTCTTCTCAATTTATTCATAGCTGGTTGGGAGTTCTTTATGCTTATAAAGGATTGCTCCTTGTTGTTGGAGTGTACATGGCCTGGGAAACAAGGTAAAATAAATAAATAATAAAAAAATATTTCATTATTCTTAGTACATTTTTGTATTATTTCCTCTCATTTCTAAATCATTGCTAGTCAAATAATAGTAATAATAAATAACAATCAGTATGGCAAATATGAAAACAGACTGTTAAGGAATTTTAACTATGTGAAAGTATGTTATTTCTTTATACATTAAGTAAACATTATTCGTTATATGAATGGCTTCATTATTCCAGTCAATCTAATTCTCAGAAAATTAAAAAAAAAAAAAAAAAAACCTCCTTAGGTCAATATTTGAATTTATCTGAAGACCTCAGACAATTGAATCAATAAAAAACATTATTTGCGACTTTTCTAATTGAGTTTTATGAATTAATGTGGACCCTTTGAATGTCAACAAATTTTCAAAAACCCTGGACTGATTCCCTTCTGGGATGAAATGAGTTGGCTAACTAAGTATACAGGAACAATTTAATAATAAAAAATACCTTCTAATCCTTCACATAGTCATTTATTTTTTTAATAACCATGCAATGGAAATTCATAGCTTTAAAAAGAATATAAAACACAAAGTGAAACAGGTAATAAATAACGTTGACTTGAGATTTTTGTTGTAAAAAATATTGAAGCCTTTTCACCCATCTTCTTGCTTCCACCTACCATCATCAGTATACCACAAACTAAGCTAATTAAAAACTGATTTTTTTTATTTTTTGGGTATAAACTGAGTTAGCTTTTTTATAAAGCTGGTCATCAATTTTTTCCACTTAATCGGATTCTCAGTGAGGTATGCTTGAGCTTCAGGTAGAATAGATGAACATAGCCCTCTGCGAACCAAGTTTAAACATGTTATGATTATGATTATGGCCATTGGTGAAGTTGCGGGCTACAATAAATCGTTTACTTTGTTTGTGGATAAAAGTACAGCCTCGCCTACTCAAGGGAGAATTCTTAAATTTCACATTGAACAGACACATGAGCTACAAATATACTGGACTGATATCGTTCTTACTTGAAATCCCCTTAATCAAGAAATGTTTTTACTCTGAAGGAGAGATTGGACTGGTTCCCTTCCTTCATAAAAGGTGTACTGAACCTGCAAGACATGAAAACAATTGATATTTCAATTTTGATAAAAATGTGCCTTCCTTACATGAAGATATTAGTAATGTTTTTTTCATTTATTTAAGGAAGATAAATAAATTTCTATTATAAATCATAATTATTATTATACTTATAGTCAATTTCAATTTAAATATCTTTGTGTTAAACAAAATATGTAGATGATGAGTTTTTTTTAAAACCTTAAACCACTATCTATTTATCCATTGAGAGATGAAAAGGTAGTTTTTAGATGTTATTGCTATAGTTATTAGGTAGAGCTAAGGTGATAGTGAGGTTACCTTTAGACATTACCTCACAACCTTAAATTCACTCTTCTTTTTTGCTTCTTTATTCAATCAATCAGCATGCTAACCACTAGACTGTAGGGACTGTCTCTGTAAACCATAAATCTATGAAGATAAAAAGTATACCTTCAACTCTATTTTATATCAGATGTCCAAGGAAAAGACTAAATATGACATCACTTCACTCAAAAGTATCTTGTTCTTTGTTTTCCTGAAATTAATTCACCAACCATAGATACTCAAAAGTAACTATATTATTGTTTCAGACATGTGAAGATTCCTGCCCTGAATGACTCCCAATACATCGGCTTGAGTGTCTACAGCGTTGTTATCACAAGTGTCCTCGTCGTGGTGCTGGCAAACCTTGTCTCAGAGCGTGTGACTCTTGCATTCCTGTCCATTTCAGTGCCAATACTTGCATTGACCACCGGCTCTCTCTGCCTTCTCTTCTTCCCGAAACTTCACAACATTCTGGCAGATACAAGTAGCAATTCTACCCTTGATCCTATCATGCAGAGTATGGGGCTGAAGATAGAGTGCAACACCAGGAGGTGAGCGAGGAGCAGTCATTGGAAACCCTTCACTGATTAATTCTGAGTTGTACCTGTAAATGAGAACTTGTGAAAATGTTTTAGGTTCTTAGCCGATGATCGGCGTGAGTTGCACTTCAGAGTAGAGGTTCAAAATAAAGTTTACAGGAGAGAGCTTCATCTTTTAGATAATGAGATCAATAAACTGGAGCGGCAGTTGGCTCATGAGTTGTCCAACTCTAGCTCACGATCTTCAATTCCAACACACAAGGTGTTTGTCTCTTGATTAAATATTTTCAATCAATATGAACTATAATTATAGGTTAGTGATGAAAAATTCATTTCAAATGCAAAAAATGAAATTATTTTATTATATTAAATATGTTATCAGTGCAGAGAGTACAGCAAAATAAAATTTAAGATAGATGATTTACTACTTAAATTTTATGTTTTATGGAGCCTTTCAATATCCGTTGACAAAAACTATATCAGCTCAAGTCAATTTCAAAGTCAATAACATATTGCACTGGTAACATCTTAGTGATTTATATAAATTTTAAATTATTTTATATAAATGATTTCTTTAATAAATAAACAGTTGATATTATCATAAAT
The DNA here is from genome assembly GCA_930367205.1 of Acanthosoma haemorrhoidale. Classification (NCBI taxonomy): domain Eukaryota; kingdom Metazoa; phylum Arthropoda; class Insecta; order Hemiptera; family Acanthosomatidae; genus Acanthosoma; species Acanthosoma haemorrhoidale. The sequence goes on from OV884011.1 coordinate 139,931,882, forward strand.
TTATCTTGTAGAATGAGTTTGAAGAAGTCCTTGGAAAAAATCGTGGGAAGTCTCCAAGTGTTTCCGGAGGAATACCACTTTTACTATTATCCGTCCTTCCACCTGTTATTCCGAGGGCAAGCTGGCCGACAGAAGACAGCCGTCGTGGTGTAACATTCAGTTCTGAGCCTAAACTTGGTGAACAGAGGGCTTCACTTAACCTCTTGCCTCCTGAACAACCTCCTAAGATGTCTGTGCTTGGAAAGTAAGAAATTTTATTCAAACCCTTACATAATATAATGATAATCTTACCCACAGTTAAGAGTTAAGAGTTTTATCACATCTATTTAAATTGTTACCCATAATTTATTGGTACACGCCAATGTTACATATATATCTTTTGTAATAATATTTGTGTGATAAAATTGAAATTTATTTTAAATGAATATCTAGTTTGATAGAAAAGTATGAAATATGTATTATTTAAGGTCTTAAGGTGAGATAATAGGTAAACAAGGGTTGATTGAGGGGGGAATCAAATATATAAGATGGTGAATGAGTAGTGTGGTTGGTGGCTGGAGCTAGACTGAGAGGAATTCGGTCATGGGTTAGACTTTGAGAATGGTTCAGTTCAGTTACTGTAAGACGTTCACATGAGACAGACTGGGATGTTTTGAGTGTTATTTGCCATGTGTTAGAAAAGTGTGGGTGCCAGCATGAATGCATGAAGCAAGTTGGAGAAACCAACCCATCACAATAATGAAGAATGTATCCTTGTTATTAAAAATCATTGTTTGTATTTGGTGACTATTAAATTACATATAAATTTTTATAGCCCATTATGTTAAAATGAAATATTTTAAATAGACAAATTTATGCTCTAGAATCAAAACTATCCTGAGATCATATTAAATGAAACTTTATAAAATAAACTATGAGCTTTTTATAAATCTTCTTTGACTTCTTAAGAATATTATTGTGATAACATATCTCTACCTTGGAACAAAATATATCCTAAACTTTGAAATATACTACCCTAACTTCACTTGTGCAGTTCACTCAAATCTCAAAGTTTTGACATTGGCCCTTTTTGTTCCAAGGTACAGATATATATAACTTACCTAATGATTTTTATATTTTATGATAAAATTAATGCATATCTTATTATTTTAAGTCTTAATACAGTTAGTACCCTAATACAGTTATTGAAAAGATAAAAACAATTACAAAGCCAGTATTTTCTTCATTTTTTTAAATACTACAAAATAAAAAGTATTTTTGTGATTTAAAATTAACCATCTATTTAAATTTTAAACACATTAATATCAGAGATATTTAGATGAAAGTATCAACTGTTTCTCTTACAGTTTTCTTTACTCGTTTTATACTATCTATTTGTTTAAATTGGCCTCCACATGGAGGCTTAGGTAACTTTCTCCTAACTCATAACAGTTACTCCACGACAATGGAAAATACCTAAATTACTAGGTACATATATAGTGTGTACATATAATAGGTACACATATAGTGTGTTAATAATTACTGGTTGTGGTCTTATTTTAGAATAATTCAGATATTATACAACACTAGCTGAAGATATTATCAATCACTAGACAAACAGTTTGCTCACACAGTTGCAGCCTTGCTGAAGATCAGAGTGTCACAGGTTCAAATCTTGTCCCTGTCACTGTCTTTTTTGATGGCTAATAATAGTATGTCTACATATAATCTCTGTCAAATGTCCTTGAAATCTTACTTAATTGATTTGTTATTGTTGAACACTATTTCCCAAGATTTATCTGTAGTTTTCAATATTGATAAAGTTTTTTGGCAAAAAAAAATAGGTAGTAAGTAGTTTCACAAGACCTGCTTTTATACTTCTTATCCAACAGTACTGTTTCAACAATATTTACCTTTTAGATTTCTGAATATGATTACACCATCAGTGAGGAAATCTTCAGCTCCAGCTGGCCTGGCTTCAGCCCTCCGAGCACACATGGAGTATTTCGCAGGCTTTGTTCCAGGGAATAATTCTGGAAGTTTGGAATCTTCGTGCAACACCAGCCACACGGGAATCAACCGAGCACCTTATTTGAACATTGATGATGACTATGACATCAGGGAAAGGAAGTTTTCTTTAGGTTTGCACCATTATCAAATTAATATTTTTTCTGTAGAACTATTTTAACAATATTAAAATAATAAATATCCTGGAAGCACATGAACCCAGGATCTCTCCGATCTCCAGTCAGGTGCTACCTCTGAGCAATGCTTAATCAGTACGTGAGTACCTTCGACCCGGAAGGATCAGGAGGAAACGTCGCCATTCAATAAGACAAGTAGAAGATTTTTTACTTTTTCTGAGTTATTTTTGTCATTTTAGCAATGAAAGAACAATGACTTTAGTGAACTTAGGAAGAAAAAAACTCACTTACTCCCTAGTTTTCTCGAATGATTATGAATTTTGTTCCTGAGTTTTTTTTATTATTATTATTTTAATTAATCTTAAGTTATGAACTGTTACAGGACTAATATCATGTGTATAGTTTTTAATGTAATATTTTTAGTGTTTTTTTTTAAATATTAGGAAAAACAATAATTGTAGAATTTAATTTTTTTTTGTTTGGTTGCTTTTGTCCATTTCCTCTTTCTTTTTCATCAAAAGAAAATTCTCAGGCGTCAGTTAAATCTTTTATTTTCGGTGTAAACCCCTTTGATTTTAATACAGGTAAATTTAATTTTTTTTTTTTTTTATTATTTTGATTCTTGTATTGAAGTATGTGGATTTACTGAGAGGATAAATTGTTTGGATGCAAGAGGATAGAATGGGAAATAGTGTGATAGAGGTATTAAAGTCAAATGTAATGATGCAACCTTTGACATTTTCGATTAAATATGAGTGGCCCAATAAATGTGTTAGTTGTCTTCCCTAGCTCAGAAAAATGCTATAGACTCCCAGAGTTGATATCCTAGATTCAACTCCCCGTTACACATTCTTCTTTTTTTTTTTTTTTTGGAAATGAAGGAAGTAGCCAATTCGCTGCATAGTTATTTATTAGTTTTTTTTTTGGAGGGGGGAGGGATCAGAGGTAACTTCATACAAATAGCGTAAATAGAGGTTTCATCCTAGTTTTTTTTATATATTTATTTATCTATTTTTTCTTTTTATTTATTTTTTTGTGTAACTTTTTACGACCCCTAATATTCTTCACTGGACTTCCAGGTTAGTCTTTTGCTGCATGGAATTTACGAATTTTTCTTGTAACAATCTGTTTATGAAATGACATTTCATTATAATTTCAGAACAGATATATAATGCTTCAATAAATTACCCATCTATATATCCATCTGTTTTTTCTTCCTTCTGTAGCACAACAGGTGTAAGTTCGTTACACAATTTTGAATATGGTCACTAGTCTAGAATAGTGCCCAAGTCACGAATTTAGTATCATAGAAAGTAGCACTAAATAATCACAAAATATGATGTGAAATTTTTGGCTAAAAATTGTTTTATCAATACAATAATAAAGAAAAGACAAAATAAAAAATAAAATAATTAAGATTATTGTCAAATAACTTTAATAAATAGAATTACATAACAATAGAATTAATAAATTTTCGTAGAAATAGACAGTAATAGAAGGAAAATTTATGAAAAGGATAATAAATATCCACCAAGTAGGCTTTTAATATGTAGAAAAACAACACCGAAATGCATTGCACAGATTCTACCACTTAATGGTCATTGACACAAAATGAGTTTTTAGTGGCAAAGAATGGTTTTAATATTAATATAGACCAGAGGCGATTTTATTAATTAAACTACTTCTAAAAACCACATATTAAGAATTTTGCTCAAATATTTACAACAGTTGTGATTCTTCAGCATCTGGTCAAAACTTCCATGAAGCATGATGATCGACCTGATCAGATCTATTTTTTAAGTATAATCATTGTTGGAACTCTCAAGATTGATTTTAACCATAAATGCTCTGGACACCATCTAAAAGTGTCAAAAAATAGTTTTTAAGGACAAAAAATGAGTTTTTAGAATCATATGTAATGATCTGACCTAACTTAAATTCAATCTTGGCCTGTATTTGAACCTAGAAGTTCACTCTGAAAAATTTAAGGGTAGGTCAATATGTTCAATCAAAAATACTAATCAGAAATCAGAACTATATTTATGGTATCAGAAATAATAATATATTTTTATATTTAACAACTGAATAAATATTTCTTTAACTAAAAATATTTTATAACTATGTTTTACTAAAATTATTTTATAATTACAAATTTAGGTTATCCACCAAGGGAAGACATAAGAGATGAAGACAGAGCAAGGCGCCAAGCCAGGTCATATCAAAGTCTCTCCCAGCCACGAGTCTCGTTTTCGATTCAGCACCAGCACTCCCAACCAATTCTTCCATACCGAGAGAAGCCTAAAGGATCACCTCGTTTCCCACACAGGATAGTCCCGACATCTAGCCTAGGCGATCTCAAGAAGAGAGATTACTTGGCAGTGGCTAAGGGCGAGACCAAGAGTCGGTCTCTTGAAGAAACGAGGGAGAGGAACAAGGAAGAGAAGAGAGGAGGGAGCCTGAGTCCAAACTCAGAACTTTGGTTCAACAACGAGCCAAACTCTTAATTCCTAAGTTTTGCAAAGAATTATTTTTTAAATTACATTTAATAATAATGTTTTTAAACATTTTTACTGTGATCAGTCATCAATTACTTGTAGTATTTTTAACTTGTTGATAAAGTTAATTATTCATTTTCAAAAGGACAATATTTGGCTTTTTAATGACTTTTATTCATTGTTTTTTTATATCCTTATAATTATAAGCCTTGCACTACCTATCTTCATATTTCTTATTTTTGTTTTATAAATAAACATATTTCATATAATTAATGAAATTTTATGCACAGTTAGAAAAAAAAATGTATCTCTTAAATTATAAAATATACATTTTGTTTAATTATTTTTAAATTATTCATCAGTCAATGGTGATGGGTACATTCTTCGTAATTTGCTTTATAATTACTTAGTATGTTACTAAAAAGAAGTTTTTAGGGGAATCAGGCAAAGTACACACCTAGAAAAGGAAAAGATGTATTTTAATTACACTTGTGTCGTTTTTAAACATATATTTGATTTATACTCTCTCTATTACTCATAAGTCTTTAAAATAGAATTAAATTACAGTTCTTTCTCTATAATCTGACACATAATAAATATGAAAGAAAAAATTACATTTAAATATGTACATTTTATGATTTACTGGGTTGGTTTATATTAGTAATTATTAGAGGCTGGAGTACACAAAGTTTAGCATTTTCCATAAAATAAATGTGAAGACATTATAATTTCTGTGAGATCCATTTTCCACCTTAGGGACCTCACATTGATTCGGGAATTTCCTTCAAATCTTTCAAATCCCACGGCCCTTGTGTTTTGTTCTGCTTGCATTTTACAGGATTGACATACTTGCTAGGTTGTTGAGATTGTCCTGTATTTTAAAATCAAGAAACATATAAATAATAAATTATCTGCCTCAATATTTATTAATGTTTTAATGCTAACATGATACTTGATAAATGTTCGCCAACACTGCTGGACTTAACAATGTGTCGTAAGTACCTGCACTTACGAAGCAGTTTTTAGCTGTCGATATTTTCTCCACTGATTAGTCAGCTAATACTTAATATCTTATATTAAATTTCTTACTGCCTGTCATACACATGGATAATAATGTTGTTGAGTTCTTGATGGCCTAATGTGATTTAAATTTCTAATAATTTATAATAAAAAAGACAAAAGTTTGGGTAATTGTGGGTCAGCAAAGGGTCACTATTCAGAACCCAACATAAACGGCACGGTCGCAATAACAATGAAAGGCTTCGTCACTCAACCCTTATTAGCCTAGGCGTCTGAATTACATTCAAATGTTTTACAACAACCCAGGAGTTGGTAAATATACCTCTTCACAAGGGAAATCAACCATTAAGCTCCCAAATATTTAAAAAAAAAAGTTATCGTGCAACAAATGTAGCAATGTAATGTAAAGTGTCCCTTGATGTTAACACATAGTAAACAAATTTTAAATATTTTTCAAGTAAAATTTACCATCAGTATTTTAAAATGACAGTAATTTTACTACATAAGCAGAAATATGTATTACTGTTTCATAATTTTTTTAACTATTTATATGTAATATAAAATTTCAGTCTCATAATGTGTAAATATTTTACTGTGACTATACTATTAATGTTAACTACCTAAGATGGTTGAATTATTAAAATTTTAAGTTAAGATGACTTATTTTGAATGACCTTTGCTTCTTTGAAGTGATTTAAGTTAATGTGAAATGATGATTCAATATATTAACTACCAATTTGGTCTGATGGTGCATTGTCATACTATGTGTCCATGGAGAATCCACCAATCAATATAAAATAATTAATAATTAAATTGTATTTTAAAAATTGAAAAGGAGGTAGGGTTATTAGGATGAAACTACTCCCTAGAAAGTTGGTCGTTTTTACTAACATTGTTTGTTCCTGTTAAAAATAATAATTTAAGTTTAAGTTTAATTTTTCAAAAAAAAAAAAAAAACATTTATCATTTTCAGTTAAAATCTTGCCAGGAACAATACTTTACTTTGCTTCAAAACGTTTCTTACCACAGTTGAAAATTCACTGGCTTAATTGTTTTACTTTTGTTAAATTTATAAATCTATTCCATCCAAGGAATATTTCTGGTCATTCAGAAATACAATATTGAAATTTGTTTAAATATACATATGAATATCTCCATTCTTATATAGTTCTTGGAAAAAGGACATTTCAATTTAAGTGTACATTTATATTTTTAATTAAAAAAAAATATTGTGAATTTTATTCCAATCTAATGTAATTTGAAATTTTAATTTTAACAATACTTGGTTAAAAGGTAAGATTATTATTTGAATACTAATTCTTGTGTATTATACATTAAAAACACATCAATGAAATAGTTGTCATTCATAGAATTAAGATTATTTTCTGGCTGATGTCCATCTAGTAGAGTTTCTTTGTCTCAGTAACGCAAACTGTTTATGAGAAATGTAATGGAGTTCCATAGAACTCCTATCTCAGGGAACATAGTGTTTTGTGTAATATAGAAAATATGTACTTTAATTTTTCTATTTTATTCACTTATTGCAGTTCATTTCATGCATAAGTATTGTTGAAATTAAAATTAAATGAACTTTATCGTGATTATGAATTTTAAGGAGATTTCGTTTGCCCTGATAAATTGATATAAAATGCTTTATCCCCTAATTTAATGTGTATCATTGAAGTAGCATATAAAAAAATTGGCTCCAGCATTATCAAAACCGTTTTTATCTTGGCATGGTAAATTACCTAGGACTTCTATGTACATTTATAACTGAGAAATTGAATTTGTTTCTTAATTTCCATATATTTGATAATAGTGAGATATCCATTAAATACTTTTGATTTACCGGACAGGTTTTTGTTACTGGAAAATATTAATGTTTCCTACATAGTACAATAGTCCATGAAAGGTCCCTTTGAACTGATTCACTGTAGTAATTGAAGGAGCCCCAAGAACATTTTAAACTTGAAACAGTTGTATTGAATTGAATAAAAATGATTAAAAAAATAAAATAATTATAGTGGTGACATAGCAGCCACATGTAAATCCTACTAATTCCTGAAAAAAAACAAGAAATCATAAAATTTTCATGTACACATATTTAAAATTTTATATTCCTAACTGTGAATAGGTAGTCATTCTTTATTATTTTATATTTATAATTTCTGTGATCTGTATAATTCAGAATCATTAGCACAACATACTCCAGAGCATGTGAGTGTCGTGTATTAATTTAGAGTATAGCTAATTTGACTGTAATTAGAGTTTTTGTACAAAAAACATTAAAACACCTAATTGTTCAAAGATCTCGGAATAAACATATTTTTTATTCTCATATATAAGTTAAGTTTGATGAATAAAATATGAAATTCAATTAAGATTATGAAATCAATGTATTCATATTGTCAAAATGTTTCCTAATTTACAATTAAGAGATCTTTTAACTGGTGTTTGCCAACTTGTAAATAAGTTAACTACTAATATATTTATGAGCAATGTAATTGAATAAGTCTTTTGTTTTAATATAAACTATTTTGAAAGAATTTACTAATGTTTTAGATGGACAATCATTGTACTTAGATGTTATTTTGATAATGCTATATTTTATTATAATATTAAATAAGTCTAAAATTTAATCTATAAATTCTTTTTAGAATAGCTATCAAAATAGAGTAGTTTTTTTAACAAATGACGTTATTTTTAAAAAGCACTTATTATTTCCAGTACATTTCAATAACAATTACTTGATATTTATTATTACCTATAAAAAAAATTCTTGAGCCTGTGTGAAACACTCATACCTTCAAAAATGATTTTTAAATATAAATTTATTATATAAGATAAGTAGAAAAACCATCATGACATAATATTGTATGGCCTTCTAATTTATTAAATACTAACATACAAAAGTGTATCACTGACATTTGCCAATATTTTTTTTAGACGATAGATAGTTTAATTTATTAAGATATAAAAATGTCAATTGAATGTATCAATGAATTGAGCAAATATTAGATAACCTATTTTACTTTCAATTTACCAGTGAAAACGCACTAAAGTATAGTGGAGATGTTAATTGTTGAATTTACTTATCCTCGGTTTTACATGAATCATCGATATTTCATAGCAAAATTTGGAATATTCGAGTATTAAAAAGAAGCAGATAATAGTAAAATTAATAATTTACCAATTAAGTGAATCATACAATTTTATATTCAAATAAGCTATGGGGCATCAATTACAAAATGATAATCAATACCAATTAATAATATCTTCAAAGAATTTTCTGTTTATACAAGGTTTAAACAAAAATGAAACCCATATAATTCAGTGGTTAAACCTAAATTTTTAGGCCGAAAATACTAGAAAATAAAACAGGGTAATGTTTTGTATGACACGTTTCAATCATCCAATTATTGAAGAGTATCTTTATCATAAATTTGCAGGCATTATAATTACCATCACGAAGAAAGACCCTACATTTTTGTCAACAATAATATTTTGATACTTATTTAAAATTAATATTGCTAGTCCAGATTAGGGTTGTACAGTTTCTTCCAATTAATCTTAGAGTTATTTATTAACTTTATAAATAATATCATATGAATTTCCAGTTATACATTGGCTATACTTCTCTAAAATCTAATTTTGACCTTATTGAACAATACTATTATTAATAATTTGCAATAGTTATGAATCTTGGCAATAATGGATCAGGAAGTAACTATATTGATATTTAAGAATTATTTAATAAGAACTGGTTAACTAATAAGAATTATTAAACAAATGGCATTACATAGTTGTGACATGATAAGAAATGTGTTATTCATCATTAAATTTATTTAAATTTTAGGTTAAAAATAGTTTCTTATAATACATGTTGTATAAAGGTCAAGCATTCAATGAGACTGTAAATTATTTAAATAAATATATCTTTTTATTGTAGATTAATTATCATTATTTTTTCTGTACATTTTATACTCATACAAAATAGTGGGTTATACAATAACAAAAGTAGGATAAATGATTAGTAATCGGCATTTTAACATTATTTCAGAATAAAAATCTGTGGAACATGGGATTCATACTTTTATCCTTCTAGCTATAAACCACCCCTGAACTTTGTCACTCAGGAAGTAAAGTCTTGTATACTGGCCGTCTTATTGCAAGAGTTAATTTCTTAGTACATGGATTTAAGATATTTTTTTTAAGTCAGTGATAAGGCTATTTTCTACCAGAATAAATATTTGTAGGCATGTGCTGATTCTTTATTTGATTTTCCATCACAAGGAAACAATTTTATTTCCCAAGTTCCCCAAATAAATTTAAGTTATTCCGCCTATTCAAATTTGACAATTAAGAAACAAATGTGACCATTACTAGTTTTTGGTTTGTTTTAAATATTCTTTTTCTAGTAAACAAAACTTTTTTTCATCCAATGGGATCAATTATTTTATCATTAATTTTCAGCATCAAAGTTAACACAGGCGCACATTGGTGATAGTTTTCATTATTCAAGTACTCTTAAATTATTAATGGGCAAATAACTTATTAATTTTCTTTGATTGGTGATATTCAGTTTCCCAAGAATAGAGAAAGTAATAATGCCTCAAAACTTCATTCAATCAGCAAAAGTAATGTTAACCAAGGTTGGTCATAACTTAAAGAAGGTACTTTTGTAAAATTAGTGGCTTTTATAGACCAAATTTATATTTCTCATGTATATAACTCAAGGTTTATATTTTATTTTTATATTTTGTTACCTCGACAGAAAAAATAATTTCAAAAATGACATTGTCAGAATGTTGGTACAAGGGATTGAAAATTATTATTAAAAAGATTTTAAAGGTTTCTTTATGATGACCATTATTAACTTTTATTATGGCCATAATTATTAACTATTATTTAACTGCCTTAAACCAAAGATATATGAAATAATAATTAAAATTTATGCATTTATTAAAACATAACATGGCCATAAACATATAAATACATACAATCTAATAATTGTCACATAGAAATAGAAAAAATCCTTAACTGTTCTCATAACCATATTTACCAAGGTTTTTCATTAAGTTAAGTGCTTTCTATTTTTGTATCATTAAGCATAAAATAAATTAGCTTAGAAAGTTTTTATTTTACTTGAATAGTATAATGTAATACTATTGGACAAAGAATTCGCCTATATTTTCTCTTCGTTCCTTGTAAATATTTTTGTTTAGTAATGGTTTTTTGTTAAAATGAATTAAACTGGACTTCATCTAAACGTTTCATCATTCACTTGCTAATATTCCTACCATAGATGTACTTACCATACTATATTTTTCTTCAACGAATGTTTTTGTAGTTTTATGTACCTAAAGATATTTAAACACTAAATTATAAATATTTCATTTATGGTGGAATTTCACTGAAAATCAGCTATTAATTCCAACATTATGAATTACATTATATTATTAAAACAGTCCAAAATGAGCAACTTATGGAAGTAAATACTATGACCGCTCCCTAGCCAAGGTCTATTGAGGCACTGTAAGATTGACTTGGGTTCAGCGTGTGTAGTCAAACCAATTATCACTTATATATGATCTCCCTCACTTCTCTATATATAGACCACACAGGATAACACTGAGGTCAGTAAATCTATAATAAGATGCCATTTTTGTTTATATATTCCATTTTTTTATCAATATGTTTTTTTGAATACACAGTACAGTTTCATTTTCAGTGCATTACATTTATATAAATCTTAACTCTGAAGTTTTATGAGCTATTATTTGTGCAGATTCGTCTGATGACTGTGATGAATAGAGTAAACAAAATGTTTGTTGGAGGATTTCTAGTAATGCTTTTCAGCGTTTGGATCCCTTTGGCAGTAAGTATTGATACTAAAATAAATAAATTTACCTAAGTGTTAACTAAAGTTCAGAAAAATGTATTTTTTTCATTGGAAATAATTTGTTCCCAATAAATAAAAAATACAATTGGCATTAAACGCTAATGAATAGTTTCATTTGTTATAATTGAAATAAGCTATGATAAAGTCTATAAGGTCTATAAAGTCTATAAAGGTCTATAAAGTCTATAAGGTGAGCCCCATCACTTTTAATAAATTCAGACCATTAATGTATAATGTACATTATTATACTTTTGTACAATGCAGATCACTATTAGTAGAAAACAGAATTTTTATCAAATGTAGCCAAGCTACAGGAAATATAATGAAGCAATTGTAAATAGATTCGTTTGTAGATCTATATTTTGTAACATATATTAATTTTGTAACAAGAGGATATGAAAAAAAAAAAAAATTAATTTGTTACACGTGGTCAGACATACCTCTCTGCAGAGGTTAAAGAACGTCGATCTGCATCCATTGCTTGGTGTATAGTCAGTGGGTGAGTTCATCTACTGGAGGCACATCAAGTTTTTTGACTTGTTACAGTATCTGAGAAACCCAGTGTTTAACACTATGACCCCACCCTCATTCTCGTATTGATGTCAACAGGATGGCTGGGGAAAATAGTTTAAGTTAGATTTAGGTTAGTATGAGCACAACTCATTCTTAAGATCAGCCTACCTCAAAATACACAGCAAAATTCTAGTAAACCTCACAAATTATATAAAATGAAGCTAAGCTACAGTAAATATTATAAGCACAATGTGAATTTATGTAAATATTCCTTATTGTGAAATCTGTAATAATCAATCTGTAGATATTAAATAAAGGGTTTTAAAAACATAAATTAATTTGTTGTAGTACAGGTAGTAAATATACCTTTAAGTAGAATTCTAAGACTCTTCCAGGGACAAATCGTTTTATTTTTTGGAATCTCTAACAAATAAAATCTGCTTTCCAAGGTGAGAATTGAACTCATGTTGTTCAAATTCAAGAAAACTCATACATATGCTCTTGTTTGCTCGACCATCTTGGCCATGGTGATACAAGCGTTCTGGTATTATTGATTTTTTACAGTAAGTTTAGAATAAAAAACATTAGACTGGTTCACACAAGACACTAGTTGAAAATTATATTACAACAATACCTCATCTTTTCTTGAGATTTCACTTTCTTATTCATAAGGTGTCAAATGACATTTATAAAAAGATCATATTTTCAACTTATCATTATATGAGTATTTAATATGATCTCAGGCTATTACTGGTTCTAGTGCATAAATTTGTCTATTTTAAATATTTCATATTAACATAATTTCCTATAGAAATGTTAATCCTTTACCATTATTATTTAAATTATATATGCATAATACAAATAATAGTTGTAGAGAGGTTGGTTGGTTTCTTCAACTGAAATAACTTTCAAAAAATCCCAATTTGTCACATGTGAATTAATTAATTAATACAGTAACTGTACTGAACAATCATCTAATATTATTAATGTGATATGATGGTACAATATTTACATAATGTCCCTTATTTAGAGTAGAGTACTGTGACCTTAATTCAATATTCAAAACACTTTAAGCTAAATAGACCTAACACAGTATTTATTTGAAAATACATCTAAAAATTAAATTTTATCCATGTTTAAATAATAATATGAAAATAAAAAATTTGTTCGAAAAACCTATGAGAATACAATAAAAATGTTACTAAGTTTACATTTACAATTAAACTTACATACAATTAGTACTTCTATAGATTGTCATCTCTAGAACATTATTTTAATATTAAAACCATTTGAATACAATTTCTCAATGTAGATAACAAAACAAATTTATATGCTAAGTTGTTTTTTTTTAACTTTATATGTGGGAATTGGCCACATTTAACATTCCATTTAGCTTAAATTGCTAAGGGCTATCTTTTTTAAAGGCTAGTGTGAAATAACCCCCTAATTTTATTTTCACATTAAAATGAAGAATGCTGAAAAGATTTAGCAGGTCATGTAAACCTATGAGAACAGAAATTCTATAAAGTTTAGACAGGAACCACCAATGGACAGCCAATGGCACTTCGAAATAAAGGTAGTTAGATGTTACCAGAAAGGAGAGATGGTCAGTCCGACTGGAGATATAGACATATGTCAGTAGGTATTGAGATATAGACATATGTCAGTAGGTATTGAGATATAGACATATGTCAGTAGGTATTGCAATATAGACATATGTCAGTAGGTATTGCGATATAAACATATGTCAGTAGGTATTGAGATATAGACATATGTCAGTAGATATTGCGATATAGACATATGTCAGTAGGTATTGCGATATAAACATATATCAGTAGGTATTGAGATATAGACATATGTCAGTAGGTATTGAGAAATAGACATATGTCAGTAGGTATTGAGATATAGACATATGTCAGTAGGTATTGAGAAATAGACATAGTCAGTTGTCAGCTGTGAATTACAGTATTGATGACGTAAACTAGTCAATTATTAAATGGAACTTGAGAGAGTTAAAGAATAAAGATTGTTGTTTGATAATATAAAATAATGGAGGTAATAATATAGAAGTTTCAATTATTGTTCACTTTCGGTTTTAAAAAAACAAAAAATGTAGTTTTTCACTTTGTTCAAATCTTTTCAAATCTTCAAAAGCCAGTAACTCAAAAACTATTTGTCTTTTAAAGCTAAAACTTGTGCTAATATTTCAGAATTACAAGGGTTTTAATTTGATATATCACTCGTATATACTAGATTAATTTTAAAATTTGTAAAAAAAACACAAAAAAGTTTTTTTTAAAATCAAAATCGAAATTTTGAATTTGTTTGAAAAAATATATGTTTAATTGTGCATAATATAAAAATTCACATACCAAATTTTCCGATGGTATGTAACTTATCACTTCATGGTGGATATTAGGAGGTAGAGGATTCCAGAGGGTACTGGGAGTAAGGAAGGACCTATTGTATGCTGTAATTTTGTGGGCAGGAGTATAAAGGTCACAGCAATGGGATCTTTTGTTCCAGGAGTGGACTGAGGATTCAAACTGTAAAATATTGTATATAATGTAATGTTATTTTTTAATGTCAACAAATATTAATTTTATTAAATGAGAAATAGAAAATTTATTTAGTTATATGAAATAGGATTAAACATAAAAGTACACACACAATCCCAAAAACCCGTGACATAGAATAGCAGCTGACATGAACAAAGGATGACACTGGAAAAAAAGACATGCTGTAGGGAAATGGCCCCTAGGCTAGAACAAGAATAGCACCAGTAAGATCGAAAGCTAAAAACATGTGACGTAGATAGAACGGGGCCAAGAAGAACAGAAACGATTGGCTGGCATGAGAATTGAGAAGGGGAGAAACAGCTATAGAAGGCAGAAAAAGAAACTCAAGGAGTGTCTGCGACAGTCTTCAACGAGAATCGGAATGAGCTACATCGAGACGGCAATATCGAGCCTAACACAAGGCATGCATTCCGCATAACTGAAGGGTTGAGACATGAAATTTGAGAAGTTTCTGTCTTAGATTACTGAAGAGTGTTAAGCAGCGTGGGATGAAGCAAAGAATAGAAATTCATGGAAGAAAGAACTCCCCTCTCGACGAGTTAATACAGGCATGTTTATGAAACTTAAGATGACAACTGTGAGTACCAGAACTATTTAAATTTCTCTGCAGATAGAAACAGTGTCCACAATCCGTGTTTTCAAAGAGTAGATTTAGATTATCAGGTTATTAATGTTTACAGATAGCAAAGTGAATTGAGATTAATGGATGAGTGTTTGGTATGTCAGAACCCAAACCTGAGATGTTTTTAAGTTTTAATTTATGTTTTTGAAAATGTAATTTTTAACTAACTATTATATGTACAATTATATGAAATCTTCTTTCTTATGCTACCAATTACTTCTCATAATGTCTGCACACTAATTAATTATAGTTAATGAAGATGTTGCGCTGTCAAATGGCAGGATTATAACATGAGCTTAGACCAAGCACATTTAAATACTGCTATATGGGTTTGACCCCAACATTTGAATGTAATGTAAAATTAAAATTAAGGGATAGAATTTGTGAGGTGAAAGCTAAAAGACACTAAGGGAAGACTAACAGGTATAGATGGTCACAGATGTGCTTTCGAAGGGCCCAACTAGATCCAGATGATTCTTTTATGGATCCTCATAAATACAGATTCGAAGATAAGTTACAACGGTTCTTTTTGGGTCACAGAAGGAAATACCCGAAGGGATATGGGACTCAGTAGCCAGGGTGACCTGGGACAGTGTTTTGAATGACATACAGACTTGTTCCCAGCTTGGTGTGAAAATTATACTCCTTAACACGAAGGGTCATAAAAAAAGGCCTTCTCCCTAATAGAAGAAAGTAACTGGGTCTGGTAGGACAACATATAAGCTTTGGGACTAGGCAGGACAAGCCTGCTTCTTTCGAGCCTGACTGCTTTCTGTGATGGGAGCAAGTTGGAAGACTAACGTGTGGAGACGCTGAGGTCTTGATTGGGGCTTCCCATCTTGAAACCGCCATCGTATTAAGTAAGAAATAGTTTTTATTGTTAGCTAATAAGATCTCTGTATCTTTTCATCATTTCCATTCATATGAGACTTATATCATATTACATTAAAACATTTTAAAAACGTTCTTAATAAAATATATTGTGTATAAGGTTATATTTTATAAAATTGAAATTCTTCCCATTTTGACCACCACGTTAATTTATTAAAGTAAATTATTTTGGGTGTGGATTCAATTGAGACAAGTAATAAATTAATTGAGTAATTTTGAGCATGGTATAACCTTACGCTAATGTAATACACTTAGGATTTCATAGAGGAATCAAATCTGTTAGTAGTTGGATAGTTAGATAACATCCCTCTTTAACTAAATATTCTAATTATTCAACTAGAGTGTAACAGCAAGGTGTTGAGGGTAAATCAGGAGAATATATAAAAGGATATATATATGTATCAGTAGAAAAAATACACCCCTTATATATTGCCTTATATTTATGTATTCGGATACAGTTGCATTAGTACTGTTGATTATTAATAGCTGCATTAGTAATAGTTGAAACAGATAAATTAGTATATTGGTAAATAAGTATCCAGATAAAATCAAGTATAAATTCAAAAACATAGCAATACAAACACAAAAATTATCTTAACCCCCCCCCCCCCTATGCAAATTACTATTTTATGATTAAAATTTCACCTATTTTACATAAAAATAATCACTTCTGACATTTTATAATAATTAATTATTAGGTTTCTAATTTAATATCTCATCAATTATTTAGAAAGTTACCATAAAAATCAAAGCAAAAATTATTGTTACTCTTGCTAAAATAACGTTACTATTTATTTTCAGATCACAGACAAATTCAGCAGTGCTGATGATCTTCAACAAACATTACCTAATGAAGAAATGATATATGAAATGCAAATGGATGGGAAAACAGGTCACCAGCACTTGTCACCATCATGGCTGAAAACTCAGAATTCTGAATCGACATTTTGCGAAGCTTTGACCAATAGGATATTAAAGTACATGACATCATCTTACAAGGTTGATCTAAATGAAACTGACAGCTTAGAAGATTCTCTTCTCCACCGAGCAGCCAAACTAGGTCGAGAGCAAGAAGTAGCTTTTCTTCTGTCATCTGGAGTGAATGCTAGCTTGATAGGAGTGTTCAAAAGGACACCTCTTCATTGGGCAGCATCAAATGGTTTTGGTGGTGTAATTATGTTGCTTATTGTCCATGGCGCTTGCATAAATTGTAAAGATAAATGGGGCTTTACACCACTTCATCTAGCAGTAGATAATGATCACAAAGAACCTGTTGAAATATTGCTAAAAAATGATGCGCTGAAAAGTACAAAAAATATAGATGGAAGAACTCCACTACATGATGCGGCAAGGAATGGCTACTTTGACCTAATACCCTTATTAATAGACAGTACAAGTATAACCCTACCAAAGCCTTATCTGTCAACACCACTCCATGAAGCAACTTTAGGAAACCATTTAGAAATTGTCAATTATTTTATAGATAAAAATTTCAATTTGAATGCGATGGATGAAATGAAAAGAACCCCTCTGCACTGGGCAGTATTCTACAACCATGAGAAAATAGCTCTTTTGTTGATCAGTAAAGGAGCAGGGTTGAATCGTAAAGACTGTGATGGTCTGTCACCACTGCACCTATCGGCAATGAAAGGTTATAGGACATTAACTGAGGTCCTGATAAAAAATGGTGCTTTTAAAAATTCCAGATCTAAAAAGGGGCACACCCCTTTGCATGAGGCAGCTCGTAATGGGCAAAAAGAGATTGTTCAGCTGTTGATAAAGGAAGGTGTTGAATTAGAGAAGGGTGGAAGCATAGCTAGCGATGGTTCCACCCCTCTTTTTGAAGCAGTAGAAGGGGGATATTCTGATATTGTTGAAATTCTGATAAATCATGGGGCTCGATTCAATATCACAAACAATATGGGGAAAACACCACTGCACCGGGCTGTGGAGCAAGATGACAAAGAAATGGTAAATTTATTAGTGCATAAAGGTGCCGAGATCACGTTTGAAGATTATAGGGGCTACACACCATACGCAATCGCTTGTGAAAAAGGTAACATGGAAATATTGCAACAGTTGTTTGTTTACTGTGTTTGCTACAATTATACAAAAGAATGTAAATGTTTAAGCATTGGTAACGACGTTGTTGACCTGCCAACTGCTTGTCAATGTATTGCAGCCAAAGGAGTTACTTCTGAAGAAGGAAAAATTTTTGGAGTGCAGAATAAGTCAGTCGACTTTAACAAGTGCCCATGTTTCATGATCAAAAGTACTATTTCAGATGATTCTAATGAAAGTACTGCAATACCATACTTTAATAGTGCTTCAAAGGGGCTTTGTCTTAAAGCATCAAAAATTATAACAAAAAAATTTAATAATCCCAATTGTCCACTAACTCCAGATTCTGACAGTATAATAAATTCTACTCTGTGCCTAGGTCATGTTGTGAGATTTTTAAAAAACACTGTGGACAACAGCATAATATTTCACTGATATTTATGAATCAGTGTATATAAGTGTTAATAATGATATTTAAAGCATTAAAAGTTTAACTAATAAGTAGACCAATACGGATTTGCCACAGATAATTTGAAATTTAACCTCTGCATGAATGATATATCCTGAACAAAGAATAAAGTTCATAACAGTTTTTCTAGAAGGAGGTTGAATATGAAATAAATCAGTGAAAGAAATTAAAGTACAAATCAAATTTTTATAATATGTAAATTTTAATTAATGTTGTTAAGTATATTTTATTTATTCTATTTTTTTAATTTAATTTATTTCTAATGTAATTTATTTTCTAAAATATTTTGTAAATATTACTTGTAATTCATTTTTTTTTGTCTGTATATAATAAAATTAAGTAATTGTTTTCATATTTGATTATTCCAATTCCTTTCATTTAAGATAAATTTATTTTCATGGTAATTTACAAAGAACAATAGTTTCATTAGGTCTATTGGGTGTTTAACTAAATGCTACATTTAACCAAGATTGGCAGCAATATGTTCTGCTAAATCTACAATGTCTTGCAATTGAAAGGAATGTTTTCAGGTGTGGACTCCGAGAATTCTGGGGGCGAGCAACTTATAAACCTTGGTGTCCCAGTCATTTACAACCTTCCATGAATCTCTTGGAAGGACTTGATACCCAAATATCTACAAATAAATCTAATAAAAATTAAACATTAATTTTTTTTCTAAGCCAAGCTTATTTCCAACAAAGCTCAGTATTATTAATAAACATTTTCAGTGGTTCTACGCCTCAACCCCTATGTTGATGTATGATTATAAAAGGCATTTCCACAATATGAAGGGCGAGTCAAATATCCCTCACAGGTTTTTTTATAGATATTTTTATTCAACCTATTTAGAGTTTTGTTTGTTTTTAAAAACCAAAAACTTGTGGTGAGAATAAAACTGTAATTTATTGCATCAACGTCATTATTAGGAACACTTCGACAAGGATTCAACTGTCACATTAGAAACTATATTACCTAATAGGGACACCATTTCTCCAGTACAGTTTTGCCCTTCCTAGGCCTTCCAAGTTCTGGGCAGAGCCGTTACAATGAACCAGGGTTGGACCGAAAAAAAAATACTAGTAATTCCGATTGCGAGTAGTCCCATCTACTGGATAGTAGTGAAGTCAGCATAACGGCTTCTATTTGCCATAAGAAGAGTAAGCGGAGTGGCATCTACTGGAAAAACAATAAACCTAAATGAGAGATTTCAGTTGTGGCCCACTACTGAACCTACTTGTGGCATAGGTCCCTTGTTTTTAGCTGTTAAATATTAAGAATAATATACCTAAACATTATAAATTAAATCATTTCTATTTTTTAACAGCCTTTATCTCTCAATCAGGTTAGATTTTTCTTTTCACAGGAGTACCTGGGCAATTGATACATTTCTCATCACTGGGAAATTAGTTTTTAATTTTTTTATTCTTAAAGTTGCAATGGTACTAACCGGTTTTAAATTAAAATAGTGAAGTAGGCAATATCACACAATTAATGGTGCTTGCTGCATAAACTGGATTTGAACCAGTACAACCTTTTTCAGTTGTGGGCCATTTATTAACAATTAAATTAAGGGTTTCCGTGATCTTCCTAATTACTCACACTTGATTGATTTCTTAAGTTTTATTGAATTATTTTTATTGTCATAGGCCAAGGGTAGCCACAGCCCCAATTGATATATATTGAAGCCTTTTGAGGCGACCCGGGGCCAACTCACCTAGGATGTTTTTAAAGTTTGTCAAATCAACTTTTACGCAGATTTTTATTATAGTTATAATTATTAATATTTTAATGACTGAAAATTTGAATTAACAGAATTACTGTTGAGGTAATGTGGCACTTAATACACCCATAAACGTGTGATTCTGTAAACTTATAAGACAATTGGAAGTGTCAATAAGTGCTAAAGGGGTAGGGGCGGTTTATATTTATATTGGCCTGCTGAGATTTTAGAACCACAATTGTGTTATGTTATAGCAGGCCCAGTCTTCTTTTTTTTCATAACCCCTTGTTACAAATTTATAATGTTTCAACAGAATACAGATTCTGACAATTCGAATCTATTTACAGAATCCACTTTGTGTTCATTACATCTACTGTAGTGTACCTTCATTTTACATCATGTTTGAGTAGATTAACATGGTAATTGGTTAGAATGCTATGTACATGAAACATTTTCTGATAGACTAGAAAAGGTGATGGGGCTCACTTTATGGAAAAGGACCAGTCTATTTTTATATATTTTTTTTCAAAGCTCTTAAAATTTCAAAAATTAAAGAAGGCATTATCTAAAAGTAGGGCATCCTTAGGTGGATTTCCAGAGTTTTCAAGTGGTGTGTTACTTCAGGAATGAATTTTATACTTAAACCATTTAAACAATCACTGATTGCATTTCTCTGAGCTTGAAAGAGTGTCTTCTCAGCCTTAACAATATACACTAATTTAAATTCAACAGTCAATCACAATAACATACAGGAGTAGGTAGATGAGTAAACAGACAATGCCGTAACTTTTTAATTTATTTATAAAATATTTAGTTCATAAAGTATAATTTATAAGGTTACATATTAGAATCTGAAGATATAGCACCAGAGAACACTAGATCGACAGCGGCATGTAGGTTTCCCCCAGCGAGCTGAAGTGCTTGTAAATTTAATGCATCGTCTGTAAGGCCAAGCTCTCGCATTTGTCTCATCTGTTCCCGCAAGTTAGGAGTATTGCTGCTGCCTCCCTCCTGTTACCAAATAATGAAATTAAATTTTATTCTGGGGCTTAGATCCCCTAAAAATATCAATTATTATTACAAAACATGGTAATAGTCATGAAGCCATTGATGGAAGCCCTAAGGGCCCTCTCGCCTGATAAAATGAAATTTAATATTTAGGATAAATGCATGGAAATAAGTGAATTAACAGTGAGATAAAATTAAAAATACAAACTTTTAAATGTTACGGAAATGAATCATTGATGGTGAGGTAGCACTTAAAATAGAGAATCAGGCTACAGGAAATGGTACGAGAGAAAAGAAGAATTGGAAAAGAGGTAATTTGAAAACTGGAAAGATAACATAATGATGAATAGAGGGAGGTATAGATTTTAAAAGGGTGGAACCATAAGAATAAGAAAGGAGTGATCTAAGGAAGAGATTCTCAGGTCAGATAGCGAGTGTATACCTAATAGGACACAAAATATTGTATAGCAGATGTGGATTGAGGAGTAATTATTACATTATATTGAGAAGCTGCAAAAGGCTTCTAGGAGTAAAAGACACAATAAAAAACATAAAAATCAAAGTTGAGGCTGAGAGCCCCATCCATATACCTTTTCAGGTAGATGGTAAAATATTTTTTGTCATATACCTGCTGTGTGGGAGAAGAGAAAGACGATGAGGTAGGAGGAGCAACACTGGCCATTGCACGTTCCATGGCTTCGCTCACCATTTCTGGGGTAATCATACTTCCATTAGCATCTGCTGCTCTACTTCCACTTCCTCCACCTGTGCCACCACCTTAAAAAATCATAGTTTCATTTTAAACATAGCTAATAGAAAAGCACCTCACATAAGAAGCACATTAACTATTTGAAAATAATTGCTGTTGCAACAAAGATTAATTTTTTTATTCACTACTCTTGTTAAATCACTCATGAATTCAATTTTATTTTTGAAAAAAGATGTAGAAAGGGAAAGAAACATATCTAGAGATGGAAAGGGCCTCGTTGATTCTTAAATATTTAATACATGATTATGAAACCTACTCAGTAGTTTTGACCACAAATATTTTTACACCATTTCGGTCACTAAAAGTCCCCTTTTTGACAAACAAAAATAATTGTAAATAGATCAAATATTAAAAATTAAAAGTGGTGAATAGAGTAACTTAAAGTAAACGAAGATTTCCATCACTGGCTCTCAAAACTTTACTTTTTGCTAAAAATTTGATTTTCTAATCAAGTCTCAAGGATACTCAATGTTTTGAATCTTGAATAGCTGCTCGAAAAATCTTTAAAGTTGAAAAAATGGCTGACCTTGTATATTTTTAATTTTTTTTTCATACTTCCCATTATTATTGCATATTTGAATGTAAAGCAACTCATTCCGAGCTCAGCTATTAAAATGTTACATACCTTGAGATGCTGATGCAAGAGCTGCTGCAAGTTGGGCGGGTGTGATTGCAGAAAATGAAGGCTGCCTTGAAACGCTGGGCTGAATAGAATCAGATGACTGTAAAAATAAATCATTTTCAATTTTGAACACAAGAACTATTAGTTTATAATTATTATTTGAATATAATCTGCAATACCTGTGAAGATTCCATTTCCTCATCGTCGCTCAGTAGATCTAAGAGACTATACCCAGTTGAGGTGCTAGGGCCAGGTACGTGTGTATGGATGGCTTCTTCATGTACAGTTGCAGCAATGTGATTAGCAGCCTCTGCAAGAGCAGGATGTAACTCGACAATTCTGAATGCAAAAATACAAAATCAAGGATCACTTAAAGTGATATGGATATGGGCTACACAATTTTTTTAAACATTATTAAATAATTGTGACAACACATCAGATCAGCATTTTTAACTTCATTTCACCTGTCAAGCCTTCTTAGTCAATGAAAATCATCTTTTCAACAAATTACAAATAGGTAAAATATTGACAAATCCAAACAACTCAGAAGTTTTCAACAAGTCAGAACTGATTGACAGTGGTGAGAGCCAAACAATTTCACAAAATTAATTTTTCATTATTTCATGATATATGACTGAATATGACTGTGAAATAAGGCATTACTGTTACTATTATCACTTAGGTGCAGCACAAGCTTTGTCTTTAAACCAAACTTCAGTTCTGTTCAGAATATATCCATGCGAACATTGCAAAATTCAAAAAATCCTCACATGACGTTTTCCACCTTCCTTCTCATTGGCTCAATTCAAATCAGCTTAAAAAACATTAAATTCAGAATTAATTTTAGTGTTATTGTCTTGAAAATGTCTCTCACAGGGATAAAAATCTCAACTTACAAAAAATAGCTTCTATGCTGTGACTGCAGAAATTTAAAAAATAAGCCAAATGAACCAGACTTTTCTGATATTTAATTTTTTTTTTTTTTTTATACTAGCCGATATTGCATTCTACCCAACAGCCAGTCAGCATATTTTGAGGTCTTGTGAAATATCCCCTAAGCAATTCAGACTGATTGGATCATTTTCACTATTGCTACTGTAGAACATACAACTACACAAAAGACAATCATCCCATACTGGAATGAAAGAATGTAGAGCATTTTCCTTTGGCCTCTCAAAAATGTTTCTTTTGTTTATTGGAGATAATGGCACCAATGGCTCTCAGCCAATTATAAGATTTTCAATTTAACATTTGCATAAATTTATCCCTCCATTATTTATTTATACCCTTAACTACACTGCTTCCTTCTATAATACGGTTTCAATTATAGGCGTTTTTGTTTTAGTATTTCAGGATTCCTTTAACGTGATTTTCCTGATATGATATGGATTCTTGTTTTATGATTTGTCATCATGATGAACCATATTTTCATTGTAAAATAAGTATGCTCAGTAATTAGTCTCAGACCAAATCCCTAATATTAATTAAGCTTCTTATCCTACTCAAGTAAAATAATTTTCATCTAGCGATATTTTCCATGTTATGTTTGCAGCAATTACTCCTTTTCAGGGTTAACCTAGTCATCCAGAGTACATTAAGGGGTAAGTAATTAATTAAATAAATATATTTTTAATCATCCAATGTTAATTCTAATAAATTAACAAGCTTAAGTAAATATCTTAAATAGAAAAATAACAACACATTGAACAAAGTTAAGAAAAAATGTATCAGTATCATTAATATGAAGAATTCTTCATATTAAATTTTAGTAGATAGTTCCTTATCTTTCTAAGTATGTACTAACCTTCGCACTGTATCAAAGTTTGCTGACAGTCGAACAATCAATTCTGGGTCTTGGATCAAAGAAATAGCCACTGGATCATGGCACAATCCTGGAGTTATCATAATAATGTTCTCTAGAATCTCAGGTTTGCTCAATTTCTACGAAACATTAAAAATATTTACAATAAAATTAAAGTTAATTAATTCATGATTAAATGAATAATAAGTATAAAACTACTGTTATACAAAACCAGCTGCCTGCTAACTACTCATTACATGAAATACTTTGCAATTATTTTGAGAACACACCAGATTACTTAATGAATTATGATTTTTAGTGATACCACTTGAATGAAAAATTAAGATACCATCCTGAATCAACCGTAAAGATTGTTAATTTAAATGTGTGTAGAATATAGTGGTCTAAACAATTTTTGTATAATATATGAATGCTCCCCCACTAACAACAATTAATAACAATATACTTCCCTAAGAAAATTTAAAAGTGTAATCCCTTTGTAAAATAAAACAATGTATTGTATTGTTTCTTTAAACTTTGTTATGCTTGCAAATATTGGTAAAAAGAAGATTTTAATAAAATTTATAAAAAATGTTCAAACTAAATAGTCTTTTTTTTTTTTTGTTTCATATCCCCTTGTTACAAAATATAGATTCTACAAACAAATCTATTTACCAACCATTGCTTCATTATATTTCCTGTAGCTTGGCTACATTTTATACAAATTCTGTTTTCTACTAATAGTAATCTGCATTGTACAAAAGTATAATTATGTACATCATACATTAATGGACTAAATTTATTAAAAGTGATGGGGTTCACCTTATTTATCATATACTTAAAAGTAACTTACATCTAACAATAAAAACTTAAACTAAATCTTAAACTAATTATGCCTGACCCTCTGTTGCCAACGATGTGGGAAGGTTGGTGGGGTCATAGTGTTAAACACTGGATTTGTGAGGTGCTGCAACGAGTCAAAAAACTTGATGTGTCTCCGGTGGATGAACTCACCCACCGATGGCACACCAAGCAACGGGGTGGCCTTTTTTATCTCTCGAGAGAGGTATGTCGAACCACTTCTGGAATTGTTGGAGACTTTTAGCTGCATTGTCAGTCAAGTGAGTATATAGCGGGGCACCGTACAGCAGAGCTAGCCTGAGGATTTATGTATCATTAGTTTGAGACAAAGCGACAAGTTTGGTGAAGTTAGCAAGTGGTGAAGTCGGTAAGACCTGTATTGTACTTTCACTATTTTGTTACTAAAATTAGTAGAGAAATGGAGATACCTATCCATTTCAATCCCCAGATAGTACATTAAGAAAGCCGGTGAGTTATCTTGTCCTCCTATATTATAGGAGTTTGGCAAGGCTTTTTTCCCCTTTTGGAGGGAGAAGATTACGCAGTTGGTCTTCCCGGCGTTTACACTGATATTTAACATGCCCAGTCTGTCACTGATAATGTTACAAACTGACTCGGCCTATGCAAGAGCTCTTTGTGCACTCATGCTATGCTGCTGATGTAAACCGCAATGTCATTGGCGAAAGCGATTACTGTAGCTTTCTTGTAGTTTGTTCCAACAATTTTACATGTGTACATTCCAAAAAGCTCCGGAGACAAAACCGCTCCTTAAGGAACTCCACAAGTCAGAGGGAATGGGTCAGAGAGGCTATCACCCATCCGTACCTTCACTGTTCTGTCCTTCAAGAAGGAAACCAACATTATGCTCTGGGCATTCCCAGTCGCAAAGCTGTCAGCACAGCATCCCAGCATACTTTTATTTCTTATTATTTATATTCATATTATATTTTTCATTCTATGACATCATAGAAATAATGAAAGGAGAGTAACTAAGCTCAATGAGAATAGAGACAGATAAAACAAACTAGGTTGGTAAGAAATACATCTGGGACATAAAAAAAGTTCCAAAATCGTTCGCCTGAACAAAAAAACTAAAATAATAATAAAAAATTGGCAATGCCAAGTAAAGTGACTGCAGCCTCATGATTAAGATAAGCCTTTTAACTTCAACTCTTGTCCTCTCCGAAGGATTTTTTTTTTTGTAAGGGATGACACATGAGGAAACAATGAGTAGTCACTCGAATAAAGAAAAAATGAATCTAGTTTAGAAAATCCAAATCAAGGTGGGAGCAGCCCGTGTTAAACATTCTCACTAGTCAAAAATTCTGAGCTCTTTTATAATTGTATTTTTTAATTTGTCTTTAACTAAGAGTTTAATTTGATTTTTCTTATTTTCTTTTTGTTTTATTTACTTAAATATTGGCTTTATTTTTGAGTTGAGAATTTAAAAAAAAATCTCTGGTGCAACACCTCCAATCAAGTAAGGCAAACTGAGATAGGACTTAAGTTGGTTGATGGTGCTCAGGGGGGGGGGGGTTGCTGGCTATTTCCTCTCAACCTTAATTTGGGTTTTCTTAACTGGATTCGCTACTTCATTATTCAAGCAGCTACTCATTTTTTAATTCAAGTACCTGCCTCCAATCTTGAGTAATGATAATAAATGGACCATAAAGAAATACAAGTATTCCTGTAAAATAGCATGTATATTACTTTGTGTAAATTACTAGTCTAAAATATATCTACAATATATCCTGTCTATGTAATGAAAGAAGCCATAATTTAAAAATTCTCAGGGTAGTAGTGAATTCTAAGACACAAGGAGACTTAATGTCAATTGTCTTTAGAAGCCCTCCACATCATTAGACAATGAGGTCATACACTTAATTGAATTTTGGTATACGATTCGGATAGGATAGGAGTAGGCTCACCTCACTGCCCTTGCATCTTTAGTAACAAATTTACTTTTGTGTTACAGAAATTGAAAATGTGTTTAATTCACAGATTAAGTAAATCATTGCATAAAATTTATCTTATCTCTGGCAGTTCAACCTGCCATCTATGAGCAAACAGTTTATATTTTTAATGGATACCAGGAAAGGTAAATCTAATCACTGATTGCATTATTAATAATCACCTGCAAAGAATGTCGATGAGAAGGATTAAGTGTCAAAGTTCTGAATGCAATGACTAGTGCTTTTATAGCTTGTTCTGACATAGGCTGAGGACGAACTGGCACTTCTGGAACATTGATATTATATTAACAAAGGGAAAATTAATATATTTAGCATAACTGCCATGCCAAAAATCATTACTCACCCTTTGGTTTCTTTTTTAAAACATGCAGCATAACTCCAGGTTTGAGCCCATAAGATGAAAGTGGCCTGTCATCCTCCAAAATATTTCCACAATACACTAGCTCTGGAAGTGAAGTGTAATTCTTAAACAAATTCATCATACTTTACATCATGCCACAAAACAATGCTTAATTATTATATTACCCAAGTGTTCTTTGTCTACATTAGTTCCTTCAGAAACCAAAGTCTTAAAAAAATCAACACTTGCATTAAAATCAACTTCCTTCACTGTAATTTTGCGAAATTCGTTTATATTGATCCGTACTCCTAATAATAATTCAGACATATTTCTTGAAATATCCAACAATTTAAAGGAACCTTGAAATCACTAATCAGTTTAATTTTCTTTTATCATAAACCAAGCTGACAGACATATGCAATGTAGATCTGAAGTAATGACAAGTTCAGACGATCCCTGTTTGATTGTTAACCTGATAACATCAAGAAGTAAATTCTAACTTCAGTCATATTACAAGATATTAGTTAGGATAACTGTCGTAGATAGCACATTTCACAGCAATGCTTGCATGAGAATCAAGATAAGGTCACATAAGTATTGATGGTGGTTGCACAAATGCACTTGGTTGCAATCTGCATGTGGACGTTAACACACCTTTCGGGTGGATCGCTCATATTTCAATTGGCATGGTGCTAATTTTATTTTTGAAAGCGCTGTAATACAGTAAAATCCCGATAATTCTTATTGTCAAGGGACTGACAGTTTGGTACGAACTATCGGGAATACCAATTATCGGGAGTACAAAATTAAAAAATATGTAATGTAAATGAAGTATGTACAAAGTAGTAAGGATAAAAACTATGCAATAAACACTGCTTAGTACTAAACTAAATAACAAACAATACCTGCAATAAAAAAATATGTACATACTTATGTTCAAGATTAAATAAACAACAATCAAACATTTATTTTAAAAAAATCGTTTTTTGACGCAATCCTTGCAGACGGGTATTATCAATTGCTTTGTCAAGAGTGTTCAGAGCATAAACTACCTCATCGCCAACATATGATTTTGCTAAAAAATGGCACACGTTGCTCACGTATTGTTTAGTACCTTTAGCAGTAATTGTTGGTACATCATCTTCATCGCCCTCTCCATCTTCACCATCAACGTCCTCAGATGGATCTAAAATTTCTTCGTCGGTTAACATCCCCACTACTGCTAGGCAGTCGTCAAAATGGACAAAACCTTCGAATAGTATGTGATTTTCATTATTCTGTGAAAGGCGATCCCTTTCCAAAAGAAATTCAACATCTTGTTCTGCATCTTTTGTAAACGGAGGTTCCGCTTCGGTAAACCCACAGGCACGAAAACAGTTTCTTATTGTGCTCTCGCTAACGTTTTGCCATGCCTTGTCAGCTATGTTCATAGCTGAAAATAAAGTGATTTTATGATCTAGTCCATCCTCGATTCTGTCAAGAATGCTGCAACACTACTTCCTTGCGGCAAAACGTTTTGAATGCTTTAATTATGCCCTGGTCCAGAGGTTGCAACTTAGAAGTTGTATTGGCGGGCAAAAACTCAACATTACCATTGCTGAGAGATGGGATAGAATAGTGGGCCGAACAATTATCGATAAAAAGTAAAATTTTCGCTGCCTTTTTTCCATATCTGCATTGACTGATTGTATCCGTTCGTTAAACAATTCGCTTTTCGTCATCCATGCTTTTTTTGTTTGCACGATAGGCCATTGGAAATGATTTTATATTTAAAAACACTTTGGTTTGGCAGACTTACCTATCATGAGTGGTTTTAATTTCTCTGAACCATCCATGTTGGCTGCCAACAGTATGGTTGCACGTTCTTTACTGCTTTTTCCGCCATGGCACTTTTCTTCCTTGAAACACATGGGGACTGAAATGCACTATTTTTATACCACTTACCGGGATTTTCTCTGGGGACCGGCAAATGGGTACGAATTAGCCGGAAATACGAATTATCGGGATTCCACTGTAAATGATCTTATTCATACCACATGTACAATATTGCATTGATTCTCATTCATACATCATTTACAATATACATACATACATAGCCCAGGAATCCCTCCAAATTAACCAGCGGGATTGTCACCTCCTCAACTAAAAATAAAGAAGCAGTGATCAGACATTCCTCCTCATCCACACTGTGAATAGAAGTCTGGGGAAGTGCCTAGCCCTCCAATATTATTCTCATCCAGTCCATTCAATCCAGAATTCCCCGAAAAATATCTAATGCTCCCTCCTTTATGAACAACTTTACCTTTCAGGCTGATCTCAACATTCCATTCATTCAGGTCCTTGCCACCTCCGACTACCTGAAACTTAAATCCCCGCACCCCTGGTCATCCTAATCCATATGCTAATGTTTGATCTTCCAATCTCATCCCTGGCAACCTAGAGTGACGATTAAGGTGGAGGTGGCCTTGTGACCTCCAAATCAGCTATCATTTTGTTTATTAGTGACTGCTATAGTGACAAATGTAGTTGTTTTGGTTAATGAATCTTACCCCATAATGTAACAAGATCCTATAATAGAAGTTCTGAATAACACTACTGTAGTCAGTTCAATGAAGAATAAATATTAGGTAAAAAATAAAATAGAAGATTTTTTTTTCTATAAAAGTTGATCATCAGGTAAAGCTTCTTTTTACCTTAAGCGGTAAGTAAATGCTTCACATTTCATATGCCCATCTTTGATGGAGAAATTTTGTTATTACAAGTGGTTCTTACTCATCCTGAAACATACTGTTCTAAAGGGGAAATAGACCTGCACCATGCAGCACTTTGCATCAATTCACATCTTATCTTTGCTCATGTGAACAAGGGATGATAGACTTGCCAAGCTAACCATAGAAGTACCTTTTGTTTATAATTCGCTGTTTACCAACCTTACTTTTGAAGAACAATAATTATGAAATAAATTTCGTGTGTGATGTGCTAGTTCGTATAAATGGTATTTAAATTTTTTATTCACGGCTACTAAGTATAGAAAAATAATTTTATGTTGTTTCTTTGCCTTTCATTTGCACATACAAAAGAATTTACAGGATTACAATTCAAAATGGCTCCCCCATATCTGCTGTTTTAGTTGTCATTAGGTATTTCTAGGTTACTTTATTTGATTCAAAATATATTATTGTTACAGGATTAAAAAACTATACTCTACGTTTAGACAGTGCAAATAATACTACAAACATAATGCTGCTTCATAGTGATGTGTTCAAAACGTTTAGGAAGGCCTACAGTTGTTGGTTGCAACCTCAGAAAATCAAATGATATTTTTTCTGAAAATATAACTCATGCCTGGCCCTATGGCATCCACGGTCAGAAGACCGGTGTATGGGAGAAAACCCCCATGTTCCTACTCTGGTAGATTGGAGGAGAGGATAATTAAAGCGTGTGCTATCAAACTTGAAAAATCAAGGAAACCAGAGAAGCCTGAAGATTTCATTTGTTATGATGACTCTGATGATGAAGAGGACTCTCCTGTAATACAGCAAAGAGCCTTAAAGACATCTTTTAATGTTGTGGACTACATTCGTAGCAGGGAATCAGGACTGAGGGAATTAAGAACATTTAATAAAGACTATGGTTCAAGGCATATATTAGCTCATGATATGTTTCGAGAACATCCCATTGCTTTAAGCAACATGAACAAAGTGTTTTGTTCCCAGTGGTTAAGTGATAGACAGGTCGTGTTTGGTACAAAGTGTAACAAGGTAAGAATTTATATTTGTCTCTATTTTGGGTACTTTTCTGTTAACAGGGCAGAATACAAAATTACAAATGGGTGTTTCTAATCTAAATATTTAGAATTATTAGCATTATATGCACATTGAAATTAACTTGCCCTCTGTCATGACCAAAGTAAGTTATTCATCTCAAAAAAACATTTATTAAAAGGCAGGAATACCCCCTCGAACATAGTGCATAGAATAAAGTTATATTGAGTGTATCGTGATGATTTACTTTTTCTTTTAAAGTGTTCAGATTCTTTTTTTTTTGTGTGAAAAATGGCATTATTTTTATTCAAAAGTTCCCATAAATATGGAGGTAATGAACATAGAAATAAGTAAATGTAATTATTTCACAATCAGCATATTATTACTGTCTATTATAATAGGTTATTATATACATTTGTGTAGATAACTTCATTGAGATACTTGATACTAAGTCAAATCAAGGAAACCAGAGTAATAAGTTGATAATAATAAGTTGATGAAAGAAAAATGTATATAGATAAGGAGTTATCCCATCTCATCCACTCAAATCTTAACTGTGCAATTAAGAGGAGGTTACTCATAATAGCATTGTCAAATTTATGTCTTGCAACGGAAAAGTACCTTATTTTACATTACTTATGATGGTTTTAATTGTGATTTTGTTAATTATTTAGCTGATGGTTTACGATGTTACGACTGAAAAAATTGATCAAATA
The DNA here is from genome assembly GCA_930367205.1 of Acanthosoma haemorrhoidale. Taxonomy (NCBI): domain Eukaryota; kingdom Metazoa; phylum Arthropoda; class Insecta; order Hemiptera; family Acanthosomatidae; genus Acanthosoma; species Acanthosoma haemorrhoidale. Next base: position 139,964,131 of record OV884011.1, read on the forward strand.
CCATGTTTATATGGCAAACGAGACCAAAATGCAGAAGTACCTCCCGGTGAAGCATCCAATGGTATTCATTCTCTTCAGATAAATCCATCAAGAACATTCCTTGCATCCGGCGCAAAAAACTCTAATGAAATAGCTATATATAGGCTGCCTACACTGGATCCTATTAGTGTTGGACAGGTATGTATACATTTGTTTTTATTATTTAAACATAAAGTGTTTTGGGGTTAACCCAACAACAAACTGTCAGCACTGAATAACTTGATTCCCACCTCCCCTCATTTGACATAATGCTTTCTGGCTATCCAGGAGTGAGGGTGTGATCCATTCTCAATTTTGATCTCTTATTGGCTTAGTGACTCCCATTTTCCCTGGAGAGCCAGCTCAAGATAATCTATTATTTTTACAAGATAAAGAATAGAATTTCTCCTCTGAACTAGAGCTATGTTCCTGAATCACTTGTAGCAATGATATTTAAACCAGAACTCCTGATACAGCTTGTCGTGGTCTATTTATATGACTTTACAAACCAGCCTATATTTACAGTTTTGTAGCAAATAAGAAGTAATCAGGTATTTTCTTTGACATAGAAAAAGCTATTGACATTGTAAATATGTAATTAATTCCTTGTACGCTTATGAAAATAGGGCAGAATAAGATAACTATTTGCCTTCTAATCAAAGTTTCTTTGAATGCTGAGCCTGTGAATATGAATAAGTAATCCACAATAACAACTTCAAGCTTGATTATTAATGCCTATTTGAAATTACAGTTCATAGAAACAAAGCTCAAATTATATTAATTAGAGCATCCAGGGTTTTTTCTGGAGAAAGATTTGACATCTTAATCAGTGTGATGGAAAAATATTTATTTTTTATTACCAAGAACTTAATTAATGACAGTTAATCATGTTTTATGGAGATGAAAGTATGAAAAGGGGTGACAATATGATGATACTTTTATTTATGTTTTTTCAGAACTTAATAAGTGAAAAAGTTTATTATAACCCAAAACTATGAGTCTTATACCACAAAATGCTTTGTTTTAATGTTCAAAATAAATAAGAAAGAAAGAAATTTGATAGTTATGAAAATCGTAAAATAATAGGTGAAAAAAGAAATGCCAAGAGGAATATATGTCTAAGAGAGATGAGGTATTTAGTCATTAAAACATTGTATGACACTGCAACGACCTGGCTATAATCAATCCTTAATTACTAGATATATATGAATTCTAAGAAGTTTAGCTAGCTGTGTGCAGCTAGCTCACAAAAATAGGGAATGAATCCGTCTGCTTGCATGCTAAAGGTTAAATTTCCTATCCTATTAATTTTGTTTATCTGTATATTATTTGAATACGATTTATAAAACTAAATTTGTCACAAAATTGTATAATTTAATCATTATCTTTTTTCTTATCAAGGGAGCTCATCGAGACTGGATCCTTGACATCTGTTGGCTGGATGATGAGTTCCTGGTATCGGGTTCCAGGGACACAAAGCTTGCCTTGTGGCATTTTAAAGAACCTGAGGCCTCTTCGGATGAGGATAGTATTCCTTCATATAGGACTACAACACCAATAGAAACTCGGGACTGTAAATATGCTCAAAAAGTTCGAGCTCTTGCCTTTAATGACAAGCTGAAGGAGCTTGCTGCATTATCACTTAATGGATATATCCACATTTGGGATGTTGAAAGATTCCGACAGGTATGGTAATGATATTTCTATAGTCCATATTTATTAAAAATACAGCCTATTTTATTTTATTTGGATGCAAAGTTATAAATATGTTAAGTTAAGTGAGGATTTGGAAAAAAGAGAAGAAATACCCTGGTAGGTGACAGACCCTGCGTTGGGTAAAAAGGAAGTAGAGGCTAAAAATTCCCTAAAAACACGAAGCATGCATGTATCAAGAGAGGCAGGACAGTGTAGGGAAGGTGTGGGACTCATACTACAATAAAAATTTCTCAAATATCATTATAGTACAACTTTACACTTTTTTTAGAAACACTAAACAGTCATGTTTTATCTTACTTTAAAATTAGGGTATTTAATGGTTATTGCAACCACCTGGTGACTACTATCCTGAATTGCTACCTCGAACTGTTCTTTTATCTCCACCTTAACCAACTATGACAGCATAGATCCTAGTTTAACTTAGATATCAAACAATTTTTTTAATGAGGACATTTATTTATTTAGATTATCATCAAAACATGTGCATTTAATACAAATAAAAAAACAGTTTATTTCAACACACTCAAAACCTAGTTTGAAAACGGTTTGTGATTATCAAAATGATCCGAGGATTGGAGTAAAGACTAAGAATCAGAGACATGCAGTTTTCTCCCCTATTTTTTCTCTCGCCACAATAAGGAAGGTTATAAATTTACAAACAACATCAAACGACTTGTGATCAGGTAACATTCGCACATTCTCAATAAATAAACACAAATCAGTTTGAAACTAGTTATTTAACTCTTCACTACTTGAATTAAAATTATTAATACAAAAAAGAATATATATTATCTTTTATTTTGTCTATTAATAATTGAGTATTCATTTTAAAATTATTAATCATTGAAATTCTTTATTAATAGAGTTTAATTTTAATGTTTTTAATTTATAAATGAATTTTTCCCGGGTTGTATAAACAAGTAAGTTGTTTTGTTAAGTATCTTTCTGAAGAGTCGAAGATTGGAAAAAGTGTTTCAGCATGTTCTAAGTAGGTGCTGAGCAGGTAACATTCGTGCGTGCATATCACAAAGAAATTTGAAACTAGTGATTCAATGTTGGAACAGACCTACTGCATGAAGGTTCTGGGTTCAAATCCCTAGATGAAAGGTGAATTTATACCAGGTGTAGATTAGACTGTTAATATTTGAGAACAATCAGATAATTTTTTTGACTACTGTCGTAGCATATACAGCTTGACCAAAGTCACCCCCGTGGGATTCAAAGGTCTTGGGTTCAAATCCCTAGACGAACAGAATTTTTTCTCTTGCTTCACTACTGGAAATTAAAAGTGTGTCATATCAATTCTTCTCGCAATAACTCCACATTTAGGAAATTATGTTATTGCTTTTATTTTTAACTTTCTTTAAATGTATTTAATTTCAGAAACTGTCTCGAAAATTACCGTCATGTCAAGACAATGTTTGTATGGCCGTTCAAGACACAGGCTCACTTTATGCTATTGGTTGTAAATCCTACACTCTCCTTCTTGACTCGAGGACGCTCCAAGCTGTAAAGAAAATTCCTTCTCGATATTCTGGATGTGGTGGGTTTGATAGAGTACTGAAATTATTTATCTGTTTGAATACTTTGTTTTAATTATTTTCATGATAATAGTTTAATGTGATTTATTTATTAACTTTACTAGGGTTATTATTAATTGATTCTATGATTTACTGAGTATATTCCTGTTTACAGGTATCAGATCAGCTAGCTTTCAGTCAAATATCCTTACTATTGGTACTGGTGTGGGTATGATTATGTTCTACGACTTGAAGGCTGGAAAATACCTTGAATCAAGTATAAATTCTAGTCGAACTGTAATCCTAAAATCTTCTAGGGGCTATGTAGTGAGTAACTTAACTTCCTATATTATTCATACCTTTAAAATTGAAATATCATTAACATAAAAATGTATAAATTATTTTTACCAGTTGATTTATTACATCTTTGTTTCGTACTCCTTTACCGGAGAGAGGCAGACTGGATTGCAATGGGAGACACTGCTGGTAAAATTTGCAGGGCCACGGCAACCGTCGTCCGCATGAAAGAGATCTCTTCCAAGGATGTGCCAGCTTTAGCGAGACGAAGGCAGGGAATCCCACTAGGAAGGTGTGGGATTGACCATGCCGGACCAAAACGTAGCAAGGTTAGCATAGAAGTGTAGAGGTCTTCATAAATGAGAAGACAATATCTTGAAACATCAGTGCAGCTGCAAGTACCAGCCCAAAAACGAGCCGTACCTTGAATGAATATTCGGCTAAAACTAGGGGGTATATATAACCCAAAGCAGCCAATAAGCTGGGGTCTTATTTTGGCCAATCACATTGCACCCAATAAGCTGGGGTTTTATTTTGCCCACTCCCATTGCAGGCCTGGCTAAGGACACCTGGCTGCCTCTGAACTCATCTGCAGCTATGTCATTTATTGTTTACAATATTTACACTGATATGACTTTATGGTTTGGTTATATTATTTATATTTGTTTAATTTTATTTACAACATATTATAACTAATTTTCAGTATATACAATAGAGTAGAGGGGGATTTATCTTATGTAGTTAGCGGTCGCTACATGGTAGTTGAAGAAAACCATTAAATCAATGTACTCCTGTACACAAGGTCGAAGATGGCTCCTTAATTTCAAGGAATCAGCTCAAGAAGACCAAAACTTATTGGATTGATGAGCTGATTATTTTCAGGCTCTCTTAAACAGATATGAGCAGATTTCCCATCACACCACTATTGAGGAAGAACCAGTGGAATAAAGGTAGAACCACCAGTTGAAAAAGAAATCATGGAAGCCATTGATTAATAAAGTAATACTTGTGAATAAACTAAAGTAAAAGCTCCAGGTATTGATAACATACCAGTGAATATAAAGTATATAAACATTGTGGCCTTGTTAATTACTTTTTTACAAAATGTATACGGAGAGATTTTTTTTTAGATGGTTGTAGTGTGTTCATTCCAAATTAAAGTGTTGTTGATGAGAAATTCTTGGTCTATTCTGTCAATTAGCTGAATTGATTTTGAAATTTGGTCTATTATTTAGTCAGTCAGTGATTTATTTCCGATTAGAATACATTTATGTCTTAAAAATGTTTAGATTCAAGTTATTTTGGACAGCCCGCCTAGCGAGTGAGTTGATATCTATCATATGTTCAAAGTTTGTATCTAAGTCCGAAGGATGAAAGGAATGGTAAATTTGGAAGTCATCACCATACAAATGGTACTTATAGGTCTTTAGGATGTTTTGGAGACCTAATAGGTAGAGGGACAATAGTAGCGGAGATAATGATAAACCGTGAGGTACACCTGGCCGAATATCCACAATGTTAGATTAGAGATCCCAATCAGGAGATTGGAATTTAGGGTTGGAAGCCAGATTGGAGAGGACCAAGGGCTTTTTTTTTTTTTGATGGTATGTAGAGAGTTGTGTCGGAGCACGGCATTCAAGAGCCTTCATGAGTGCTCATAAGATATAGGGCTATAAATGGATAGAGTAGTGGGAATAGAACGTTTTGGAATAACAATATTTGCTTTTTTCCATGTAGAAGGTAGTGAGGAGTTGTTTGTATTTATGACTGATATACGGAAAAGTAACTGGCAGGGTTAATTTGATGTAATTATCAGTGATTTTTAAGGACCTAAGGCCTTTGAGTGCAGTTTGAGGATTAATTCTAGATACATGACTTATATGGTATACATACCAAGCTCTAGGCTGCTCCTTCAAACTCTTTTAATGCTTGTGTGAAAATGGAGATCTTATAGCCTTTCCCATTGAAATGTTAAACACTATCTCCTCGTGATAGACCAATGTTTGCTGAGAGTTCACCGACTACTTACATTCAGAACTTTCCGTCCTGGTTAAGACTGATCTTATAAATTTCTTGAGAATTCCAAAAAAGCATTTCCTGATCTCAATGGCTGCAATATCCTCCTTTCAACAATTCATCACATTCAACATTCATCCTTTTTGCATTCTTTCTTCAGTTCAAATATCCCACTTGAGGTCATATATGAGTAGTCTTTTAACAATCATTTGATAACTATTTAAGAAACTCATGCTGGAATCCTGTAATTATTCCTTCATTTACTAGATCCTTTATTTTCTTGATTTTTGAAAATTCAATTTATGTAAACAAATTTGAACTGTTAAAAAAAAATGGTGAGGCTAATGGATCACTTAGCTTTTTTTTTTTAAGCTTTATATTGTCATAGTAATATGAAATTTTCTTTGATGAAGTTCCCAGATGAAGAGCTGATGGATGGGTTCCACCAGGTCAAATATACCCCTGCCATCTACACCCACTGCTATGACTACTCTGGTACGAGACTGTTCACAGCTGGTGGCCCTTTACCTGCAAACATTTACGGTAACTACGCTGGCCTGTGGCAGTGATCTCACTCTGCTATAAACGCTTGCATGTAACTCAATTTTTTTTAACAATACAATTCAGAGAAGTTTTATTCAATATATAGATTTTTTTTAATCTAAGGCATAATCACTGTTAATAATTGTGTGGATGACTTTTTGAGATCTTTGAGGCTGATAAAAGAGGAATGTTACATTTTCATCAAATCTCTCCTTCATCAGTCTAATCCGATATCTTAACAAACCCATCCACTCAGTTTAAATTATTATTTTTCAAGTCATATTGGGGGTATTTCTTATTTGTTGACATCAAAATTTTTGTTATTAAACAATGTTATGAACTTTTAATTATAAAAAAGTATTTTATGTATTTAAATACATTCTTGTTAAATTATTTATTGATAGAAATAATTACTAGCTGCGGTATTAAGACCACTATTTTAAGTTATTATTCACAAAAGAAGAAATATAGTGACAAGGGTTTGAACCTGGAACTTCCCAATAACCGAGTAGGTATTGCCTTGCTAAACATTGGACCAATATAGGTCGCAAGAGGATAGCTGAACAGATTGATTATTATATGCAATGAGAAGTTAGATTGGAATAGGTTTAAATAACAGCAATGGTGTTTTCTCATTCATTGGGGATCTTCTCAAAATCTTTTCTTTCGTTGGAGATTTCAACAGCCTACGTCTGAGGATGACAGGTATTGACTGTGTACGTGATCGGATATTGGGAAGTCCCAGGTTTGCGCCCCTATTACCATCTTATATAAGCCCTTAAGTAGTTTATATTAAACTGCAATGGGCAAAGGTCTTATACCAACAATTATGAACTCAACAAAATTTCTTTTTTTTATAAACAGTCTCATGTTAGGTATGATGAATCTTATTTAAAATTTAAGGTTATTGATGTATTATATCTTCCTAGTTTTTTTTATATATATATTTATTTTATTGGTTTGTGTAAATACACGAGATCAATATGTCAGGAATAGACATTAGTATTTTTGTATTGAAACTTTATGTGATATTAATTACACTATTTTAAGTCATTATACATTTACTCTATTGCAAATAGAGGTATACATATTTTGTTTGTATTATATATATATAATTTTTTTTTTTTTTTAACAGATGCATATTTAAATAATATCTATTTCACAGCTTTTTATGATAAACTGAGTGGATACATTTGTTGGGATACCAACTTTGGCTGGTGAAAGAGAAAAGTTAATTTTCATCAAATTGGTAACATTTTGACATACCGTGTATCTATGTGTGTCAGGTATGAGTTGGTTAGAGCTGCAGACTGTCTAAGATGTATCTGAGAACTGAAATTTGATGACAATCTATCTCATCAACCTAAGCTGATATCACAACAATTTTATCCACTTGTATTATTTTTTTAATGTAATATAAACTACCTCTTTTTTTTTATTTTACTTAATTTAATTATTATTTTGGTAATTCATATTACCAATTGCTACTGAAGCTGTTTTAAGAAATATTGATTTAGTAATCTAAGGAACATCTGTTTAGTTTTTTTAAGTGTGTAAGAGTGGTTATTTTAAGTTATAAATAATTATAAAATGTATTTTGTACAAAGTGAATCTATAGGCATAAGAATAGTCAAAAAATAGAAAAAAAAATGAGTCATCTTTTAAAATAAAATTTTTCTGAACTACACTCTAGCTGATAATTCTGCAACTTATTTTCAATTTTTTTTTTAATAATGAAATTCCCTGATGTGGCATAACTTGAACAATGAACAATTGCAAGAGTTGTGTTTAATTCATTCCAACATATAATATTTTTATGTAATTGCTAGGCATTGTAATTGTATTATTGTTCATTTATAGCGTTGTTTTTAGGTTAAAGAAAAAACCTCACTTGAAGTGGGAGATCAGTTAACATGGCCATTTTCACTTGGTCATGAAGCTCTTATTTTTCTTGTAGTATGGGTTTCGAATTTAGTGAGGAAGCAAACATTTTTTATAACTTTAGATTGATGTTTAGCCCATCCAATCCTCTTCAGGGTTATTTTATTTTTTTATCCACTTGGATTGATGTAAATTTAACATTTTTCATCAACTTAAGCTGATCCCAACCAATTCCTCCACTCAGTTTTAAATTCTTGGCTAACAATAAACTCCCAGTTGGGTTATTGGGGCAGCAATGGTGGAATGGTTTTGATTTACCAGCATATTTTTAAAGTAAGTATTTATTTCCAGACATGGGCTCAAGAGGGTTTAGGCCTATCAGATCATTATCGCTTATAGAAAAACCAAATTGATATTTGAATTTTTTTAACTCAACATGATTATGAAATGGTTCATTTACAAGTTAAGCATCCTATGGGGGAACCATATTACCAACAGGATGACTATCTACACCATTTTATAGCACCCACGCCATGCCAGGCAGATGAATTTTTCATGCCAAGTTGAGTCGGGCATTTTACCTTCCTCCAGCACCAGATACAATTTTATAAATAAAATGTTTTTTTTATTTTAATATATCGTTAAAATTGAGATGTTATGCCACTCAAAACGCACTCCATATAAATTAAGCATTTAAATCTTTTAAATTGCACTTAATCAATTTGTATGTAAATAATGAGGGAATAATTTATTATGCGAGTGAAGACTGTATATATGTAGTTTCTTGTTTGTAAGTATTATGTACCATATTTTTTATGTAAAACAAATAAATTTATATGAGAAATGGAAAGACTTTTTTAACAGTTATTTACATTATAATATTTAAGATAAAATCGCTAACATTCGATGATTGTACAAAATATATGTTTAAAAAAAAATGCAGCAATCTTATTTGTTTGAAATTTAACCAATTCGTATGAATATATTTAAGTATCAATCTTGCACATTGGAACCAAATATGTGATAAAGAGTTTAATGTGCGCATGTTTTTCTAGGAATTGTATGATTTATTTGTCTTTGTGATTAAAAAATAAATACTGTGAACAACTGTGCATGAAATAACCAATAACACATTTTCTTTTATACCCCCTTTCTCTAAATTATTGTTATTAATAATATAAATACTTACAATATAGTATTAAACACACTTACTTTGGAAAAAGCATCTCTTCAGGACTTGTTTACTTAACTGTAAAGTGTTATAAGGGCTCCCTCAAACCTTCTTTAAGTGTCACTCTGCACTAATTTTTCTGGCATTCTCTCTAGTAGGCAATCTAAGGCGTACCTATTTATCTAATTTACAAGTTAAAGCTCTCCGTATATTGTATGGATCTCTTAACTCCCAGAAAGGCCATTCCTCATATTGAATTTGTTTGAAGAAATCCTTACATTATATCCATTTCTTTACTCATTTTAGTAGTAAACTAAAAACAGTATGACAGAGGTCTTACCGGCTTTCGCACTTGCTAACTTAACTCAATCTGTCGCTGAGTCTCAAACTGATGATCTATATATGTATCCTCCGGCCAGCTCTGCTGTACGGTGCCACGCTATTTACCCACTTAACTGACGCTACAGCCACAAGTCTCCAATGTTTCCAGAATGGGATCATGTGAAAAGTGGTCTGACATACCTCTCTCGAGAGGTTAAAGAACGCTGACGTGCACCTGCTGTTTGTTGCTTGATGTGCCGTAGGTGGACGAGTTCATCCGTCGGAAACACATCAAGTTCTCGACGTGTTTGTAAACTCTATATTCAACGCATTGCAGTACCTCACAAATCCAGTGTTTAACACTATGACCCCACCACCCCTCCCAAATCGATAAGTAGGTACAGACTATCGGGGAAAATTTAGGTTAAGAATTAGTACGTAAGTTAGTTTAAAGTTTTTTGTTTTATCAAAAAGGTGAACCCCATTATCTTGTTGAGGCTTGCCAATGAAGCCAAGTAAATTGTACTTGTATTGATTATATAACTTTTATACCGATTCAGACCTTGTATAGAGTAAACCAATGGATTCGCCTAAGAATCTATAGTAAATAATAATTTTGTCATTTTTTAAGGGGATTGAGAAAAAAAATATTGCTGAGATGTTGCTTTTGATTTAAATTCAAAATTAGTGGGCATAAAAGGGCGGTAAACGACCCGTGGAGCCAGGTTATGAATGTATGGACATTATTTGCTGCTGTTGTATAATATTAATATTTGTCATAAATAATATCAATGATTAAAGTCAAATATTATATTATTGTATTAGTTAACTTTAAAATAAGAAAAGTTAAACCATGAGACAACTGTTTTTGTAAAGAAAAAACGATTAAAAAATCAAGAAGGCAAGGCAAAAGCAAGTATAAAAACGACGAGAGAGCGGGAGGCAGGCCTTGTTCTTTTTGATCATCGCAGGAGACAAGGTGAGTCTTGTTCTTTTTGGATCATCCCATGAGACAAGCATATGGAAGAAGAGTTTTTATAAAAGAAGAGGATTGAGGTGATAGCAGTGGACGTTTACTGATCGGGTGAAACAACAACAAACGAAGCAACAAAGAAAGAATTCGTGGAAGAACAAAGAAACGAGATGAAACAAACAGAAAAGGGCGCACAATTTAGGAAATCTGGCCAGCACGAGTAATATTAAGGTAAATTTAAAGTTTAGTTAATAAACCGTTGTAATTAGTCACAGACGTGCTTGTATATATAAATTAATGAATAGTTTTATAATTAAACAATTTTCCTTTAGCCAGGATTCTTTTTTATATTAACAGAACCTTTAAAACCTCAGATTAATTTAAATATAAACAATATAGATAAAACTTTATATATATATAACTTTCATTCTACTGTCTTAAAATGCCATTTAAATTTAATATATTTCTTCACTGGAAATCTGGGCCACAGAGGCTGGACATTAAAATATGATAAGAACCTTGAACCTTTATCTTTCTTAAATATAAGAAGACCTTAGTTATTTACTATTACAGGGCATATTCACTAATTCTAAATAATGTAAACTGATGATTTTCATGAGGTATAATCAACTGTACTGTATTGTTCCATTTTCTGATTACGTATAGTATAGCTTTTTATACATTTATACACATATTTATAGTGCTTATAAACTCAGTCTGTTTTTAAAACATTATATGTCTGATGGATAAGATATTTGAGGAATTAGTTTTTTTTCTCAGATATCTGGAAAGAAAAAATAAGATAACACTACAACTATTTATGCAATTTAATATTATATAATTGTTATACACTACAAAATAATAATTATTGACTTTTATTTTTAATGATTATTTTAAAAACATTTTCCATTCTTCAGAAGATGGCTGAGAAGGTATCACCCAACCAATAGGAATGCTTGATGACAATAAAGTATCGTCTGCTCTAATAAATGAGTCCCAATCTTGTCTAAAAATAAAAATAAATAATTAGGTACAAATAAAATATTACTTATTACATTAATGAATAGCAATCATTTAATAAATATTGAAGGTTATATTATTTACTGACCTGTTCTGAATGAATTCCTCCAAAGACTGAGAAAGACCCGCATTTGATGATCCGAGAATTACTCTGTTCCAAGATGTTAAGTTTCTTCTGAATTCAGCTGCTTCCACAGATATCCTCTCTTCCTCAGCATGTTCAAGCATCACTTTCAGCCCTTGTTCTTCCATGTTATATCCCTTGATCTGATCCAGCCACATCTTCTTCAACCGATCTGCAGGGAAAACACTTTTTAAGTGACTTCATATAAATTTATATACATGACTTTATTAAATAGCCAAGCTTTTTAATACGCAGGACACTCATATCACATTTTATTTCTATAAGTAATACAATAACAACCATCAAAATATAATAGGTTGGCCAAAAAGGCCGTTCGGTTTTTTAAGCGAAAATAAGACACAACTTTCAAACACAAAGCGATTTATTCAATCAATGATATAATTGCCGTTTTGTTCCAGTATCTTCTGCCATCTCATGGGCAGATTCATAATTCCATGCTCTAAGAATTTCCTGTCTAAGAATTTGGCAAAAAAATTTTTCAAGTGGATTTTTACATCTTCTTCAGAGTTGAAGGTCTGTCCATTCAATGAATTTTGAAGAGACTGAAAGAGGTGGAAATCTGAAGGTGCAAGGTCGGGTAAATATGGAGGGTGCGGCAAAACTTCCCAGCCAAGCTCCAGTAACTTCTGCCGCGTCTGCATAGAAGTGTGTGGTCTGGCATTGTCGCGATGGAAGACAATCCCCTTACGGTTGGTTAGTTCTGGACGCTTCTGGTGGATCGCTCCATTAAATTTGTCCAGCTGGTCACAGTACACATCCGAATTGATGGTCCTGTTCGTGGGAAGAAGTTCGTAAAAGACAACACCCCTCCAATCCCACCAAATTGAGAGCATAACCTGCTTTGGGGGTTGTTTGTGGTAATTTGCCGCGCTTCCCCCATGAGTGTTTCCGCTCCACATTGTTATAGACTATCCACTTTTCGTCCTCTGTCATCATTCTCTTCAAAAAAAGATCGTTTTCTTCACGTTTCCGCAACAAATCGCATATGGAAATCCTTTGGGCGAGGTTAGCCTCACTAAGTTGATGGGGAACCCAAACATCGAGCCTGCTCACGTAGCCAAGTCGAGGTTTTCAACACTCGATTTTGATATTTTGAGGATAACTGCGATCTCACTTTGTCGCTGTTAATCTCAGTTGGCCGGCCAGAGCGAGGTGCGTCTTGAACCGAAAAATTTCCTGATTGAAATCTTGAAAACCACTTCTGGCACACACGTTCTATAACAGCATCCTCTCCGTATACAGCACATAACTTCCTGCAAGTTTTCACTGCTTTCTTGCCTTTTTTAAAATAAAAAAGCATGAGGTGTCGATAATGTTCGTTTTGGTTTTCCATTTTCAAGATTATCCTAAACACACAAAATACAAATTTCAAACTACATTGAAGTGTCTAGTATCTGACGAGAGCGCACTCGCATGGGACGGACTGAAGTTAGCTACATATTAGACTGCTTGAAGTTTCGTGATGACAAAAACCGAACGGACTTTTTGGCCAACCTGATATAATACTTCAATAGACTTGAAATGAGAGGGTGTTTAAAAGGTTTTGTCCTGGTACTCTACTGTCTAGACCACTATTCCTTGAATCAACAAGTATATCTGAAAAATTCAGTGCTTAAAAATATGAATGTGTGACACATAATTGCTTAGACATGCTAGCATAATTATCTAAAAAAAATAAAATTAAAAACATACCAATTACTTCATTGAAGACTACACTACCAGCATCTGTTGTAGATTGGCTTCCAGGTAAGTTTTGAACACGAGCTGCCCGTAATTTAGCTAAGGAATTGAGTAAATTCAACATCCGTTTAGCTTCTGCTTTCTTTGTTGTAACATCAGCAAGTACCATATCAGCTTCTTTTTTAATATCTTCTTCCTAAGACAGGTTCTGAATTAACTTTTAAAATATGTGACAGGGTGGTTTGTTCAATTGTGTTTAAATATGTAACTACTGTGATATGTTATAACAAGGCAGCTTTTGTTAACTCTCATACAACTGACAATATTAAGTGGATTCGCCGTACGTTGATTGTGAAGAAAATCAAGGAGTAAAACCCATCTGTAGTTGAAAAAACCGTTGTGAGAACTTTTCTCGTTTAAAGACGGGTTTTGGCCTTCACTGGCCAGGCTTCATCCTGTCTTCACCAGTATTGATTCCGGAGTGTAGTGATGGACTGACATATCATCGCATATGATTATGCGCCTCAAAATATCCTCCCCATCTTGCCAGAATTGATTCACAGGTCTCTCACAGATACAACCTTTCCTGTTTTTTTTGGTTAACAACCTTGGAACCCATCGAGCACTAATTTTTTTATGGTTAATGTCAGGAGCACTCCCAATGCCGAGTCGTCAACTGATGATCACCTCTCATTAGGCGAGACTTGAGACTTCGATCATGACTTCTGTTTTCTACACTTTTTCAACCGCCCTTAAATTGCCTGGCCTAAGTAAACAATTGATCCCTAAATTGTGTCTTCAAACGAGTTAAATTCTCAGAGGGTTTAACCCCTTCATTGGTTAAAAACTTTAAAATAACACGTTATGCAATAGACGAAGAAACCTCTCGCTCACTGTTGGCTGAACTGAGGACAAAACAGAGCGGAACTGCTAACCAAGCTAGTTCCTCCTCTTTAACACACTGACCTTCAACCCCCTCTCAGCCAGCTCAGAACTGCTAGCTGAGTACAATAGCAAAATTACCGTTTATATTTGAATCACCCTCGTATAACACAGCTTATATGTCTATTGTTGAATCACCACAAAGAGGATTTTAGGTTACTGTAAATTTAACTGCTTTCAAAGAATGAAATTTACTATTGTATCTAAATATTTAGTTTTTCGTATTAGATGAAATTCCAAAAAAAGCAGAGTAAGAGCATAAAATTGTTCATAAAATAAAAAATTGTAGCAATTTTAAATGCTCTTAATAATAATAATATAAACTCGTTATAATAATCCAGAGCGCTGCCAAGAAAGGAAACAGCTCTCATCATTCTCAACTACAAGAAACTAAAAAAACTATCTATTTTAGCATAGTTTTTCTTTGGTAAAAAATTGAATTTACTTTAATATTATAGTAGTGATGCATACATTAAAAAATAATAAATAATATTACACTAAATAAGCCATAAAAAAAAGTGTAAAACAAAATAAGTGTGTTAAAGTTTAATTAATAATACAGTGGAATCCTAATCCAGGGCTCATCGGGACCAAGTTTCTCTCAGATAGCAAATAATCAGATTTTAAAGTTTAAAGAGAAGAATAGAAAAAAAAGTCAACATTATTAAGCATAAACTATTATTGATTAGATAACTTTTAGCATGATTAAATTATATCTGGAAATATATACAAGCAATGCAAGTAATTCATATCTAATATTTGCCACGTTTTTTATTGCAAAATATCACTGGAATTTGATTTTTACTTTTGCTATAAGTTGCATGAACATATGCGTTTTGACTTTTTAGGTACTAAATAAACCAAAGAATGTAATATAATTCCATGCTTACATATGCATGTAATTTTTTATTTGAAATTGGGACCTGCGGACAATTGGTATTCCACTGTAATTACATTTCCTAACACTTCATGATATAAAGAATCCAATTTAAAAAAATAATAATACTAAAAACAAAATAAGGGCTCACCCTTTTCCCTCTAGCAACTTTGTCCTTCATTTTTTCTAACCATAGATCTATCCTCCTATTTTCATTTTCAGAGTTCAGTTTAGCTTCCCTTTTCAGTTCTTGCCATTCTTTCCTTTTTCTTTTCCTGTACTGCAATTTTTTCCCTCGTTTTTTGATCAATTTCAGCATTTCTTTAATGTTTTCAGGATTTAATGTTATCATAAGATTTGATATCTCTGCCTACAAAACGACCAACGAAATCGGTAACAGATTGTGTATAAAAAATGATGCATGCTAGTACGTAGAAACTATTCCCACCTTGATATTTTCAATTTCTTTACACTTAAGAGTCCATTCTTTGTCCGGCAATGTTTTATGAGTAATTTGGAGGCAGTTTGCTTGGCCTTCCAGTTCTCTGATCAAGTTAAAACATCTCATAACTTTTCTTTTAAAAGTTGAAATCTGAAATTTTGATAGAAGATAATAACTATCAGAATAATTAAATAAAAATAACTCTTATATATAACAAAGAAAAGCAGGTATATAAACGAGTTCAATCTGTTAAGACTTCTATATGGGTAGGGGATATTTGTACCAAACTTCTGCACAAATATAGTTCACAAAAAAAAGTCACCTTGAGCAAAATATAGGAGGGGGTCACAACCCTGACATTTTACCCCTTCAATTTCAAATAATTTTCAGATACACACCAAATTCAGCACTATTACTGTTCTGCATCTTACAAAAAATAATGTGGGGGTCATGACACCAACATGTTACCCCTTACAGCCGTTCCTCCTTCCCCATTTCTGTATCCTTACCATCTTGAATCCTTATTTTTTGTCTAGTTCGCAACAAATTCAGCATAAATACCATTTTGTACTGAATAAAAAAATATTAAATATTAAGAAGAGAGACCCACTTCCCCCTACCCTGTAGAGCTCCCAATTTAAATCAATTCTCAGATTTTCACTTTATTTGCCACACATGTTGTTCCGTAGTAAAAAAAATACTATGAAAACATGATCAAATTTAATTTTCCTTCACTCTCATGAACAGTAAAAATTCACATACTCAAAGTTATGGTTGGAGAACAGATAACGGAAGAGGAGTTTTCATAAAGCAAGAAGATTGAGGTGATATCAGTGGATTTTAATGACTGCGTGGCAGACCAAGTGAATGAAGCAAAAAGTATAGGACGTAAAAGTTAATAAATCTGGCCAGTCACGAATAATATTAAGGTAAAATAGAAAATTTTGTTAATAACATTGTAATTTTGTCACAGACGTGTTTATATAAAGAATTAATGAAAAGTTATGTAAGTAAACAGTTTTCCTTTTGCCAGAATTCTTTTTTATATTAACAGAACCAGAACCCTCAAATAAATTTTAAAAAAGCAAAAAAGATAACAATATCTTTAATCTTAAAACCTGATTAGTTACTGGTTTATTCAACCAGCTACTAAATTTTTTCCTAAGTAAACTATGTGAGCTCCGACCAGACCTTTACCCTTTGGAAACAGAACTCCACATTTGAAGTAGTCGCACCACGACCACAGAGATGGACTGGTTTTACAGCACAAAAAATTGTAATGAGTCAGCAGGATTATTTAATGTTGTTTTAGCACCAAACTGGCCATGAATACTATTCAAGAACATGGAAATAAATATGGGAGTTGTGATTTCAAAATTATGTACCTCCCGTTTTGGAGTTAAGGGTAATAACTTTTTTATGGTACTGAACATTATTAGTTCATAAATATTACCAAAATTTCAAACTATGTTAATATGAATAAAGGAGTGGGAGGAGAGTTGAAGGGGCAAATTTCAAAGCTTTAACCCACACAGTACAATTGTAAAATATTAGATAGTATTAATACCAAATTGAGGGTGAATATGTTCACATATTTAGAAGCTTTTAGAGAAAAAACGTAACTAACTGATCTTTATATTAGGATTGAGAAAAGTTTACTTGTCAGTTTATGCAGTAAGTTATTCTTAAAAAATAAACAAATAAAACAAACTGTCTATAGGACATATCTTACCTTAATCTCACCAGAAACTTTCTTAGGCACATCAACCATATGTTCATATTTTATCTTAAGGTGATTCTTTAATGACTCAAATTGATCTTTAGTCTTATTTACATTAATATCGTTATTCTGTATATCATGGATTGGGGGTGGGTAAAAGTGAATATTTGGAGGAGGTAAACCAGCATTGTAAGGCGGCGGAACAGAAAAAGGTTGGTAAGGGAAAGCCATCTGTAAGGGAAGAGGGAAAGGAGGTGGCCCCATATTTGGAGGAGGAACACCCAACACAGGATGCGGAGGCAGAACAGGAGGGTTTGGTGAAAGAATACTGTTATTGGTTATAATATTTTGAGAAACCAAGCTTAAATTAGGCCAAGATGCCATAGCAGCAATCAAAAATGTTAATTTTATTATATGTTAAATAAAGCAAATTGTAGTTAAAAAAAATTGAATATAAAAATAAAAAGTAAGCTTATAATAAAAAATAAAAAGTTTCTGAATGTAAAGTTTATGGTTTAGAAGGTAGCTGGGGTTTGGCTTCTTCAAGTATTTGTATGGCCAACGAGTACTCTTCAAACTCTTTCAAATCTTCTTCAATAGTAATAATTTCCTGTAGTTCTTGATAAGCTCTCAACAATCTACGTTGGCAGTCAGGGATCATTGCAGAAGTTTCTGCTAATACTTCATATTGCTTCCTAATATCAGCTTCATCACGGCCTAAAAAAATTAACGTTTAAATTATTTCATGTCAATGTTTGCATCAAAATTAAGTAAGTTCCTGTGCATTTAAAATTTAAAAAAAAAAGTGTTTCATAAAAACAGTAAAAAGGTTATTAATAAAAAAAATATATTAATATAAACCAAAGAAAAATGCACTCGTACGGTCATGGCTCAAACCTGCCAGTCTATTTGTTCTTTAGGCAACAATTATTAAAAATATTGGGATCAACACAAATAAAAGTAATGAATATATATTACTATTAGGCAGATTGGCCATTGTGTCAGACAAGTGAACAGATGAAGGCATTATAAGGCTTGTGACTTGAGAAGCTTACAAAAGAATCATGAAGTGATAAGAAACACTTTAACATTTATAAGGAATATTAGTCAAAACTTCGAGGAAGTTGTCTACAAATTTTAGGAGGCAAGTCCCTGTCATATGGTGGTCAGACGCATCAAATGGGTTTTGGCATTTAGAACTTACACATAGGAGTTCGTTAATGACGGCTTTTCAAACGCCATATGGTCCATTTAGATTTTTAAGAATGCCTTTCGGGGTTAGTATTGCACCAGAAGTGTTCCATAAAACTTATTCAGAGATTTTTGAAGGTATAAAAAACGTAGCTGTGTATATCGATGATATAATGATATAGGCAGAAAATGAAAAAGAATTATTAGAAATTTTAGAATTAGTAATGAAAAGAGCTTATGAGCATGGGATTAAATTTAATAAAAACAAATGTAAGTTTAAAGAAGAAAGAATTAAATTTTTAGGTCATTACTTCAGTAGCAAAGGGATAGAAATTGATGATGACAAAGTCAAAGCAATTAGTGAAATGGAAAGACCAAAAGATGTTAAAGCAGTAGAACGATTATTAGGATTGATAACCTACGTGGGTAAATTTGTAGAAAACTCAGCTCAGTTAACGGAACCATTGCGTAATCTAATTAAAAAAGGTACAATTTTCAACTGGACAAGTGAACATGAAAATTGTTTTAAAAAGATAAAAATATGTTTAAGCAAAACTCCTATTCTACAATTATACGATGTAAATAAGGAGTGCAAAATTAGTGTAGACGCTAGTAGTACCGGAGTAGGGGCAGTTCTGTTACAAAATGATTTGCCAGTAGCATATGCATCACAAGCATTCACTGAATGTCAAAAATCGTGGGCTCAAATAGAGAAAGAATTATATGCCATAGTTTTTGGATGTGAGCGTTTCAGACAGTATGTAATCGGTAAACCTTTTGGAGTAGAATCAGATCATAAACCGCTGATCCCTATTTTAAGACGAAAGATGACTGATATACCAATGAGACTACAAAAAATGCGAATGCAACCATATGACAGTCCCCACAAGAATGCATAAGGATTTCTTCTGAGGGCGATGAAATCTGGTTGGGTTCATTTGGCCTTGTGAGGTGAAATGAATAGTTACTTGAATAACGAAGCAGTGAATCCAGTTTAGAAAACCGAAACTAAGGTCGAGAGATAACAGCCTAGTTTCAATCCCACCACCACAAGAGGTGTTGTGCAACTGATTCATTTAATTTTAATACCACTGGGGAAAATAAAGGTTCTACGATACATGAAAGTAAAAAGAATTCAATCAATATAGTAAGAATTCAATAAAGAGATAAATAAAGTAAGCAAACTGATCTATTAAATGCGAGTTATAATAAAATTAAGATATGAGTGAGTGTTATGTTTGGAATTGGCTAAGATGGGTGAAAAAATTGTTGTACTTTCATCATATTTATTAATGGAAGATGTTTCATCTTAACATGTATGACTGCATCAAGTTAGATCATAATAACCAAAACAAAAATGTTAAAAATTGTTATTAAAAAAAAGTAATAATTTGTGAAAGAATACATACATAAAACTGATGACTAGTTTAAAATTAATAAATAAACAATAATTTGGTGAAATTGGGCTTGTTAGCATCTTGGAAGCAATAAGGGTTTTGCATTGAAATCCATTTGGAACTGGACAATCAATTCTATTGGGTAGTAATGCCGGTCCACAATGTCTCCAATCGGAATGTTAATGGCGAATTGGAAACTATCAACTGCAATCATTTTAATTGAAAGGACAAAATAGTAAACATACATTTGCTGAAAATCTCACCTCCGCTTTTTTTTCACCAAGCCATTTAGACAGACGGAGATATCTATTATATTTTAAAATAATTAATTGCAGCAAATGCTCACTTATCAAACCAATAGATTTATAAACCACCCCCTAACGGGTAATTGAACTAAGTAGTTGCAAATAATAGATGTAATAATATTTAATAATGCCTTTTATTTATACGAAGTATTTCTATTAGTAATGATTTGGAGTGATTAACATACCTTCATAAGTCATAGCACCAGATGATTACAGCAAAAGCTTGTGCTTTTATTTAAATACTATGGATGTATGAGATATTTGTATTTTTATTCCCTACCTTAAATAGGAAATGAGCGATTCGGGAGGAACCATCATCAGGGGACTTGGGAATACACTGAGGTATAAAACCACAATTTAAACTAATAATTGTTAACATTATATTTAGTAATGTCCAGTAGTTATCATTATTAACAATAATTATTAAATAAGTAATACAAATGAAAATATTTTTCTTCTACTATTACCTTCGGCTTTATATTTATCAATTCTGTCACTTTGTAAATCAGCCTCTATTTCATAAGTAATTTTCTCTTTAGTCAACCTCTTGACAACACCTGTTCTTATTCTGAGTACTTTAACTCTTGGATCAGTCATCCTCCTACAAAATACCGTTTTTTACGATAAAATGACACAAGAACATGATACCCACGTAGATTGTTTTATAGATAAAGATATTTAAAACTTACCGTTCTTAATCAGTCACTGCGTAACCTGTAGTTAAGAAAGTTAGTTTGCAACTGCGCAACTGCCCGTACTTCAGTCTTTAACAAGAGTACTATAATATCCATTTTCAAAAAAATACACTGCGACTCTCTTTTGTGGTCTTCATCTAATCTTTTATTAACAATCAAGATTTTTTTTTAATAAAAAGAGAAAGGAGAATAGTACAATCTATACATAGATTTTTATTTGTCCAACCTATTCAAAAGGCCTGTCATACTTGTTTGTATGATGGATAACCTTTCTGAATAGGCTGGTGTAATGCGGCTGTGAAAACGATAATGGCATGTTTTTCTTAAAAATGTCATGAAAGGACACTGTAGTTCAACGCCCTTGTATTCTTGACCTGGCCAAAAATTTAAAAATGCAAGAAGAATTTTATCCGGCGGCAGAGAAGATTCTTAATGATTTGTGTAACATATTTGCCAAGAATAGAAAATTGTAAGAGTCTAGAAAGCCCTTTATTTTTTAAAGCTTCAGAAGTATAGTTTAACTGTTTTATGTTCTTTTAGGAAAAGTTTTGAAATCCTGCCTGTTGTTCAAACAGAAAACAAGTCCCCAATACATTTTGTGGATCATTGTATTGCTCTCGAGTCCTGGTGTGTGCCACACATATATTGCTATGCATACAAAAACTTAATGAATTTAATTCAAACAAAAGGAAAAATAAGAGGTATTTAGTTGAGAATACTGAATTGTTAATACTTAGTTTTTAGTACAAATAAACTTTAAGATCTTGTACTGCTCAGTAGCTCTGCAATCTCCAAATGGAGATTCAAAGTGAATAGGATATTTCATTAGTTCCTCTCATGTCACCTTCCCCTTCTATCGCCCATTCTATTGCTTTTCAACCAACAGATTCCTGTTTAATTGTGGACCACCTACCTAGGACTTATACTAGTCAAGTGACTGTCTCACTTGGTACCCCCCCCCCCCCATCACATCCAAACACCAAGAAACTAACAGATGATTCAAACTACTTCTTTGCCTATGGACAACTGTTCTAAAATAACAAGAGACTGATTTATACAATGATACACTAACCTACCTGGTCTTGTGTGATAGAAGTCTGAGGGGAGAGCCAAGCCCTTCAATATTTTTCCATCCAGTCCCTGGAGTCCAGAATTCACCGCAAGATATCCGTGCTCCGTTCTATATCATCCGTACCCTTCATGCT
Source organism: Acanthosoma haemorrhoidale (assembly GCA_930367205.1). NCBI lineage: Eukaryota > Metazoa > Arthropoda > Insecta > Hemiptera > Acanthosomatidae > Acanthosoma > Acanthosoma haemorrhoidale. The sequence continues at coordinate 139,986,206 of OV884011.1, forward strand.
GATCTCGATATCCCATTCATTCAATATCTAGCCACCTCCCACTACCAGAACTTCCATTCCTGTCTCCCTAGCAATCCTAACTTGTATGATAATGCTCTATGCTTCCAATTCGTACCTGGCAACCCACAATGACATTTTTTGCAGAGGGGCCCTTGCAACCTCCTCCAACTTGACTAGCATTTTCTTCTAAGTGAACTTCATAGAGTGGTGATTATTAAAGTGACAAGTTAATTGGTTTTGGCTTTTTCCCCAAAAAAAGCAACAAGACTTTAAAAACTGAAGTCTTAAGCACTGTTTAAAATATTATGTATTGATTTCATGTAATCGTTTCGATGAAGATATATTTTAAAAAGCTTTGGTGCAATTGGTTAAGGTTTTTACTTTTTTATTTATATTTTACAGCCTAATGTACTCCCATTAGGACAGGAAACGTCTGCTGTTAGGAAGGAGTATAAAAACACCATACAGTAGTTAAGTGAGCCATAGGCGCACCTAGAAGAAGATTGTGTCACAGGTCCATGGTGCAGCAAGCATTTGGTGATGCGAATGGTTCAAAAAGGTTATGAACAGTCAAGAAAGTTGTTTTAGCCATGCCCTTATGTTTTGTGACTATGCACAGTATTACAAGACAGGTGGTCTGATAAGTTTCCGACCTAACAATTACTTTATTATCATCTTCATGTTGAGGTCGGAAACTTTTCAGCCACCTGTGTATTGCAGCCATGGGTGGAGGCCATCCCTGAGATAAACTAGCTATGATGAGTAGGAGATCATATTCTACCAGTTTAAGTAAATGAAATGCTATTTAAATTGCTAGTAGGTAAAGATCTGTGGCAATTCAAATAAATAGCTATGAACCGGTATGGCTTTTGAAAAGCATGCAACATTCGGATCTCTACTCAACTAAGTGAGATGGTACCACATCCTTCACCCCACGGCCCACTTGGTTGTTTCCAAGCATAGTCCTCCATTAGAAGCATTCAACTGGTTGATCCAAGGGATTGCAAGGCGGATGGTGCTAATAAACATCTATTTCGATTGTTTCCGCTCCCTCGTGGAGATAAAGGAGGTGTGTCAGCTCTTTGGATCCCCAGTGACTGGAGAATATTGTTTCACAGATCTGGTATCTCAGGAATTAGTTTGGTAGGAGAAATAAATGTTACTAGGATTAATTCATAAGGGGACAGAACTTAAATGGACCAACAATAAGGTTCACTTGAGGTAAGTGTCATTACTGATTTACTGCCTGGAACACTATAGCATATTGCCCTCATGGTTGGTGTAATTTAGTTGTTGGGGTTATAACTTAACTTCCGGTGAGAGCTTTGTTTTATATGATAGATAGAAAGAGCTTGTGTTGTGGATAACTATTAGCACAAGAAATCATCTGGAATGATGATATTGCTTAGCAGGAGTTTTAAAAAATAACCAATATAGAAGCCTTTATTGCAGAAAAAAAAAAAATACATGCCAAACTGAAACATATGAAGGATTGTTTCACAAATAATATTAAGACTTATTCAGATATATATGTATAATTGTCTTTTGCTTGTAAATATATATTTAGTTTTAGTCGGTCGTTTTCTAATTTTGAATCCAAAGAGCAGTAAGAAGGTTAAAAGTGTGGAAATTTAAAACCAACTTAATATCTGTATAAAAATATGTTAATCATTTAATTTTGTGCAATTGCAATTGTAGATATTATTTTGTGAAAAATTTTACCGATTTTATTTTAGATATTGAAAAATGCAACACCTTACTAGTTGGTGCCTTGCTTCTAAATCCAGATTTAACTACATTTTGGAACATGAAAAAAGAACTTATAAAAAGTGAAAAATCGGATCCATGTTTTGATCTACGCTTTTCAGAAGTAGTGTTAACATTTAAGCCAAAATGTGCCGATGTATATTCATTTCGGAAATGGGTACTGAAATATGTAATGGAAGGTAAGGATAACAGATGTGAATTCTAATTTAAATGTATCACTTCAACCTTGTTTTTTTCCACTAAATTAATGTTATTAATTCCTTTTGTTTTAATTAGGTTTTGTAACCAATGGGGGGTTATTGGAAGATGAAATTGAAATATGTGAAGCAGCTGCTGACCGCTATTCAAACAACTACCATGCCTGGACACATCGTATTTGGTGTTTGAGTCATACGTTCCCTTTTTTGTTAGAAAGGGAATGGAATGCTTCATTGAAGTGGGTTCAGAGACATGTTTCTGACTACAGCGGATTTCATTATAGGCAGAAGATAATAACATTTCTTTTAGCATATATTCAGAGTAGATCTTACGAACCAGAACGTATCGGACACATCACATTCAGTGTAAACGAAGCTTCAGATGGTTTTCTCCGCAGTGTAAAGCATTATGAATTATCTTCTGAGACCATCCCTCTTTCGTTGAAAATATTAATTTATGAACTTTCGTTGGATTCTGATTTAGTATGGAATTTTGTAGGACATGAAGCTCTGTGGTGTCACCGAAGGTTTATATTTCATGAAGCTAAGCGATATTTATTAGATTCGAATTTTTCTAAAAGCTGGGGCCACATTGAAATGTTGAACCCTGACGGTACACCTCCAGAAAAGACACAAAAGATTGGAAAGCACAGTGTAAGTGATGAATTTTCTTTGTTCCTAAGTATTTATGAAGATATATTTCTTGCTAAATGTCTTGATGAACGAGAACCCAGGCAAATGTTTTATGCGAATAAGCATAAGCAATGGTTAGCTAAATTTTCCAAATTCCGACTGCCTAAATGATGATATAGATTATTAATCTATCGAGTAGTTAACATACCAACATATTACTTTTATAAAAATGGATTAGCATAATCATGTTCTTTTGTAGAAATTCACAATATAGAGTCTATTTTGGGAAATGAACATGTATTGCTATAATGAAGCAGTTGTAGAGTTCCACTTTCTACTCCAGTTGATTTATTATTATCGGCTTAATTTATTTTTCAATTTTGTTATGGTTTTTTAAAACTAAATTCAACTGAAATGTAAAGTTTTTAAAATAGTTATTTTAATCTGTAATATATGTAATGTATTCCACCATAATATAATTTATAGCTTGACTTTTTTAAATATATTTTTGATTTTAGCACAGTGCATTATGAATTTTATTAAGTACGATAGGCTATATTTCGGCATGTGAGCATTTTTGGTGGAACTCTATTACAAAAATATTTTAAATATCAAAATTCCCTTACAAACATTGTAGGAATGTAATAAACTTTTATACCCTTTGTAAATTAGAGTATTATTTATATTTATAGTTGAGTATATTAAAATAATTAAATTATTACAAAAGTATAGAGAAATTTATATTACCTGCATATCTGTAACCAAAGCAATAAAATTGTAACCTTTAAGTCCTAAAAATGGGACCTATTTTTTTAATTTGTAGTACTTTATGAAGTAATATCTATTTATGTTAAGCACAAAATGTGTGTATGTATGTCTGTACATTTTCCTTACACAACCAAATTATTCGACTAATCCCTATCAAAATTTGCAGAGTTGATGAGTAGATAATGAGGAAGCATTGTCGCAGGTAAAATTATTAAGTTTTGCAGGGACCTGGAGGACCCCCTACTTTTATCCCAAGATCTGACCGTATAAAGGCAAGATCAAAAAATAATTAAGCATAATTTATAAATGTTCCCTATCTCAACAATAATAGAGCACAATGAGATGGATCAATAGAAACATTATGGTTAAATGATGTAGAAATGAAATAGTTGATAGTTTGTATATCATGAAATACTGTACCTCATTTGAATATCTTGAAAGACCATTGTCGGGAGTTATCAGATGTGCGAGTCCCCAAGGTGGGGAGGAGACTCCCGCCGCGGGCTAGGGTCTCTACAACTTCTAGCCGTTGTCCGGCGAGCGCCAAGAAAGAGATAAAATGAGGTGGACCTGTGGTCTTTCACCTCTGCTGGCAGCCTAGTCGGTGGGGCAGCTTAATTCGTTTTGATCTGACTCCATAAGATCTTAGAAAGTGTGCCCCAACAAAGCACTATGTTCAGGAGAAGAGGAACAGTGTAGGTTTATAGGTAGTTTATGTGGTCATGGAATGACCCCGAATTCACACTCGGTATCTAAGGGTAGGAGAAAACCGCCCGAATCCCAAAGGCGAATGTGAACCTGAGAGAAGCAGACTGGATTGCCGTGGGAGACGCTACTAGGTAAAGTTTGTAGGGCCAACGACAACTGTCGTCCGCGAGGGATAGGTCTCTCCCAAGGAGGTGCTAGTTTTAGCGAGAGGAAGGTGTGGGGTCTGACAATGCCAGACTAAAACATAGCAAGGCTAGGAGAGAGAGATGCAAAGGTAGTTGAGTAGAGCAGCAAGTGCCAGTGCAGAGAGAGAGAGAGAGCCGGTTCTGGACGATCTGTCGGATTACAGCCAGTCTCACTGCTTATATAGGCAGGCCAGCAGTGGAAGGGGAGTTCCCCTACCTGTGGCTGTTTCCCCCTCTCTTACTGACGTCATAAGCTTTATTATTAAAATATAGAAATATAAGTAGATATTTTCTGGACCGAGATGAGGGGAACTTCTAATTATTTGTAATTAAGAGGTTGACACAACAACCATTATTAAATAACAGTATTTTCACTATGTTAACAGTAGAACACATTAGAAAATTTAACAATATATTTCACTAAAATTTATAAAATCTGTCATTGTACCCCAGTCTAAAATGTTTAGTGGTAATGAGTAATGGCTCAGAAAATCTATGATTTGATTTATCATCACAAAAAACAGGGGTATAATATTATAATAGGAGCTGGTATCAAAATTTATATTTGGTCTTTTAAAGCCATAAACAATAAATATTTATGTCTTTTAAAGACATAAACAGTAAATATTTATTAGTAAGTATAACATTTAAGAAGAAAATTTAAAGTGTCTTCTCAAGTATGACAGCTGCGCTTTACTTTCTAATTTAGATAATTCCATAACAGCTGGCGCCATTTGAGACACGTGATCCTTGTAGTCACTACCTGAAATATAAATGAGATATCTACTTAGTAAATATATAGTAAAAAAAAGAAAAACAAATGTACATAATATGACTAATAACATTACCTTTATTAACTCTTTTAGCGCCATAAGTGACTTTACCATCAAATTCATTTTTGGGGATTTCTAGTTCAGGTGCAACTTGTTCAATTGTGATGTTCAGATGGTCTTCTATTTCAGCAAGGTACTGTGAAACAACAAGGGAATAATTAATGTAACAATATTTACATTAAAAAAAAAAAACACTACTATTTTTTATATATATTTTTATTGCTCAAAATCAACCAATAGCCCAGTGGTAAGCATGTTTGCTGATTTGTAACTGTGGAGACTGGATTTGATAGCCAGAATCTGGCCAGGATTTATTTATTGGGGGTTAACTTAGCCTCTTGAGAACACAGCTACTTAAATAAAGGAGACCCTTTCACTAGTGGCGGAAGGAAAGAAAAAAAAATTCTTAAAAAGAAAAATATAATTGAATCTTGTCCACAACATAAGGACAAAATATTGGAAGCCTGTGTTGTGCCAACTTCTTCACCACGAATAAATAGAATTTACCCTCTTCTCGGATCAGAAAATGCCCACCTACCTTTCCTTATTTTATGAATGAATCTTCAGCATCTGTATAGAGAGAGGGGACTAGTTCATGATCCCGACATTGCAAGAGCTCACTAGGGGCAATGGCATAGTAGCTCCCTGATTGGCCAAAATAAAATCTCTCATTTGCTATAGGCAGGAATGACCTGCCTATATAAAGCAGAAATTCTGAGCTTTTTCAGACATTTGAAATGAAAACAGCTCTGCTCGAACTATGGTTTTCCTATTTAATTACCTATTCCTACTTATTACTATATCCTATTTAATTCCTATTCTTGCTAGCTTTAGTCCGGGTTGCCAGACCCCACACCTTCCCAGTGGGATTCTCTGGCTACATCTCGCTATAACTACCACATCCTTGGAAGGGATCCCTTCCGTGCAGGCAATGAACTCTACTCTGGGGCCCTACAAAATGTACCTAGTAGCGTCTCCCCCAGCAGTCCAGTGTGCCTCTTTCCAGGTCACACTCGCCTCTCCTTTAGGATCCTGATGGTTTTCGCCTACCTTCAGATACCGAGTGTAAACTTGAGGTCATTCCAAGACCACGTAAACTATCTATAATATCTAGCTTTTACCTCTTCTCCTGAACATGGCGCACACCTTCTAAGATCTCGTGGAGGCAGATTAATAACCAAATACGAATTAAGCTGGCTGCCAGCAAAGGTCAAAGACCACAGATTGATTTATTCAAATCTCTTTCTGATGCCCACCCAGCAGCCGTGGGGGGTAAACAAGACCTCCCCGACAGCCTGGTTAAATGTATCTAAAAGTATCTGTATTTTTTTTCATTCATTTAGCTAGAGTATGTTTTATGAGAGGGAAATCATCACATGGTGAGTAAGGCACAAGTACAGGCAGTGTTTGTTGGAAGGTGGACATACCTCAGAGGATGTATTTCATAAATTCAAATTGACATATCGTCAGGTCAGGAAAGCAGTCAGTGGATTCATAATATATATTATGATAACATCCTACTATGCTAACTTTTATTTGACTTCCTACACCGAATTGACGAACAAGTTTGCTATCAATCATGTGAACACAACTAATGCATATTTTATTTTTGTTCTATGAAGCTTATGTAACAAAGATGTTGACATACATGTGTTTTTGTTGAAAGCGTTTGGGTAAGAATAAAATAAAAACTTGTGGGCATACATATTCTTCATGTCCTCGGCTATCAACTCCACAGCCAAGGGGAAAATCACAAATTTATTAACTGTATAACAGTTGTTGCCATGCAGTCTTTTCTAGTTAATTTTTTTTTTTTTAAATTGTTACATACCCTTGGCTCATTGTACCAGACACAACAACCTCCCCTGTCGGTCAATTCTGTATTATAACAATTTCTGCCTCGTGATGAACACCATTCTCCATGAAACCACACCTTTTCAGGAACAGTGGCAACAAACGAAATAGCAAGACCCATCCTGTCAGCTCTACCAACCCTACCAATTCGATGAACATAATTTGATTTTTCATCAGGAAGAGTTATATTGAGAACTGTAAAAAAAACAATATGAATGAAAATTTATTATTCAATATGTTTCTACTTTCTACTACACAATTCAATCCTATTTAGCTGATAAACTGAGTAAGGTCTCTTTTTTTTATTTTAATATGTTTACTAAACTCTTAGGTCAGATGCTATTGGGTATGATAATGTCTATTTTGTTGTTATTGTTTAAAACAGTAATGCAAAAAAAAAAATTAAGTTATCAAAAATATGGTTTGGAGAACCAATCATAGCTTTTAATAGGTTTCTTTTATTACCAAAATGAATGAAAATATTTTAATGCTGCAAACATCTCTTTCTTTTTTTTAGCAGTTTAAATTATTATTGAAAACAAAGCTATGACAAATTTATATTTACCAAATGGCAGAGAGCCAATATCTATACCACGAGCAGCGACATCGGTACATATCAAGAACTTTACTTGGCCTTGTTTGAATGCTTCATAATTTGATTTTCTTTCAGCAGGCTTTCTATCTCCATGCAAACAAACACAGGTAAAAGGATTATCTCTACCCATGCCTCTGGCTAAAAACAAAAAATATATTAATAACTTAGAAACAGATGTAATATCATAATGATTATAACTGATGGGTTAAATGGCAAAAAGTTAAGTTTCTGTAATTAAGTTGTACTAACATATTTGATTATGATCAAAGCTAAAATACACAAGTCAGTTTTCAACCAGTTAATTTAAAATACTGCAGCAATATTTTTATGATGAAAGAATTTTTTTATTAATGAAAAGTATTTAGAAAATGCAGGGAGGTCCCTACAGGTATAAGCTGCAGAGGGGAGTTGTATGTCAGAGCAGGTAGTGGCTTGTTGGAGACAAAAAAGAGTAGGGCGTGTGTTAGACTAGGAGAGAATTGTTACTAGATCTTCACCGAGCACAGCCCTGGGTGCTTGAGTAAGACCACATGTAGGAGACCAGAGGGCAGAAATGAAGCATGGAAGGAAAAATCCAGGAATAAAGATACACATCCCCTAACATCAAAGAATATGCCCATATTAATATAAATCATTCTTTGTATTAAGTAACTATTGTATAAATTTCTATAGCCTGAGTCAATATGAAATAGACAAAATTATGCAGTAAATCCTTGAGATCATATTAAATGAAACATCCTTTTACTCCTTATAAACAACCAAGTAAAAATTTTAGCGAAGACTGATTATTGTTTTTGAATTTAGTTTAACACCAGGTGTAATGATGGTTTTTTATGACGTTAACGATTTTGGTAAAATTTTTCGAGCCTAAAACATTTTAAATTATGTAATTTTCACCTCTTATTAGTGTTTATTTTCAAACTTGTTCAACTTTTTATTGATTTAAATTTTAAAATCTAATAATAGTCACCGCTAATACCATCACCTGTGAATACTACAATAATGAGCATTGTGGAAAGTTTTTAATTTATTGAAAAAACTCGGACCAGTTTCTGTAATAAATGTAACAAACCCTCTCAATTTACAGCTCGAGTTTATAAAGATATTCCTCTTTTGGTTATTGCCTACCCAGAGGAAGATATGGGGTCCAGACAAATTTAAGAGCCGCAGAATAAGAAGGAAAGATAAATAATGTGCATTAAACTGAAAAGCTCAAAAGATGGACACAAAAAGAACTTTTTTAATATTACGAAATGTTGTCTTTAGAGATAAGTCATTCTTCAGAATTGATTTGTCAAATAATTTTTTTTATTTTGGCAATGATTTAGGATATATTCTCCCATCTTCAAGCTGTCCAAACAGCAAAATTTAACTAAAAGGACAACATAGAAACTTGTAACGGAACCCAAAAAAAAAATAAAACAGTATAACACAGTACAACTTGTAAAAAAATTTACAGTCATTCCTTCAATTATGCAAACCCCACAATTGTATACTATGATAATAAAAATACTATAATTGATCTATATTACAAAAAAAATTTCAAGATATTGTAAATAATACATAACACCAGAATAAAACTGGAACCTTTTGCGCATATATAGTAAATAAATTAGGTACCGTGCATTAGGTCAGGAGCACTGTAAACCATAAACAACAATAGTCCAAAGTACAGATAAGTCCTTAAAATTAAGAGTAACAAGAAATTAGATTAAAACTGTTATTTATTTAAAATTTTAAGACTGAGGTAATTTATGTCTTAATAAAAATGTAAGTAAGAAAGTATATATAATGTAAATGATAAGTGATTAAAACAAATGAGAGTTGTATTACTTGACAATTTTTAAAGATAGATGTCTTGATATGGGAGAAAAACCCAAAATATTTCCAAAATTAAAATTAATTTACAAGAAATATTAAAGAAAAACTATTAATTCTAAATAAAAAATATTTATTGGTCTTCAGTAAAATTAACAAAAATATAGAAATAATTAAAACATAGTTTAGTTAGCAGTAAAACATTTACTAGCAAATTATATGTTTTATTATTACTAGAAATTCTTATTAGATCCTCTGTTTTCATTAGTTTTTGTAAATCTCATGGTCAGTGTAATTAAGTGCTTGCTTGTCAATAATTTAGCCTTATTCAAATATATTTATGAAAAAAAAACTTAAGGATTTTGTCAGGGATCAGGATATTTAGCATAACTTCGAATATATATGCATTGTATTTACTTACGACTAGCAAAGTATAAATAATCAGAGCAATAATTCCTTACTCATCAATTTAAAATACCGCTCCAAATTGTCACAGTCTAATTTAGTCCTGCAAAATATGATGGCCCTTTCTATATTGTGCTTCTTGATGGCTTTTATGGCATATTCAGCTTTTAATATTTTTACCGCCTCTGAAAGAGCCTCAGGAGATTGTTTCCCTGACACGATGTTATCATGCTTGTGTACTCCATCCGTTTGCACATGCTGCTTCAACAAATGCCAGCAGTCTTGTTGTGGGTCAACCTTCACAACAACGTGGTGCACTGTTTCAGGCACTGCATCTTCTCCTTTCAAATCTACCCAAGTTGGAAAGTGCATCAATCTCTCCTAAACAAAAATTATTTTAATGAACAAAATCATTATCAGACTATTTGTTTTCTTACATTAATCATAAGAATCTATTGAGGATTCCCAATTAGGTCTAAGCTAATAATGATGATAACTACGTACAGCCATATTCTTCACTTCGAAATCATGGAGGGTTGCAGAACATACGATCATTTGCATCCTTTTTCCATCAGCAGTAAACTTAGGTATTTGGTTGTGCAAGTTGTTAATGAAGTTCTTGTACCCTTGCTTCAGAAGCCCATCGGCTTCATCGAGAACAAAGAATCGACACTGTGCAAGAGAAATGTAACCACCAGCAATCAAGTCCTCTAACCTTCCTGGTGTGCCGACAACAATATCAACCTAGATAACAATAATAAATATTACAATTTTTTCATATTTTTTACTTAAGAATGCAAACTATGCAGTCTCAGGTTTGATTCCCAGCTTCTCGCCTTAAAGAGGGGGGTTGGGTCTGGTTGTGGTTTACTTATCCTCATGGGAGCAGCTACTTCAATAAACAAATCCAGAATGAAGATAGAGACATAACAAGCCTAGAGCCAACCCTTACTCCTAAATGACATCTACAAACTACAACATCAACTTAAGTACTCTAAACTACCTATGGTTCCCACTAGATGAAAGCTATTTTGGCTTTCAATGGATAATGCTATCTTTAAATAAAATATTCAAATCAATTTTTTTTTTCTAAAAACTATAATAATAAATTTTTCTTCAGCTATTGGGTTGGGGTCTAATGTGATGTTATTGATTATTAAGTCCGTTTCAACTTGTGTTGTTATCTGTTCAATGATATCAGTACAAAAATAATTATATTGTCAAGAAAGTTGCTTGACTTCTTTGTCAATGTGCTCATCTAAGTCTTAATGTTTTTTTTTTTTAACTTTTCATTGAATTCACAACTGAGGGTTTTTGATTCATTTTTGATTTTCTCATTGGAAATTTTTAATTGGTGAGCTAATTTGCTATTTTTTTCTTCATAGCATTCGTCAAGTTTATTTTGTAAATCAGATTTAATTTGTGAAATTATTTGGGATTAACTTTCAATTTGATTTGTCAAGTCCTCCCTCAATTCTGTTAAGTGGTTATTCATTCTTGTGTTTTGTTCTGTCACATTATTTATTTGTAACATTTATTGTTAATACGTTTGTCGCGTGTTGGGGATGCCCGCCACGGGCTAGGGTCTCTTCGACCCAGCCTCTGTCTGACAGGCGTCAAGAAAGAGATAAAATGGGTGGACCTGTGTTCTTTGACCTTTGCTAGCGACCTAATAATTGGCGGACAGCTTTATTCGTATTGATATGACTCCATAAGATCTTAGAAGGTGTGATCCGACAGTGTACTATGTTCAGGAGAAGAGGTACAGGGTAGGTATTACAGGTAGTTTATGTGTTCTTCGAAAGACCACAAATTCACACTCAGTATCTAAGGATCCCAAAGGCGAGTTTGAATCGGAGAGAGGAAGACTGGATCGCTGGGGGGGGGGGGGGAGACACAACTAGGTAAAGTTTGTAGGGCCCCAGAGACCGTCGTCCGCATGGAAGAGATCTCTTCCAAGGAAGTGCTAGTTTTGGCGAGACAAAGGCAGAGAATCCCACAAGGAAGGTGTGGGGTCTTAGGAAAGAGATATGCAGAAGTAGTTCAATAAGAAATATATGGTTCGAGTAGAGCAGCAAACACCAGTGCAGAGAGAGAGCAGTGTTTATTTCAGGTGCCGGGTTCCGAATGAATCAAAAAAGCTCCAAATTTTGGCTTTATATGGGCAGGTCAGAGGCTGGGCTACACTATTTTAGACTGTATCAACATACATCCTCTATAATAATAGATTAAACAATATCATTGACAATAAACTGCATTACAACCAATAAGTTTCTATGTGAAATTCTATCAGAAAAAATAATTCCAGTATAACTTACACCAGAGTCAATTACAGCCATCTGTTCCTTTACATTGATTCCACCAACTACGAGCAGCTCTCTTACTGTAGGTTTGTCTAAATGTTTTTTAAACTTTGTTATTTGTTGCAATGTCTGTTCTGCCAGTTCTCTTGAAGGCTGAAAATTATATTTGATCCATGTATTTTCTTTCCTCTTTAAATATTAATTCATGCTAAGTAGAATATGAAAATTCAAAATTTTCTATGGGAAATCATGTACTGTTTGAGTATACCATGACAGGAAGATTATGGCAAATTAAAGAAAGTGATTGCCAGAAATAATACAAATTTTCAATATGAAAGTATTCTAAAAGCACTATTTTTACACATTGACTAATTTTTTTTTTTTTTTAATTTCCAGTTTGAGATTTCTTGGCCATACAAACAATATTAGTGGTAAGCATTAGGTTTTTGGTATCAAAATTATGAAAGTGCATTGGATATTGTGATTGTGGTGCTGGAGTGGAATGAATTATACTTTTCCCCCCCCCCCTTCCTGAGGCTGAGCCTCAAACGGGCTTACCTCACGAGCCCGTGAAGCGAGCTCATGGGGCAAATTAATACCATGAAATAAAACAACTTTCTGTCCTTAACAGTTTTTTATATTTTTTGCCAGGCATAGTTTGATAGCCCCCCGTGAGTAACATTGAAGATGATGGACTAGTCCATCGAAAATTGTCAGGTATAGTATAAATTAAGATGACTGTGACAGAAAGTTGTTTTATTTTATGTAATAGATTTGTTATATTGAAAATAGCCTATGATTATAAGAAGTATGTATTATATTATTACACAATTCTAAAATTCAAAGATCATTTTCTACAAAGAAAAACTCTTTGAGTATTTTTTTTTCAATAAATGAACCTGATAACCATATTTACTAACTGATTCAGATAGAATTTTCTCCTACCTAAACACATATTTGTACACTAGCAGATTGTAGAAGTGAAATCAGTACTTCCCTCTTAAGTTTCTATTTAGTTTTATTTTGTGAGACATTGGTGGTACAGATGGAATAAAGGTAGGTTAGAAAAATTCAATTGTTGATTAATTAATCAAGTAATAATTTAAGAGCAAAAAAATTTCTTTGAGCATTAATATTTAAAAAGTTATCATAACATTTGAAAATCGGAGATAGTATACACTAGTAGTATTCAATAAGTATATTACTTGTATGCTGGGGAAGACAAACGCTGCTTTTATACAATAGTACACCATATGCTGAATCATACAACAAAACATAGAAAGTGGCCAATACAATTTAAAATATTTCTGTTCTATCATTCACGTTTATTGATTTGATAGACAAATAAAATTTATTAACTATTCAGAATTACGAGTTTAGATGATCTTACCAAGAACTTCCTCCTGATTAATTTCCTAAGTTTCATTGAATAACTTTTTATTAGCCTACATATTCAAAAGCAGCTTTTAATCTCAATCAACACTTCAAGATCTTTAATTTGATACCTTATGCGACATGCTAGGGAAAAAATAATTTTTTCATTACCAATTAATTAATTATGATACTTAATTGGCCATGGGGTTGGTTTTATTCTTTGCGAAATTGTAGCATTAAATAAAACTAACGTGCAAAGTAGCATATCATTGTGTTAAACAGGGTCAAATAAAAGTTACGAACATGATTTTAATGTCAGTTTTACTGACTTTGTATGATAAATGTTACAAAAAAAATGACAACTTATTAATGAAAGCAACAAGATCTTTAATTTAATAATTTACTGAATATCATTAAAAAATATTAGTTTGTGCTTACCAATTAATTAATTAATAAATATTACCAAGATATTACTGTTTTTCCAAAGAAATTACTTTTGATATATATATTCATAGCTTATCAATAAAAGTAACTTTATATCAGTATATGTTCAGAATGATAGTCAAAGGACAAGTTACATAATAATTTATCTTGGATCACAAATCCAAAAATATTCTAAAATCCAATTATGTACATAAAATTTTTCAATACCTACTAGGCTACAACAGTAGACCATTCAAAGAAAATTATAAACATGAGTAGGTTTATTATGAAGACAACTAGTCCCCTTCATGATTTACAAACTTATAATATATACCATAAATTAGCATCTAAACACTTACTTCAATGACCAGCGCTTGTGGAGCATTATTAACTTTTTTTAAAGTCCCTTTAACAGGATCATTATTTTTTATGCACGATTTATCAGCTTCTGTCAAGGACTTGTAACCATCAGGCTTATATTTAAAGGGCTTTGTTCCAAAGTTAAAAGTAACTTCAGCATTCTAAGGGAGGAATGATAAATTATTTAGATAATAAACAGTTAAATTAATTTACATCGATTTATAAATATAAGATTTGCAAAAAAATGTCTTGCCTTTAAACAAACAGTTGGAAATAATGGAGACCTTTGAACCTGTTGAGGTATGGGGAAGGCTACACCCAGATCGACACCGTTCTTCGAAAAAGAGATTTTACTGGAATCCAAGTCTAATTTGCAACCAATAACATCATTTTTTCCAAATGATTCTCCATAGTTATCAAACTGTTTGTTATTGGATTTTTTTCCAGTGCCACCATAACCAAAACCAAACTTATCAGTTCCAAGATCTAGTGATGCCTATAACATATTTTATAGTCAATAACTTTATGCATTTGTCTAATGAAGAAAATTAGCTATAGAGAACAATTCCAGGACCGTACATAATTACCTGAATTGCAGACCAACCAATCCGGCAAAGGCCTTCATCAGTTATCTTAACTTCATAATAGTACTTTCCGCCATTAAATAGACCTTTAGTGGCCCTGCAGCCATGCCATTCTTTGAATTCTCTAGCCTGGCAGACCAAGCCATCGGCAGATACAGCTAGTGCTGGTGTTCTATCCGATGTGCTCAACTCCCATGTTGTAGCTTAAATATAATAAATATTACCAGTTTCTAATAACTGTTACATTATTATAACATATTTTGTAAAAAATTGCATATATGTATATAAATTACAGGTTTTTGAAGCTATTGCTGCTCCTTTGTCTCCTTTTCCTTGCTCCAAGTCTTTGATAGTCTCCCATACTATTTGCAGAATAGGAAGACAAAAAGCTCCTGTTTTACCACTCCCGGTTTCAGCAGCCATTAGAACATCACCCCCTCCCAAGATAAGTGGGACAGCTTCTGATTGAACATCTGTCGGGAGCCTAATAGTAAGAAAAGAAATAAGTGACAGTCGCGTTAGCGATATTAAAAAAAAATTATTGAGCCATCTACTAATGATAAGGCCATCATCAAAGCTCAAGCAACAAAGTTTAATTAACTATTCTAACAAGCTGCCTGCATTTGTAATTTCTAAAAAAAAACACCACATCCATAGATAGTCTATCAATGGTAGTAAACTTATATGATTGAACACCATGTTTGAATTGAAACCTGCAAATAGAAAACAGAATAATGTCATGAATCTCCACAGCATAAATAAGGTTGTAATCAATCAAAGACTTTTATGAGGGATTCAATCAACTAGGCAAGTTATACTAAACTCTTCTCGAAAAGATCCATGTTCCCATAACAGAGAGTATTTATATTTTTTAACAAGGATTCCAAACCATCTTGGACAACAAGATCGAAAATCTCTATCAGCTCTAATATCACCAGGATAATTATTTTTGTCAGGCACTGATTTTAAATCACCTCTTCAGATTTAGCAATAAGTTTTGAAAAGCAATCACTGTGTTGTTTCCTTTCGGGAATTCATAAAAATATTGTTATAAGATGAGATATTATTATCTCGTAAAACCGTGACAACAATATTCAAAAAATAAATCATTCCCTCATCATACAAGTTATTAAACAAGGTAGATTTTCATACAATATAATTTTTAGGACTTTACCATAATCTGGACCATTAGTGGAAGGTTGTATTTTTCTAAAATTTTCCATTTTATAATTGATTTCAATTTATCAATTACTTATTTATAATGATCAATTTAATAATTGAGCATAGTGTACTCGTGTTCTTATAAATTCTAATTCCTTTGAATTTCTGTCTTTGGGCTCTGTTAAAGACTTAAGTGGGACCCACTTACCCAAGGAGTGCTAAAGAAACCAGCTGCTGGAAGCACAAAATGAGTGCTATACCATTTACTAATATCACCCAACTAAAGCTTTATAACTCATCCACAGCAAATTGAAATTCTGTTGAACATATTTTTATTTGTTAACACATTAATGAACAATTAATGAAATTATCGACATTACAGAAATATGGCAGAAAGTTAGACCCAAGTAAAACATAATCTGAAAAAGGAAAGAGGCAGGAATATGGAGACATCTCGAAGGGTATTAAGGTAAAAGTACTTTATTAGTCAGTGATAGTCTATATATCGAGATATATAGATATCTATATATATAATAACATATTGTATAGTGTGTAATATCCTGTCAGTGAAAATTATTAACATTACACAAACTTACATCCATTCCATTTCTTCTACTGCCTTGGCGATTTCAGGCAGAACACCGAATTCTATAATCAAAATTAACTGATTATTAATCAAAAATATCTTATCTATAAAATCACCTAAAAGAAGAACTCTCGATTACCTTCAAAGGCTGCCATTCTCTTTAACTGCAAAAATTATTACTCTCAAAAATTTAACGAACCTATGACTTTAGATATTCCTGAAAAATGTGCTTTTAACAGACTTTAAAGGAGTAGATATGTCATTATTCCAAAAGAAGGCAATTACCGGCCAAATCATAACCTACCTACTGATAAATGTAACAATGTCGTAACCAACTTACACCTCAATTCAATGAGGGACAAAACAATATTACCCTACATATATTACTTTATAGTAGCAAAATTAGCTCGCTCAGAATTTTTCAGTCATATAATAATGATTTTCATTATACATTTTACGCAATATCAGAATATTTCACATATATTAACCAAACTTATTAAATACGATATAATTTTGACTAAACAGAGCTGACATCACTTATAACTGATCTTAACTTTCACTTCAGTTTCATTTTAAGTGTAGAAATATGCACCAAAATGTATTTTTTCTGATTTAAAATATTTAAATATTTCCTTGGTCACTTTATTTTCAGCTTATTTGATCTATAAATAATGTCGAGTTTATTATTACAATTCCAAATCGCTGTAATATTTTACTTAACTCTGGTACTTGCACTTTTAACGTGCCGTTTATACCATATCAGAGTTTAATATGGTTCCACCATATTCCGGTCTCAAAGCTGACCGAGACCGATTTTAATACCATCGTTAAGTACACCAATGGACAAAATTACCGCACCACTAACGTTTTTTCCATCCAACATACACATCATAGAAGTCGTTCTCACTCTTTCTTTCTCTTTATAAACTCTTTGTAAACGTTTTTTAATTTTGTTCAATGGCCCCAGTATGGCATTTAAGTGTATACGATTGCGTTAGGGCTGTGATATTGATAGAGGAAGGATAGCGTATAAGAAAATGGCCAGGCTTCAGTTTGCCTGTGAACATGTAAATTGAACTGGAAGAGAGTTCTCTTTACAGATGAGGTGAGAGTTGGTTTAAATCTTCATACGGCCATAATTTTACATGGAGTTGCCTAGGAAAGAGGTACTCGCTATACGTTATACGCTATTTGAAGTGGATTATCTGTGTAAAACACAATTTCCTTTTCAAATGACTTATTTTTTCAACCAAAAATATTTTTAAAGTCTAAAATTTGCACAAAATGGAAATCTTTCAAAATATAAGGGTGGTGCGTTAATTTTGTCTATCAATGTATATTCTTTACAAACATTTCAACATCAACAGAGATCAATTATAACGTATGAGCTGCTGTAAGATAAGAAAAACAGAACTCAAACTACTGGAAGAAAAATTACTTTATCTCTGTACCTCGGAGGGATACAACACTATGTCCATTTTCATAACTTTACAGGAGAGGAGTTTTAAACTTTTTTTCAACATTGGCACAGCTATTTATTGAGATGTTGAAACAATATTTTACCAGAACATTCTATTTATTGTTATTTACATCTCAATAAATAGCTGTGCCAATAACACTTTTTGTTGAAAAAAAGTTTAAAACTCCTCTCCTGTAAAGTTATGAAAATGGACATAGTGTTGTATCCCTCCGAGGTACAGATCTCTAATTGCTGTTCCGGAGCTTGATTCTGATGATATTGTAGTCGGCACTTCCGATGATAAATAATTTTTTTTCTTGTTAAAGTATAGTTTATAGTGGAAGCGCTTTGTAGAGGACTTTTTCAAAAATTATTTGTGGTATACGCACGTATACCAATATAGACCACTGTCCGCCAGTATTAAATAATATTACCATAATAACGATTTTTTTGGCGATATAGATGTCTGGTGCTTTCTAGCAAACTGACAAAGTTTGTTTAGGAATACTCAATAAAAAAGAATATACAGTTACTTTCGTTGAGTAAATACTTCACTCAACTCACGTAGACTCTTTTAATTGCCTATGAGAATTTCACAGGGGCTCAGTGAGAAATATTTCTGTGAGAGGAGAAATTGTAAAAAATGTTCAAGTACCTACAGTTAAATATTTATACTTAGTAAGATTTATAATACACTGGAAGATATACAGGCCTACACATCTTATAAATAAGTTTCTTTAAATATAATACTACTTTCACGTTATTGTTGTTCAGTCTCAGTCAAAACCAACCATTAATTGTCATTTTATGTATATATTCCGTACATTTTACTAACTTTATTATATTTATTGATCTGAATAATTACAGTCTTAAATTTCATTTTAGGTCGAACAATAGAGATGACAGACTACATGATGGCAGTAGCTTTGGAGAAGAGGTAACTTTACTGCCAAATGTTGGTGTCTGGATTCAAGATCAATATTGTGTGGAAAAAGTAGGTAATTCGTATGATAGCAGTAGACAAATATAATCGTGGCTTTACAACTCTCAAAGAGTGAATGCCTCTTGCATCTGCTGTGGGAAACACAATTTGTCTTACATTTGTTTTCCAAGGTATTAATTAGGAGACTGTTACATATGTATATTCGCTCTATGGGCTGCTCAAGTTTCAGTATCTCCAAAATATTCTTTCTATAGATCACATAACATTTGCAGCCAATGATTAATAAGTTGCCAGTTAAGGTATCATCAGGACTGTTTTGCTGCCGTATTTTTTTCCTAACAAAAGCATATTGGGGGTTAGTATCGAGAAGTTCAGCTTCTTCAACTAACTAGTCATATTTGCTGGCACGAAGATTTCCCTTCAGTACCACATTCTGGGGAGGAATCAACCAAGTAGGTAGGGAGTCAACGTTCTGCGACCTTCAGTTGTGACGAAAAAAATCTTTCGTGTGGCATACAGTTAGTAGCTGTACAGAGAAGTGGTCGGCTGGAATGAAGAGATTCAGAAATAACACGTTCCCAAGCATCTGTAGAAATTCCTTGTAGCGACCGCTAACTACATAAGATAAATCACCCTATACTCTATTGTATATATATTGTAAACAAAAGTAAATAACATGAACAAAATATATTGTAGACAAATGTGAATAAAATGAACAAAATATAAATCATTGTAAATGTGTTAAGCAATAAAAAATGCGGGGTGCCAAGTAGTTACATGAGATGGGTCACAGCTGTCAGCCAGGTATGCCAGATGAGGCCCTAGAAGACCCGCAGCCCTAACATCCGGCGCCCAGCCTCTCCCAGAGGACAAAGAAGTCACACACCATCACTGTAACTACAACAATCTTAATGGTTATTGGCTAAGGACAAGGCTTGCCGGGTCTTTAAGGCGGCGGTCTAGCCCATGTAAATCATTTTAACTTCAAATAGAAAATTGTTATTGTAATTCTACCCTCCTTCGAATGTATACGCAGATATGCAATAAGAGGAGAAAACTGTAAATCGAGAATTTGTAAATTGTAAAACTTTGATCAATAAAGGGGTTTTGAAATATAAAAAAAAAAAACTGTAAATCATTCTCTCCTGGCAACTACTCACTGGCTCGTGGCTCCCCGCTGGAACTCTGAAAACCTGACTGCTTCTTTATGAAAAACCTCTACATCTCTTCTCTCCTAACCTCGCTATGTTTTAGTCCGGCTTAGTCAGACCCCACACCATCCTAGTGGGAATCTCTGCCTTCGTCTCGCTAAATCTAGAACCTCCTTGGGAGAGACCTCTCCCTAGTGGACAACGGTTGTCGAGGCCCTGCAAACTGACCAAGTAGTGTCTCTCGTGACAATTCAGTCTGCCTCTCTCCGGTTCAAACTCGCCTTTTGGATCCGGACGGATTTCGCCTACCGTCAGATACCGAGTGTGAATTCGTGGTCATTCCAAGACCACACAAACTACCTACCTACCCTATACCTCTTCTCCTGAACATAGTGCATTGTCGGGGCACATACCTATCAAAAATGGAGTAATAGTGACGCTGTCATGAAACGATTGTCCAAGTTATAAACTCAAACAACCCTCACTTGTCACTTGGAGTAAGGTAACCAGGCACCCCCCTCGTGACGACCCGACATACCTTTTTTCTTGAGTGCCAATAATACTGTTTCCATGTTATGACGTTGTACCGTTCTACCTGTCCATTTCTTTGTAGGTTTTAAGGCGTTCTACTGCTAGTGGCCACTCCATTCGTATGCAGAAACGACGTTACCTCTCTTGATACAAAAGAAGAGCCACGGTTCGAATGTACAAATGGTGGCATTCCAAATATTTAAAATAAACTGAAGAGACATTTAACAATTGTTGCCGAAGACAAATCCTTTACTGTTATTACATAGTGATTTATGGACCTTGATGGGAGAGGGTGCTTAAAATTAATGTTTAAGAGGACTAGTCGCTTTAATTAATGTCTCCAGGTTTTTTAAAAACCCTAGGCTTCACTTCTGCACATATACGACAAGCAGAGGTCATACTCTTGATTTCTTCGCTTGAATATGTCAGGTTTTTACTCCTTATCCTATGATACATTCTTGTAATACCAGGATGGCGAAGTGGATTGTTAAGAACTACTAGAACCGCAAATTCTGAGGACTTTATGGAAACGATGAGCTATCCGTAAGGTGTCTTATTTTGTCAGAGAAGTGGGGAACTACTGGCATAATGAGCTATGTTTTAGTCCGGCTTAGTTAGACCCCACACTATCCTAGTGGGAATCTCTGCCTTCGTCTCGCTAAATCTAGCACCTCCTTGGGAGAGACCAGAGTCTGAGTGAACTTTTAAGAGCACAGAGAGAAAGTATCTTGAGGTAATGTTGTAACCCTGATATGTAACCACTGATGAAACCTACTCCTGTTGTATATAGTTAGGTTTGCAAAAGGGAAACAACATCTAAAACGACATAGTGTGGTGAGCCAAAATCTAATCAAGTAACCCTGCCACGGACCAGATCTCTCCAAGTAGGGGGAGAGGGTTAATACCAGATTTTTTATCAACAACAAGGTAGAATGGAGGCCAGGAACAATCACCGAAAAGCTAGGAGGCCTTCATTACATAGTACAGCTTGACGGAGAGAGAAAAATAAAACGACACATTGACCAACTTAAAAGATAGGGAGCTAAAAAGGTCGCATCCAAAGAACCCTTACCAGAATATCATCCCCACAACATAGAAAAGAGACACGAATATGAGTCTCATCAGTCAAGAGCAATACCAGTACCACAGTCTATACCAGAAACAGAAGCAACACCAGAACCAGAATATATACCAGAAGCAACAACAGAATCAGAATCTATAACCGCTCCAGACTTTATTATCGTTAATTCCACGAATAAACTGTGCTCTTAGGAAAATGTCTGCAGCGGACATCTTAAGTTTACATGTATATTCTGCGTTAAAAAATCACAATCAGGAAGGTCACGCCGTAGCGATGTGATATAATCAGAAATTGTCTCATTTTCTTTTAGGTAAGTGGATAAAAAATGATGTTGAGCGACTAAAGAATTTCGGGTAGGTGCTAAATGTTGTTCGAGGACCTTTATTAATTCTTCATAACTAAGATCTCCCGGTGTTTTGGGAGCAACAAGAGCTGCCACTGTGTTATAATTAGGTGCCCCGATAGGATTTAAGAGCATTTGAGCACATTATACTTTATCCGGAATAATTTCCTTCATTTTTAGATTATTTTCAAACCGCTGTTTGTAGAATTTCAAATTCTCTCCCTTATGATTGAAGTTTTCGAAAGGAGGAATGTTAGATACATTTGTGACAGATGGTCGAGAGTCTTGGCTAGAACAAATTTTTTGAACTAATTGTGCGAGAAAAGCCTGTTGGTTTTGATTCATAGCGTCGATTAATAACTTTAATTGATCTGCGTCCACTTTGATTAATGTATAGAATAATAATAAAACAAATGATGTAATATGTCCGATAATTAAGATTTGTAACTCACAGTACTCCAACACGATCTCCAAGCACGTATATTTGTACTGGTTAGATGCTGAACCATCACTATTTAGGATGACTTATGTCACTTTAACGCACCTCTTTTTACCCCGTCGCCAATTGTTGTAACCCTGATATGTAACCACTGATGTAACCTACTCCTGATATATGTATATAGTAGTGGTCATTACGTCCCAGCAAAACATCATCACAGAGTTCGGTTAATATATTAAGTCTAACATTTAGGCCAGAATATACCCTTTACTTTAGATGCTAGATAGGTTGATGCCATTACTACACTTGCTTCATCCGGAACGATCTCCAGCCTACGGTGACGAACAATTTTTGTGTCTATGAAAATATGATGACTGCCGGTATCAATCAGACAGTACTTCGTCTGTGATGATAGCTTTATACAGAGGTTATATGAAACCACAATTTACAAAAGACAAAAACATTGATGATGAATATGTCATTTTAAATGTTGTTTCCCTTTTGCAAACCTTGGCGAAGTGACCTCTTATATCAATGTTTACATACCACTTCTAGCGTGGATGCTGGTCATTTCCAAAGAAATAGCATTTTACTCTATTTCTGTGTCTTGTTACAGATGATAAAACATGCGCAGGATTTGTGGTCTCCTCGGTATCGAGTTCAGCGTGTTTTACTTCTAAAAACCCACTAGTCACATATGTAGACATTTCAAGGTTGCCATATAGCAAAAATTGTTTTTGAGCCAACTCTAAATCCTTGGCCTGTGTTTTGTGTTTCAGTCTTCCCTAGACATAAAGTTTTGTGTACCAAAAGGCACTGCCGAATTCGTGGAGATAGCAAACCGTTTATAAACGAATCACGAATGTATTCATCTCTGCCGTAACCACCTTGAAATCGCAATCCTTGCTTAAGAGTTTAACATTTTGAGTAAACTGCGCAATAATTTCCCCGGGTTGCTGTTTTCGAGCCGCTGGTATGTAGTAGGTGGCGCGCAAATCCCGTCCACAGTTGGTGATTTTCTCCGATATCAACCAAATGCTTGGTGGAAAACTACTCTGTTTCCGTGGAAAATACTCAGTTTAATTTTTTCTACCAACTCATTCTCTAAATATATGAGACTTGTGAGCTGGAATGCTGCCTCCCTTCTTATCCTTGTGAGATAAAACAAAGTTAATTGTGAAAAAAAAAAGTTCAACTTCACTAATATTACAATTCTCGATTCAATCAATAGCAAAGAGTTAATAATGATTGTGTTTTGTTGTTTCTCTTCTCACTGTACTATAGAAATAATTTTAGCTTTAGTTTTTTTCATTAAATAAAACATTATTATTATTGGTGGGATGGATAAAAGGTCGATTGAAAGTAATTATCTGTAATATTATTTCAAGTTGACTATCTATAGCCTTGTTTAATAGCTGGAGAAGGATTGTAGTATTGTTTTGTTATATTCAACTGTAATTACACTAGGTCATTAAATCGTGTTCGTTGCTCAACTCAACTCGTGCTTCACGTACAGACATGACATTTTTCAAGTTAGCTATATTTAATGTCCCGATGGTGCTGAAAATAAAATTAATCCCTTGGTTAATAACAAGGTTTCATAATTAATTACTTGATAATTTAAAAAAAAATTAAGTAAATCAATTTAAAGGTTTCAATGCTCTGGTCAATTGTATATATTGTGTGTTGGGGTTTTATATAATAATTTATAATTTTGATTATTATGATATTTTCATTTGATGCTCCGAATGTGCTAAACATTATAGTGAATTTATGGTAAATTACCAAATGTTACTCGTATTGAGGAGGGTAACGAGTTCAAGACCTTGTCGCTCTGATGAATAATATGTAATATGTGCTAGACTTATAGTGAACTGTTAACAAAAAATTGTTTTCGTAGCCGCAATCAAACCCTTACCTGCTTGATGTTTCTCATATGACTTAAATTTTAAAATTTGTGAAAGCGAAACAAAGGACGTAAGAAGTAAAAAAACCATATCTAGCAATTTGGGACTCTCCGCGAGTTATTAAATTAGTCTCTTATTAAATGGTAGAGAAAAACTAAACGGCATTTTTGATCAATAATACTTAATTTTATTAGTTAGCATCTCAATCACTAAAATTAAGCTTCCGACAAATAACAAATATTTTTGTTATTTCACAATTAATTTTGGTATTCTATTAATATGCACCAGTTTGGTGAGATAGAGAAGGGACTGTAGTAAAATCGCGATCTATAAAGGATCCATGGCAACTTCTAATAAATAATAATAATTGTTGGGGTATCTTCTGGAGTTTTTCTCTATTCAAAAATTCAAGAGCAGCAGGTCCCTCAGGATTCAATGATAGTTAATATTTAAACTTTTCAGTATTAATGGATTTCGTAAAGAATGATTATTCATCGAAAAACCAAAGTAATTTTTATTAAAATTGATAATGAAAATGTTTCCAAACTAGAATTTGTACTAACTTTTGGTACATATCTTAAATTGTTCAAATGTTGAATACGAAGCTGGAAAAGAAATGCGGAAATTACTTAATATTGACACGTAAATATTGTTCTAAACTAAATTAAATATGCTGATGTAGCATTTTGTTGGGGATGAATAAATCCTTGAAGGAAATCCTTGAAGGAAAGTGTACATAATGATTTCAGTTACCCGACCTTTCATTTTTGAAAGTAGATAGACTTATTTATTTTTAATTAGGCTCAGCACAGGTTATATTTTTGTGGGAGGTTATGTCGGGGAATGTGGAGTATCTTTTGAGTTAGAAAGTGGATATATGTTAATCAATAAATTAATTAAAAATGGAATAATTAATCGAGAATGAGTTGGCAAAGATGAATAAATAGGTATTATGAGCTAAGCGCTTGCGGGAGTTTATACGGCCGGTTAAAGTTTGAGTGAGGTTTTTTTTACTCTCTATAATAATGTACTTATCTGCTCTTACATCCTCACCCATTTCATAAAGCTTGCTAAGATAACATTAATGTTATCTATTCCCCCTTTTTTTATGTTCTTTCCCTAAAAGTCACCAAGAGACCTTGCCTAAGTCACCATTAATTTTAGATGTAAGCTCTAACAATTCAGTCTCTATTCAACTGCTCTCTTGCTAAAGTCAGCTTCTTCTCATTTAAATCATAAACATCAAGTAGATGAACCATTTCAATTTGTCAATTTCAGCCCATGGAAAGTTCTCAAGAGGAAATATACACTGAATCGCTTCCATCGGACCATGATTCTATTAGACTCTCGAGGTTTACCATTTACCACAGTGCTCCAGATCTGCCTGATGCGGTCGAAGAGCACACAACTCTATTTTTTAAAAATCCACACAATTCTGCTCAACAGGTGGTATGTCAGTTTCTTGGTTATAGGTGGTAATTTGCCCCAATTCTTACAGTGATGGTGGTTTATAGCAGTGATGTGTTTGTTTTAGCTATTTCAATTAGCACCCCATTCTCACAGCCTTAATTACACACACACACACATATATATATATATATATTGGAAAATGATGTTAAAATGGTTACTATCCTTGAACTATGAGAAATGAGTCATACAGTTCTGTTAAGCTTTAAAAAATAAACTAGTGACTACATGCTATGGAAGAGGCTTCCAGTTATTCCCTATTATTAATATAAACATTTAAAAAAAGCCTAAGATTATGCCTAGGTATTTTTATTAATAGTAGTATTATTTTTTAATCTTGAAAATTCAGTGACATCTGTGGAAAAGTTCATAAAAAATTGTGAGGACCCTAGCAATATTATCTAATGTGAAAAGTACATTATATTAAAGAAATGTATCCTCAGGTTGGAGTATATTTACAAATTGTGAGTGGTTTTAATTAAATTTACAAGTGCTAACTCATAATGACTGACTTGTGTGAAACTAGCATGCTAACAAAAAATATATTTGCCTTCTCAATCCATTACCCTGATTAGATTGTGTTTTAGTAATTACACTTGATAGTATCAATTTTTATTTGTCAGTTTATGTGCATAATTCAAGGGCTCTTGAATGTTGTTGACTTTCAATTGGCTTGTAATTATTTCTATATTTATTTACTTAATATTAAAGACATTATTCTTTGTGTCTTTTTATTTGACCAAAAAAATTAGTTATAGAATTGTTTAGTATGGTTTCATGTGTATCTGAGTTTGTTTAATAAACAGATTCTATTTATTTAAACTCAGCTATATTTAGAAAAGATTGTATTGCTAGGTGAACCAGAAATGTAGACCTTGTTGCATTGCACAAACTATTTTACTGTATCCAATTGATTTTGAGGTAAGCTGTGCAATCTTTATACTAGAGTTCTCAGGAATTGAAGGTCCATAGTGAGAAACAATTTTTATTATACATAATCTTACAATGTATTTTGTCCCAAATTGTATAATGTCTTCACGTGACTGCTTTTTCCCAGTAATCTTCTGCAAAAACACTGTAACTATTTTTCTGAATATTATTTTTATATCAAAAGATTGTTGCAATCTTGGTGATTTTTTTAAATAGTTCTTATGGCTAGGCATTTGTCAATAACTATTGGTTTTCTTTTCTATACATGTTTATATAAATTGTATGGATATACACTAGTCATTTGTGATATTGCTTTCTGTCCATTTCATTTGTGAAATTTACACACTTAAGTTCATGTTTTTATTACTTTATCTATTTTTGTAGGCTAAAAGCATTATGTTCAATGATAACTGCCGATCAGTTGATTTTGTACTCGCATGGCTAGAAGGTAAGTATAATAATGAAGATGCGGAGAGGAAGAGAGCTATATTTGAAGCAAATCTTATTGAAGAGGGTCTAGAAATAGAAAAGGACCAAACTGATAAATTGCATGTCATCAAACTTCATGTTCCGAAAGAGGTTTTGCGACGATATGCTGAAATTCTGAGGCTCCGGATGCCCATGAAAGAGGTAAGTGGTTATTTGTATTAAATTTACTTCATTATTTATAGTTGATACTGCCGATCACCTTTTAAGTGGCCTTTATAAATGAATAATTTTAAATATTAATACAATATCCTATATTTTATGAAACTATATGTAGGTAGAAAATAAAAATTTTAGTTAATGTTGCCTGAAAAAAGTGTGAAATATTGAAAAGAAATAGCAATTATCACCTGTTGCCTTATTAATGCTGTTTTAATGTACCACCATTAACAGCTGATTTCAACAGTTTTTAGGGTTTTGTTGATTTTTTTGAAACCGGAAACGCTTATGTTTTCACCTGTGAATCTTTGATATTGTCTGTCTGTTTGATGTTTGGGAGTCTCCTGTTCAGGAATGCATGAAAAATATACCCATCTCCATAAAACATGATACTATGATAGAAATTTGTATATCTTATTGACTTGGTTATCAAATTAAAGATTTTGACATTCTGATTTATAATATATAATATGTGTTGGTGTTTAAGTGGCTACAATTTAAAAAAATAATCATTAACCTCCTAACACCAAAAAAAAAGTTATTAGTCTCTCAGTTATTCTTATGAAAAATATGCTACACATTTTGGTGAAAGAAAGTTGTTTTAAGTCAATATTGTACATTAAAATATTCTGTCATTAGTTTAATTAGAGTGTCAGTTTAAACTAGTTGCTGTAAACACAACAAAACTATAAAAATATAAACAATTAAAAGCATAAACTAGAGGGTCTTTAAGGATATTAAATGCAAATAAAAATATAAAAACTAAATTCAGAATTATTTTCTATTGATTTTTTTTTTCAGACACCTCACGATGTTCTTTTCGGGTCACACTTTGATTTGATGACTGAAGTTAAATCATTTTTCTCAAAACTAGTTTCATGTGTTCACTTAGATCCTTCCGTGTTTCCAAAAGAGAAATTCAGACTTTCTGCTGAGTACAATCGACACAAGACCTATTTGTAAGTAACAGCTATTATATTTATTAGTAAAAAATTATAAAGTGTATTTTTTGTTCATAACTGTTTCCTTTTCAAATAGATTTGATGAAGATGACGAAAATTTCTTTTCCTCTCAAGTTAAAACTATCGTAGTAGATTTCATTTTGCAAAGAACAAGTTTCCACTATCCTCATAAGGATGACCTGAAAGCAAATAACGATTTTGGAATAGAAAAACTTATTAATGATGGAGTTTACAAAGCTGCTTATCCCTTACATGATGTATGTTATTTTAATTAGTTTTTACACCCATGCTTCAATGTTTATAAATTAGTTTTACTTATCTCTTTTTAGAAATTATAGTTTAAATTAACCTAAATAATTGCAGAAATTTTGTTTGATTAAGGCTGTTAGTATCATCACCATTAATCTCCACTTTTTTTTTAAATGGAGTTATATGTGATGTTTTGTTCTTTAAGTGAGCTCTGAGCAATCGCTGCATTATTCTAGTTCAAAACAAAGATAAAACCTGTTATATTATTTTGTTTAAAATAAAGAGTTTTAATAGCATTTGATTTTTTTATGGGTATTGATGGTTTTAAAAATCTAGTCCTATTTGATATCACTATGATACCAAAAATAAAAAAAAATCCATGAAAATAATGAAGGGTCATTGATTAATTGATTAGTAATTCAGAAAATTAGTAGAGTATCAAATTAAAGCCCTTGATGTCTTGGTCAAAGAAATGTAACATTTTTTAGGACTTCGGAGGATTATGATTACAAATAGTCATAAAACTTTCATTGATATCATGTTGGCAGGTTTTTCACGGCCCCTTTTTGTATTATTGGCATGAAATATTGTCTCAAAAGGCATGGAAGCTCTAAATTAGCTAGCTATGGTACTAAAAATAATTACCGCTCTATAAAAAATAATCAGGTGACAATTTATTAAAAACAGTTCCTCTTTCAGGTGGCAAATAATATTTTCCAGTCTCCTCAATTTTTTTTTCTTGAAGTAAGAGGTACACTAAATACTGAACCTGAAAGTGATAGGATAGAGTTGTTGAAATAAACAAAACAAAAAAAAACATTGTGGAGGCTGGACAATTTTTGTTACCTATTAAAGTTGCCTCTTGCAATAAGCACCAAATTACCTAGGTAATTTATCTTGTCTTGTTAAGTACAACCAACTTCTACTTGGCTTAAAACAGGCTGTCATCTAAAAGTTTTAATTTCCCTTTTGAATTTTGAAAAAATGGAAATCGTTGATTTTGATACTAATATCCTCATTATAATTATTCATATTATTATTTTAGGAGTCAAAATATCATGTTAATTTAATGGTATTGCTTATAGCTTATCAATAAAATTACTTTTATTACAAATTTAGTTTTGCTGTATTTACCTATAATCTACTTTTTATTAATTGAAATATGTTGCTGTTTCAGGGCTGCCCTGAAGATAATAACTGTCTCAGGGGCAAGCTGTTTAATGAATGGGCTCAGGTTAGTAAATGGGCGATGTACCAGCCAGTTGACCATATCAGGGAGTATTTTGGGGTTAAATTTGCTCTCTATTTCGCTTGGCTCGGATTTTATACACATATGCTTATACCTGCTTCCATCGTTGGCCTGTTGTGCTTTCTCTACGGCTGTTTTACTTTGAGTTCTGATCAGTTAAGGCAAGTACTGTCTCTATCTTTGATCTTTAATTATTTTTGTGTTAATCATGAAAAACATTAGATTTATAATGATTAAAGAAGAGCACATTCGATTAATTTGTGTATGAAATATCAACAATATTACAACTTACACAATCTGACACTGCTGATTGGTAATAGTTCTTCTAAAACTGCATTCTTTACAAATTGTTTTAAAACTTGCAAACTTTTTAATCGTTAAGGTTGCTAACAATTATTTGTAACAATGGAGAAAGATTAATTAAAATCTCTTTAATATCTGGAGGTTGTTGTCTCAACTTTTCATGATGAATTTATCTTTTCTATATTTTCTTATTATGTACAATTAAATGCGTTATATTACATTCCATTTTTTCTGTTCCTTAGTACGGATATATGTGACGAATCTCTGGATATCATCATGTGTCCTCTATGTGACAAGACTTGTGACTATTGGCGATTGGCTGACACCTGTACATTTGCTCGTATTACTTATCTTTTTGATAACCCAGTGACAATTGTCTTCGCAGTCTTCATGTCATTTTGGGGTTAGTTTTCATGTTTTACCTTCTCTAGATTTGTGGTGAAAGTTCCGTTAACGTTAAGTTTAATGTAAAATATATAAGTATGGAAGTAAGTTTATACTTACGAATAATTTTGTTTTTTCTTTCAGCCTGCTCTAGTTATTTAGTATTGTGTAATTGTTAATTATTTGGTTATTTCATATTTGTACTAGCTTTTGTTTCATGACATTTCACAGGACTTTGAAAAGTTAGCTTACTGTAAAACTTCATTGTCAGGGGAGAAAGTATCTTATGATAGTATTTTTTCCATGAGGCTAGATAGTATTTTTTCTTAAATTTCTGCGGATACAACAATACATTGAAATTGAAGGAGGGGTGTAGTTAATGGGAAAGGTTAAATTTTTAAAGTTGTAACCCCAACACTATTTTTTGTATAGTTCAGGACAATATTTGTACCTTGTGTTATTTTGACGATAAATAAAATTGTCTACCCCTTTGATTCAGATACATAAGATAACAGCACTATAAGAATGCCCATGTTTAGCGACCTTATCATGGTATAAATGATTATTGCTTCAAATGTATTCATACTACTGATCATAAACAACTCTTCTGTAGACTGACAAGATTTGAGTTGTCTTTAGTGTCTAGTGTCTAACCTCCTAATGGTAACCTACGCTTCCTTTATTAACTTTACCAAGAAGGTCTCAGGACTTCTATGGCAACCATATTAATAAAATGTCTGATTTATTTTGCTTTATTTTCCAAATTCACTCTTTATACAACAAATAATTTTAATAATAATTTGACGATTTCTACTATATTTGTTATCTATCTGGTCTAATAAAAAATAGTAGTAGTATTTGTTTAGACTGTTCGATGTGGCTTTTATTTTAAAATTTCAATCAATCGATGAGTCAAAATATAAAATATCATCACAACACAACTGTACCAAATTAATTTGTTATGTTCTAGCTACTTTATTTTTGGAACTTTGGAAGAGATATTCTGCTTCAGTCGCCCATAGGTGGGGTCTAACTGACTTCAATCTCCAGAACGAACCTCCAAGGCCTCAATATATGACTCGACTTGATGAATCAGACCCGGGAAAATCAAAAACAAATATAATTACTGGAGCAAAAGAGCCTTATGTGCCATTCTGGACCGTGAAACTACCTGCAACTCTTCTCAGCTTTTCTGTAGTCATTATTTTGGTGAGTTGGTTTATATTATTCTCAAGTAACTCAAAACTCTACTATTTGAAAGTGAATATTATCGATTTAAAGATATGATTTTGCATATCTTTCTTATATCCTTAGGGCATGAACTATGTTATCTTCAATGAAATATACTGTTGTAAAGTTATTGTTGAGAAAAATGAAACTTCGAGTTTATATCAAGGGCAACATCACAAACTCACAGCATCTAAATATCACTGCAATATATATATATATATTATTCTAATATTTGTTATTTATTAATAATAATAATTTAATTATATATTCTTTCATATAATTTAAAAAACTTTATATTTATAACTTTAACGTTATATCAGGGTTCTGTTAATAATTATATAGGAAACTTCTGGCAAAAGGAATATTGGTTTTATTTAAACACATTGAATAACTAAAATTGATATACAAAAATAAAATACGTACGTAATAAAGACTACTATTAAAACTAACATTAAAATTGGTACCTTGTAAATTATTTGTAACTCTATACTAATAGTGGCCAGTGCTTCTTGTGGATAATCTTTGTGTGGTTCGGATCTGCATACTTGTTCTAATCTGCCGCGCGTGGTTCCAGACGTCTTTGTTGTCGCATCTGGTGAAAGTGAAAGTCAGACCTTGTGCACTATGAGGTCGTGGCGTGGGTCGGTGACTACCTGGGCTTCCTTCTCTGCCTGCCTTCTGAAGAACGAATGTCCTTTTTCGAACTCAAGCGGATCTTTATATTACCTACCGCTGCCTTCTTGACTTTCAACTGGTTATTTAATGCCAGTTGTTTCGGATATTTATTACTTTGCTTAAATTAGTAGTTTATATAATAAATGTTTATATTAAATATGATATTATTTTTATTTCAATTATTAATAATTAATATGACGACAATAAAAACGTTCATACTTTCAAAGACATAAACCACGGATCGTTATTAAATTCTTCAATGCTTGCTTTTTCCGAGATTATTTAAACAAACATCATTAAAAATCGTCATTTTAAAATATCACAACAATATATATATATAGATGTATATTGGTTTGAAATATTAAACGATCATGAACTTGTGCAAAGCATGGTGACCGCTGGAAATTGTGAAAGTGAAGATAAGAAGGGTGCCCTTGAGGAGTCATTTTAATTTAGTCACATGGAACCTGAAAATATGCTTTCCGATTGCATTGAATTGTTTGAGAAGGAAGAGGGAGCAGACACTACCCATTTACTCCTATTCCGTAAGAAACCTAACACGGCAGCCAAAAAGGTCCTTGGGTTATTATAACAAAGAAATATGATGGATTTTTTCAAATCTTATCTTAAGCCTCCAAAATTATTTTAGAAAATGTGAATCATAATGCTTATACTTATTTTTTCTGTATAACATCATTCTGGCATTGAAGAAATGAAAAATAAATTGTATTTTTTACAGGTATTGATGGCAGTCACAGCTGTATTTGGTGTTGTACTTTACCGGATGTCTGTTCTGGCTTCAATTAGTATTTATGCTGATTCAGATTGGTCTGCCAATTATGCTTTGGTTATTATTCCTGCTACAGCTGCCTTACTCAATCTTGTCTTTATTCTTGTATTGAATTTTGTAAGTACTTTTTAAATTTATGACCTAGAGTAGTCCTTAAGCCTGAAACTGCCTTATCTAAAATCTTACTATTTATTCCTACAGATTTATGACAAACTTGCAGTATACTTGACAGAATTGGAAATGCATAGAACTCAAACGGAATTTGATGAATCCCTCACAATTAAAATTTATCTATTCCAATTTGTCAATTACTACACCTCGATAATGTACATTGCATTTTTAAAAGGAAAATTTGTTGGTTATCCTGCTAAATACAATAGAGTTTTTGGACTTAGGCAGGAAGAAGTGCGTGTATTGACCCTTTACATATGATAATGTTAATGTTATTAATATATTTTGTGTTTAAAATGTTTTTTCTTCTTATTAAAGTGCAATCCTGGAGGTTGTCTGATGGAACTATGCATTCAATTAGCCATTATTATGGTCGGCCAACAGTTTCTAAATGGAATATTAGAAATGCTTATTCCGTAAGTAAAAAATTGTTGTATACTTTTTTTCTGTTGTATTTTTATTTTGATTCCCTTACAAATTCCATGCTGGGTAAAATTGGCAGATTATCAATACATCAGGAGCACCCTCTTCTAGCTTACAGATCTCCAGAGATAAACATAAAATTAACTGTCTACCTAGGGGTTTAAGACCAGTAATGTTATATCATGAAAAAGTTCCCTTAAAATCTTAACATTGTTCCCCATGATTTTTTACGATTCTTTTACATTGTTATATGCTTATTAGTTCAAAATAAAATATAAAAGTTATCTCTGGAATCTGGCTAGGGCTCTAGTATACAGTTATATAAATACAAGATACAAAACAAAATTGTTTATAATATTTAAATGTTAATACAGGTTTGTTTGGAAATGGATAAATAGTTTGAGTATAAAAGCAGGTTTGGAAAAACCTAGCAGTTCTGAAGATACTGTTGATGCAGTAGTCAATGATCCCTATCACAAAAGATGGAGATCTCCAGAGATAAACATAAAATTAACTGTCTACCTAGGGGTTTAAGACCAGTAATGTTATATCATGAAAAAGTTCCCTTAAAATCTTAACATTGTTCCCCATGATTTTTTACGATTCTTTTACATTGTTATATGCTTATTAGTTCAAAATAAAATATAAAAGTTATCTCTGGAATCTGGCTAGGGCTCTAGTATACAGTTATATAAATACAAGATACAAAACAAAATTGTTTATAATATTTAAATGTTAATACAGGTTTGTTTGGAAATGGATAAATAGTTTGAGTATAAAAGCAGGTTTGGAAAAACCTAGCAGTTCTGAAGATACTGTTGATGCAGTAGTCAATGATCCCTATCACAAAAGATGGACAGAAGACTTCAAACTTCTTGATTGGGGTCATCGCGGTCTGTTTTATGAATACTTGGAAATGGGTCAGTATTAAAAATAATTTTAAACTGTTATTTAGAAGTTATTATTATTTTTTTAATTTTGTTATTTTTACTTTTTAGTAATGCAGTACGGTTTTGTCACCATTTTTGTCACTGCTTTCCCATTGGCACCATTTTTTGCCCTTTTGAACAATATATTTGAGATGAGGCTTGATGCTCGTAAGTTCTTACTCTACTATAGGAGGCCTGTGCCCAAAAGAGCCCCAAATATAGGAGTTTGGTTCAGAATACTTAGTGTTCTTGGTCGACTCGCTGTCATGTCTAATGTAAGATTTACTTGTTATGTTTCTCTCCTTTTTTGAGAAATATCAGTCATAATTAAAATACTAAATTTGCAAATCTAGTCAGTATGTTGATTATTCAATTGTTTATCATGAAATTACTAACTATATATTATCATAATTTTATATTATATATTGTATTTGCTATACTTTGCCTGAAATTTTGTTAAAACTATTATTTCTCTTCATTTGTAGGCTTTCATTATTGCATTTTCTTCTAATTTCATCCCTAAACTGGTTTACATGGCTGTCACTAATTCTGATAGTGACGTTGGATTTTTAAATCACTCTTTATCCGTTTTCAACACGAATGATTTCGAACCGGAGGCAGCACCACTTCATCCATCATTTAACACTTCTATTTGCAGGTTCAATCAATAAATTATAAATCAATAAATTATTTTAGTTATTAAAAATAATTATTTAAATAATGAATATATAAAGGAAGATTTAGTAATACTTGTATGTATTCTTAGAAAACAACAACTGCCTGATGTTATGGGTTTCTTGACATGGCTTCCTTTGCGATATGCCCCATTTGGAATTTGAGAACTACATCACATAGGGACATTAGGGGTTCGAATTTGAACCCAGCAGTGTTTTTAACCTTGGGTTAAATAGAGAAAAAATTTCATGATTATAGACAATAGATGGAACCACTATTACTCTCTATGCGTTTCAGAGAATAATGAATCTAAAGTATAAATGAGTATAAAGTATAATAAAGCTTTGAAGAGACTCATGCTTTATTAAGCTGCAGGATTGTTGATGATTGAAGGAAGGAAAGGAACCAGTTGTTAGCTTTTAAGATCGTGGTGAAAAGTTTGGAGTACAGACGTTGAGAAGATATGCAGTTTTGAGTTAGCAGTTAAATGCTTTTGAAAATATTGTGGCTATCGTAGAGTGAGATAAAAGTAACTTTTATAAGTAAATTAACTCAATAAAGTAACTTTTATTCAGGCATCTTATTATGTATGAGAAAAAATTGTTTTCCCAAAAAGCAATTGTGCTTCACACAATTGAACAGAGTATACAAGTGCAAATAAAAAAGGTCATACCATATTAAAATATACTGCTTCATTAGTAAAATTAGTTATTGGAACAGTACACTATTGAAGGTTTAAGTGTATGAAGGTGTTATGTAGTGTTAAAAAAAATGTTTTTGTAATAAATGAAGGTATTTATCCTTTATATGGACTATAACTCATTCCTAATGTTCTTAAGAATTATCCATATGAAGGATATACACATTACACCTTCATTTATTACAAAAAGATTTTTTATTAATGTTACATAACAACTTTATCCATTAAAACCCTTAAATTGATATTAATATACAATTAATAAATAATGTAACAACTAACTAATGATGGCAGTAAGGCAGAGTTATTGTTCTGAAGAACGTGATTTTTGAAGATGGACAGATGATTTGTCCTTTATTGGAAGTGGAAGACCGGAGAAGGATGTATTGGGAGGGAGAACAATATCAGAGAAGATTCTGAACATAATTAATATAACAAAGTAGCTTATTTTCTGTGTTATTTTGATATTCCCTTGAGTCCTGCAGAGAGCGAGAGTCTGGCTTATTCATGTATCAATTAAGGGCATGAAAAGGTGACTCTCCTGCTGGGATCCGTCCACTTTTATTTATAGAAAAAACTAAAACACAGTTGTCAACTCACAGTTTGTCAATGGATTGATTATTAGAATTTACTACACAATGTTAGAGTCCCAACAACAACCATGATATTCTCATTCCAATGAACTATTTTTCCTTGTTTAAAATAAAAAAAATAATTTTCATTTAAAAAAAATTTTAATTTTGTTTGTAAATTCTTATAAATATTTGGTAGGTATGCTGCTTATAGAGCTCCGCCCGGACCTGGGGAATATAAAAGAACTGCCCTTTACTGGCATATCCTAGCTGCAAGACTAGCCTTTATAGTTATTTTCCAGGTATTTATGTTCTTAAGAAATTTCTAGGAATGTTAGATTGAACACTTTTGTTATGCTAACAAACATTATTTATGTTAGTATAGTAATGTTAACTTATTTCTATTCTAGATAATCGATTCCATATTATATTCATCGAATACATATAATTTTATTTATGGTCGATTAATTAACTAAATTGTGACACCTCAGGAAGAGATCACTCTTACCGAGGTTGCTGTCTTAATCGTAGATGGCATTGAGATTTATCAGGGTCTAGGCAATTCTCAAAACTCTTATTTCAGTTCAAGACTGATTTGAGTTGACAATAATCTGCATTAATCTGGTTCTATTTTTTTACTCTTCGACCGAATTCTCTATGTAACCCATTCTTGTACACTAGTAGTAATGATTAGTTACTTCAATAAAGAAATAGCTAATCCGGTTTAGAATACTAAAATTAAGATTGAGAGGAATAGCCCAATGCAAACCACAGTAGTTTATTGGTGCCACTTACCCACAACAGTGACAACCATGGTTGGCTTTATCTGAAGTATTGAACCAAAGATTTATTTACAAAAAAAAACTGACTTTTAACATTAATACTTTTCACTTTGTATGCTTTTTGACTGAGTAATGTTCTGTTCTATTTAATTATCTTAACATAGTATTTTGTATCAACAACTCTATCAAGCATAATTATCTGTAGTTATGCATAAATATGAGAGTTTTTTCTTTCAAATGTAATTCCAAATAATTAAAATTGTCAATTGACGAATATTAAGGAATTGATTATGTTTCTTCAATTGGTATAATTGAAGTACCACTCCTAGGATTCCCAGTATTTCAAATTTGGCTACTATTTAATTAAAACCAATTCAATAGTTTTCTTAGTTACTGCCATTCAAAGCACATAAACCACATCCTTATGAGTTTTATACAATAGTAGAGATTAAATTAAGACTTTTTTTATTAAAACTGCAAATAAGTAATTTACAAAATGTGTTGTAGTTTTATTTTTATTCTTTTGTGTACCTGACTTGCCTTGATAGATTTGTTAAAAAAAAGTTTTATTTACTTAATTAGGTTTTTTTTTTAGAATGTTGTATCTATCGTTGTTATTGCTGTTCAGTGGTGTATCCCTGACGTACCATCAGATCTGAAAGATCAGATAAAGAAAGAAGCCTATCTCACTAATGAAATGATAATTCAGTACGAAACCCAACAGGCTAAACAACCATGTAAGTTGTTATTTTTGAACAAGTTCATTATTAATATATAGCCGGTGAACAGATCGATTGCTCTAGACACTGTCTGTTATTATATTCTAATGTTATGATTTGTGCTAGTTTTTATCTTAATTTTTTGTAAGGTTTGGTTTATGATTTAATTTTAGATGAGCTAATATACATTGAAGATTATAGTGATGGCGAGTAAGATAATAAATTTCAACCTCTATTTTAAATCTTAGGGATCACTGTTTGTTATTCTGGATGCAGAATCTTAGTAATGTGTAGGTAAACATAATTTATTCAATGTAGCATCACAATAGTAGTGCACCTCTGTAGAAGAAAACTACTGTGTTACATCCTAGTGCCATAGCTATCTTAATGAATGATGAGAGTAAAATGTGTTATCTCAAAAGATTTACATCCTTACATATCCCAACTCCATGCTAGAAGGAGAGTTTGGAAACTGATATTGCTCTGAGAAGATGATTTGTGACACTTGCTTGGAATACCAAGCTGGAAAGCACCGTGAAGGGGTGGCTTAACTCAGCAATGGGTTGTGTAATAGATTTTTTTCTGCCACCATGCAGCACCTGGAAAACTAAAATCTTAGTTTAGATTCTAAAACTTGTGGTTGGAACTCGTCAATGTATATTGATGGTCCTTTTTTCATTTCAACATCTCCACCGATAAATTTTTTATACCAATATCGTGTAGTATGGTGATCAAGGACATATTCCCTTCAGTTTGATTAATTATACGAGCTGCTTTAGCGACTTCACATTTTTTTTCTCAATATCTTAAAATGAGATGAGAATTTTGTAAGACACTGCCATCTGTCTTTCCAAACCGAAATAACTGGACTAAGGCTTTATTGAGGTAGTCGAAGTTTTACCAGTTACATAGTGTTCAACAAGAAACCTTTAATTAATGGTAAACATCAAATAGGATTAACACAATAACGGTTGTTGGAATTTGTGCATTTAAAATAAAAAGGTTCTTATACACCCATGATAAAATATCTGAAACAGGTATTGTATAGGTTGGATGATATAACCTTGTTATGTTATGTTGCTTAGTTGACAATGGAACCTCTCTCTTTTTAAATGCAAACACACATTGTATTAGATTATAATTTTGTGCTCAAACTATTATTGACAACTAATATGTCACATACAAATGATCCTATAAATATTATTACAGTAAGTTCCATCGTGCACGATAATGTACCAATATTGAGTAGTTTAGCTTCTCTGGTATCTTTTTGATTTACCAATTTCAAAACACTTTAAATATCTAAAGTCATCTGTAATAAAAGAGGCTACAATAAAATTAAGTCTAGCCCCTCTGAAAATCTATTTAAATTTCTGAAGTTAAAAGTACCTACCTCAAGACGTCACATTACATAAAGTACAGGGTAAAATAATAACACATCTGTGTTATTCTTTAGACAAATTAAAAGAATATGTTAACATATTTTTCATAAAAATTGTACATACAACTTATTATTTTGTATAGCCAATAACTCATTATTCAAAATTTATTGTAATTTTGTTTTCTCATTATGGTTTACTAATAAACCATAATAATAAATAATTATAATTATAATTACTAATAAATACTTTTTGTTATTAATTACTAAGGAAAAAAAAAACTTTGGTTGAAAAAAAAGGGATGGTTTCCAACCTTCTCCTCTTAAAGAAATAATTTACTGATGCATATAGTTTTTTTTAGACAATGACGGTGAAATCTCAATGGCTATGCTCAATCATGAACAAGGAGAAGATCTCAGAAAGAGGACACCTAACAGTGTTCATTTAGATCTGCACGAACATCGATGACTTATTTATTTATGTTTATCTTTAAATTTGAAATTTCAATGTATCTGGTATCGGATTATCTGGTATATTACATTACCAAATATTTTTATTTAATTAGTTGTTGATTTTTTATAATATATATATATATATATATATTTCTATCTAGTAATTTTGTAATTTATTATCACATCTGGAAAATATTTCCAAGAAATATAGATTATTTAAAGGAGCCAAGATCACGAAGACTCGATAGCATTTATTATTATTATTATTAATTATATTTTTTTGTGAGTCTGAATGGAGAGACTTAACTTTGAAACAGTAATGTGTTTCCTATGATAGAGGTTGTAAAAATGACCAATTCAACCTAAAATTGTGAAGGTATATTTCAAAACACCACTGATGATGATGCTTGTGGTTGTGATACCAATGGTGGGGCGGCCACTGATCTTTCTTTAAATCTATTTGTTTATATTGTAATCTGTTTAATAGGTAAAATTTATTTATCTTTGGTGTGAAGTGCTTGTGGAAGAAATTATTTTTGTATCATGGAAAATTTTCTTCATGAATGATAAGAACAATAGATCTGTTACATATTATATTTGTATAAGTTATTTGTATTTGGGAAACCATGGACCCTCCTGTATGCGGTTTCTTATAATATGCATTAAGTGTTTTTGACACATTGCTTTGCTTTTGAATTTTCAAAAATGAGTTTAAAAAACGAGAACACAAGTCACATTGTTCGATAAAAAACTCAAACATTTGTTCATTTAAAAAAAATTCAGACGTCGGCGCTATAGTGTAAATTATACCTCTTTAAGGGAATTCAAACAAATATTAAGAAAATTCTGGACTCTATATGAAGTTTGCATTCTGCAGACTTAAAATGAGCACAATAAAAACTTCATTCAGTAATTAATTAATTGCAGTGTTGTTTAGTTTTTATTAATTCTTTAAAATATGTTATTATATTTGAATTAATTTATTGTTGAAATATTCACAATCAGTCATTGTGTTGATATTTTAGAGGTTATATTCTGCTCTTGTACTCTGTAGGTTCTATGTTGCACATGGTTTTAGGTCTTATGTTATTAAGTGAGGGCTATGAAAGATTTATACATAATATCTTCTATTTGTATTCACCAAGCAAGAAGATTCACATATAAACCACCCCTAATTTTTGTTGTGTTCAATTTAGTAAAAATTGGAATATATCAGCTTGGTCCTAAAATTCAAATTAATTACTTTAGTCTATAAATGATTATGGCTTTAACCTTATTTGTTGTGTTGTTCTCTTACTCTTAGGAACTTTTTTAAAGTAATTGAATATATAAAAATTAGCGTTAAATTGTGAAATATTACTTCATAAAATGTATCTAAATTATCTTATCTCAAGTAAGTAGGAGAGATGTGAGGTAAATTTTCCTGAAGTGACACATGAGTTATTAAAATTAGTGCTGTCTTACAGTCTGCAAATATCAATCTCAAAATAGCAATAAATGAGAAATTTTCAATTTGAGGCTTTATTAATTTATCTATAAAATATTTGTTGTTGGTATTAGATAGCTGTTTTAACCTCAAGGTTTTACAAACGTAATATAATTAATATTTAGCTGAAAAAAAATGCACATAGTAAATTATTATTTTTCTTTTCTGGCTACTAAGTATGGATTATTTTCCAGATGTGATTATATTTGTTGAATTTTTAAATTATTTATTTTATGCTTACTACAAATGTATTTTTTAAGATTTTAAAGGGAAAAAGTCTTACCTTCAATATGGTATATTGTAATAAGCATTTAAAAAAAATATATTTATGTGATTATTGCTAGGTATGGGCGAGAGGATCTTTGATTTTTTCTTTATTGTCTCACACATTGAGACAATGGACAGTTTTCTGCCTATAAATCCAATCAGAAAATTGAATTGACTTTGAGTTACCGAGATTTTCAACTTCTGTTATATAGTTTTGTTAAATAATATAGATGTATTTAAAAACAATTGATCTAACAAACTAATTATGTTTTATTATTTTATATAATATCGATCAATTTCGTGCAAAAAATAACATACTTTAATTTAATTTTAAGAAGATATGAATCAGCTTTGCTGGTACCTTATTATATCAAATTATTGTATCAATGACTTTTGAATAACTTATAAATAATAAGGGAAACATTGGCTAATTTATAAACTACCAGTAGAAATGTATAATCCTGTCCACCCTGATGAAGAATACTCGTGTTGGATTTTAATTTAATTGCCCCATTCTTATTTCTTTTTCCCATTACTTTTTTGACATATTTACTTTCATGCTGAATATAAGAGACAGTTATAGATCTTAATGGGGTCAAAAATAAGAGGGATTGCCCCTAACTCATTAAACTAAACTATATTCTAAGTGAAATGTTAAATAAGCCAACTTATTTATACAACAGTATTTTGTATTTTTACCAGTTTTTGTTAATTTAGAATCTCAAAAGAGGTGATGATTCATAATTTAAGTTTAATCCATGTTAGCAATAACTAATCACTCTTAAAATTCAGAAATATTTTGGTTATGGCCTAATTGGACCTTTCAACGTCCTATGTACGATCTTGATCTTATCCTCCACATGATTGTATTTGTTACAACTATCCTTTATATACATTTATATAGTAATTATGAGTAATTATATATATATATATATATATCTTATTTTTTTAGTGTTTCGGTGTTTCTAAGAGACTAATAACAATCACCTACCATACCGTGTGATATTTTTGTGGATGTTTCCACTCTTATATACATAACCAAAGAGATAAAGTACGTTTTATACTAACATTCCAAATGATATATTTAACAATGTGTTGTCACCTTTTTGTGAAACCCTCTTATTAGTCAGTTTGATGGGTTTTATTATAAAAGTTTTAGTTATTAAATTATTGCATTTATTAATTTTTTAATGTTATTATATGTATGCTTTATGACCTTTTTATATGATTGGACGATTATTTTTTGTACTTATGATATTTAATCCCTTATAGCCAAAATTTAACTTCCTACATAAGTATTTACAGTATTTATTTTGGTACTTAAAGCTGTTTTTTTTTGTTAATTTCATATTTCTGGGAATTATTTTATTAGCAGTATGAACTTTCGATCAGGAATTTGATTATAATAATTACGAATTATAATTACTTATCTAGGTAGTTGGTAAAATAAATGTTTTATTTAAATGTAAATGGCTTTTTGAGTGTAAGTTTTTTTAACGAATTATGTAATTATGGCCCAGGTATAATACCACTATTTTGTAAAAAAATAAAAAAAAATTTTTCATCTGCATTGTTGTCCATTGCAAATGTTACTTAATTTCTATCATAATAATAGCCATCATATAAGTCCTGTGTATGTCATCTTGGCTAAAATCTCCATTTAAGTATTTTTTTTCAAGAACTCGTTCACTGATGTTTTACAAATGTGTGTGTATTCTATATAGGCCCGGTAATATTTTGTACCAGTTATATTATTATTTTGACTTTCCTTTTATTTTGTTCCTTTTGACAAGAAACTTAAGTGTTAAAATTAATTATATAAGCATTGTTTGTTGACAAGCTCATTCATAGTAGCGTTATGTTGACCGTAAATATTATTCTAATTGTTTTCTTGTGATGACTTTGCATTTATATACAAATTTTATATGTGTTATGCGTAATATTGTGATATAATTATATGATATTTATTAATCACAGAAGAAGAGAAAAACCTACTGTTGTCTCAGATATTTTTAATTAAAAGATAAATATGATTATTAAACATTTGTGCTCTTTTTATTTATCATGCATTTTGATGATCACTAATAAGAATGGATTGTTAGTAGGGATTAGGGATATATGCTAAGAGAAATGAAAGAAAGATGTTAACTTTTCATAAAATTTATCAGTAGATAATTTTTTTTAATTTGACATCTTTTTTTCACTAACTAAAGCCGATATACTAACTAATAATCTGCCCATATCTGAATTCATGACTAACTCTTATCTCCCAGTTCTCTAATTATAGTCTGTAGTTAGCTGTGGAATTAGTTAGAAGTGAATTGATTTATTGAGAACCAATGATCTTGGATTTAAGTAATAAATAATAAAGTGTAGTAGGATCACTATGTGGTTTAAATAAAAAGTGGTAGTT
Organism: Acanthosoma haemorrhoidale; assembly: GCA_930367205.1. Lineage (NCBI taxonomy): Eukaryota > Metazoa > Arthropoda > Insecta > Hemiptera > Acanthosomatidae > Acanthosoma > Acanthosoma haemorrhoidale. Next base: position 140,030,463 of record OV884011.1, read on the forward strand.
TTCATACCTCTAGTTAATATTTTTCTTGGAACTTTTTATTTCATTAGGATTCAGTCGTGTTTGTTTTCTATGTTATTGATTTGTATAATTCTTTATGTCTTCTCTCAAAAAATAATATTCACCTATGAGGTGCATACATCACGTGCCATCTTTTTTCCCTTGTACGTAATATATTGGGTTTTATTTAGAATCCTGATATATGTACATACATTTATGTTTATCTAATTGTTCTGATAAATAAGTTCTGTTAGTTCTTTTTTTTGATATTTTTATAGGTGGATAGTGCAAACAATAACACTTGCAGTTTCACATTGAAAAAGTAGAAAAATGTGAGGTCATAGTATAAACTTATTTGGATTATATTTTCATAATTGTATGAAGGTAAACTCTTGTAGGAAAAAACAACACTACAGATAGTGAAGTGAGTAATAAATTATTTGGGTCTTTTTGGGCATAGGGACCCCACTGATATCTGGCATTGTTTTGGTTATTTTGCCATCTTTGACCTTTCCTGTGATGTTTTTATCTATATTTATGTTTACTTTGACCCGTTTTCGTGAACCTTGATACCTTATAATATTTCAGTTTTGTTTAGTGATCCTGAAGGGAAACATCATGCCATTATTTTATTTAGCTGCTGAAGTAGACACGAGGGAAAAAGTGGTTTTGTTTCTTCAATCTAAGGGGGTATTGCATAATAAAAAAATGTGTTCTAGTGGCCATCAAATGAAGCTTTATCTCAGCGAAAAGGATAGATGGAGATGCAATGTGAGAGCTTGCAAAGAAACCTTTGGATTGAGAAAAGGTATATTTTTGGAAAACAGTAATTTGCCATTTAATAAATTTGTTATTTTGCTGTACTGCTGGGCAAAAGAATATACATCTACTAAATTTTGTCAAGAGGACTAGGATTAGCAACCGATACTATTACAGATGGGAAAAATGTTTTGAGAAGTTTGTGCAGATCATTGATTAAAAAATTTCAGAAAGATTGGAGGGCCAGGGAAAATAGTTAAGATAGAAGAATTGAGTTTTTCTTGGCGCAAAAATCACGTTGATAGTATTTATCCTAATCAATGGGTCTTCGGAGGTGTTGGGAAGATAAGCAATGCTTCATGGATTGCGTGCCAGATTGTACATCAGAAACACTACTGAAAACAATATCAGAATGTATTCACCCTGGCACAACCATTATATCTGACATGTGAGAATCCTACACCCGCATTATTAACAAACCAGGAATCAATTACCAGCATTGTACTGTGAGTCATTCACAATTTTCGTAGATCCCATCACAGGTAGTCATACACAACGAATTGAATCGCTATGTACAAAAGCAAAGGCAAGAAATAAAAAAGAACATGGTACAAGAAGAAGTTTGATAGACTCATATTTGTGTGAATTTTTATGGTGCAACAGAAATAGCAGTAATAATTTGTTCAATCAATTAATAAATGACATTGTAAATTTTTGGCCACCAGAATAAATATGTTCAAACACTAAAACATCTTTTACTAAACACTTTAATTTACAGATAATAGACTAGAAAAATTATTGAAAACAATCAGGGGTCCCTATTCCCAAAAATACCAAATTATTTTTAACGTTCTTTTAAATGATGTTTAATGTTATTTATTGGAAAAAAATAAATAAAATGAAGCCCCTGGAAAGACAGACCAAACTTTCGGAACGTTCAAGAAATTGATTTCACTTTTCAATGTCTGCTACTTCACAAAACTTCCCCTTAGAGTAGGCAGACTAGTGCTACACAAATTTTGCTGTGACTTCAAGTTTTTTCCGCGGGCTCTGGGACTGCCCTGAGTCCACAGATAGTGGAAGACCTGCAAGTCCTTTGCCTGGGTGGCCCTAAACGCAGCAATAACCCCTTGAAGGGCCAACAGCTAGTTATCGCATAGACACCCGCGAGGGGGGGGGGGGGAGGAGACCCCCTCGCAAGAAATAATTGCGCCGTTTAGACGGGAGTAGATTTTCTCGTGTCTTTGGGAATAGTTGTTGCTCCTTCCTCGAGGAAATGATTTAAGAAGTTATTGAAATAACTCGGGGAAGCCGGACGGGTAAGAAAATTGCCCCTAATGACAGGGACGGGGTAGGCTCATTGTTACCAAAGGTAGTTCTCGGAACTGCTTCCCCGCCCTAGCGCTCCGTCCGGCTGATCAACATAATCACATGTGCTTCTTTTTCTTAGCTCTGCTGCGGCTGGCCTTTCCGAGGAAAACGAATTAGCTGGAAACAGCTTGTAAACGAACCCCCGCTTCGTATTGCGTGTAATAATGCTCCCGTTTTCGTGGAGGCTGTGAACCGCCGCTACGGGGGTTGAAGTTTTCCCTGGAACTCGTTCTCTTTACGCCTGTCGCAAGTAGAAGATCAAAGGGTCAGTGATCTTCATTTTCTTGTATGAAGTAGGATGCTCGTTCTAGAAGAAACGAGGAAAACCGCCTCCCTGTTATGCCAGCCAAGAGATCGTTACCGTCGAACATATTTGCTTGACTGTATAAAGTTTAAAAATTATGGACACAGATGACATTTATAATCGGAAAAGTAATGATGAGGGAAAAAATAAGAAGTTGGTTAAGCTTCTAAGAGATCCATTAAGTTGATTGATGTGTCGAAACCAATGTTTGCGTTATATTGTTTGATCTTAAAATAGTTTCCTGGAAAGAAAGAAAATGATTAGGGAATATACTATATGGGTTAATAGTACTTATGTCGTTAGTAAAAACAGATAAAAAAACGGCAGGAAGTGGTGAAAAACTAATGCATGATTAGTTGTTATGGAATGTAAAACGAATAATCAGGAAATTCAAAAGAAGGAAACCCGAATAGGAATAAAAGAGAATTACTATGAAGTAGTTGAGGAGTTTGTTTTGAGGCGACCATGGCTCAGCAGAGTGGTTGAAGAAACACCTTATAACTAAAAATATAACAAAATAAATATTTTTGTATTATTTATAGGTATAATTTTGTTAAATGTTAGGTCGAAAAATGCTTAAACGGGCGAAACATTGCCATGGATGTTATTACATGGATTAGAGGAAGATTAATAATAGGTTATTGACCTGATTTGAGATTTGTTTTTCTAAATTTTATATTTAAATTAAAGCGTCTTTTTTATACTCTACAGTGTACTTTGTCCTGATTGTATTTGCTAATGTCTTAATGAATTTGTATAGCTAGCGAATGCTCCTATCTAATAATAGATGTAACTAATTCTAAACAGTTGTAGGGAGTGAGTTAGAGCGCAAGAATACCTGCCGGCCTGGCAGGAGGGAGGCTGGATGTAAACCTAACCACAACTATAGCGTTTCACTGACAACTCAGCGAGCCTTTGTTTTATTTGCTCTAAATACTAACAACTTTTCTTCGGGCATATTTATTGTTGTTGTTTTATCTTTCTTGTTCTCTCTTCTGTTTATGGCGCTGGTACAATCCTACAAATCCAGTCATCCGGATCAAGGTGGTGCTTGTAAGCATTCCGATTTATCCGCTGAGACCGTTTGTTATTGGGCCGGGGGATCTCTTTGGCACGTTTCATCCGATATTTGATACGTTCCTACGATTTGCCAGGCACTGGCACAGGTTTTATTCGATTGCGGTCGCTCGAGTATTCCTCAAGTGTTGTGTTTTGTTTTTTTGTGTTAAAAGGATGAAATGGAATGCCTAATAACCTCCCTAGAGCTGCTTTAAATAACATAAACATAATGGGTTAAGTTCCAGAGAACTATTTGAAACATTTTTTTTTCTTAGGGGGGAGAGTTGAAGGAGGATATGCTCTTATGTGCTTCAGCTAGGATTAGCGCAACTGAGTGGTGATCAACAACTGCCCTCTATTGATTAAAGAAGTTGCTTATGAAAAACCAAAATAAACTAATCAGATTAATTAGTTCGTTTTACAAAAACTTTTATCTTAATACCACATGCATTTCATTCATTATAAAGTAGGCTAAAGATTTAAAATTCATAAATCGAGTTTAGCAATTCAAGCCATACAGTTAACATAGTTCATTGGAACACCACACCACCACTTCTATAGTGTAACAATGCAAAATGGGCCATTTTTGAGTTGATTCGTATACCTATTTACTAGAAATCGAGACGCTTAACAAGTCAAGGGTATTGGTTCGATATTGCTTCAATTATTGGCCATTTGAAATCAAATGTTACAAGCTGTAACAAACTTTGAAGGTGATTCTCGGAAAACTTTTATCCGAGTTGTTGGATTAGAAAAGCCTAGGCGCGATATATTACTAACAGTGTTAAAGAAGTAAACATAATTTCCAATGAAACTCGCAATATAAACTGTAGCATAATGATTATGTGATTTCCATTGGATTTTCAGCAAGATGTTTCTTCATTGGCTCAAAAACAAGAAGAAAAATGGGGATTTGAAGCACTATTTGTAATTGGTTCTTCAAAACTGTTCTGTGGACAGTCATACATCCCGTTTTTCTGAATTGTTTTTAAACTAATGGGAGTAGAATTGTACAAGAGTTGACGTGTTTAACGAGGTGTAAGCCCGTTGCTCTATTTTGCCTATGTATCTAAAATAGTTTTCAGGTTATTCAAGTTCTTGAATAGTATAAATTGTTTTATTAGCTAAATAGTAAAGTAGAGGCTAAATATAAACTAAAATAACCAAGACACAAATAGCAGGCTGAAATACGAGTTTAACACGTGTTTGATCCTAAGGGTTCGCTTTGCGAAATTCGAAGACTTTCTATAGAGTTTGAAGGGGCTTAAATGTGTTAAACAAGGCGAGGATTCGATGCCAGGACTATATATTAGGGAATTATCTAATGTAACATCAACAGATACCGACTAAAGTATTTGACTATCGATGGAATTTGCTAAACACAAGTATGTAATTATAATTGTTATAAGCTCCAATGTTGACTTTCCTGCATTTACCTAAATAATCATAATATGACTAGATTGAATTCGTTTATCTGTACTATATTGCTATTAATAAGGGACATGGTTTCAGAATATATATATTCTTTTTTATTTTTTTCTAATTCTCCCTTAGACCTTTCGTAAACTGTATTGATGTCCAGACATTTTTTGCCAACCTGTTTGTACTCATTTGAAATTACAAAATTGCTATTGCAGGATACTTGTGCCATTAGGATGGTGGTGACTGTAAGGAGTACTTTACGGCTGTACTTCCAGCCAGGTCTCACTGTCAGTTCTTTCTGAGTCGTCGTTATGGGTTTGTGGTGGGTGAAAGTGCCTGCATGAGGTAGTTAAGGCACTTTCATAGTATGAGGTGTACTTCATACGGGTCGAACGAGAGGGCGATATTGTTGGATCCTTTCACCTGCTATACGTTAGTTTGCATCATGGCATCCAACAAGTCGAAGGTCGCCGTCGCTTGGGCAGTTTTCTTATGGCGTGATGATGAAAAGATAAAGAAAAAAAACGGATGTTGATGAAACAATGGTTGATGAATAAATCAAGTTTTTCACACATAAATTTACTGAACACATTGAACACATGATTTCAAGAATTTCCTCAGAATAACCAGCGATAGTTTTTCAGAGCTACAGGAATTAATTCACCCAAAAATTGAGAAAAAAGAAACTTGGTCCAGACAAAGTGGGTGGGGGGATATATATATGACATTCCTTTACCCAAACTCCACCTGACCTCTGCATGCGGCCTCTCTTTGATTACTTTGTGTTAAAAACTATATTTTAACACCTACCTCAAACCAAGCTGTGGTGTGATCCTCGAAGGCTTGATGAACCACCCAAAAGGTTTGTTGCATATCAATCCAAGCCTGCTTTTATGACAGCCAGTAATAGGACTTCTGTACTTTTACACACGCTCCGGAATCGATTTTCAACTGCTACTGTGACTGCTCAATGTCTACGTACAACTCGGGGAGTAGCCATATGTGCAGAAAATGTTAGAAAAAACTTGTTGAAGTGAATTTAAACCCTTGGGGACCAATATCAGTGCCATTATTGACCAGAGAACATTGTAAAGCTTGTTTGTCATTTGCTCGGGAACACCTTATGTGGACTGAAATTGAATGGAGGGACGTGCTGTTTTCAAATGAGTTACGCTTCTCTCTTTATACACCTGATGAGCGATTGATAATTCTCCAAAGACCTGTTGAGCGTTACGCTAAGTATAATGTCACTAGGAGGTTTTTGTGTAGGGTAAGATGTTTTGGACGGAGAAAACAACGTTCTACGTGGTTCTCTGGCCAATAATTGCCCTGATGCTGGTCTCTGAGGGTATAAATCCACTTCAGTAATTCTTACGCGGATATGGCAGAGGAATTGGTGAGCAATAACATAGAGCTAGGCAAACTTTGGGACAAAGTTTGAGGAAGGATAGAGACGGAAAAGGGTGGAAAGGGAAAACAGCAAAGTCCGGGATCGAATGGGGGATATCAAAAGCGGGAGAGTAGTATATCAAAAATTAGAGTCGAACAGGAACAAAGAGCCGGTGAGACATGAGGGTCCCATCAAAGTAGCAGGGCACCGAGAACACGAATGTCGTCACGATTGAGAGTCTAAGACCCCGAAGAAAAGGAGAACTGTCCACATAAAACAGTTAAAACTTCTACCAGGGCGGGGGGTTGTAGGCCTGGAGTGAGCCGGGGTGCCCTCGCCCCTGCACGCGACGAATATTGTAAATTAGAACAGTGATTGTCTGATGTTACAAGGTAGTTTAGTATAATTATCACTAGTTTAGTGGATTTCAATTCCACTTAAGGAGCCCTTCCACTTAAACAGGGGTTTACCTGCTCCGGTCATTAAGGTTGCATAAACTACTAAAAAAAGGTTTCCAAACAAAATTTAATTTATTGACTTATGTATTTAAAAATATTGCATATCATTATGAAATATGGACATAATTATGTAGTTCTGAACTGTTTTACAGTTGTTGCGGGGTACAACATACTAAAAGTCCTTGGCGTGGTGGTGGGGGGAGGGGTGACTGCGCCGGAGGGTTTGCGCAAATACCTCGCAAATTAGAGAAAGTACACATAATTTGCTGTAAAAATGTATGCATTCATTTTTTAAAAAACGTTATATATACATAACATAGAAGCATATAACCACATCATTAACTACTACATACACATGGGCATAAATTAAGTATTTTGTGTACACACCGGTATCCTATCATCATCAAAGGTAATCTTCTTCTTCTTTCTCCCCGAAATCAATTTCCAATTCTTTATCTTCAAGAGGTAGACCAGGTACATGTTCCATGGCCTCAAATAGGTGAGCATGGAATTCCAGCTTTCCGGTATCCACTCTTTACCACGCACACACTTTACTACGACAAATAATTGATTTTAGGATTGTGCCAGGAGCAACCTCATTGACATTGGGTCCTTCATTGCAAGTGGACACAATGATCATCTCCTCGGGCCCACCCCCACTGCTCTGGTGAGAAGTGGTAAATACATCCTCTGTTGTACTACTAAATCATTTGTTGGAGGTAGTGATGCAAGATCGTTATCCAGCTTGGCCGATGACCGAAGAAATAAAGAATACCGGTTGTTCAAATCATGTCAATTGGCAAGGGCTCTATAGTCTCTACGTCAGCAACTTCTCTCATCTCGATGGGTTGTTTTGAAAAATTTTCTCCACGGTTGATTTTCCCATGAAAATCGAATGCCACCGTAATGTTTTTATTTTTGGCATTCTTGAGCAGCATATTTCAGAGCGGTGAATACCGATTTGTGGTTTGGTGATGCATTAATGAAGGGCAAAAAATTCACATGACTTTCTGTATTCGCTGATTCACAAATGTCGGGATGTTAAGATAAGGGGGAACGCCCGACAGACGTCAAGAAAGAGATAAAATGGGTGGACCTGTGTTCTTTGACCTTTGCTGGTGGCCTAGTCGGTGGGCAGCTTTATTCGTATTGATCTGACTCCACAAGATCTTAGAAGTTGTGCCCTGACAGTGCACTATGTTCAGGAAAAGAGGAAGAGGTACAGGGTAGGTTTTACAGGTAGTTTATGTGGTCTTGGAATGACCACGAATTCACACTCAGTACCTAAGGGTGGGCGAAAACCGTCAGGATCATAAAGGCGAGTGTGAACCAGAGAGAGGCAGACTGGATCGCTGGGTGAGACAAAACTAGGTAAAGTTTGTAGGGCCACGGTGTCCGTCGTCCGCATGGAAGAGATCTCTCCCAAGAAGGTTGTAACGACCGCTAACTACATAAGATAAATCACCCTATACCCTATGGTATATATATATATTGTAAATTAATTTAAACAAATGTAAATAACATTACCAAACCATAAATCATTGTAAATGTTGTAAACAATGAAAGGCGCAACTTTTATCACCGGTGCTTACCTAACGCAGCTGAACACTAGAGGGTACTTAACACCTACCTACAAGGGGCCAAGAAAAATGACCGAACCATCATCAACTGGACCGAAGAAGCTGCTAGCGCTTTCGAGGAAACCCGCAGGACTCAGGCAAACGCCGCCCATCTCGCTCACCCATCAACAGACGGGAAGCTCATCCTAGCCACTGACGCTAGTGACACAGAAATGGGTGCAGCACTACAACATATGGAAGGTGGAGCGCTACGACCCATCGACTTCTTCAGCCGCGCTTTCAACACTGCTCAGTCGAAATACAGGACCTTCAATAGAGAGCTATTTGCTATCTACGAAGCTGTCAAATATTTTCGACAGCTTCTCGAAGCGCGGGAGGTTATCATATAAACAGACCACAAGCCGCTCACACACGCGATGGCCCAGCAAAGTGACACTTCTTGCCCACGACGTATGCGATACCTGAATAACATAGTCCAATTCACGACAGATATACGCTATTGTAAGGGTGAGGACAACGTGGTGGCAGATGCCCTCTCGTGCATAGAACCCGTCTGTGTACCAGAAAATTTTCAAAAGTCACACACTGCTCAATTAGAAGACCGGGAATTGAAAGATTTCAGGGAACAGAACGCCACATGCAGGTTAGAGCCCGTTAACATCCCCGGCAGCGATATTTCTCTCATTTGCGAGACCTCACTGGGGGAGCCAAGGCCTTACTTACCTTCGGGTTTTCGAAGATCCACCTTCAACCAGCTGCACAACCTGAGTCACCCAGGAGTACGAACAAGTCGAAAAATGATGAGACAAAGGTTTTTTTGGCCGGGTATGAATGCCGACGTGGCTCGATGGGCACGATGTTGTATAGCATGCCAGAACTCCAAATTCCACCGTCACACCTTAACCCCTCTAGGGAAATTCGCGGACGCGGGAAGGCTCAAACACGTGCATATCGACCTCGTAGGGCCACTGCCAACGTCAGAAGGAAAGCAATACATCCTCACCATGATTGACCGAGCCACGTGATGGCCTGAAGCAATTCCCCTTGGCAACATGGAAGCTACCACCGTAGCCGACGCTTTCTTTAGTGGCTGGGTCATCAGATTCGGCGCACCCCTACGAATAACGACGGACCAAGGTCGTCAGTTTGAATCTGACCTATTCACAAGACTTACTCGATTCCTGGGTATCAAGGGAATTCGGACCACCACCTACCATCCACAGTCAAACGGCCGAATTGAACGCTGGCACCGCTCGCTTAAAGCCGCACTAACCGCCCACTCACAACACCGTCAGTGGACGCGGAGTCTGTCAGCAGTCCTGCTAGGCCTGCGAAGTGTAAAAAAAATAAATAAATTTTTCGTTATCTGACGTATACGACAGCTCGGCGACACCAACAATTCCAAAACGGTATACTGATGAAAGTGGTCAGAGGTACTTCATTCGAGCAGCGGAGCAACAGTGAGCTTCATGAGATCTTTGAGCTGCCTACGGTGGATGAGTTCATCCATAAAATAATTGGATGAATTCATCCAACGTAGACATATCAAATTTTTCGACTCCCTGCAATACCTGACAAACCCGGTGTTTAACACTATAGCCCCCGCTCCGTTTCCCCATCGATGGCTGGACGCTGTCGCGGATGGAACGCTTTAGTCTTAGGTTTAGGTTTTAGTTTGTAAGTTTTTCTCCCACATTTTTAAGCTGAAGGTGAGTCCCATCACCTAGAATTGTATTCATGTTATTGACCTATTAACTTCAATCTGATTATTATGTAACCCAACCTCCTTCAAATGCATCTGCGCATAGCAGAAAGAGGAGAGAATTTGTCATTTACTTTGTTCATATTTTTCACATTGTATAATTTAAAGGGGTTTAGGGGGGGAAAAAACCCGAACACTCTTTATCTGCCTCCTGCATCTCAACAATACTCAATGGACCAAAAGGGAACGAAGCGAAGTAGAACAAAAACGGATACAGAAGAAACTGGACCCGGCTGGGCGCTCATTCCAATAGACCTGACGAAACAACACCCAAAGGGCTAACGGGCCAGGAAGACTTATAAAGAGTGTGCACATACCCAGGCTATTTTTAGAGCTATGTGCACTGAAAACACGCCCCCGCTATCACCATTACCACCAACGCTATAAAAAAGACCAGCGCCAAAGTTACGGCAAACACAACACGCCCGAACACAGACGCCAAGAAAATGGCTGCCGGTAGAACCCTACGTGGACATTTTTTCACAACAATACGGAACGTACCAGGCAACCGCTGATCACCCTACGTGGATTCCACAAAAACCTGACAGACATTGCAACCTCGTCTCTACGGTTAACAAGACATACTGCGTCAGGATATAGGCCATCTGGCAGCTACGGCCCTTTTCGGGGCCACCAAGGTTATATGAACTTTCTTCTCCAATACCGCCGCACTGACACACTTAGCTCTGTCAAAATTCACCGAGTATAGGTAATATCAACCCTCACTTCGTCACCAGGTCTAGGATAACTAGGCACCCCCCTCGTGACAACCCGACAAAGGTGCTAGTTTTAGCGAGACAAAGGCAGAGAATCCCACTAGGAAGGTGTGGGGTCGGACAACGCCGGACTAAAACATAGCGAGGTTAGGAAAGAGAGATGCAGAGGTAGTTCAATAAGAAAGCCATGAATGGCATGAGTAGAGCAGCAAGCGCCAGTTTGTTGTTGAGCTCGTGCTGGATTAATGCATTTGATGCATCCTATACTATGGTTGATATTAAAGCTATCAAGATTGGAAACACTAAAATTTGCATTGTCGAATACATATTGTGAAAATGTTCCTGGAGATGTAGGTTGCTTTGGGGAGTACACTGAATCCCAAATCTGCCAGTAGATTCATTAAAAATGTAGACCCAAACTTTCTGTGAATAAATAGTGCAAGACTACGTCGGATAGTGTGTATAAACCTTGATCAAGGTTGAATAGGAGAGATTAAAGTATTTGGAGTTCTTACAAGTTACCTCTTCAATTTATTACGTTCCCTTCGTTTTGCAGGTAAAAGAGAATCCTAGAACACCCTGAGGAACTATCGCTTCAATATTGTCTAAACAATTGTCAGTTGGTTGGTAAATGTTTCGCCTGCCTGCGATTGTACAAACTGCCTTTATATAGCAGTAGTGGTTCGTAGAATTCTCAACCACTCTTCTCTTCCATCTTGACATCTTGACGAATAACATGTTTAATTCAAGATTTTTTCCTAACGTCACGAGATCACTTAACTGTTTTTCGTGTTTTCAAGTTCCGTTAGCCTCGCTCTGAAAGTAGCCTGCGACAATTTTTCCACAGACGAAATTAGTCAGGAGGGTAAACTGTCGAAGGTAATGAATATATGAAGGTAAGTAACATAGCGAGAATCCATTACTTCAATATACATAGTGCTAACATAGATAAATTACCCAAACCTAAGGCCTTTAACAAGGGCTTTGGGCATAATGTATTTATTGTCTATTAATTTTTGATTTACAACTGTCAACGTGAGGTCGTGAAAGCATCTGTGCATACACAATAAAATCATATTGTAACTGTGATTACGGACCCAGTAAAAATCTACTTTTTTCTTTATCCTTTGAATCGTACTACTCGGTCTCTCGACTGGAGCAAGATGACGAAAGGGACCAGCTCAAGTCACCTTTGGAAAAATAGCGTGTCATCACGACCTTGGAATATATTAGACGTACAGATACATATATGGAACAAATAGTTGTATTCCAGTACAAAGTCCTCTATCAATAACATTATAAAGTTACCAAGTACAGATAAAAAATACATTTATGTCAAACAAAAAGAACTATTACATTATAGAGATAAAATAAAACGAAAACGTCTATAATAGAAAATAAAATATTGGCTAACTGCACTCAGTAAACAAACTCATTAATGGACCGATGTACAAAAACAATAACAACATATTGAATTCAGCAAAATACAATGAAATGAAAATATAAATGCAAAGAATAAAATCATGGAAATAAAAAGTAATGAATAAATCGTACCCAAACTAGCAAGCGTCTGGATAGTGAGGTGTTTGAATAGGGGTTTCGTAAGGATGATGCATGGCGGAGGATATTAGGAGGGAGCGAGTTTCAGAGTAGCATTCTACAGTATATTCGCATTCTTATTCCATATCCATTAACACTCCGAATTCAGAATGGAACGTTGGAACGAAGCAGAAAGGAACTTTTTATTCATTCTTAAAACCAAATATTATATTCCTGTAGGTATGTTTGTGTTTAAGGATTATTGCCATAAACTTAATTGTCGTTATCATCAATAAAAATGCGAAGGGTCAATGGTTTTATGTATCTGAATTACTGTTATGAATTGCAATTAACGGCGTAGAGCTGATAGTTCTGTAAAATACATTATTTCATTCCTTTTAGACGCACTTTATTAACTTTATTGTTCGATAAAAATTCTTCTCTTTCTTCTTAGCCTGTGAACGTGTGAAGATGTGATTCTGAAAGCGTTCGATAGCTATCTTGCGTTTTGACCCTCGTACGATAATATATTACGGATCCAAGGATCAGTAGCTTCGCCATTTCGCTCTGACGATGTTTTTCTGAGATTGGTCAAGATCGTCTAACATCACCCGTAAGCCCAAACATAGAATACATATTATCGATCAGGACAATTTGGTACCTTGGAGGATTGGTGTAATTGACCCTTCATTATTATGCATAAAGTTTCTTTGATAATTTCATCGTTAGTTTATTTATGCAATGTAATGCCAGTTATATTTTTTTGTTAGACATCAATTATTAACCCTCAATTAACAATAGTCTCTGTTAGACCGTCAACTGGGGAGGGACGCTGTGGCGTCAGCTGTACCTGCACCGTGGCGTGCGCAGAGACCTATTCTAATCCGCTCTCATGTAACGTTTGCTTATGAAAAACCTCCCGTCTTTGTTTTTCACTATCCCATGAGCCAGCATTGCGCCATCTTCTCCTGCTAACAGTTTTGTTCATTCGTCGCGGAATTATGCTTCACAGTTTCATTTAGGCCTTCATTGAAATTTTATCACTTTATTGGATATTGGGGCCAGAGAATTCGTTGGCGTTGCTGTTTGTTCTTACAAAATATTCGCCCACGAGGATTCATCTCGACTGACACAAGGAACATCGTCCTTTTTTCTAACAATTTTCCATTCTTCAACCTTTTCCTTCTATTTACCTCTTCTTCTCTTGTTAACTTCAATTTACGATTACTATAGATACCAACATTTTTCTCATGTGTAACAGTATCCAATGATTCGCACCGAACCACTCAATGCGTAAAATATTTTCTCTTCTTTTCTGACGTTGATTCATTCATTCCGGGAATCCATTTTGGTTCCAAAACCCGGGAACTTTTTTATAAATTCAGTCTAAGCCGCGAACCGGATTAGTTAATTCAATTATGAAAACCTCAAAAATCGATTACTCGCATCTGATAATAAATCAATCTTCAGATCAATCCTTACTTCAATCGATTCATCTTGTTATCATCCACCCTTTTTGCCTTTGTTCAAACGATTGGGTTTATTTTTTTATTCGTCTATCGGTCTTCAAACTATCTTCAATCTTACGTTTTCTTTGAGATGGATTCAATCATCGCGGGGATCCAGTCTCTACCTCCTACTTATCATTTTACATATACGGATATATTTTCTACCAAACTAAACATTAATCATCATGTACGTAATGTGTAAGTTGTAATTTTATAATTACGTACCAAACATACATAAATTCAATGCTAACAAACATTTAAAACTGAATTGTTAATATTCGGCAGTAATTAACTAATGATTTGAACTAGTTAATAAGTAGTCATTATTAAATTAGGTTACTTACTAAACATTAGTACATATAACTTACACCGAAATATTATAAATTAGATAGGGTAATCTAAAAAATTATTATTTTTCGACAATTGAAATCACTGAGAGTCTCTTTTTTTTTTATTACTCTCAATAATTTGTTTAATTGACGATGCTTATATTATATCATATGGTAAATTAATGGTTAACAATCCTTGCCAAAATCATATAGTATAGGAGGGCAACAGAACTCACCAGCTTTCTCAATGCACTATCTGGGTATAAAAATGGATAGGCATCTCCATTTCTCTACTCATTTTAGTAATAAAATAGAAAAAGTACGACACAGATCTTACCGGCTATCGCACTTGCTAACTTCACCCAACCTGTCGCTTCGTCTCAAACTTATGATCTATAAATGTGTTCTCCGGCCAGCTCTGCTGTACGGTGCCCCGCTATATACCCACTTGACTGACAATACAGCCAAATGTCTCCAACATTTCCAGAATGGGATCATGCGAAAAGTGGTCTGTAGCGACCGCTAACTACATAAGTTAAATCACCCTATACTCTATTGCATATATATTGTAAGCAAAAGTAAAATAACATGAACTAAATGTATTATAATCAAATGTAAATCATTGTAAAAGTGTTAAGCAATAAAAGGCGGAAGCCAACTAAGTCATAAACGAGAAAGGGTCACCAGCTGGCAGTCATAAACATTAAAAACCCTTCCAAGTCACACGAGAAAGAGTCACCAGCTGGCAGTCATAAACATTAACAACCATCGCAGCCTCCCAGCCGAAAGAAGAGAGGGAACTTAAGGCAGGGCCCCTGGCACTGTTAGTTAGTCAGTCTCCTCATCAGCCTCTGAGTCTCTCGCGACCCTTACTCGGTGACGCCTTAAGCCAGGGCTCCTGGCCTTGGAAGTCAGTCTCTTAGACTCCTCGCATGTCTCCTCGTGAGTCTCTTAGTCTCCTCGCAGACTCTCTAGCGACCTTTACTCGGTGACGCTGGCTTGGTTTCCGCTCGAACTCTGAAAGCTTGACTAATTTTTTATGAAACCTCTGTACCTCTTCTCTTGAACATAGTGCATTGTCGGGGCACATATCTATCATAAATGGAGTCAGATAATAACGCCGTCATGGAACGATTGTCCATGTTAATGTTAAACTCGAACAATCCGCACTTGTCACCAGGGCTAGGGTGATCAGGCACCTCCCTAGTGACGACCCGACATGGTCCGACATACCTCTCTCGAGAGGTTAAAGAACGCTGACCTGCCGTCAGTGGGTGAGTTCATCCGCCGGAGACATCAAGTTTTTTGACTCGTTGCAGCACCTAACCAACCCAGTGTTTAGCACTATAAACCCCCCCCCCTCCCACGACTGTCGGGGAAAAATTAGGTTAAGAATTAGTATGTAAGTTAGTTTTAAGTTTGATAAAAAAGGTGAGCCCCATCACCTTTATTAGTCAGTTTAGTCCAGTCACGTATAATGTGTATACTTGTTTATTCATTATATAATTTTTATAAAATAACAAAACCTGTATATAATGTAGCAATGCTACAGGAATACAAGAATAATTTGTAAATAGATTCTCTAATTATATATAATTATCTGCAAATTTAAAGGGGCAATAAAGGAGAAAAAATGGTTAACGAGATATAGTTTTATTAATAGCATTCTCCATCCTGCAGTATAGTTGCCAGAATGAAAGCTCCTTAGCAAATCGTACTTGTAAATATCCTTAACAAATGAGTTATTACAGAAGCACGCCAAAAGGTCTGAGCACTCCGAACAGATTCATTGCAAGGAGGCCCTGGAGTTTTTTTTGTCGGGCCTGGGAAGCTTTCTGACACTGGTGGTGGATTCATAGCATTTTTATCGGTGAGCGGAGGGGCCTTCGCCCGACGACGAATTAGCACTCTAGAGCACAATTATTACAGTTCTGCCAACTCCTTGGGCTGTCGGTCTGTCTATCCATCTTTTGTAATTAGCCTTGAAATTGTTTTTTTTTATTTTTTAAGTCATTCTCCTAAAGAGGCGATGAAATGTGACGGAGGTTTTTAGCAGTCAAGTGAACATTTTTTTTTCTAATTTGGTGAGCATCTCTACCCTGATTGGTGGTGGTAGGCTCGTAGTGAAGTTTCTTTCAGAGAGTTCATAGTGCTTAGTCTACTTTTTTTCATTGTCACCGGGAACTTTCTCCGATGGTGCATTCGGTAATGATCTTTTTGGAACTGTAATTGTGCCAATATATTAAAATATTTTTCACTGTTAGTTGTTCTTTGCTGGAAGTGCAATTTGAGGATGCAAGTATTAACGGGCGTAGTAATACAACTGCTGCTTATAACCCAGGTCCAATTTTGTCTCTAATCTTTCTTAACTCTTCTTTTGCTTGGAATCGCCAGGAATCTGCAAGTGTTTTGTCTATCTACATCTTCAAGAAAGCTAATTTCCCTTTAAAAGGTAATTGCATTTGTGGAATAATTAACCATGGCAATGTGAGACTCCTTCACCTGAAATTACACAATGTGAAGAGGGGGCATGATAATAAAATTAATTTTCACGTTAATGGTGCACCCTCCACAATATTTTCGGATTGGTGCATTTTTGATAGGATGCTAGTCGAAAAAAAAATGTGATATTTTCACAGTTTGTAGACTTCTATCATTTCTATTATTTTATGCCTGCGAAGATGAATGTTGATCGTCTTATTTTTAAGACAAGGAATAATACATTCAGTAGTAGTGGAAATGTACCTTCTTTGCGGTAATGTGATATTGATCAAACAGATCGAAGCGAATGTTCAAAAGCATGGCTTCTGAAAATCCTCTCATTACATAAATAATGAATAAGTAAATAAATAAATAAACGACTAATTCCGGATTAGTTCTACAAAAATGGCTGAACATGACAGACTGACCGGCTCCTATTTGTTTTATAAGAATGAAATTGTTAGATATAACAATTAAATCTGATCAAATGGGGTCAAAAGCGCTTGTGACCCAAAAAGTGTTTATGGGTAGACAAAATTATCGATTTATCAAATAATTAATCACTAAGCGTCCATTAACACATGTACGGGCCAGGGGTACATCATACAAGACAGTATCATTTTATCAAAATTTTCCAAAAGAACAAATCAATAAATAAAATGGAATGGAAAAGATAAAAAACAATTGAAAAAATGTACACATATAACAGTATATATGTAATTACTATGAGCTGTGTTAATATGACAATGCCAGACCTCTTACTCCTTGAAAAGCACTTGAATGGCAGCGTGACTGTTAAATGAGCTTGCGAAAAATTGACTTTTTTCTTTGTCCAGCCAAACATTCTGTACATAATCAATTACTTGGTAATTAGAAAAACAATCCTGTCATACAGAGTAGGGTATCAAATTAATGCTGTCCTTATTAATAATATCTATTATGTATTTATACTTGAGAGTACTATCACTACTAAGTGTCATTTAAATCGTGCCAACCCTTTGCTCCGTAATATACTTTACTTGACTATTTTATATGTTATATAGGCTGTGATGGAATGAATACGATTGTCTGTAATCCTTTTGACCTCTTTCTGGTCTTCCCCATCAGCTTCACTTGGGAATCTTTGTATGCACATATTATATGAACGTTGGTACAAGTGTGAACTGTACATATGAGTGAGTGGAATTATGCATAAGGTATGAATGAGCTCTTAAAGAGCAATTATTAATGCTGGATAATCGAATTGTAGTTTTGCAAATAAAAACCATTTCATAATGGAATAACTTCTCAAGTGTGAAGTTGGCGAACACTCAGTTATCCTTGAGTATGGAGGATGGCCGTGAATTAGCTTTTACCTGTAGTGAGTGCATAGCTCACTGGCCACTGAGATAGGCAGAAGAAGAGTGGAAGGAGGTTCATCTAGCGCAGACGTCATAAGAGGTCTAATCGCGGTAAAAGAGGAGCGCCGACACTAAATCTGACCGGGAATGTCAGCTCTCTAATAGTCTCCGCTATTCTTACTTCTTACATCGACCCCTCCTCTTCGCCCTCCTCTTCGTCCTCGTCTTCGTCTTGATGAATCGCTGCCGTGAGAGGGAGATATTTGTCCTACAGTCCGTACCGACACGGCCTCTTTGATGGACGGCCGACGGAGCAGTCGCTGGCTTTTTCAAGTCTTGAGCTAGTTCTTCCCGAGAACCTCGCATTTTTCCCTTAGAGTAAATTATTTTTCATCCTCGTTTCTCTATTTTTTTTATTTCCTGGCTCACCTGCCTAATTGCAGTTTTTTTCTCTATTTTAATTAAAAGCCCCAGTGAACATCTTAACTGGCTTGGGGTATCCCCGAGAGTGAATGACGCGACACTGACCACTGACAACTCTCGCATAGTATTAATCAAAATTGATTACCCTGTCTGGGCGTCCGTCCACATATATGGGCACGCATATCCCTGCAAAAAGGATGTATTAATTATAATTTACTCATTTGCAGTCATTACAGTACTGGTCTTTGGCAGAAAATAAAGACAGGGCAAAAGATATGTATGCCCTTTGCAGCGAGCACATAATCCATAAAAATTATTTTTATCATTTATTAAAATATATATATTACGCGTAATTATGCTATTCGGGTAGTTGTAATGCCCTATCAAAAGTCATGAGAATATTTGTTTTTTTGTTAAACTAGGAGGTTCCTGGATATACAAAATAACAAACCAATTTTGTAATATCATCAAGTAATTCATTTGCAATATTGCTGAAAATAATAGTTATTATAATTATTCTTACACTAATGGGTTCTATATAATGCTAACTGCAGTTAATATTGGAATGATTGAGCTCATAAAATTATTTAACCGTTACAGTGCGTCGGTGTAAACTTATCCAGCTTCTGGGATGAGATATTCATGGGTAGTACTAAAGGTATTTACCACAATAGAACAAAAAGTGGATGCTTAAACTGTTTCACGAATAACACTACTGATTATATTCTGCGATGTAAACAACGTAAATAAATGAATTTTGTATACACTGCTACGTTCGGCGAATGAAGGGTTTTATATATATATATATTTATTTAGGGATACTCTGCCCGTACCGATACACTTATCTATCCGATACACAACTGTATCCGAATACTTAAAACTTTAAGGCAATATATAAAGGATGTATCTTTTCTAAGGGTAGATACTCGTATATTCGTTTACCTATTTACCTGACTTATCCACAGTTACCACGCTGATACGCTCCAGTTGAATAATTAGAATAATTAAGTTTTCGCTAAAACTTAATATTCTAATGTATAAAACAACCACAAACAAAACAACAAAAGGTTAATGTGTTTCAAGGAGCAATGACTGATTTTACAATGAATAAAAATGATGAACAGATGACATCTAGTTTATGTCTAACTATTCAACTACTGACAGATTTGATTCCTCAAATCCTGAGCGTATTGCATTAGCGTAAAGTTGTACAAAATTATATCTTACTTAAATATTTAATTCACTTACTGTTGGTCCCAAACTCAAAGTAATTTACCTTAATAAATTAACGTGGTGATCAAAATGGAAGTAATTCAATGGTAAAATAAGATTTTATACACAAAATGTTTTATTAACCAAAAACAACAAAAGTTTAATGTGTTTCAACGAGCAATGACTGATTTTACTATGAATCAAAATGATGAATAGATTACATCTAGTTTACTAGCTACAAATAAAACTTAAATCTTACTATTGTATATCGATGTCTTCAATTTGATATAGAAGCAACCACAAAGCCAAGGACAGAGACAAAGGCAATGGTCAGTTTCTCGTCCGCAGTCAGCGGCTCCAGAGAAACTTGAAATGCTGTCTCGAAGGGCTGCCAAGCAAGGATTCTCCTCCAGGCAAAGACTCACCACCTAAATCCTCCTCCCATCACAGCTGCTAAGCGAGTCTTGCCAAATTCTCATTTCGACGTATATATGTTCTCGTCTTGGACCGTATCTATCTCACTTTAACAGAAGGTTTTTTTATTTATGGCCCTTTGTGATCCTGTATGCCGTTTCACACTATCTTACGAGTGGGTTATTTAGCAATTAGGACCAACCTAGCTACTGAGTCCCATATCCCAACAGGTGGGGTAGGTACAGATGGTATACCAACAGTCGGCCTACTACACTCACCATGCCGGGGGTTAAACATATAACAATAGACTAAGTTATATACATACTTATGTTGACAATATAGATTATTACTTTAAAAAAAAAAGTATTCTAGGTTGGTCACCAGTTTCCATTTAGTGACAGTTGCATGTTCTGTTAGTTACAGAGACAGGATAAGACAAGGAGACAGAAGAGGGACTAAAGCAGCTAGAAAGCCGAAAACCTGACCTGATTAGTTCCATCCACAGTATAGCTCCGTCGAAGGCAGAGAGGAGTCTCCAGGCAAGACAGAACATCTGCCTAGACTATTTTTGACTTTGATACAAGAAGACTATCGCAGACTTCCGAGAAAAAAGAAGCCCAACATTATATGGTTCCTGAAACAATAAAAATTCCAAAGTGCTGGAACCCAATTTTGAATTTGGAGGCGTGCAAAATTAAGCGAGAACATAATAGCTCTAAAAGAAATAATTCTGTTGGTTTGCTGAACCTATGAATATTTTAAATAAACCAGATACATTTACAAATAATTGGTTGGCCTTTTATAGAAATAATATGTATATATATTTATGTAATATTTTTGTAATTTTTTTTTTTTTTGGGAAAAAATTACAGGTGACCAGATTCCATATTAATAAAAAAATTGTTCGATTGTAACTATTTTTGAAGAAGAGTTTCTCAATGTAATTTTTTTTTTATACAGAGAAAAACAAATTTAATTGATCATAATATATTAATTTTATATTATTGAAAAATTTTGTTTTTAATTTTTCTACACTCGCGCTCTTGGCAGCCTCCACTAGCTTGTACCTAGTGACGTGGCAGACGGAGGAGCGTGAGGGACTTCCCAAAACTCCGTTCCCTCTTTCGCATGCGAGGCAGGTGACAACCATGCAGATTTGGGAGGTCTCTGGGCTGTTTGTAAATGCTGTATGAATGAGCGAGCGAATGAAAATTGTAAATATGGTATGAATGAGATCATTTGTCACAATTACTTATTGCTCAATGAGGCAGGTTGTAATTTTATCACAATAAAGAAGTTTTTATTTATTATCAGTTTGTATACAATTGAAATTTATCTGTTACCGATTGCGTATATTTCTTTAATTGACAAATTAATTATTAAATGTTTTCATTGAGGATCATCTGTCATTTATGAAGGTCATTAATACAAATATTAGTATTACATACTCTGATATAAAAATAAAGTAATTGTTTTTTTTGTACTAGCTACCGTACAAAATATTTGAATCTTACATTTTGTGATTCCTAAATATGGCTGCTGAATTTGACGAAAAGTAGACAATTATATGGATGAATTTGTTTGATATACCCAAGGATTTTGATTAGTGTTCTTCCAAAATCCTTGGGTATCTCATTTGTACACATTTTGTCTCTTATTGAAGTTTTACTCACATTTTATCCAGTAGATATCATACCTAACTTGTGTTGATAAAATCATTTCCATTAAAGAAGACTTGTGGGGAAAGTTGACTCACGCCTGCCTACCATAAGCTAGGCCCTTGGAAGTGCACACTACATTTGAATACATGAAAGTTATCATCACTTAAGCGCCAATAAAACTGCTATTTATAGTGGACGCTGCATCCGTAGGAGACTGGTTCTCCATTAATACTGCCCTTTTAATACATCACAAACATAGTTCCAATGAAAGGTCCTGATTATCATAAACTGTCAGGTGTGTTATCATTTTTGTTTTATTTCCCTTTGAAGCATGTATAAAACTGTCAAGCGTGGTGTATCGCACAGCTAAGGATTCATGACGATATTCTCAGAAATTTAGAAATAAACTGGTTGATCGAATTCCTTACAATCAAGTGGCCTTACAATTCATTATTTTTCATTGTACACCCGATTTATGTTTTTAGATTGCTACGTTCAAAGGACGGAGAATCAAATTTATTTATTTATTTATAGAAATACTCTACCTATCCGATACACAACTGTATCCTCATACATAAAACTCTAGGCAATAATAAAGAATGTATATTTTCGAAGGATAAATATATCTGTTTATCTATTTATCTGACTTACCCACGAACATCTACTAACGCTTTTACGCTCTAGTTGAATAATTAGAATATTTAATTTTTAGGGGTGCCATTCAACTACTGACAGATTTGATTCCTCAAATTTTGAGTGTATTGCATTCGCGTAAAGTTGTACAAAATTATACCTTACTTTTTTAATATTTAATTTACTTAATGTTGCTCCCAATTGATTCTAAACCCAAAGTAATTTACCTTAATAAATTAACGTGGTGATCAAATGGGAGGAATTCAATGGTAAAATAGAATTTATTAGAAAAAATGTTTTATTATCCAAAAAGATTAAAATGTTTTATGGAGGAATGACTAATTTTAATATTAACTCACAATGTTGAACAGATTACATCTGTTATTACTTTTATTTAATTAATTATTAATCTATTTTACTAGCTATGAATAAAGCTTAAAACTTACTACTGCACACCGATATCTTCTATCTGACGTAGAAGCAACCTCAAAGCTAAGAGGTCAAAAACAAAAGCAATCGTCCCGAACCGTCCCCAAGACGCGTCGTTGCGGAGGAAGACTCATCCAGTCCTACGACGAAGCGAGTGTCCCCGACTCAGTGACAGAAGGCTTTTTTTTCTTTATGGCCCTTTGTGACCGTTCATGGCTTTTACGCCCCATCTTGCACTTAGCACCACCCATGTACCAACATATGGGGTACATCGGTCGATCTACATCAAAATACATCTGACCTCAGTTCCTTAACGTTATTTAACAATTGTACACTACCTTCCCCGTGTCAGGGTTTGAACATATAACAAGATCAATGGAACACACAGGCTTAAATTCAGACTTAAGGCGTTTGCCTCAAACCTATCTGAAAGTAAAACTCCTCAAAAGCTCGCCCATTTGCTCAATGATTTATTTTGTAGGAAATTTGTAATTAACATATGAACGTTAGATGAGGTGTTTTCATTTATCTAGAATTTCTCGAGCATTTTTTAAATGGTCAGTACTAGTTTTCATGTCATTTAAACGTTTCACGAAGCATGTACTTTACTAACATCGGAAAACTTATCATTTGGTTCCTTATGAATAGAACCTTAAGTTTTAGGCAGCAAAAGCTGCAAAATAATGCATATAAGATGCAGTGAAAAAAAAAGAATATTTTGCAGGAAAATATGTAAACAATTCTTTATACATTACCAATGTGTTCTAAAAATTATCAGTGACGAGCTCTGACTGAGAAAGGAACTGGAGGTGGAAATAAAACAAATAATATTTCTGTTAATTAAAATAATTACTTCAATTTTGTTTATATTGTTTCTAATTATTAAAATAATACAAATATGGGATGAACAAAAACGAGTTTATTAAAAATATGTATGAATACTCAAAAACAAATAAATTAATGTTGTACTATTATTAAAACTATTGACTCCATTTCATATCAAAATCATTTCATCAAATGACCACTTTCCCCACCAACATCTCTCTCAGAGCAGCAGCTCTGATTAAAAAAACAAGAGAAAACTACGACCTGTTGTTTTTACATTCACATTTTGACCAATCTGTCATTTTCATTCACATCGGGTATGTTTGGAACAACAGTTGTAAAAAAACAATTTTTACAAATCCGTTTACTTGGCAAGTAAATAGGAGTTTAACCGAGACAGCTACATAGCAGAATTTGTTTATCTAAGAATAAAAGAACTGAGCTAACTTCTGGATCGTCAGTACGAGATAGGTCTAAAATTTAGTGTATCAAATGAGAACTTCAGAAATGTAGTTGACAGAAACAAATTACCACTCTTGAAAAATACAACATACGAGATAAAAAAAAAGGTTTTTTTTGTTTCCACCTCCTTGTGTGAATAAACAATAAATATTATAAAATCAGTGTAGACTTACAGATGAACATCTTGATGGTTGCTTACAAGCAGGACTAGTATCCTATTTATGAAGCTATAGCCAATGAAATGCAGTGTCGATTGATCACATTTAATTTAACAATCTTTACAATCTTTATTGTGCAATAATTACAATCTGCCTTTTATAAGGCAATAATAATACAGATAAATGATCTCATTCATACCATATTTACAGCATCATTCACTCGCTCATTCATACAATAGGAGCGCAGGCTCTGAGGCACCACATTCGTGAGGAGCTGAACAACCTGAAGAAGCAGGGGATTATAGTGGACAGTATGTCGCCATATAACAGCTCCTTGTGGGTGGTCTAGAAAAATAATAAGGGAGGTGGGGGTCCAGACAAATATAGAGTTGTAGTGGAGTACCGAAAACTCAACGAAAAATGTCCAATCCCCATGTTCGACGACATTTTGGACAGACTGAGCAGGGTGAAGATATTTAGCACTCTGGATCTTAAAGCGGGATATCACCAGATTCAACTGCACCCTAGAGACCGACACAAGACGGCCTTCACGTTTGAGAGAGACCACTATGAGTTTACGAGGATGCCATTTGGCCTGAAGAATGCACCCATTACGTTCCAGCGGCTCATGGATGAGTTTCTACGAGGGATAGATGAGTCCGTATGCCAAATATAAATGGATGACCTCTTGATATTCAGTGCGACCGAGGCACTACATGCGGATCACCTGCGGATGGTATTCGATCGCGTGAGGCAATTTGGCTTGAAATTGTCAGACGAAAAGTCCCGTCTAGGCCAAGAGGTTATCAATTTTTTGGGGCATACGATCTCTAAGGAGGGAGTGAGACCCGATGCCGGGAATGTGGCAGCGATTCAGAAGATGGCGGTTCCGTCGGACGTTAAAGGGATCCGACGCCTGCTGGGTACGCTTAACTATTACAGGAGATTTGTCCCTGAAATTAAGGCTTGTTTGGTACCTCTGAACAATCTCCTGAAGAAGGGTTAGAAGGTGGTCATCACCCCAGATATCGAGGCGAATTTTCGGAAGTGCATGGATCGTCGCCAGGAACATCCGGTCCTGGTATTTCCCGACTTAACGAAGCAGTTAATAATCACGACGGATGCCAGTGAATATGCGCTGGGAGCGGTTCTGTCACAGCAGGGGGCCAGAGGAAACGTCCCGTAGGGTACGCCAGTAGGCGCCTCACCGAGGCAGAAAGTAGGTATAGCGCGCTGGAACGGAATTTATTAGGGATAGTCTGGGCGATAGACCATTTCTGGCCCTACGTGTTCAGGAGAAGGTTCCGGGTGCACACGGACCACAGACCGTTACAGTGGATCGGTAAATTAAAAGAGTCGTAGGTGAGGGTCATTCGTTGGAAGGAGTTCCTCAGCCAATACAACATGGAGGTAATTATAAGCCCGGTAAGCAGAACGTCGTGGCGGACTGGCTGTCCCGGGCGATGTTGGTCAACACACTCGACCAAGATCAGGGGGAATCCTCCCGGGACGGATGGCAGTTCTTGCGAGAATGCACGCTGGAGAGAGAAGAAGACCAACAGAAACCAGGATTTACGGATGTGGTACCGAGGAGGGAGCTCAACGGACGACAGGCCTGCGGACATGGAAGAGCGGGAAGAAATTATCAATGATAAGCGCCGCCAGATAGTCTGGAAGACGAAGACGATATGCACTACGGTGTATAGTAAGATCGGTTCCAATAGGAGTAAGGAGGTGTCCCGTTATGAGGGTCCCTTCCGGGTGATCACGATTTGCGAACACAATTTGGTGACCATCCAAGGTGTTCATGAACCCGTGAAGAGGAGAAATGTCCATCTCAAGCAGTTAAAGCTTCCAGTGGGGAAGCCCTCCAAATAGGAAATTGACTCTAATTTCCTCACTCCTGCACACATCTCATTGTGTTTTTGGTGTCTATACTTTTGCCAGATACATGTTTTGTTTTTTTATTGTTTTAACGTTTGTACCACATTAGATAAAGTTATGTTCTGTTTCTATGATTATAAGACAGTGTTGTGCTGCTCTAGGCGAGCAGGAAATTATTATGTCGGAACTGTATATAATTAGCATAAGTGTTAAGTTTCAGTTCCCAACGCTAGGTCAGGAACGGGCAGGGGGGAGTTAAAGCCAGAGGCAAGTTTATGTTGTAAACTAATACGATCATGGGATGTAAACAACCCATATGTCGGATTTTTAGTTACAATAAAGCAGTTTCTTTACAGAAGTACAAGAGTGTCGTTCAATTCCTTCTTACCTACTTTTCCTTTAAGCTTAACCGCCGACGATTAACTTATATATATATAAAACTAATAATTTTTATAGATATGCTCAAAATGCTATTTTTTTGTATATTATTGTCTATGTCAAACTATAAATTTACATTGAAAGTAAATAAATGGTGTCCGCCACTAGACTGATATTCTAGAATGAGCTCCTAGATACAAACAAGTTGGGTACCCCTGCTTTACAACATACATTAAATACATTTCCTTGTTTAATGTAATGTGTAATAAGTCAGTAGGATGATTTATTCCGTTATAACTAATTTTCACTTCGAAACTATTTCTTATTTTTAGCTAGGTCTTTTTCTCGATTTTTGTTTTCGTTGGAGAAGGAAGTAATCGGATAGTAGTAATTCCCACTAAAGATAATGGCATTTAAAAAACAATTCTACTCAACACACACTAAAAAGACGTAAAAGTAATAACAACATTAATTTAGCATACTTAAAGGTACCAAAGATTTTTATCTTTACAGTAATTAAACGTGCCTGAATAGCTGGCCCCATCAGTTACAGCCTAATGACGTCAATTTATATGCAGTGATAATTAAAAAGATAAATATTTATGATATCAAAAGACTGTATTTTCCACATTCATAAATAATAGGGCACTAATACTTGACGATGTGAGTCATTCTATAGGATCAAACAAAAAACGCGGGATATTGTATAACAAGACCATATTTTTTTCATTGCATTCGTCTTTCGAATTTTTTTTAACTTGTGGATAAGAGAACACATTGGCTGGGGTATTTTAAAAAAAAAAAAATTTATCATAATTATCAATACCGAAGATTCAGGGAGGTTTTACGTAAGAATAGCTACCATCGTGGCGTGAGAGGGAGAAATATTTGTATTGATTTCAAAATTACAATCAACCCTATTGGGCAATAAACAATAGTGATTCAACTTTATTTATGATTATTGAACAATCTTATTAATGTACTATTTCCGTATCGGAATAAGTGGCTAAGTCGTCAAGCTGATACCAGATGATTGTACATATATGGTAGGCTTTGTTCAGCACTTGGAGAAATGAGTGTTATTGATTTTGAGTTGTAGTTGCAATAATTCAATCGGTTATAAAATTGCCTTTATTTTAAAGGGGCCATTTTTTAAAACTTCTTTTGACACCTTCCCTAGGTCAGACTCTATTAGTTAATTTATTTATTATGAACTTTTTATGATAAAGTATTAATTAAACAGTCAATTACCTATCTATGTTTAAGAAGAGTTAAAAACTTTATTTATACAAAATAGGAAAATGCTAATGTGATGCATCACACAGTTACAAATTTAGTTACGCCTACGACAGCTTTAACTGCATTTTGTAGTCCATTTATGTCCAAACTCATATTATTAATTAAATATTTAGTTGACACCCAACTTAATATTTTGAGAAAATATTTATTACTTCATTAGCATACCCAGTTTATTAAGTGAAGAGTATTTGTTCAATATAAACTATTTAATTAATTAATGAATCTTTTACTCTTGTTTAATGGAAATTACTATTCTTCCCTGCTCCTCTTACACCAAATGGACCTGACTAGAACGAGTTACTGACTAGTGGTTGAGAACATATTGTTTTATATGCTCTTTGGTGCTGATTGTGGATGGATAATATTTAAATTAAATAGTATTATTCAGGGTATCTTAAGTTACTAATCATCTATAATTAAAAAAATTACATAAACGTCTTTAAACAATAGGACGATTGTATAATAATTGGTTTGTTTGAACGGACTTTACTCGCCTATCCAGACTTCAATCGGACGTGATGCCGAGGAGTGTTAATTTAAAAAATGGTCTCTGGTTTTTAAAACATACAAAGGGGCAAAAAACAATTTGTTGAGAGTAATATTTTTCGTATTCTGTGGTTCTCCTTCCCGTTGCTTATGTACGACCAGGATAAATAACTATTCCCTCACTCCACCTTCAAACAGGTACTCCTAGTAAAAGGATTCGCTCACCCCAAATAAATTCCTTTATTTTTTCCTTATCCATAATCTTAAAAATTTGAGAGCTAGGGGGAAAAAAAACAAAAAAAAAAACAGCCTGTGTGTCGACGCAGGTAGCAGACGAGGATGGCACTGTCCCGACGTTCCTCGACCTCACATTAGACTTAAATGGAATCGGCACTCTTGCTATAAAGCCGTTGGCTGTGTGGTGATTGTCGGTAAATACCTGTCGGCTGGTCTCTAAAGGCCATGGGTCTTAGCATGCTGGATAATGACGATAGTTATGCCGAGCCTAAACCTTTTAAAGAAACAGTGGGAAAATTTTGCTTTTGAAAAAAATAATACTAAGACTCATTCATAAAACGGACCAACGTTCAAAACTTCCTTATCCTTGCGGAAATCTTCGCAAATAAACAATACTTTCATTGCTTCGGTCTTCGCATTCACTACCTAGCCCCTAAAATAATTGAAAGATAAATAGCCTATAAGTACAGTCTAAGCTAAAAATTTTCAAAATGCGTTCATTAGTTCCTGAGTTTATCTCGTACAATCAGACGTTCCTAACCCGAAGTCGTCCGATATTTATTTATCGCAATCATATATTAGGGAAAGGAACGAATCCTATCTAAATTTTAAAATCGAAGAAGTTTTATTTACATCCAATTAAGAGTACTACAAATTATACGGCGAAATATTTCACAATTAAAATTTCTTGGATGAATCAACCCTTAAAAAGGTGACGGGCTGCTCGTGGAAGAAACATGGCGATCTCAAATCTACTCCGAAGTACTTTCAAGATTGCGCCTGTGACATGTTGAACGTTATTGAGAATGTAAGTCTCACTGGAAATTGCAATCTGTTAATTTTAAAAGGGAGATACGTTTTGAGACTTGAATCCGTGGGATTAAAACTGTTTCAACCTACAATTGCATGCCTCCTGCTTCGGTTATATTACCCGCTATATATTTACAAAACAGACTTACTTAGGCCGTGGCAAAGTTTTGGGTGGTCGATTTTCCGTAGTAAAATAATTTGAGATCCCACTTCAACTGTCAACAGACGATGGGGTGGCAAACCGATACAAATCCAGATGGCTCTAAAGAGTTCTCTCCATTAGTAAAAACTCCAGAAAGTTTCTCTTAAATGTCAATGACATCGAGAATTTGACACTAATGCGAGTAATTTTAGACATTTTATTATTGAACCACTCTCATTCCCATGATGAAGCGTCACTATTAATCTTAGTGGACTACGGTTTCAACTTTAATACCAGCCGTTTCCGATTACTATTGTCACCCTCCAGATTGTAATTCGTTTGTGTAAAATAGCTCCAGATATCCCAGAGTTCCGCTGGAATGAATGGGCGCACTCAATGGCGATATACCGACGAAAATTTCCACTCACGAAACAAACTTAGTTGATCAGAATTGGTTTATAATTACAAATAAATACAATCTTATGTTATCAAGATATATTTAATTTATTATGATATGGACGGTTACGATCGAGGATGAGCGTGATTACACTTTACCCATTACCTTGATGGTACTCCGTTCGTATTTCAACTTGCCCATCATCGACAGTAATTACTACGTTTGCAATACTAGGAAAGTCTATAGAAACAGGAAATCAAAAGCTATCAAGATATATTATTCTCTTGGAGTATATTTTAATATTAATGTGCGGATTTGAATAATGGTAATGATATAACCTCTAAGAGTGATCATAAAAATCCGTATTTATGCGCTATTAAAACATGCGGCCTCAGAGAGTAAACAGTACGGTTTACCTACGCACTTATCACCCGTTAGATTTATGGCAAGTTTATTTTATGGATTTTTCATTTAGCATGATTTGCAATAGTACACAGAAGAAAACGTAATTAATAAGTGTATTCAATGGACGTTCCTGTCCCGGCCTTTTTCCTTATTTCATTTTTCCTTTGCGGGTGGGAACGTCGAAAGGGGTTTATTGCACGTCATAAATAACTCATCGCTTAGCATGTGATAAATTCTAATTTGCCGGTGTGTCCTCATTACGTATAACCAAACTGATGCAACTCTCAAATCTATCCAGAGGAAAGTTGATGATTCAACTTAAATTAAGAAAATTTAACAGTTATATCAAAGTTGTCTCGGTTTTTATACTAAGGCCTAAAAGCATTAAAAATGTAGGAAAGTATCATATCAGATAGCCATCATTGTTTAAAAGCCACTATATTGCTATGGTTAATTCGCTAAATTTATTCATCAGTGTATTTGAAATGACTATACATTTATTTAGGTAAAAATAAAAATTGCAAAAGTTATAATGAAACAATATCTAAGGATAGTCTTAACCCCATCTCCACTAAGAAGCACTGATTGTCTAAGTAGACCGGTGTATTTATGCATTGTATATTATTTGTAATTTTGAATTGTAAATAAAGCCAATATTCTGTGAAGAATCCACAATCTCATTTACTTGACTCTATACCCAATCAGGCAGAGAAGGACGCACTTCCTAATTAAAAGGCCAGTAAGTCGATGTTACCATGACTACCGAGAGAAAACTCAATTCTTACCACTTATTTGTGTTGTACATATTGAGTGGTCATTATTGAGTACTCATTAGTCATGAATTAATCAGAATACCATCCGTTAGACATGAGATGTTCACTTATTAGTCACCGCGATTGTCCTATTCCTCAAACACCTGTTAGGTTCCTGAAACAGATTGACTTCAGGAAAAAAAATGGGAATGATCATTTTATATTCTATTAACAAATCTGCTTTTACGAATACAATTTATTGTTGGGTTTAACATTCAATCACATATGTGTGTTCTTATTCGCTTGTAGTACTTAAAATTAAAAATGAACTCCTTGGCACTGCATCTCTGGAAGATGCATAGAAGTCGGTAGATAACGTTGATGGTAGGTCTGAACCTAGCAATAAATTCTCAATTTTATTATTACGGTTTTCTGTAGCTGATTTGCTAATTCTTTATTCGTGCATCTTACTTATTTTCACATAGGAGGATGAGTAGTAAACCCTCACCCATCAGGATGAACTCCTTAAGAAAATGTTAGTACATGCCATTTGTATATTACATAGGAATCAACTACTTTACATTTAATATATGTTGTCATATTATGTGCTCATTTCAAAATGTAAAAATAAACAATAAAAATTTAATTGAGTCTATGAAATGTTATATGGGATCGGTCCTGCCATGTGAATGTAAGGTAAAATTGACATAAAAATTAGAATTAGGATTAAGAGATAGAATTTGCGATGTGAAAGTTAGCATAAGGCACTTAGAAACTACTATCAGATATAGGTGTGTTTTAGAAAGGCCCAAATGGATCCAGATGATTCTTTTATGGACCCTCATAAAGCCAGGGCAGGTTACATCCCTTCGTTTTTCCTGTCACAAAAGGGAGTAACAGAAGGGATTTGGAACTTAGCAGCCCGGGACAGAGTTTGAGGCACGTATTGACTTTTTTGCAGGCTGGGGAGAAGTAATACTCTCTCAATGCAAAAGATCAGAAAAGGAAGACCTCCATCGCTAATGAAAAGTAACCTGGTCCAGTAGGACGAAATATAAACTTTCGAATGACGCAGCCCAAGGCACTTCTTGGACAGCCGCTTTACTTGTCTTTGGAGCTTTTGACTTAGGTCTTTGACTATAGATTCACCATCTTTAGAAGACATTGATGTACAATGGTAAGAAGTATTTTAATTGTTAGCCAGTAGGATCTATGTAATCTTTCCCATCATTTTATTCATATTATGTATAATCAATCTACAGTAAAACATTTTTAAACATTAGTAATAAAATACAGTGTGAATAAATTTAAATTTCATATAAATGACCCCATCCATTTGATCACCGTGTTAATTGATAAAGTAAATTACTTTGCGTTTTGATTCAATTGGTACCAATAGTAAGTAAATTGAATATTTTGAGAAAAGGTAATTTGGCATCACTTTGCGCCAATGCAATACGCTCAGGATTTGATAGAGGAATTAAATCAGTTGGTAGTTGAATAGTTAGATGGCATCCCTGTAATTCAAATATTCTAATTATTCAACTAGAGCGTACCAGCGTGGCATTTGCGGGTAAGTCAGGTAAATATACAAACGGAAGTATGCATCCGTAGAAAAGATAAAACTTTACATATCGACAAAAGTTTGTTTATTTACACAAGATCCAATCACAAGAGGAAAGTATCCGTCATTTAAAATAAAACCCTCAGCCACTGAACGTAACAGAACAATGTCAACTGTATAAAAATTATCTAGAAAAGGCGTAAATGCAAAGGATTTACTTAGGATTCTTTCATTTTCAACATCTTTTTTTTCCTTCAAAGAAAACCTTTTTAGATGGCGCCATTTCAAATTGTTTTATATTTTTTTTCTTCCTTCACCATTCCCTATCTTAATGATTGTCTCGTGGAAATGCACGTAGAACATCCATCGGTAACACGTATATGAAAGGTGATCTTAAAAAAACACACCCAAAAATGTTTTGTGATGGCTAAGTGGTTGTAAACTGTAAATGGGATGATCGGACTTGTGTTTTTATTTCTTACTTTACCTCAAGTTTTCATTGCATTAGTCACACCTTAGTAGAGGTAGACTTCTCA
This sequence comes from Acanthosoma haemorrhoidale, assembly GCA_930367205.1. Taxonomy (NCBI): domain Eukaryota; kingdom Metazoa; phylum Arthropoda; class Insecta; order Hemiptera; family Acanthosomatidae; genus Acanthosoma; species Acanthosoma haemorrhoidale. Next base: position 140,063,585 of record OV884011.1, read on the forward strand.
GGGAAGCGGTTTTTAAGACTGCGTTCAATCAGGATTTTATGATGAAACTTTAATTTTTCTTTACATCTTAAGTTCTTTGTTGAACCTTTTACCCGATAAGTCAGTTAGACAGTCATGAATTTTGTTGGTAATTCACTACACATTTTTTCATTTACTTGGTCCCTAATAATATAATTATATACATTTTTAGAACAAGAATCTATTCCATTATTTACTTCTTTTTTTTTTTTTTTTTTAATTTCAAAACCTCAACAAAATAATACAATGTATAAAAAATAAATAATAAAATAATTGGATTACATATTTCTCCTCTTTCTGCATTTACATGCATTTGGTGGAGTGCATAATATAATAAAATTTTTATTGTTGTTAAAAGTTCATCGTTCTTATACAACACTAGGTGATGAGGCTCACCTTCTATTTGTCACCGACACCAAACTCTAAACACTAGGAACAAAAACAAAACAAACTAAACAAAACAAACTAAATCTCTACCTAGAACCTAGGACTAGAGTGTTCCAGCCGCGACAGCGTCCTGCCATCGATGGGGGAACGGAGCGGGGGCTATAGTGTTAAACACCGGGTTTGTTAGATATTGTAATGAGTCGAAAAATTTGATATGTCTACGCTGGATGAATTCATTCACCGTAGGCAGCTCAAATATCTCATGCAGCTCACTGTTTCGTCGCTGCTCGAATGAAGTACCTCTGACCACTTTCATCAGTATACCGTTTTGGTATTGTTGGAGTTTCTTAGCTGTCGTATACGTCGGATAACGAAATAGCGGTGCACCATACAGCAGAGTAGGCCTGACTATGCTCTTGTAAATCAGTAGCTTGAGACGGAGTGATAGATTGGGGGAAGTCAATAAGTTCGTAAGCCGGTAAGACTTCATGCGTGTATGCTTCAACTTCTTCACAAAATGGTTACTAAAACCATTATTTACAACTTAGTCTTTCACCAAAATCTGATGCAATTATTCACGGTTGTGTTGTGACTGATAGGTGGCCCGCCTCCAAAAAGGTTAACTCTACAAATGGAAAATGAAAATAATTAGTCATCATATTCTATAACAATATATTGAACCAATTATCAACTCTCTCAATTAAATCCTAAATTAAAAAAAAAATCGCTCATCATTTTGTTTCTATTCCATGTGTATTTAAACTATAACAATAAACACCAAAGGTAAAAAAATCTTGTTGATAATGGGATCGCACTCAAACTAACCGGCTGTGGATTGAGAGGGTAAAAGAAATTTATAATGAACGGATTTGAAAATTTAGAGCCACGGATATGGTGTGATGAAGTTCAAAAGGTTTTAGCTCAAGGTGAGAAATAAGCAGTTGAAGAAAGCAAATTTGTGATCAGGTGAAGGTCCAATTTGAATGGGAATAGATGTAGGGTTTGGTTTAAGGAGGCTATGTATGTACAATGGCGCTTTACGTGATAAGGTTTGGAAGAGGAAGTGTTGCCGTCTAGTGAAGGGAAATGAAAATTTCCAATGCGAAATGCGTGAGTCCCTCGGGATCCCATAAACAAATTGAAGGGAGCAAATGATGATATGTTTAAACTTTTCATTCAGATTCTGGGAGGGGCTACTATATTCAACGTAAGAGTAATTAATGTGAGTAATTAAATTAATTTTTTTTGTGCAATAATTACAATCTGCCTTTTATTGGGCAATAATAATACAGATAAATGATCTCATTCATACCATATTTACAGTCATCATTCACTCGCTCATTCATACAATAGGACATGATTGGAGAAACTGGCCATTGCCAAGACTCCCACTGTCACGCGATTATAGCAGGTCACGAGGCCACTGCCGTTTTAGTCTCCGAGGAGGATTATAGGGATGAGTGGCGCAGTGCAAAGACTGTGCTACAGGATTAGGGTGGTTGGAAAGGCTACTGTGGAATTTCATAAACTTGGAAGGGATGAGTTCTAGAATGTAGGGTATATTAAGGTCGTTATGAAGGGTTTTGTTGCTGACATAATTAGGGGCATTTACTATTGTTCTCAGGACTTTTGATTGAAAGGATTCGATACGCTTGATGTTCGACTTTTTTGCTGTCCCCCATAGCTCTATTCCGTATGTCCAGATTGGTTTAAGTATAACTTTGTAAATTAGTAGTTTATTTTCTATTGAGAGATGGGATGTCCTTTGAAGTAGTCTGTACAGTTGTCCAAAGCGTCTGTTTAGTTCTTGTCTTTTTAGTCTCGTATGTGGGTTCCAGGTCAGCGGTTTGTCGAGATGGAAGAAGAAGTCTTGCGACAAAGGGTGAAGGTAATGTGGGAGCATTTTGCTTCATTAACTTTGATCCGCCATTGATTGCACCAATACTCGATCTCGTCAAGGTGTTTTTGAAGGTTATGGGATGCTATGTCGGGGTCTGGGTGGGATGACAAGACTGCAGTGTCATCTGCAAATGTGGCCAAGAAGGTATTGGGAGTAGAGGGGACATCAGCGGTGTATAGGTTATAGAGGATGGGGCCCAGGACACTGCCCTGTGGAACTCCTGCATTTATGGGATAGTAATTAGAGTATTCTAAACCACAGCGGACTTGGAAGAAGCGGTTTGAAAGGTAGGACTGTAGGATTAGGGAAAGGGTCTGTGGTAAATGTCTTTTGAGCTTGTAGAGCAAACCTGCGTGCCAAACCCTGTCAAACGCTTGAGCTATGTCCAGAAAGGCAGCAGTGCAATACTGTTTGGTTTCAAGTGCTGAGGAGATGTGATCAACAACGCGAAGGCCTTGTTGAGCAGTGGAATGTCGTTGGCGGAAACCAAACTGGTGTGTGGGAAAAAGGTTTTTGGATTCAACAATTGGAAGTAGACGTTTTAGTAGGAGTTTCTCAAATATTTTTGAGAGGATAGGGAGTAGGCTAATTGGACGGTAAGATGAGGCGTCATTGGGTGGTTTACCGGGTTTGGCGAATAGGACAATAACGGAATGTTTCCAGAGGAGAGGAAAGTGCGTCGTTCGGATAATGCAATTATATATGTAGGCTATTATGAGATTATGGCTTTAGGAGGAAGTTGTTTGAGAATTTGAGGAGTTAGGAGATCATATCCAGGGGATTTTCTAAATTCTAATTAAAATCAAATTAAGAAGAAAAGTTTGTGGGTTTTTATTTGGAAGATGACGTTTTTTTTGAGTAGATATGGAACGTAATACATACTTATTCCGTGAAAAAGGCCAATGAGTATTGGATAGATTTTGGATATTTGTGGTTCATCGGCACAGACATGGGAAAAAAGGGAAGAGACACCTTTGGTTACGGAGAGTGGAAAGAAAGGGTTTTTATGTGGACTAGGAATCGTTGGATCCTTCAGAAGCAATGCAGGGGAACTAACGTACCGTACTATTTGAAAAGGATCTATCATTCTCTCGTTTATCTTTCAATATTTATTAACGTGGCACAATCTATGGTGACGACTGTCCAACTACCATTGTTCATTACTAGTTTAAGTAAATGGTGGATTTGTAGAGTTGATTTTTTGAATTGTTAACTTTAGGTAATTGTGAATATGCGATACCGATGGCTGTGGAAATTAGTTATAAAAGAGTGAAAGTCTCTCGAGATCAGTGTATGTTTGGACATCCATGTGCTATGGAAATACCAGTTACATAGTACATAATCCTGACAATATGTCGACTCAAAGTAACTTTAACAACAGAATGGTCACTGTAGATGGAATATTTGACAAGATTTATGACTTGGTGATAAAACCGTATGCTTCTTGACGTCTGAGAGCTCCAACAGTAGCTGACGTATTTGCATTCGCCATATATGTGCACAGGCCGCCTTGTCCAATAAATGGCCCACCCTTTGTATGCCGATTACTCATTAAAAAAAAAAAAACCTAATAAATTTATTGGAAAATTCTTGTTGATTAGACGCGTGGGAGCTTTCTTAAAGGCGCCCGTCCCAAACACATAGCTGAAGGGTTCAACGAACCAAAACGGCTCAACTCTCCTCCTGAAAAAAAAAACAACGAAAAAACCAAAACGAAATATATCTCTCATAGGGCGAGGAACATCCCCTACTTACTGTTATATATTAACCATATCATGCCTATAATTCACCATAAGTATCTGACATCCTACGGATTAGAGCAATGACCGTTTGTCCCTTGTTTTATTATCTATTTTTTTTATTAGTATAGCGTTTAATGACTCTACACTATCACAACTTGATGCTTGGGACATGGTCAGTTCGATGATAGACTTGCACGCATACATTATATAAATGGGGCATAAAATCAAACAATCACCTTCTATATCAAGCCTTCAATGCTGTCCAATATAAAAAATGATATACTCTATCTAAAATCATAAAAGTAACTTGTGTATCCTGGAAATTGCTTACTCAGTTAAAATAAAATTGTAATAATCAAATTATAGGAAAAATGTATTGACACCCAACAATGGCCATCACATATTTATTGTGTTCCAAGCTGGTATTTATAGGTTTATATGCTAATATTTAAGCTATTTACAATCTTTTTATCCGTCAAAAAGTGAGAAAAAAAATCAATGATTAAGCTGTTTAAAAAATAAAATGAAGTATAATACTACGGTAAAAAATAGAAATAGTTTTCTCACAATCGTGTGAACCGTTCACGGAGACTCAACTCATTCTCATCTCTGGATATCGTTCCTTTCATTTATTCTATCTATACATTACCAAAAAATCAGTTTAATTTATAATTGATCTAAAGAAGTTTCGGTGACAATGAAGGCAAAATATTTCATGTAACGGAGAAATTTTTATTTAACTGATCCTTGGGTCAACTAATATAATTTGGAGTAGAATTGTAATAGAATTCGTGGCACATCTCTTGACAGAGATTAGAACTGTTCAGTTTGCCACGGTAATATGTAGATGGCGCTGGAGTACAATCCTTGGCAACCATTAGTTCCATTTTTCAGGTCGGGACAGTTGCTTCAAATGATTACTCATTTTCCCTCCCGAGGATGGTAATCCATGGTGGAGACGCAAATTGCATACATTGCCACTGTCCGGTGCGGGCCATTACATGAAAGGTGAAACCACTTGATTTCGATATATGCACAGTAAAATACATTACCCTTCATGGGCATTCATTTTCAAGAACCGTTTAAATGCACAACCATGAGCATTTAACTACGAAACGCCATCTACTTATAACTAACAACTATTTTATATTTCATGTAAATTTTGGTTGTTCTAGTAACTAACCTTTGAAATGAAATTTAAAGGAGCCCCCACCCACGGAAACAAGAAGAAATAATTTAATAGGAAAGAAATTGTGAATACTATCCTATTGGAGACGGCATGCTCCAAGCCTCTGGGTTGTCTATACTTTTTACTTCCATTATTTTGCTCATAAATATATCAACAAAAAAATCTTCGATGGAATGGTGAAAAAAATCGAGTTAACTGATCCTCGGGACAACTTGTATACTTCGTACTAGCTACCTTTTTGATACATAATGAATTATAATTCAGATGGCTTAAACAATATCTACTAACTAAGGTAAACAAATCGCTAGATTACTGGTCCGCATTTAGTAGAATCGTAGAAAAGTGTTTATTTTTTAATTACAATAAATTGATTAATTAATTTCCCGTCATTATTTAGTAGACAATCCCACCATTATAAAGCCTTTTTTCAACCTGAGTTTTCATGAGTATAGCGATCTCGTAATTAATTTTGTTTTTTTAACGATCTCCTCTCATATTCGCATAACCTCGTCTAGATTTAACTACTTATTTCCCAGGATGCCGTAGGCGCAGTAAATTATTCATTGGGAAAGTAGTATATGAAAATAGTTAAATTTTTTTTTAATAACTTTTAAGTGGCCGTTCTTACGGGTGAAGATCGGTATGCACTGAAACCTGATAGAGGTCGTAAAGATTTGTTAATTAGTAACTGGGGGGAGATAAGATCATCCCTGCTTAGTATGCATGGCCAGGGGCCCATAGAGCGGCTACTCTCCTGCTACCAAATAGCGAATACCCTTTGAGAAATTGTCTTGGCTGGATAATATGCCGGAGGAAGATTGACACCAGGGGTGATTTTACATAAGTATCGTGTATCAATTCCACTGAATGGTCGGTAAAATCTGTATCAGGAGAAAATTCTTAGCCGTATCTGTTTCTAGTAAGTGAATAAAATATTGTTTAAATATAGTTAGCATGTATTAAAAAAAAAATCAACATTCGTTAGAAAGTTTAAGCTTATTTTTTATGACATCTGATTTATTAATTGCTTAGGCCACATCCATATATATTATAATAAAACTTATATAAATTTTTTTTAATTAGGTTGATTTTAAGGCAGTATGCTTTCGATTAAAGTTATCTGTATAGCGTTTCTACTATATTGTCAGGTACCTGGTCAAAGATCAAGGGTTATACCTGGTCAGGGCCATAGACCCTTGGACCTTTAGGAACACCTCTTCATTATAGTGGGGGTATGTGCCAGTAAACCGCAGATTAGCCATACAAAGTAGAGCTATCCAAAAATTGGCCTAAGGAACACTTAGTGTACTCTCAGTGCAAGTTAGGTTTTAGAGTGTTTGTTAACGGATAGTATAAGGTGCATTTTTGAAAATACACCAGTTTCTGAATTAACCTCGTTTAAACAAACGTTACTCGCTCGACATTGCTATGGTATTTATTTATCCCAATGCTCTATTAGACAGGAAAACGATTGAATTCTATCTCATTGTGTAAGATTATTATTTTATTCATTATTTTAATTTTAATTAATTTTATTTTATTTGATTTACATTTGTTATTTACAGTTAAGAGTATAGTCTAAAGAATATAAAGTAAAAACAAATTCAATTTATATTATTATTCGTTTACCTCCAAACTTGATTTGACAACATTTTTGATTTCACATTTTCAGTTTTATGTAAATTGGAATATAAACACACACTCTTCAATGTTTCGTAATTATTATTAATAGCCTCATAAATAAATGAATTAATACATATGTTAACTATAACATGATGCCATAATATTAAAATGTGACACATGATCTATGGTCTATGGTTCCTAACATTATTTTATTTGTTGGCAATCTTCTTCTGTTTTTATTATATTTCTTAATGTTACTTCTATAACATTGATATTATTATAAATAACATAGAAAATGTATTTATATTTTACGTATCTATGAACATACAGTTTGTACCAAATAGATGGGACATGCAGTGCTAATAAAGATATTTAATAAACTAAACAACTTTAAAATGTTATGACAAGAAAGATTTTATAAATATAAAACAGGTTTATTGTCTTTCCACAGCTGATAACTGATAATTCTTTATTGTAATAGCCCTCGACAGCACTAAGTAGACATCTTCAGTTATCTCCACAATAAAATAAAAAGTCAAATGATAAGCAAATTATAACTGTGGATATGGAGACAAACTAATTAATATTATTATACATAACAATGGCCACATTCATTGAGTAAAATATAAATTATATTCCACTAGCAGTGCTGAACTGTACTTATTTTGAAATTGTCCTTTTACTACAATTACAAATTCTTAAAATTCAAAAATACACCTATATAGTAAATCAAAATTCATAAAACAAAATTAAAAACTAAGAAATCACCGTTAAAATCATCAAAAAATACTAAAATTTTTTGAAAAGTTTGTCATAAACATAATAAAAACCTACTTAAAACACTACATCAATCTTATCGCTATTCACCCAATTGTTTAAGTGGGATATATAATTCATCTAAACCAATAGTATATTTTTATCTATTTAACCAGGGCTGCTACATCTATAGACAATAAAGCTGTTTTATAAGCATACCATTCCACAATCCGGCAGTAAAAGTTTTTTACTTATTTTTATTAAGAATGATTTGAAAAAAAATGTTAGCCAATCAATTAATTATTTTCACAACTTTCAAATACTATTAGTTGTTAATTATTATTATGTGTATATCAATTACCACTGACCTTGAAGACTAATAAAATACAATCGGGAAAATTATATATTGACTGAAGTATGTTGTGTGAGGTTTAGAGAAGAAAATTTAAAATTTATAGTTATAAGCAAAATCAGAAAAGCTTAAAAAGTTAACAAATTTACTATGTAAACCCGCTTCTGCAACACAAGACCATTAACTAGAGTGAAATTAAAATGATTTAATGAGCTTATACTGTGTGTAAAAGAGAGAGGTCGCTGTGTGGTACCTGAGGATGACAGACACGGGATGTTAAAAGCGCTTGCCAATTAAAGGAAGCTTTTGCTTTGAAACAATGGAGTTATTTAATCTTAACATATACCAGGTTTCTATGTTTAGAAGCATAGGCTGAATTTATTAACGTTAACCAATATTTTTTTAGTTTATTTCAATGATTTTTGCCCATTCTATATTTATTTTTCGTTCACGTACTACCGATAATCCTGTGAATTTAGTTTTTTAAGTAGGATTTCTTTTATTATCACTTTCACGGTTATTTTCCAGAAACATTATTAGGATTTTTCAAATATATTCACATAACATATGGGCAATAGTTTCAATGAGTGAGAACCGAACTTGATTAAAATAATAAAAAAAATTTTTTTTTTTCATACTAGTGCTGTATTGAAGACATCAAAATCATAATTATTGGTTTTTCTCCAACGTGCTAGAGCTGTTTTGAAAGACCTAGCATTCATTTATCTTAACTAACCTTTGGTCTTGCCGGGGTCGGCCTTACTGGCTTAACCTGCCCGGCTTACCTCTTCTTGAAGATGTAAGGAACAGGCCATCAATCGCCGCGCGAAGATATCAAGTGCAACACTTGATTAAATGAGACCTTTGAGCTCCGACCATTGAGCTGCGGTATTGTTTAAGTATTAAAAACCACGGGATTGCTTTGAGATGTTAAAAATTTATTTTACAGCATACACCAACAGTCAAAGTCCTATCAAAGGTGATAAAACTTAAAAAAATAACATACTACAGGCATATAATACAGACAATAGTAATATTTTAAGAAAAACACGATTAAATATACAATTCAAAATTAAAATAAAATTACTCTAGATTCACTATGATGTAACTAAACTACGATAAGTAATGTTAGTACATAAGAAAAATAATGCATTATGAAATATTAAAATAATTCATAAATGGAAATCACATTGGTATAATGAAAACTTATTTTTCAATAAATCTTTAACTGAATCATGCTAAAACAAAAATCAAGGTTAAATGTGCTGTACAACGAGTAAAGGCGTTTGTTAAAGAAATTAATGAACTTTGGTTATCTATGATATTTATTTATTAAAAAAACAAAACAAATGAATTTGTGTCTTATCTCTCTTACAAAAACAAGTCATTTGTAAGCCGGAAGTATAAGAGAAACCCTTAAGTGATCAATAATATTTAATGGGTCCAAATAACTACTTTAACATAAGCTCCAAAGTACGTAGTTGAAGGTGAAGCCATAAACGACTAATGGATATAGACTGTAGAACAAATAAGGGCCTTCGCCAAACAGGGATGGGGATAACTTCTGGTTATATAAACCTCAACATTGAACTTGATTGTTGGTATTTCTCGTTTTGCTGGGAGTCATGTTGATCTATCGTGACTTTGGTCATGCCGGGGTAGGCCTTACTGGCGTTAACCAGCCCGGCTTACCTCCTCCTCAAGATGTAAGGAACAGGCCATCAATCGCCGCGCGAAGATATCAAGTGCAACTTGATTAAATGAGACCTTTGAGCTCCAACCATTGAGCTGCGGTATTGTTTAAGTATTATAAATTATGTGACTATTTATATGACTAACAAAATGATCAACCACAGTTTTTGTTTTTCATCAGCCAGAGCCAATTCCCAACAAGAACGTAAACTCAGATCAAACTTCCCGTCTAACTATGAATTCACGGTATAATTATGTTTTATTAAATAGTTAAATAATCAAAGAATCAACAACAAAAGAAGTGTAAGATCAATTATATCTTAGTTTTTATGGATTAATTAGATGTTTTCATCGAAAAATTCGTATAATATAAGTGGAATATTTATTTTTACAGTGCGCAGAAAGTACATATGAAATAAATACATACTCCTTTATATAGTATGTAAATGGAATATACCTCCATATAAATAAATAGCAACTCCTTAGATAAGGGCGGAATGACTCGGATTTACGACGGAACAGGTTCATCCATCGACTGGACTCAATTCCCGACAAATTTGGGAGCCCCCTACTAATCCCTGACATTATTTCGCCTTAATTTCCAGAGTTTCGAATGCAATCAAATCAAAGTCTAATGACGTGCTATCGATATAGGTCCCAGATACGTCCTGAATAAATTTTGAATAGGATACTGGGGCACAGTGGACTAGTTCAAACTAGCTTCATTCATTCCATACTGGACTTCACTATAATTAATAATGAGTTATCGGTATTCAACTACATATATACTTTTAGCAACAGAGCCATTATGAAATGAACAAGGAATAATAATAATGTCTACTTCTTATTACTGATAATTACTACTATTACACGACACTTAACCGTTTCTTTCATGACAGATCAACCGTTTTAATTATGCATGATAAATATTTCTAATCTTATTAAATACATTTAGTTCATTAAGAATAAAGTGAAAAATACCTCTAGTTGTGATTCTCATTGAAACGTAATGACAATATGAACGAGTCAGTCATAAAATAACTATAATATAACTTTAATAATAAAAATAGGGTTTTATTGATTTTTCTCAAACTTAGAACATGAAAAAATTAGAATCCTCCATAAACACAAGTATCATCCACTTTTCAAAATATTCAAATCAATCTATGTCCATGATAAATATAATCTTATGATAAATGCAATGCATCTGCTCTTATTATTATTTTTTCTTTAATTTTGAGTAGGGTGTCAAATTAAAGATACGTATTTTTTTTGGTTTTTCTATGTATAATTATAAGAAGTCATTTAACTGACATTAAGTTCGTGTTAGCAGCTTTAACTCGAACGGTGATTTTTTAGAAGTATGACTTTTATATTTTACTAGCTAATTTTAAGTATCCCATTGAGGCAAAATTAATTAACCCACTTGAAAAGTAACCAATGATCATAAATAAATTAATTAGTATCTAATAAATAATAAATATTTTTCTATCTTACTGAATAGGGAGTCAAATTAAATATTTCAACGCTCTCATTAATAATATGTAATATTTATTGGGATTTAAGTGGTTCATAATTAAGTGAAGTCATTAATACTGTCATCGAAATTGTATTCGCTAGTTTTTACACCATTTGAGGCTTTCAGTCTCTTTTGCTGATGCCGTTCGGAACATAGAGCAGTCATTGCCCACTCCTCCTCCGCAAGTTCTTCATCCCAGCAACCAGCAAACTCAATCCCATCCTCAACCACACATCTCGCATATTCCTCCACCTTCAAGCTCTTTAGATCTCTCTAGTCTTTTAACGTCACTCCTTACAGAGTTCAGAACCCTAATTACCCTTCTCATTTCCCTTCTTACAAATCTTGTCTCCTACCTCATCCCCATTAAACAAAACCCATAAGTGGATCCTTCCGACTCCTCATACATTCTCCTTTGGGTGTTCGCACACACACTAACGAACTGAGTGCACTACTTCATGACAAGAACATCCACGTAGCTCTCATGACTTAGAGTAAGCGACCTTTTACAGTTTAACAGTACCAGACTTATCAAACTGATCACCCAGATGGAAGAGCACATGCAGGCACCACTGTCATTGTCCACAACTCAATATCCCACCACATAGTTCCTTTGGTAGCACACGGTTTCCTTCAGTCCACTGCAGTGTCAATCAGCACATTACTTCCCCCCTCACTCTAGCATCAGTGTACTGCCCTCCCAATAAATCCATTTCTGATTCCCAATTCATCTCCTTTCTAGACTCCATCGGGCATCGTTTCCTTGTGGGTGGGGACTTTAACGCAAAGCACCCCAGTGTTGATGCTGTGTTTTTTAAGATCCACAACCACACGAGGACATGCTTTGCTGTCTGCACTCACACGGAATCATTGCTCCACTATCTCTCCTAACACAGCCACCTATTGACCATCAGATCCCAACCGAAATCCAGATCTCCTAGACTTTTTCTTCTACAATAGTTTAGGAACACTAAACTATTCACTCACGCACCTCGACGACCTCTCCTCCGATCATAGCCCTGTGATCCTTACCATTTCCCTAAGACCTATCTAGGAAATAGACTCTGTAGACCTCAAAGTACCTCTGAAAACATCCCAAGACCTAGATGATGCAGTGCATTCCTTCACTACTCTGATCCAGAGTTCGACCTGGGAGGCATTGTCACCCCACCGTCATCTAAAAAATCACGATCAAAATCCTTTACCTCAGTATCTCAAAGACCTAATCCAATCCAAACGCAACTCGAGAACAGTTTGGCAAAGATCCCGACATCCTGCTGATCGTCGCTCATACAATCAGTACTGCAGGCTGGTAAAGCGGCAGTTGGCATCCTTCCGTTCCGATTCTTTCAATCTCTCCTCTCTGTCTACCAGGGATAACTCCTTGTGGAATCTAACTTAGAAAATTCTAAAATATCATCCTGTTTCACACCCACTCCGTCGTGATGATGGGTCCTGGGCTGCTTCGGATGGTGAGAGCACCACTCATCCCTATAATCCTCCTCGGAGACTCAAACGGCAGTGGCCTCGTGACCTGCTATAATTAGGTGATAGTGGGAGTCCTAGCAATGGCCAGTTTCTCTAATCATGTCCTGAGCGTCTGTGGCTCTCGCGCTCTTGTCAGCCTCCGCTGGCTCTTATCCAGTGACGCGGCTGACGTAGGAGCGTGGAGGACTTCCCGAGACTCTGCTTCCTCCTTTACACGCGAGGGAGGTGACAACCATGTGGATTTGGGGGGCCTCTGAGCTGTTTGTAAATATAGTATGTATAAGCGAGTGAGTGATGAATAGTCAATATGGTGTGAATGAGAACATTTATCTCAATTACTTATTGCCTAATAAGGCAGATTGTAATTTTATCTTAATAAAAATTGTTGTTAAGTTTTCACACCCCGAGTGTGATTGGGCGAATGTCTTGGGAGCAGAGGTGGATCTCTGGTGGATTTTATTACGTACGTATTGTTTGAATGCTGATATGAATGTGAACTGAACATATTGAGAGAGTTCTATATTAAGTATGAGTGAGCTTTAAAATCACAATTATTAATGATAGATAAGCAAATCGTAATTTTATTTTTGATTCAGAACTCAAACAAGAAACATTTCTTTACAGCCCTAATTCCATTTAGAGAGATGATATTTTGCAAGAATGTATAGTTTAATGACCCAGGTATGTTAAAAAAATTATACCTTATGAATAATCATGAGCAAATGAATTATTTCTAATTAAAAAATAAATATTTTCCTTTCTGATGAAGTGTACAGAATTAAAAATGTTTGCCTCGTAATTAAAAACATGTAGTATGTGTTACTGACTTGTTAAGTTGTTATAAAATTAAATTTCCAACTCATCAATATTTTTAATTTTTTTAATTGCATAGTAATAAAGAAGGAGTATATATTTTACTCGTGGGAGTTGCAAATACACAATATATGTGTACAAAGTTAAAGTAAACTTATATGAATAACATCGAATAAATTGTGTGATGTGTACAATGTGATTAAATGTAGATAGAAAGAAAAAATAATAAGGAAGGAAATTAGAGGAAACTATGGTAGATAGGTGGACTATAAGTTTTGTTACAAAAAGTTAAGTATTAATGAAATACTTTTCACAACTACAAGGTGACCCTTAGTTATGTGATACGTGACAAACTATTTTTTTTTACATTCAGCAAATCAGATTTTAGTCTATAGAAATGTAAATTTAACGTAAACTGCATACATTTTCTACCCAATCTGTAATCTAAGCCAACATGCCATTATTGAGACAAGTCCACAATCCGTGCATTTTTACGGGATTTGAATGGTTTATTCAATCAGATCCCAGAAGGAAGTACCTCAAGGAACATTGTTCAAAGACAACATTATGCAAGATCAATATGCGTAGATGGAACAACATAAAGGACTACATAAAGTTCAACGAGATCAATAATACCCCCCTAGTGTATTACTTTTATTACATTTTATTTATCCATGAGTAGACTATTTTGTCTGCCCACAATGTTGGTTTTTATTGTCCTGAGCATTCAACGGTAAATTTTTAATCTTCATGGAGGGAGGTTGACTGGTGGACTCAATTTATTTATTAATCTTGCTGCTGCCTCTTCGCTAATGGGTCATTTGGCTTTCATTGGCCGTGGTTAAAACATTACAATAAATCAAAGTAAATATAAGACAGAATTGCTGTATTATTGTTTTGCACCCTTGACCCAGTATTTCTTACGTTTGATCGCATCTCTTTGACACTATCTTCTTTGTTCTTCAGACGTAGGACGAAATTTATTTCTCATTCTCTCAGATTTATGAACTTATATATCTCGATATCATGTGGTTCAGCTAATACGTTCCAATGCGGGTAGTGCATGTTGGGAGACAGAGCGAACAATAAATAACTTAATAAAATATATATGTTATAATATATATAATAAATATATATATATATTATTACGTTCTTCAAATAAATTAGTTTATTTGTTAACTTTAAATTTATTTTATTTACTATTAGGTTCTATTAACAAAAATAAATCTGCCAAAAAGATGAATTTAATTACAAAAAAAAACTTAAATTAATTATTTATAAATACTTGTTTACAATTTTGCTTCTTCTCCTTTTATCCTCATCAATTATTTTCAAACCAAATCAGTTCTTTTTCTTTTGTTGCAATGGCTCTTCTTGGTTCTGCTAAGTCCAATACCACTAACTAAAAGAAATTTTAAAGTTTTTCTAACACACAATTTACAGCTAACATGTATCACGGGCTGATTCCAAAAACTAGAGTGTGTTTTCATTATCACAACAACAACTATACTATCTTTTGTTTTTTTCATCCACTCTCAATTGTTTTATTTTGCCTTCTTGATAAGTTGGATTAAATATTATATAAAAACTCCACAATATCTAATATCACAACAATATAAATATAAAATTATTAATAAACGATCTTTTATTTCATATTGCTTCTAAATAAAGAATCTCAAAATCGCTTTATTCACTGTTTTTCTAAAAATTGGTTTGTTATAATATTTGGCTATAATTATAACTAACCACCGACTGCCTGTGGGTCAATAATTGTGTACACTGGATTCGCAGATTTTGAATGGTCTTAGAACTACTACTACCCTGATTTGGTTATCATAGAAATATCATGCTGGACACTGGAACCAAATTACTTCTGATTTTGGTATATCTGCTGATTTTTTATTCAAACTGACCTCCTTGGGCCTTAATAGCAACTAAGCATCTCTATGTAACAACTGACATCTTTCTCCTTCCAACTAGCTAACTACCAACTGATTGAATTTTAAAATGTCTAATTCATATGGCACACTGCCCATTGGCATGGGTTTATAAATCATTTTAATGTCTATTTAAATCAATTATATTTAACACGATTCAAAATATCACTATTTGTTGTATTTGAGTTATTGATATTTTTACGTGCTTTAGGGGGTAATTAGTTGATTGGGGTTGAGAATGTTCACACCAGATCGCCTCTTGGACCCTTTCCCCTGCTTTCTGGCGGGAAGTATTCCAATCTACTGTTTACTGTGACCAGTTACAATGCTCATCAGACCTGAGTGTTGAGGTCGAGATACTTTCTATAGACAGTCGTGGACGCTGTCTTCATTTTCGTTTACACCTTGTGGTCAAGGTGATCATTCCTCCTTAGACCGAAGTGAGCTGTATCGCTATCTACCTATGACCGGTATGTTGCGTTTCTACCTCGAGGTCGAAGCGCTCCTGATACGATCTGACGATCTCAGATTTTAGTCTCACTTGTGGCGCAAATGAAGAACTTTTCATTAGGAAGATGTGCAGTCGAAGCATTAAGCGTAAAATCCTTCTTATAAATACATATCCTCAAAACCATGTTTCCTTTGTCATTGCTTATAATTATTTGCTGTTACAGTGGTAAGATTTATGCAGCCCAGTTTAGCTTCATCCGTGTTCAGATATTTCCCGTTTATACATGTAATTTGTTTTAGGCCTTATGACGAATTATGTATGTGTCAATTGTGATTTATTTTGCACATTTTAATAACGTTCATCACCTAAACGTACACCACCAGAGGGTCCGACGCATTTGTAATTATTATTTATCATACCGGAAGTCAAAAATCTTTAATTCACGTACGCCTGTAGCGCCTACAGTCATAAAGGTAAACTTTCGGTAACATAATTTGAATGGATAACAATAATTTTAACAGACTTTGTCGCAGGGTTGATGTGTGTTATAACAGCCCAATATAGTTTCCCACACACAATTACACACAATTATTTCTAATTTATTAATTCTAAGCTATTAGACGCACTTATTTTATTTATTTTTGATGAGGACATTTATTACATGTCAAAGTATTGGCCTCGAAATAATATTATTGAAACTGAACATCTGGATTCCCAACAAAATATTCACTCTGATCGAAAAAATTCCACGGCGAACTATGAACTGGTATTATAATGAATAATAGCACTAACATTGTAAAAGAAAACATTTCATAGAGAATTGATATTGCTGATTAAAGCGGCTTTTTAAACAGAAGAAGAATACCCTGTGGGAGATTCCTCGGTAATGACCCCGACGTTCCACTGCGGATGTCGGTCTAGCTTCTTATTTCAGTAACCACATAGCGACGTGATTTCGGCTCTGGGCGGGTTAGCCCGTAATGGGCCGACACCAGTCCGTCCAGCTCTCAGGCTAGGGTCATCCACTCTCTCATTCTTGTATTCTCTTAGGTCTTCTGTCCTTCAAGGGTTAATCAGTAAGTACTAGGCCAGTAATTTAGTCCAGTGGCTAGTGGTCTAGTCGCTCTAATGAACGTTTTAGAGTTCAGAAACGGTTTAGTCAAATGGCGTGGGATTTACTAGAATGACAATGGAAGATTTTTTTTAATATACGTTTATTTTAGCTAAGCTTGAAAGTCTTACATAAATACAATAACGTTGAATACAAAAATGTTTTGATAAAAAAAAAAATCATGGAATAAAAAAATAATAACGATCATTATGATAATGATTATGGTATTTTAGTTAAATAACAAAGGAACTTAACGCCCAATAATATTTTGTTGTAGTTGCTTACTATGCTTAATAGGATGTCTTGTAGATGTCTGGGTTTTAATCTTGTATCTGAAGGCAGATCACCATTATTGCGTTTGGTTACTCCTTCAAAGCATTACTGTAATGGTGTTTAGTGAAATTCTTCGTGATGAATTCATCTTTTGACACTATTTATAGGTCTTAACATACTTGTACTGGTTTGTAACGAGCCATGGAGCGTCCACCGTATTTAATTTTGAAAAATTTGAAACCGTTTAACTCATGTCCAGTTGCGTGTGTGAGCTGGTATGGCGAATTCTACTCATCTACTTACGTTACATACTACTGGATACATCACACGTTTTACTTAACTGCTCGCTTAAATAGTTTTTCATATATTACGTTTAGTCGCTAAATCACTCGGGCCTTGACGAAAAATGTTGACGTGTGACGTTGATATAGATCTGATAGGTGAGTCGTGAACAGTGATTTTACTAAATAAATTTATTATCAATTATGAATTAAATTTCATTTTTAAATATATATGTGTAACAAAATGAAGAACGTTAAACGTGGAGAAATAGTATAGCGATTCAACCTTGGGAATTACAGGTGAGTTTCTTCAAAACTTACCGAAATACCGGAAATTATTATTGCGTTACCGTCTCAAATGTGTCATTAAATAGACCATTTATGGGGGGGGGGGCAGAACATAATAGCTTCTAAGAATACAGGCCCCGACTTTTTCTGGTTAATTTTGTTTTTTTCCATTTTTTCCCCCATAGCAATTTAACTAAAAACCCATTGTTATACGACAAAGTAGTTTGGAATATACATTTAAAATATAAAGTAGATTGAATCATTTTTACGATTGTAACTGCACACCATTTAGCCCCATTAAGGACAATCGTCCCTTACCTGAATGAAAGTAGAGCTTCTTCCTTTGCGCTCACCTTTGGTTATAATATAGGCTTTGTTTGGGACCAAAATAAGCAAACCACTGATTGTATTTGCACTCTGAGGTGCATTTCATCGACCTTAGATTTTCCAGATGTATTGATAATGACGGTCGTAATTATTACCCTACAATTCGCTTTGAAAACAATGATCAGAAGAGAGGAGGAAATTGAGAAAAGAGGATGCAACGAAAACTGCATCTCTCGCATGAAAGAAATAATCCGTGATAAGATCTTAGTAAGTGAGCTCTCCTAGTGAAGGACTCATCTACGTTTATAATGTAAAGGCCCACATTCTCCAAACAACAGTGTCTTTTTTGACGAAGTTGGAAACGATCGGATGAGAAACTTACGAATGATTGTTGTAATGTTTTGTATTACTTAACATGTTTTATATTGAGTCACTATTTAGTGGTTGTTGATCCATTTTTTTTCCAAACTTTTACGGACTAAATTTTGTGGTACAGATTATGAATTAAATTGTGTTTATTATATAAATGTATATAAACAAAATAAAAGGCGTAGAAAGTTAAGTGATAATTAACGTTAATCTAAAGAAGAGAGTTAAATATCTAAAATTTGAAATCAGGTCTTCAAATAAATAATTATTGATCGCTTTAGATTGTCAGTGTAATATTCTCTCTTTTTAGGGTTTGGTTGATGTTTTTCAAAACTTTATGAGTCCTTTGGATATTGGAAATATATGAGAAATATTCTGGAGCTAGCCAAATCATTAACAAGGACATACTTTAGATGGCTACGGATATATCTGTAGACTGTACGCAGGTTTTCCAACCGGTGTCCGGTGAGCCTGATGGATGTGTGTACCTCAAGGTTGTCACCATCTCCCTCTCTCTCTCTCTCTCTCTCTCTCTCTCTCTCTCTCTCTCTCTCTCTCTCTCTCTCTCTCTCTCTCTCTCTCTCTCTTAAATTAATATGTGAGAAATACCCTGAATGTTACAAACATTAGCTGATAAATCTTAACTTCTCGTTATAATTAAACGATCCATTTATTTAAAAAATTTTATTAGATAAAGTCTAAATCGTGTTTCCTTCCGGAACACCAAGTTTTTTTGTTGGGGATATTGGTACATGTACCAATATTCCTGGGGATATTGGTACACGTACCAATATTCCTGTTTTTTTGAGAGCTCCGGCCGGGCTAATAACTCTTGAAATAATAAAAATAATAACTCTCTCTCTCTCTCTCTCTCTCTCTCTCTCTATCTATCTATCTCTCTCTCTCTCTCTCTCTCTCTCTCTATCTCATTCCGTTTGCTCTGGACACTCCTTCCACATGATCCAGCCATTGTTTTCTTGGGTGTCCTCTGGGTCTATTATAATTCTTCGTGATGTTGTTCATCATCAAGTGCTCTGGTATTTATCAAGTCGTGGAATACCGCTCTCAGATTCACTAAGGCCAGTCTTCTTATGGAAGGCAATCAAAAACTGTAGCACCCTGGGATTAGTCACGTCGGACCAGTGCTTTGTGCTACAGAAATCAAAATAGAGATCATCCGGCAAACAAAGTACAACTAAGGTCAAACTGACTAGGTGTTGTAAAGAAAGAGTGGGAAGAGGGTAGATAACTTAGCAGAGACGTAGCGTAGATGGCAGCTCTGCACTGACTCTTCCTTCTGAAACAGCATTCTGGAGCTAGCCAAATCATTAACAAGGACATATAAACATGAGAAAGTTTCATTAATTGATTAATTAGTAGGTATTAAAAAACAATTCTATAATTTTGAGGAGGGTGTCAAATTAAAGATTTCCAAGTTCTGATTAATACCATGTCATTTTTGTTTTGATTTTTCAATTTATATTTACTAGTAGTCATTTGAACTGTCATTAACATCTTGTTTGCAAATTTAATGCTAGTCATTTTTTATTGGCTTGATATTTTACATGGCAATTCTATTTAAAGACCCGATCATGTTAAAGGTAAAGGAAGCCCTTGAAAAATAATGAATGACTTTACCTCCACGCTGAATTGGGTATCAAGTTGTCTGAACGTACCGATTAATAATCTTTAATAGGTGTGGGAGCTTAAACGGACTATAATTATTTAAAGTCGTCAAAGGTGCAATCCCAGTTATTTTGCGGCCCCAATGTCATAAAGAAGGATAATATTTTGCATAAAAGTTTTACTTGAAGCCTCAGAGATGTTAAAAAATAAAAGATGTCATATGAAAAATAATGAACAGTCGATTACTAATCAATTACTTTAAATTAAAAAATAAATATTTTCCCTTCATATCAAGAGGGATATCAAATTAAAGATCATGACATCCTCATTAATAGCATTTATTACGCATTACGGTTTTAGTGGGCTATTATTACAAAAATTTATTAAAAACGTCAATAAAATCGTTTTCTTAAAATCTGTATTCAATTTTTTTTTTCTTTGTTTAATAATTGAGTAACAGCTAACTAATAATGGAGATTAAAATTTTCTATTTATTAACGAGTATTTTTTTTTTTCTTTGTCTCATAAATTGTATATCCTATTTTTATTAATATTGTCGATTCATTTAGTTTTGAATATTAGTACTTTAAAATGTGTGCCTCCTTTTTAATAGAGAGGTTTTAGTTTTCAGAGTTCGTTGTAAATATAATATATCTCACGTTGGGTACAATAAGGTCACAACTCGACTATCAATTAACTTTACAGTATGGGAATTTCTGTTTTCAAATGGCAAAGTTTGGAACTACGGAAATGACATGAATATAGATTCAAACATTTTCTGTTTAAATGTGGTATTAACTTAAAAAAGAGCTTTTTTAAATTGTAACCGTCGTGCGCTATTTGTACCGAATAAAAATAATATAACTATATATTTGTATCATACCAAAATAAAGTACATTACTATTAATAATAAAATATTATATAAAAGGTTATAGAAAGTTTAAGAATTGATCGACACAGGGTTTTTGGTAAATTTCGTGACTTCAAAAAGAGCTTCACATTATTTTATATGTTAATTTGTAATTATTATTTGTAATTTTCCAAGCCGTAAACTAAAATGTAGTCGTTGCTTTGCATTAGGATAATTCCCAAGATTACAAGCTCTGATAGGCTGCTAAGGCCTGATTGAAAACGTGATTTAGATAATAATAATAAAAAATAAATCGTATCTAAACAAAAGAAATATATCTACTTTAATAGACAATGTATGCAGAATATGGACAGTTATCAAAAAAAGTTTTGAGAGTACAAGAATTTTTCTATGAATGGAATATTGAAGTCTTCCTACATCGTACTAACAGTGGGCTACTGAAGGATTGAATTTTACAAAGTTCAATATTTTGAACATCTTTTAAATGAATGGAGGAAATTTATAATATGGGATAAATGTATTATATATTATTATATATCTAGGATAATATTGGCCCTAGATAAATATTTAATCGTATGGCTGCTGTCATTTCTCGTGTCCATGTCAATTAATTGTGTCCCAATAAGATCCATTGTTTTTATACTGTTTTGAATGAAAAATACTTATTTATCATTTACTTAATATTTTTGAATCAAATTTATGTACAAATGACTTATTTTAGAACATAACACGTATTAGCTGATGTGAAACTAGTTTTTAATAGGAAAGAGTTTCTTATTAATGAGCAACTACAACTGTAAATATTCGTTGTATCAATCATGTATAATTGGGTAGTGTTAAACAATTACTAAACTTTAACCGATTGGTTTTGTTTATTATATTCTGCAATATAAACATTTTGGTTAAGGTGTTTCAACTGATATTTCTCTAAGTATCCCTGTTAGGAAGATTGATTCGGTTTATTTTTTTTTTTTCGCAAGTTTCACAAATTTTCTAAAGAAAGTTTTTAGCTATACAGCTATGGTTCATTTCAGATCATCAAATCTGACTTTTAATATTCTTTCTAAATCATATGTCTTTGGTAAGTAGTTGACTTATAGTTTTAAAAAGGCTTGTATTTTATTAAAATATATAACGATACCATTTTTGAAGATAACTCATACTTTAAGTATTCTATAAAACTAAAATTAGTAAATTGGTATTTATATTATTCTAGAAAAATAAGCGAATATGTGTAAGCAATGAATGTTCTTCCGTAATTTAAGAAATCAACCTTCAAGTCATGTTTCGTAGAGTTTGAACTAAAACGTCATGTATTTATTCCATTAAATCCCAGAATCCACATGGGTGAACTCATGGTAAAAAAAACAGTTTAAATTTAAACATTGATAGAAGATAAACATAGATTTTCAACTGAATCTCCACTAACTAAAATGTGTAGTTATCGTACAAGGAACGACACAGACAGTTATTTAAACAATTTTTGAAAAAATACACTTATTCACATTCGAATGGGGTATACATGAATTCCAATAAATTAAGACAAGGAAAAGAAAAATCCTTGTTTTCGATTTAATTTCGACCCTTTGTTGGAAAATAAACTTGTCAGACCTATTTCCTTTTTGGATGCTATTCGATTCGGTGTTTTTCTTCATTTTATGTTGTACCAGAAGGTTGAAAATCCACTTTGGATAAACGGATTTATTAAAGGTCAGAAATCGCTCGGAAGGCGTGCACCGATGCATACAGATAGCGTGTTTAACATTTTTTCTCTATTTATAAAATGCCTCTTCTCCCCCCCCCCCCTCCTACCGTTAGGGTCCAGTCTAAACCCACCATTATGGGAATTGGCCCATAAAAATTAATTTTGTTAAATCTCTATACGAAGGGTCCGTCTGCTGTTGAGCTTTTCGAGTAAAATAGGAGCTTATGTATTTATCTGCTACTTTGCAGGACGCTTTGACGAAAGTGAATATTTTTTTCCTTGCGATTCGACTCGGAACCAAGGCGATAAAGGATAAAGACGGAATAAAAAACAAAACACAAAAAAAAAAATGAGCCACTAAACACTTTCGAAAGAAGGCCGAAAAATAATAAATAACTCACGCATAGAAATGGGACACTTTCAAAGTAGGATTAATTAAAATTCGGACCGAAAAAATGACGAAAACCGTCGCAAACTAAAAAGTTTGAAAATCATTTACTCTTCATAGGGATCTAAAAAAGTATAGAGTTTTATTAGATTATTAGGATGTGCATAAGAAATATTATGGTGTTTTTATCCAATGTTATCACAACATTATATTAATATATAAGGAGGATTTTCAAAGGATCTTCATTGAATACACAACTATTTCATTGTGATTTTGTTATGGGTTATTGTATCAGGAAATGAAATTTGGTTGCTTATCAGTGACTTTACTGCTACTAAGGCTGCTTAACAGTGGTGTTATTTTTACTGAGTTTATTTAACAACGATGTTACTGCCAATGAGGTTGCTTAAGATAAGTGTTACTACAACTAAAGCTGCATTCCAGTGGTGTTATTATCCCTGAGGCTGCTTAGCAGTGGTGTTACGGCTGCCGAGGCTGTTTAACAGTGGTGTTATTTTGATTGAGGTTATTTAACAACGATGTTACTGCCAATGAGGTTGCTTAGCAGCGACCATACTGCTGCTGTCTTACTGGTTACTGCTGATGAGGCTGCTTAACAGTGGTGTTATGTTTACTGAGGTTATTTAATAACTATGTTACTGCCAAATAGCAGGGACATTACTGCAACTGTAAGTGAATAACAACAGGCTAACTAAATGATTAGTGCAGGGGTATAATTAAATAATGCAGCTTTCGCCTTTCCACAATTGACCATATTGTGACTCGTCTTACCTCTTTGAGTCGTAGAGTGAATACAGTATATATAACAGACAGAGTTTAAAATTGCCGGTGATATAAATTGTTCTAAATGTAATATGGTTTCCACGCCATCAATTGACAGACTGGAAATGACCGCTTAGAGCAGTCGAACACGTTATTTTGGTGAATAAATGCCATATTGTGGAAATACGAAAGCTATATTATTTACCGGGCTTACTGCTACCCCAGCCATCTTAACAGTGGTGTTTCTAGTACGGACGCTGCTTAACATCGATGTTACTGCCAATGAGGTTGCTTAGCAGCGACCATACTGCTGCTGTCTTACTGGTTACTGCTGATGAGGCTGCTTAACAGTGGTGTTATGTTTACTGAGGTTATTTAATAACTATGTTACTGCCAAATAGCAGGGACATTACTGCAACTGTAAGTCAATAACAACAGGCTAACTAGATGATTAGTGCAGGGGTATAATTAAATAATGCAGCTTTCGCCTTTCCACAATTGACCATATTGTGACTCGTCTTACCTCTTTGAGTCGTAGAGTGAATACATTATATATAACAGACAGAGTTTAAAATTGCCGGTGATATAAATTGTTCTAAATGTAATATGGTTTCCACGCCATCAATTGACAGACTGGAAATGACAGCTTAGAGCAGTCGAACACGTTATTTTGTTGAATAAATGCCATATTGTGGAAATACGAAAGCTATATTATTTACCGGGCTTACTGCTACCCCAGCCATCTTAACAGTGGTGTTTCTGGTACGGACGCTGCTTAACATCGATGTTACTCAACGAATTGATTGAGCCTCAGTAGCAGTAATCTGAATGTTTAGCTCTTGATGATGACAATTGTTCGTGTTGAATGAATTTTTGGATACACCCACGTTTAATTTCTTGACTCCTTTTGTGTTTGGTTTTCTTGTTTACAATAGTTACAGTCATATATTTTGGGCACGCGTAGAATTATATAAATTCATATACTTATACCTAGAGAATAGTACGTATAAATCAATTATGATTCAATCATAATCATTTCGTTGATAGCTTATGTGATTTTCATAAACGCGTTAATTATGCTCACCAATAATAAATAAATGATCTTGCTAGGTATCTATTACGTAAAATGATTTTACGACCATATTGAAAATGGAAATGAAGACGACGAACCACCAACACTGTTTAAATATTCTATTTTTATATTCCATGAGCGAAACTCATTCTATTACAACTTTAATCCCTTATTTATTAGTGCCGTGTTATTATCCCCTTAAAAACTATTATTATTATTATTATTGGTATAAAACATGAATTATCAGCCTGTAACATTTATAGAACTGTCCTGAACAACGGGAAATATACTGCCCTAGGAAACATACTTAGACTGGACATGTGGGTGGGATGATAGTAGACTACTTCTGCCAGCTTATTCTAAACAGCAGGTCTCGCAGCCATTTTTGTATAGTCTTCGATATCAGTTCGAGGTGGATGAGAATTTCTGTGTCATGGAGTTAGTCCATGTGTTACTGCGGAATTGAATAAATGTTGCGTGAAAATTCTAGTGTAATGTCCTGCTGGAAGCTTACATGGGTGTGTCAGTCATATACCTTTGTATGTTTGATTGGATTATTATGTTAGCTAATGTTTTTATCCCACAACGGTTTTGAGAAGTTCAAATCGGTGTTTTAGATATTATTGTTTCAGGAGTGTGCTTTTCTGTCGATTGATTTGAGTATTGCGCTGTACCGGTGGGCAAGTGTCAAATTTTGTTATTGGATTCGATCCGCTTTCCTTTGAAGACGATTAAACTGTTCGGAGGTGTTTTGGAGTGTAGCAGATAATTGTGTTGGATTGAATAATTGTGTAAGGAGGTAGTTGTTTCGTCTGGAAATGTCTTCTTAAGAAGCGAGCTTTGATGTCCTATAATGCCCTGAGTATAAAAACAGTAAATTAGTGAGTTACTGACTTTGTCTCAAAAGCAGCTCTAAGTCCAGGACAATCAGATTGTATAATTTCCTTTAGAAAGGAATAAATTTTAGGAGTTTGAACATGAATATTCTGAAGAGTGGAAAAAATAACTCTAGTACTCATCTTAATGAAAGACAATGTGACTAAGTTCTTATAATAAATACTATGAAAATTATTGAGTGTTAGCTGATGAATAATTTGGACAGCTAAGTTCAAACAGGAGTGAAACAAGAGTGTCCTTGCTGATATGTTCTTATTGCTATTAGGCGTGATAATGATGAAGATTATTGGAATTTGCTTAGGACAATTGTATTTTCTTTCACAGTAGGTAAATTAACTTATTTGGGAGTTGAATTTTCTGGTTAAGGATAGGAGGTTAACAAAAGGAATGAGGAAAAATAGTTAAACTCAAGAAAACCATACCACAGGACACATTGACAAAGTCTGCTATCTGTGAAGTATAATGGCAGTTTGATGGAGAGGCAAAAGAAAAAATAACCAGTGAGATTAGAAAGGCCCTACAAGCATTAAACATATTCTTGACTTTGGCTAGTTTGGAAATCGGATAAACCGAGAGTTACAAAACTGTGAGTATTTAACAGCAATGTTAGTTAAATGTGTCTGGTTGAGAAAATGGAAGATGGCAAAGTACTACTGAGGTGAGCATCGCGTATATTAGTCACTGCCTTATTCAATAGTTAGAATTGCATTTTTGGTGCCCTAACAGTTAGGAATAGGAGTGGAGTCATCCCAAGCATGCAATTAAAATGAGGCTATGCCAATGGTTTCCAATTCCAAAATTGGGCGATTTCCAATGGTTGGATCATACAATTAGATATAGTTGATACAGCTCTAAAGCCTGTAAAGGTATTCCAAAATAAAGGCCTATGCAGACCTGGCAAAGGACATCTGGACGATATTCGTGGTGGAGAAAAGTCATGGGTTGAAGTTAATTTCATGGTGCAGGGTAGAAAAGGATGTTGGCCTAAGTTCCATAAGAGGGGTTAAAATCAAATCCTTAGTATAATTTTTTTTTTTTTATATTGTGCTATAATTACAATCTGCCTTATAAGGCAATAAGTAATTTAGATAAATGCTCTCATTCATACCATATTTACAATTCATCATTCACTCGCTCATTCATACAATTAATATAATTAAGAGATGTAATTCATACTTATCAGTAGTCACCAATAGTTTAAATATAGATTGTTGGTAATGCCATCATAATATTTAGTAGGTACTATGTTTTAATCTTAATCCAAATTCGATGTGACCAATTATTAACCTTGCCATGTTAGCAGGCTGACATGTTGAAAAAAACAATTTTTCAATCGTCGCTAGTAGAGCTCCTTGTGATTGATAGGTCATCACTCATTTATTTTTCATTTAAAAAGTTATTTTCTAAATGACTCACAGTTCTTCTCGTTTGTTCAGTTCTAAAACATCATACAGCGAAAAAGTCGTCAATATAAACTGTATAAAACGTTTAGGGTAAGGCTTGACGATTCTAAGTTAATTCAGGTAAATTTTCCGATACAATTGGATTGTTTAGTCTATAATATTTACTTGCATGAAGCATTAAACATCAGTCTCTGTAATAGAAATTGAAAATAGGTGAGAAGGAACAAAATAATCTGAACCAGTGGTCATTGTGTCATTTAAGGATATCTTTGCAGCCCGGGGGGGGGGGGGGATATTCTTTTCGGTTTAAAAATTGAGCTAATGAGAAAATTTTGATTTGTGAACCAGTAAGTAATTGTTGAATGACTGGCTATTCATTCAACGACATGTGATTGAAATTTAAACATCAATGCCTCATGAGACTAGTCAGTCCTTAAGGCAAATAAAAATATTACTCATTATCATGCTATTTAAGTTTGATATTTATAAATATTCAACTTCATTTGTTAAAACCACATCACTGCCTTTTAAACCAAATCAATTTATTTCCAATATTTGCATAATAAAAATAATGTTATGGTAATATGGAACGCATCTAGTCCAAAAACAAAAAAAAAAACATTATCGCTTTGGTTTATGAAGCATTGATTATGAGAATAAGTATTCATTGAAGTACATACAATAGATATCTCTCTTCTTCGGTCATTTCTCCTTTCAATGCTACTCTCTTCCAAGCAGTGTTTGTGTTACTTTATCGCACTAACATATGCTCCTGCGTAGTATTCTCTGCTGGTATCCTCCATCTTTGTCTTGTTTCTGGCTTTTATTTTATTGAGGAATCTTATTATATCTCTATTGGATTTCTTCAGCAATGTCTTCATTATCGTGGAGGTGTGTATTGAGGGTACAAATTTATCTACTTTCACCTCCTCATTACTTCTCATTATTTTTGCCAATCTGTAAGATTATTATTTGATATTAACTTCCGTATTTACGGATCCTATTACCTGGATAATCGCTTTGCTGCACTGGAAGTTTGTTAGAAACATCGAGATCATCAGGACATGGCATCATTGAACATTTTACAGCTTTTAACTTCCCTCATGCGAGTGCTCCCCTCGTCCCGTCTGATAACGCATATTTCACACGTTGATGTTAGCACCTTGGTCCCCCTTGTTCACACGCTGTGAATCATGTGTCACAATACACTCACGCTTGCTAGTTTTTTTCGTTTACCTAAAAGCATTTTTTTCTTGTAAAGCTATGATAAATTTACTTGTTTTTCTTCTTTGTTCGATGCAGTTAATTCAGGTTTTATAAACGACACTGAAAAATAAAAATAATAATGCTTAAAATTATTAAAGTTAGAACGTGGGGTTTTATTGTCAAGATTTATTTTTTTAGAAAAAAATATTACAATCTGCCCTAACAAGGCAATGGGTGATTGTGGTGAATGATCTTATTCATAACGTATTTAAAGTGATGAATTACACTTATTATTATTGTACACAAAAATTATTAACGCTTACCGTTTTGAAAATTGTTCAGTACTTCTGTGTTAGAATAAAACTATAGAAAAAAATGACCGTTTTTTCCGCATGAAGCACGATGATCCACTTCAGTTTTAAGAGACGGAATTGAAAATACTTGCCTAGGTATTTAAACATCTGTCCTCAAGTTAACCATTTAATTTAATATGAGCTCTATATTCCTCAACTATAGTCAATTTATTGCTAAATATTTATTTTAAATGAATATTTCAATACTTTGCCCTAATAGGATCATGACCATTATCAGTCATGCCATATTTACAATATCAAATTCAAATTCAAATACAATATCAATTTCTCATTGGCAATCTATTTGTGGTAAAAAAGGTGCAGCAGGTTAGACGTATATGCGTTTGCGAGAAATCCCACTAATTCACCATCAATGATCAATGATTACCTCCTTCCCAGAGAAGGAGAAAGAGGGAGCTAGGATCGGGCAGATCCCCACGGTAATCCTCAGCCACATCTCTCACTGTTGCATGTATGTAGTACCTTAGTAAAAAAATAAAATAAAATAAAACATTACATTTAATTTTGTTGCTATTAATCGTCTCGCGCAGGTTAGGTTATTCCCTGATCGCAATTTAACTTTTCTTTTTATTCGAACAGTTTTTCTTTTAAAAACCCTTACTTTCTACGAAATAAATTGCGATTTTATCAAAGACATTTCACTGTATCTTTTCTTTGGCTAGTAATTATAAAAAATTGTGGGATCAATACCATAAATAATAATTCATAAAAAGGTAATTTTAAATAATATTGAAAGTATATTGTAGTTTCCTTCGAGAGATGTCGCTCTACAGTAAGTGGTGATGTTTTTCTGTTCTTCACGAGAGGAGCTAAAAATATTTAATAGAATAGTATAAGAAGGCGGCCCCGGTTCTCGAATCTTGGCCTTTGCATTATATTTTTTCTTTGGTTAGTAATTTGAATAATATTTTATTTATTGTTGGTTATTTTTCTGTTCATGGATTTTTCTTGTCAATTCATTGTGATTATGATTCTGAATACAGAATACATCTTGTTCTATAATGGTAATATGGTGGTAGAAACGATTCGATCAATCTGAAATTTTAATGTTGTGACAAAACAACTCGAAGTGCGGTGGTTATAGCAAACAGTTTGAAAAATATTTAACCAATAAAATAATCGGTGTCGTTTCGTTAACTTTTAGCTTAGCTACTCAAGTCACAGCTAAAACTCCAATTAAGCTTAAAACTCCGATTTATTATCATGATTAATGATACATTTTTTACGGTCTCTCTAAAAGAAATTTGATGGTATCAATCGAAATAATGTATTTAACGTTCTTCGGGTCGATTTCATGTTAACAAAAAAAATCGACCGTAGCTGTTTAAGTTTTGATTCATTTGTAAAAAAAGGATGTTTCCAGTCACCAAAATTGTTCAAGAAACAAAATAAAGATTTTAGGGTAAAAATCAACTGGTAGTTTTTTCACTTACAGTTATAAGAATTTGAGGTAGAATCTCTTATGATTGGTCCTTCAATTGGCCACAAAGTTTTTTAAACAATGGAACTAAATCGTTACGCTATTTATCCTAGGATGAACTAGATCTAAAGGTTCTTAAATGTAATTTCTTCAAAATATATTCAGTTTAATTTCTGCGGCAGTCTGCGTACAATCACGTATACATTCCTTTCTAACTCGTTCTTGAAATCTTCCAAGACCGGACTCAATTTTCGGTGATTGGAAGAGAGGGTGCTGCCGAGTGTGCAAATACACTACAAGAGAGAGAGAGTACGAAGCTGAGGGGTACTGGAGGAGTGGGGGTAAGGAATCCAGATCGACACCTGTGGCGTGGTGGGGCGGCAGTCAGTGTCGAGGCAGCCTACGGTACGGGTCAGCGAGCTCCCCGAACACACCTAACAGTCTTAGTGATGCTAGCGCAGTGGTAGTGATGCCAGTGTGGTCCTGACACAGAGGATATATATAGTGTGCTCTAATAGTGATAGAGGTTGTGTGTCTTCTCGTCAGCAGAGAGGGGTGAAGGATATTCTTTATACAAGGTAAAGTCACCATAAAGTTTGTCAGTTTGTCTTGTCTGTATGCTTTGTCTTGTGAAAGGTCGATCTGTCGCTCTTATCATTTCACAACCATCAGTTTACGACTAGTCTCTTCTCTCATGACCGTCTGTAAATAAAACTCTTTGTCACGTTTATAATATTGAAATATACTGTGGATGAGAACGATTAGTGGTATAGAAGTTCTTATTACGAGCTAATTCTGCTTATTCTAATGAACATCTGGTTACACTCACCCGTTTTACTGGAGCGTTGAAGTCTCCTTGTGGCGTTAAAGTCTCTATACTAGATGATGATAAATGAATAGATCTAAGTATTTCTTTGTGGAAAAACATTATTTGTATCGGATCTGTATTATATTACATTTTATTTTTTTTATTTTTATATATAGTTGGGGCGATTACTTAAAGCTACCCAATAAAAACAATGCCGCTAATCAAAACCAGATAGGGACAGGCGGAATTATTATTATATCACCGTTACGACACTTAGGTCTCCCGGAAAGATATAAAAAAAAAATGGAGGGTGGCCGGAGGAATTTTTCAATTTTTTTCCATGGTGTCATTAAAGAGGGGGGCTCCTACAGCGGAGAGGAGAAGGGAGGGATTCCTGGCGGGATATTAGAGCCCCGTTGGCTACTAAATCCAGAGAGCATTAAACCCCAGCAGTGCTTGGAGAGAACCCGTCCGTCCGGCTCGCTTCGTTTTTAACCCAGCCATTGGCAGCAGAGAGGGGAGAGGGGATTCCGACATTCGGGATTGTTGTACGAACATTTTTGTCTTTTCACCTTCACTATCTGTTGCCATGTTTGTTATTAATATGTTTTGATGGTGTGATATTGTCGTATCGCCTGTTGATGGCAATCGAAAGTGTCATCTCTTGAGACCACTCTGCCTCACAGTAGGATAGGATAAACAATGAATCTTTAGAAACGCTTTTTGTCAACACATGATTACCATACTGGTAACAATAGGCTCGTACGTTGTAGACCAAGTCAGTTAGACAGTAACATTTCCAGTGTAACATAATAAATTACATAACATGCATAACATAATACAGACAGTAACATTCCTTCACCAAACCAGTCAGGAATACTTGATAATTGAATATGGATTTTTAAAGGCTAAAAAACTTAAATAATAATCAAATCTTTACTAAAAGTTTTAATTTGACCATAAAAAACACGTTATTTTTTAAATACTAGTTTGTCCTCCAAACGTAAGTAGTCCTGAACCAATTAATAGTTCAATTTAGTGAAAAAAATCGATGCAAAATAAAAATATAAAAAATTATCAAAAGTAGTATCATACTCGTATTTTTCTTCAAAAATCATATTTATATAATTTATAAAAAGGAATAGGATCATAGTGATATGTAAGTTATTTTGTGAAAAAATATGTGCTAAATCCTGAAAATAAATGTTACTCATACAAAATTAAAAATGTTTTTATTTAAATTACCTTTTTTTCAAAGATTTTAAAATTAACTTAATGCTGGCATACTCTGTATTTACCAAAAAAAAAAAAAAAAAATCAATTCATTCTTACTAAACCATTACCAGTTACAATACCCTTCCGAATGAAATGGTGTCCTGAAATTAAATTTGAGAAAAAATTTTTTTTAGAATTTTTATATTTCCGGATGAATACTATTTAGTTTACTTATAGTATCCTAATAAATAAACAAACTCTACATCTATTAAGAAACACAGCTGAAATTTAACAATAATAATGAAAGTATACACTTATTATATTTATACACTTACTTTTTAAATTATTTTCTTCCCAAATTGCTAAAAGTTGAGTAGATATATTAGTTTGAACATTTTATTACAAAGAACTTTCATTTACATCAGTGGAATTTTTGTGTATTGCATAACATAAAATCCTAAATTAATAACAAAATAATATCGTTTTGAAGTGAGACTTGACGGTAACAGTAATTTTTTTATGGTAGTGGTAAATAGGGTTTATCTGTAATTACACGATTAAGGAATATTATTGTATTAGTTAAATTTTAAGGAGCAAACCAACATTTATTCGTGCATGAAACCCTTAACTGGAATAACTGAAATATCTAAAACAAAATAGTACTCTACAAAAACTGTCATGAGCTAACATCCCCCTAAATATTCTTCAAACAAATTATCTTTATTTAAGATAAACTGAAATAATTTATTAAAAATTCGAAAGTAGTGAATTTTTTGTCTGAATGTTAATTACATTACAATAATTAACTTTTGTTAATGACATAATTTGAACAAATTCGAATCTGAACGATAATACCGAAAATGCATCAGGACGTAAATTGTCCATGGGAGTCGTGAATTTCGACAGTGCCTCTCCCAGTATGAAGCAAAGCACATTGGCAAAGATCATATTGCTCATAACTTCCCAAAGAGATTTAGGAGACATCATCTACACCATACTGGTATAGAAGTATCTAACTTTAAATTCAGAGACGAAAGATCAGTTTGAATTTCCCTGGTAGTAAAATTTTAATTTTTCCAGAGCTAAACAAAATGCGGAAAACATTTGGTATCACGTTTAAAAATTCAATTGTTTATATATATCCTACTGTGTTATCACTCGCATATTTTTTGACTTTCTATAAATTACAATAAAACATCTCGTGGCAGCTTTAACAAAAATGTATTTAGTCGATCAAGAAAAAAAACAAACTTTTTTTAAAATTTTGAATGAATGATTTTGAATTAAGTCGTGAAAAGTTTAGAGCTAACAAAAAATTACAGTCACCACTTTCTAAATTTATGACCAAAAATAGCTCATATTTACACGTTGCACGATTTAGTAGTAATAAATGTGAATATAATTTTGTTTCAACGTAATATATAAAGCTGCCTAAATGACATAGCCAAATTCCATTAGACAGTCTATTTTAGCGTAATTTTAGTAAAAGTTACTTACTTGAGATTAGCTAATAATTACTTCGAGGAGCAGTGGGGATTAGTGAATTCCAATAGTCTCCGTAAAAATGTTTGTAATATTTCTTTATTATTCCTAGTTACATAATTAATCCCGGTGTCATTCATGTCTTGGCGTTACACTAAAAAATGAAAACGTTATGATTGAGAAGACCGAAATGCGCTACCTGGATACAGAATCTGTGAAAATGTTATCCAAGGCAGAACTTTCTTACCTGGTCAACCTTTCCTGGGGCCCCATCAATTCCAGCCCCCAGCTACCTCTAGCAAATTGATCATTAAAAACAAACGCTTCAAACCCGCCGTGGAAATTCCGAATTATTTATTATCAAAACTATTTAGTTGGCGGGTAAATTTATAATATAAAATAAACGAAATGAAATATTTCATTTTAAATAACATTGAAATAAATTCAGTTTAGTTTATGACATTGTAAACGTGTGTACATTTTTCTTTTTATCCTAGGATAGCTGGAAGTTACTCGGTGTTCTTGACCGTGATTTATTGAGATTTTAACTTATAAATAATATTGTATGTCCTGTAACTGTTGTATAATCATCGTTTATTCAGTCGGGTTTAGTTACTTTATATGTAAGGTCATCTTCAATACCATGTGTTCAATATTCTTTGTAATCGCTTAGACATGAATTTACTTTAATTAATGAATTAAGGAATGTTAAAGGCACTTTCGTATATGCATATTATAAAATTGGAAAATTTAGAGAATTGAAAGATAAGTTATACTTTATTACGGTCTTGCATGCGGGAAAGGAGATTGGAATAGAGAAAAACCAAAAAGTAACTGACCGCTTTTCTGTGTAAGTTAAAAAAACCATATGATTTATAAAAAATGTTTTGTTGATTTAAACACCGTTCCATCGTTTTAATATTCATAGGAAGCCAATTTGATTAAAACTATGAACTTTCACAAATTGGGACTCTTCTTATAATTTGAAAAAAAAAAAAATAGGAAAAATTTGTTTTTACAGGCTTATGATCTTTTACTTAAAATTAGTTCATTGTCTCAAATCTCAAAAATTTGGTTTATTCTGCAACTTCAGGGATCATATTATATTAAAATTCGTCAGTTATTTATTATGTGATTCAAAGTACAGTATAAGCATGAATTATGAAGTGTAGTTAGTATGAATAATCATTTATTCGCGATTTATATCACAATTAATAATGCTGCATAAGCAAATTTTAATTTCCTAATAAAGATCGATTCCTGTCTATGATATTTTAGGTGAAATATTGGAATACGCTAAAAGATGTCATTTTAACGAATTGTTGATATTTTGTTACGAGATAACTTTTAGTCTAATGTAATACGTAGCATAAATGTACTATAGAATGTTTTTATATAGGCATCAATAAACTGAAGTTTTTTTTTTTTTCGTTACTTCATTTTAAAGTCCCAGTCACATACGCGAAGTGCTACAGCCCGTGCCAAGATATTTAGTAAGCGCTGGCTGGTGAAAAAAGCAATGACTTCCGATGGAAAGTTGCCAACTGAAGTTATTATTCCCATAGAAGCAGTGTTGCCAATTTTAATTACACTCCACCTTGAAAGAAACAATTAAAAAAATAGTGTTTATTGACTAAAGTTCATAGTCCTAATTATATGGTGTACTTTCTCTGAAATATTTATTATTAAATAATACAACACTCACTGGGATAATTAAACGTACTTTTCTTAAAAATATACCTTTGTAATTTTTGTGTTTCTAGTTCTTGTGAATCTAGTTGAGAGCGAAAAACTTCCCTTGTTTAATATTAATTGCTCTCTGAAAAAATTGTTGAGGGTGGCTTCAACCTTAAAATGGTAGTTTATTCAGCCTACTCAGCAAGGGAGAAATATTGCATTGAAGATTGGAACTTATTTAAGGCCATTTCAGGCTGTCCAGGATGCCCGTACTTAATGAAGCTCAGGTAAGCACTGCACGGGCCTCCTTCACCTTAGCATATAGGGCGCGCATAGAGGGAATATTTTAAGTCGGTATAACTCAAATTTGAATATTTTCTCCCCTCCCTCGGGCGAGAGGAAGGCAAGAGACCGTTAACAGAATCAATTTTAAATTAGTACGCGGTGCCCGGGGCAATGTTGCTGGGCTAGACTCGCACGTGCGGAGCCCGTCTTCCTTCGGCGATCGCTTTCGTCCTCCCCGAACTTCTTAACTCTCCGAGACTTTTTCCTTCTAATGGAGATCCATAGCTCTGGTGGAGATCAGCGCTGAAGTCTATTCCTTTCTCTACTCATCTTTGGTACGTTAGAAAAAAATTGACATGATAAATTAATAGTAAAATAATTCTACTTAATATACCATAGGGCAAGGTTTGGTGTGTTATATCGGTGTTTTGATTCTAGAAGTTCATGTAATGAAGCGTTTTTCATAACCTCATGTGTTATTTTTTCGGATAATTTCATACTTATATTTAATCCTATTCAGGTGAAATACACTACCCTCTCCTATTTTCAGAGAGAAAAAAGTGAGTACAAGAGGGAAAAAATCAATTTATCCCTAATTATTCGAACATCTCATTTTAGAGCTCTTTTGCTTAAAACATAACAAAATTGTATGCATCAAGAATGTTACTTTATGCATTTTAAGAATGTGATTTTATGCTTAGGAGAGAATCGTTTTCTTGTTACGTTTTGTTTATTTGATGAATTAGCTATTCTGTATTCATTTACGTAAGCTTAGAGGTATTCTGGCATCCCTGAATGAATCAGTTTTATTTGTAGGTTTTTGTTTTATTTTTTCAAAACCAGAAA
The DNA here is from genome assembly GCA_930367205.1 of Acanthosoma haemorrhoidale. Taxonomy (NCBI): domain Eukaryota; kingdom Metazoa; phylum Arthropoda; class Insecta; order Hemiptera; family Acanthosomatidae; genus Acanthosoma; species Acanthosoma haemorrhoidale. The sequence continues at coordinate 140,100,159 of OV884011.1, forward strand.
TCCTTATCTGTCCTGGTATTTCAGAATTCCATATTCTGGAGACAAAATTTTACAAAAATATTCTCAACCCTATAAAACAATGTGTAATTATTTACTCTGCTATTAAAGAAATAATGTTTTTATATATAATTAAGCTATCAAATTAATGACCTCGACGTCCTGACTAATTTATGTTCCAAAGATGAAAAAAAATAAAGGTACAATTGAAAATCGATTATTGAGTAATAAAAAAATGAATATTTTTTTCAACCAAATTGAGTCGGGTTTCAATTAAGAGATGATTAATAATAAATAGTATTTGTTTGAACATTCCTTTAAACCATTCTGCTGATTCCCCTTACTAGTCATTACGCTTTAATGTACAATTGAATTAATTTAAATTATTAAAACAGTGCTAATAACAGTTATAATATTCCGATATCTTCTCCATGTTCCATTGTCAAACTGACCTCGTATAAAGAAATTGTGAACCCCGACTCCTCCCTCCATTGACCCTGTTAGGCACCAGCAGCTCCAATGTTACGATAGTCAAGGCAGAGAGAAAATTTTGAGTTATATGTTCAGAAATGAGAATACAAAAAAAAAAAATATGACCCTTGAAGGTAAGACACTGATGTGTGAGACTATCCAAAAAGATACCGCCAGAATTAGTTCTACCTCAGGGAGTGAGTATTTTTAATGACCTGGCCACCTTAATTTAGCGTATACTCGCCGACAAAACGGCCCAGGTCCAATAGAAATATTGGAAAATAAACTGTCCGTTTTATTATCTGAGCCTTGTTACTCTCTCTCTCTCTCTCTCTCTCTCTCTCTCTCTCTCTCTCTCTCTCTCTCTCTCTCTCTCTCTCTCTCTCTCTCTCCCTCTCTTGCGGCGCTCTCACTCCCAGATGGAGACCGTCTGAAGGCCTTTTGTCGCCGCGGAGACACTAAATTACGATAAAACACCTCTTGTGCCAGGCCGCGGCGTAATATATGTACCTTTGAATTGCATGGAAATGGAATATTAAATAAACGGTTGATACTTTTATAAAATGTAATTGTACATTCTCGGTGTTTTTTACAGAGTTTTTGCCTTCCTTGCAATTTTCTTCCGAGTCGTTAATGCTACTTGCTGTATAGGCGCGGGGGCATATTTATAGTTCTGACAGGAAATAAATTCATTGATGTGATGTTATGTGTTAAAATTAGATGCCATAAAAAGTTTATCTGTTTCTTCTATCTTTTTTTCTGATCGTAAAGATAATAAACTAGTAGATTTATATATATATATATATATATATGAACAATTTACTTTCAGTACAAAGAATAAGTTGGATATTAAAGTGCATAAAACTTATAAATAGGGGGGTCCATTACGTAAAAGATGAAATTAGTCCAAGATTATCCAAGTCCAGTGTCCTCGAAAAACTTTCTTCTTTATTTCGAATTTCTAGACCGGATCAGTTATCTCTGCTCAATTGACTACACAATGCCTCTATAATGATGAGTGGACTCGGACAATATACAATATACCCTATGCCCTAGACAATGGGGATGGTTTTGATGTTGAAAATGTCATTAGCAAGTCATTTATTAGTCAAAATAGGTCCCCTATTTCCTAGTGAATATCATTTAGCTCGAATTTTTCAGTGGAATAGCAAGCGCCTTAGAACATTTATGGAAGGGGTAGGAATTGTTAAATAAACTAAGTAAATTCATATTTACTTATTCTGTAATGTTTATGATTCAACTCAACTTATTTTACACCAAATATGCCTTATTTTATATAATTTTGTTCTCTAATGACTTTTGGGGGTCCATCCACCAATCATCCTCCTGACCTAAGCTAGAGAATGCACCTTCATCCCTAATAACAAACTAACCCCTACTGTCTGGACTCCTAGAAGGCTATTACACTTGCCGTCCTGTGATGCCTCCTTCCCATCAACGGTCCCTTTGCCGCCAGGCAAGTTAACCACAGTGAATATGAATGACTTTCCTCAGCCGGGCATGTGCAGGTACTTTCCCGACCTCTCACACCACTCTTAAGGCCATTTCTGTCCTGTCGTTTATTCCCCAGTTCAATAACATACTCCACTCTTCTTGTCCGTCTGTGAGCTTCAATATTTCTGATGATATCCTTTCCTTCCGCAGTTCGTCTTCCTTGGCTTTACTACATATTTCAAGTAATCCTAATGGTCTGTAAGCTACCGTCACAACTTTTATACAATTAGCTTCGAGTAAGTGAGAATAAAATCGGCGTTGGATCTTCTCACTTGGGTTTTTGACTTCCGGAGGGTTTTGTACGTGTGATAAAATAATTGTACGTTACCGACGTGAGGAGAAAAGCGAAATGCGAAGTGCCATTTGCAGAAATTGCCGAATCCGAGATTGGCCGGAGGAATTGCAAAATCGTGGTGAAAGTCGGTTCGACTTAACGAGATTTATTTATTTGCTTAGCGCACCAATCTAAGAGGCACGCTAATCCTTCGCCAATAAAAACCCAAAATCGGATGCAATAAAATGATTTATTTGAAATGAATCTGGAATTCGACTGGACTATGGCTCATAATTAATTTCTACTGACCCTTGCATATTACTGGTATCCAAAACCATTAACGTTAACCAATAATTTTCAACTAAGACTAGTTTTGAGAAATTAATTAAACTGTATACCGATGAAATTTACTAATATTTATTTTTTCTTTATCATTACTGAAATTGTGTACTTTAAATAACATATAAACAGAATAAAAGGCCGTATAAAGATCTAAGGTAATTGTATTTGGACTGCATACCATTTATCTTATAGGAAAATCTTCTTACTCCCAATTTCACACGTGCTGCAAATGATAGCAAATAAGGGTTGTATAAAAGTTCATTACAAAAATTAGTACTATTTATGCTTATGCTGTGTAAAATCTCATTATTTTTAAAGTCATTGATTGCTAGGTTAATATTTTTATTCGTTTTTTTTTTTTATCCTAGGCGAAATAAGGAAACTAGCTTTAATTGAAAGAGCTCTCCCCCTCCAGCCTGCCCCCGGATTCGTGTGCCCACTCATGGCCAGTGTCAAACACGACTTCCCCATCTTCATTAAATAACCATAAATAAGGATTTTATAGGGTCGATAACAGTTTCTGTCTTTCCGATATCTAGGAACCATCGGAATCCGCCGGGAACTCTCTTTCTATATATGGACCAATTATTTTGCCTCACCTACTATCTTCCTTCGTGGTGAGCTCTTCTGGATTCTTGAGAGCCATTTTTTTCCTTTCTATTCCACGTGAAACGTATTCTGTTATTTATACATCAATGTGGTTATTATGTTTACTCCATAAATAAAATTAGGACGAGTAATGGTGACAAACCAGATCTTCGTTTGTTTTGAACATTTTGATAAATTATGGACCAAGGGTCTCAATCTGTAGGAATTTCAGTTGTGATACTTGTACACGGGTCTTTTTTAAGAAAATATATATTTTATAACAACGTTTAAATGTCTTTTCTTTACCTTCGTATACAACTGTTTATAATTTACAGGACAAATTAATTTGTTTAGTTTTTTCCTAGGACAAGCATTGAATAATCTGTTTACTGTGACGAATTCCCAACGGTACTCTCACAGTAGTTCATTCATCATTCTTTGATGAAATCCCGTTTTAAGTTTCTCATTGCCAGACTGTCCATCATCGTTATATTTCTAAACTTAAAATGATGATATATTTCACTATTTTCAGACCATTCCCTCTTTTCTTGGCTCTTTGTTTTTTTAATTATTAGAATAATACCAGTTTCTCCAATCATGTCCTCAGCTCCTGTGGCTCTCGCGCTCTCGGCCAGCCTCCACTTCCTCTTTCGCATTCGAGAGAGGTGACAACCAACAACTTTAAACCGTGAACAAAATCCTTGTCGTTCAGAGCAAATATCCCTTCCATCCAAAAAAAATAACATTCATATTCCAATATTCTTAAATTAAATAAAAATCCGGGCCAATGTGGGGCTTAGGTATCGTATTAGGTATAGTTTAATTTTCTAGGTTCTTGATTTTAGCATTTCAATCTATCAATACTTGACTCGCGATCACTAAGCATTATTAAATTTAGGCTGGTTTCTCTTCGTTATTAATAATAAATACTTCAATTATCCTTTAATCATATCAGTTTAATCTCTGCATCCATAAAGGTCTGCTAAACTATTGCCATTGAAGGCTGAACTGACTGTTATAAAAGGTTTGATCGATAATAATTGCTGAAATAAGAGAAGGATATGTTGGAAAATGGAACAGGCGGGAGCTGCTGGGACTCGCATGTTTGGGCATAGGAACGAGAGAGGGGACCTGCAAGGCAGGGAGCTGTTTTAATCTAAATCTTCGGCTATCTCCGTCCCCGATCGGCGAATGCTCGGGCGTAAATCCGATATCTCTGGGCGATATATCACATTCTGTCGATACCTCTATTGTAGTGGGGCTCCAAACTGATCTCAAGCGGGTTAGGGAAACGGTTGTTGTACCATTTCGTCCACACACACATACACTGAGGCGAAACTGGTTGCATGTTTCGAAATTCTTGCAGGGTGGGGTTCGACAGTGGACCAAGACGTGACTAAAGAATTACTGCGGCGGTGGTTATCGCAAATGTCCGGTCATAGATCTGAGACAATTGGACAGACTGATTTAATTTTAGGATATACCTAAAGTAGGCTAGTATTCGCCCTATTCAGGACCAAAAGGTCCAAGAGATGTGAATCAGTCAAAAGTCATTCTCAATTTGATGCTCTAGACCTACCCAGACTAGCGCTGCATAACAACTAACCTTTCATAACAGTACATATCAGTAAAGACATCGGTGTGAATATTAAGAACTTGTATGATTCCTCTAGGGTAAAATTAAAAAAAATAAATAGGCGAAACAAAGAGAAAACAATCCTATCAGAGTCGTAGGATCTTTTTCCTTTGCATATGTATTATGGAGGAATATTGTACATATGAAGTGAATCGTTTTCTTAAATACAAAATTAGCTCTTGGTTTTTATTTATGGGCGGGAGCCCTGTTAATAAATGTATTCTCTTATTTGTTTTGATTCATAAGCATTAATTTTGTAATACTAATAATTAAAAGCCAAAGCAAAAAAATACTTGCAAAATTGAGACTCGAATCTGGGACATCCCTAATACCTTAGTATGGGGGCTCTACCAACCAAAAGATTTCATATTTGGAAGTTCTTCACTCGAGGCAAGGTAGCTCTGCTTGCAGATCCTCTGACTAGATATTGGGTTCGAGTCTTGATGTTGCCAGTCATTTTTTCGTTAGATGTTAGTTATAATTATATAATTATTTATATTTTTAATTATTATTTTATATAATAATTATTAATGAGGATAATAGCTGGACCAACACCACAATTCAAATGTCTCATGTTAAGTTTATTTGAAAAGAGTCAAAGTTGGTCTTAAGATTTATGAGAGACTTTGTTAACGAACGTTCACTTAGATTGGTCTACTATACGAATATTACAATCTACACTGCCCCTCAAAAAAAGGGATGCAGTTAGAAAAATTTTAATATTTGCTTACTAATAGAATTATTTTGGCTTTCACATCTTTTAAAATTAATATTAAACGTTTTCAGTGATAATGGGTTATAAATAGTAAGGAATCACACAATATATATTCAGCTAATTTATTTTTAAAAAATTATAAAGAAATGTCTATTTTCTTCGGGCATTTTGATTTGTTTTGTAACCAAAAATCTTTCAAATTTTGACTTAAAAAAAAAGATTTTGATGGTCAAGAAGCAAGTAGCTGATCTGAAAACGGGCAATATTAATAGTAATATATGTTAAGTAAAAGTGTGCCTATTGTTGGGGGGGGGGGCAGCGTATTTTTTAAGTTGTTATTTGGCCCTTTGATAAGCCGAAGTGTTATTTTGTCTATAAGCACTGCCCACCCCCTAAGGATAGAAACCCTTCTCAGAAATATTCAAAGATCATTAATCATTTCAACATTTTTTTTTCCAAATCATTAATGACGACCGACTCTCAGCCTGGCGTTCACATAACAAAACTCAATCCCGCCTCACTCATAGCTGTTTCGTCATGGATATTGATTTTAATTTATACAGCTGTTTTCTTTTATTAATTGATGTGTGATTTTTATTAAGAATCAATAGGAGGAAATAGGAAACAAGCCAAAAAAATATAAAGGGCAATGAAATTTGTTTTTGTTTTTATGTTTTATGCTGAAAAAACGTGTGTCTTGTCAATTCCTCAGTTAATATCACATTCATGTACACTTAATGTTTTGCCGGCTTGTTTCATTATAATTTGTATTACCTTAGTTTGTCTAGACTCTAGACAAGCTAAATTTCTTTCCTGGGTCGATCTACGGATTTACATGTATTATATTTCTTCGAAAATCGCTTTGTATGTGTATGTAAAAATGTTTTGCCAAACTATTGGGATTAACACCCTTTCGAAATCGTGAAAAAAACTAAATAAGTTGCAAATGATAGTTTTCCACAACGGTTCAGAAAGCTGTTTGAATAATAGAGTTCATTGGATGCACTTGATAGGGCTCCAGAAATGTACCGACTGTGTTGTATAATCGAGACTGTAAATAATGCTTTCATTTGATTAAAATATTTCATATTTTCAAAGCCACTAGTACATTCTAGTTACGGAATGCTACTTTTGTTCATATTTTTCACAATAATTTTGCATTGTTTCACGGATGAAAAGGGACAAAACACGTTTTCCCACGTGAGATCACTTTTAAATGACTGAAATTTAGGGGTTCAAATGATAGATTTGTCCAGAGCGAGGCTTCCGAAAACTGTTCTATACCCAGAAACGTTTAGAGTTAGCACTGAGCGTGTCTAATTGTACCACAGCTTCCCACGGCGTACCTCTCCCCCGTCCAGTTCTTTTCCTGTTCTGCTGTTTGTTGAAAATGAATGCATTTCTTTGAACTACGAACCCATGAAAGTACAGTTGGTGCAGAATTGATAAAAAAAAAGATTTGTATCCAACAATAAAAATTTAATCGTACCCTAGTAATGAATTCAAAGCCTTTCACTTCATTAAAACACTTATAAGATATAAGAGAATTGACCATTCCAATGATCATTAATGCTGCATTCGATAACGGTCTCGGAGGATATTGAGAAAATATTGATGTTCTTGCTAAATAGTTAAGGGATGTATTATTGGAGGAGTCGGATTTAGATATTAAAATAATCCGTTCTTTGGATATTTAATCCTACAAAATTGTATTTATCGTATTTTATCTGTATATTAACTTGGGGGGCCTCTAGGCTGTTTGTATATATACTATGAATGAACGAGTGAATGAAAATTGTAAATTGGTATGAATGAGATCATTTATCACAATTACTTATAGCCCAATCAGACAGATTGTAATTTTATCTTAATAAAAATTGTTTGGAAGCATAAAAAAAAAGTAGTGTTTTCAATTATTCAATAAGGTTTTTAGCATTAATGAAGCAAAATGCTCCCACATTACCTTCACCCTTTGTCGCAAGTCTTGTCCACTAGTTTATTTTAATTCTATTCCTCTCCCTGTATCCGAGACAGTACGGTACTTAGGCTTCCATCTTGACAAACGACTAACCTGGAACCCACATACGAGACTAAAAAGACAAGAACTAAACAGACGCTTTGGACAACTGTACAGACTACTTCAAAGGACATCCCATCTCTCAATAGAAAATAAACTACTAATCTACAAAGTTATACTTAAACCAATCTGGACATACGGAATAGAGCTATGGGGGACAGCAAAAAAGTCGAACATCAAGCGTATCCAATCCTTTCAATCAAAAGTCCTGAGAACAATAGTAAATGCCCCTTATTATGTCAGCAACAAAACCCTACATAACGACCTTAACATACCCTACATTCTAGAACTCATCCCTTCCAAGTTTATGAAATTCCACAGTAGCCTTTCCAACCACCCTAATCCTGTAGCACAGTCATTGCACTGCGCCACTCATCCCTATAATCCTCCTCGGAGACTGAAACGGCAGTGGCCTCGTGACCTGCTATAAACGCGTGACAGTGGGAGTCCTGGCAATGGCCAGTTTCTCCAATCATGTCCTGAGCGTCTGTGGCTCTCGCGCTCTTGGTCAGCCTCCACTGGCTAGTATCTGGTGACGCGGCTGACGGAGGAGCGTGGGGGACTTCCCGAGACTCCGCTTTCTCTTCGCGGTGGATTTGGGGGGTCTCTGGGCTGTCTGTAAATATTGTATGAATGAGCGAGTGAATGATGAACTGTAAATATGGTATGAATGTGAGCATTTATCTTAATTACTTATTGCCTTATAAAAGGCAGATTGTAATTTTAGCACAATAAAGGATTATAATAATAAAAAAAGAAACACACGTCAAACCGTGTTTTGGGACACGAACCTAGAATAGTAAAGAATTTAGTATCATACCACGTAGCAATTAATCATTTTTTTTTTTAATTACTTTAATTTTAACGAAGTAGTGAACCACAAAAAATGTATTGCATAGAGTCTAAAAGTGACAAAAATGTGTTTGTGAGGTCACAGATCATGATTCATGACCTAGCCTGGCTGGAGTACGAACTTGACCTGTATATGACTTTAAAGGATCGCTCTGCAAACTTTCAATTGAAATTAATAGTATTAAAACGTGACAAAGATCTCATTACGCAGTAGATTATAATTAAACAGTAGAATTAGGTTTATGATCGATGTAAAAACAATTTAAATGGAAAAATAAAAAGGTTAGCTAAAATGATCTACAGATCAACTTGTTAATTTGTCAAGTTTATGTAATAAAAAAAATCTGTAGGTGACAGCGAGCCCAGGATCGTGCTTATAAGGCAAAGGAAGGAAGTAGCAAGAGACTAAATCGTTAATCCTGAGGAACACCTGCCACAGTATCAATTTCCCCGTTTGATTTATCGCCACACTGTGGCTATAATAAAACAATGGCCGCCATTATAGCCGGCTGTCTCTATCGGCTCTGAAGACCTGCCTAGGACCTTTCGCCAGCGGCCACATCGGCTGCACCCGGTGGGTTATGTAACACCCACCGGAAGATTTCATGGGTGCTCGGTTGCCTCTTAGCCGCTCCGCCGCCTCCAGTACTTCTGCCCGAACGCCTCTTTGCCGAGAGTGTTTTCTTCGTTGGCTCTAGGCTTATCACGCTTTATCTTCATTCAGCTGCCATTATTTTCCTATTTGAACTATAGTTAGGCTCAAGTTGATGAAAAAGAATTGATCACATATTTATGGTCGACTTTGGGCATACTATGCCCTTGATATTTTTGTGTAGAATCCTTGAGATGAGCTGGGTATGGAATTAAGAAGTGCAGTTTATGATGTCTTGAGACACTGGGTGTTTTAAGTAGCACTATTGTGTATATTATATTAAGTTATGAAATCTACCACTACTATCTACTACTATTACGCGTAAAAATTCATGCCTAATGGTAAAGCAGAGTGCCCAAAGATGTTTAATCCACTTTCATTTGTCATCAAAAGCATGATGAAAAATTAATTCATTACTTGGATCGTTTTCACTTCCCAAGCTGTTTATTTAAAATCGTAAATAACTGAAATATTGAACAGAAAACTAAACAATGCTGTAAAATAAACTAAACAAAAAGATCGAATTCTATCGCTCTCAAAAATTTATTTTTGTCATTTCGTCTTTATTGTGCGCCTTTGCATAGCGAAAAAAATGCGAAAATATAAAAAAACAATCATTGAAGTTGGCCAGAACGGCATTAAGTGCGTGAGTAGTAATATAGGGTTCAACTGCGCCAGAATTTACTACTCTCGGAGAAAATAGTTGAACCATAAAGAAAGTAATTATTTTTAGCAATAATTGTCGCAGTCGTGAAGTGTGGTTATAATCTCCCCTAATAAAAAACATAGAAATATGAGTCCCCATAGTTACAGAATAAAAGACTCACGTATATGTAAAATTATAATTTTACAACATGTATGACAAATTTGTGGACCCTATGGCATAAACCTTATAAATACGAGGTTTCTTCTTGCTTGCTCCGGCATCGTAAGCTGTTGACAATTATAGAATTATTCTTATTTTTATTTCTGCCCGGCAAGTCATGGGCTGTTTATTTTACAGAAGTTACGTTTATTATAAATGTTATTTTATTGTTAAAGGACAGCAGGAAAACTAGCTGTCATTTCTATCCGTTGGTTTATGGGGTGTGTAAATTCATTCATGCCAACAAGTCGACCGCTGATGTTGTATATAAATATATAAAACTATAAATTGCCGTTTAATCTGCGTATAGTTAGTTTAACCGTATATCTGAATTGAAAAAAAAATCTTATGAACAGAAGCTAGTTTTTTTATTAACTGACGAATGCGGGTTGATCAAGTACTGTTGATCTGTTGATTTTTATATTATTAATAGTTACAAATGTCCTAAAGAGATATGATAAATGTATGCTAGGTTCTGTACGATCAGTATAAGAATATCTTATTCAAGAGTGGCTCAACAACTCTTACCAGGGTCGAACGTAAGGAAGGAATTTCATCAACGAGTGAAAGTCCGCGTATAGAAAGAAAACAAAAAAAAAAAACTCATATTCCTCCGGGCACGGTTCAACTCTTCGACATTTCGAGGGGCATATTGCAACCGACTGATACCATCAGTAACGACTCGTCCGTTCTTCGACTCCGGTTTTCATTCACAGGCCCGGAATATTTTGAAATGAGCTTACGTCATTGACCGTTGTGACTTCCCACGGATTTATCCTTCGGGATGCACTATTTTTGAATATATTAAATCATTTTAATGAATAATACTCTAAACGATGGTATTCATATGTCCAGGTTAAAGTTAATATGCTTATTTTATTCATTGTTATTTATTCATCATCCTTGTGGGAATTGCTCGAGCTTACTTACAGTAACATGAAAGTGGTTTGGTGTTAATGAAGACCCTTGAGAATTAACATAATAAGTGTTTGTTTTTTTTGTTGCATCCAAAATTATTCCAAAAGTAAATTTTATTCAAATAATCATAATTTTACCACGTTTCGATTTTGTAAAGTATCCATTGGTTGAGTATCAAGATTTTTTAGGCTAGTAACATATATACTCTTTGGATTTTGAGCTGGTATGAAGAAATCACTATCCTAGAGTTTTTTATGGGAAGAGAAACCAATTGTCATAAAAAAAATTCATCATTGACTTATTGTTTATTCTGATTCGACATTTTGAAGAAACCTCACTAATCATATATTTGATATACACACCTTATAGGTAATGTAAAGATTCCTATGCATTGCTGGTATATCCTGATGTTGAAAATTGGCATTGAAATGTGAGCCGGGTCGTTCGTTATCCTCCTTCATTGATTAAATATCAATTTCAATTCGAGATGCTGTGTAGTTCCCCGGACGGTGTGTATCAAGGCTGCTAACCGGAGACTGCTTGCTGGCTGGCAGTAATTTCCATACCGTGTTTGTTGGTACCTCTGTTGTAATTATTTCTGAGTAATGTATTCTGAAAAGTGAATGGTATACACCGAGCGAAGAAAATGGCGAAGGTCGAGCCTTGAAGAAAGTAGTTCAGTGGTGCTGTAGTAGGCTGGCCCACGCTTCGGCAGGACCCCTGTGTAGTCATGGCTACTGCTTCTTATCTCTGTAGGTATTATCATTCACACTTTGTTATTCATATTGGTTCCGTCAATAATATTTTCTAGTTTCCATGAAATATTTCTATTTCAACAAGTCTACCTGTGTGGTCTTCTTCAGGCTAAAATATATCACAAGCTTATCAACATTATCAACCATCCATAATATAATTAAATAATTCCTAAAATTGTCAAAAAAAACATTCAATGAACAATTTTAGCTAAAATCATTGAAATGGTCAAATATGATAAAAGTTATAGGTTTAATTTAACCTATAAATAATAGATATTGTAGTAATATATACAAACAATACAATCATTAATAATTTGCAATAAATCTTCCCTGACGTTCTTCTTCTGTTATCTATGTCAAAGTCATCTCGAAGTCAATGGGCTCTTAGACTTCCATTCTTTCTTCCTTGAATTGTATCTTTACTTCTTCTTTCCTATTTTCATAATTCCCGCGTAGAGACAAGCTTCTACGCCATCCACACTTTAGAAGATATAATTACATATCGACGCACTGGTAGATCGTCACGTTTTTGACACAACAAAGCAGCACTGATTGAACAGGATTCTTTATGTGGACAAATGTAATTAAGCTGTGGAATTTTCGATATTCTTATACTCTATACAAAACATAAAAAGTACATTATGTTCTTCCACCGCATTAGTTTCAACATTTTAATTAGGCTGTTACTCGCATGCTACAAGATATCAACGCTTATTAAAGAAAGAGCTAATGCCCGGTGGAAGAGAGACCGCATTACAGAGGGGCTGGTACGCTGTTACGGCTCAGACGTGATCAGCCGAGGCAATGGGCTCATGTGCTTCCACTAGCCAGAGCTTCCAAGAACCTCTGTACTATGTGCTGAGTTAGATCAACACAAATGTGTCTCTAGCCCAAACATAACTCGCTAAATGGAAACACCTGGTGGGCCAACTGTTTCGGCTTGCTCGCAGGTATACCTGCTGACTAATAGTTCCGATGGTGGGGAGGAGCAGTTTTAATCTCTGCCTTGTCTTCGTTTTTAGAGGCGTCAAATACAGGCGGAAAAGCTTTCTCGGTCCGTTGCGCCCTGAGAATCATATCTGTGAGTAATATGTAAATATTATAATAACTATAGTTAGTCTTTCATATCATAACGAAATAAAATTAGTGAGGGACTTTATTTTAATTCACACGGTGTTACCACCAGCCATGTGGAAAAAGCTGAAAACACCAACAATATAAATATTTCATAGTTCAGTACATAAAAGCTGTTTGAATTTTTCGTCACAAAATAAATATATATATTTTAAAAGTGACTCTCATTGGCCAAGATGTTTTATCAAAAGTATTGATAAATGATAATGTGACCTCTTAGGGAAAAATGACGTTTAACTAGGAAATACTAATGGAAATTCGTTTCCGAATTGTGGGTTGTAATGGATCAATACCTGCCAAAGAGGACAATCAGCTATTGTTGCTGAGTAAGACAGGGACAGACAGACAGACATTCAGAGGAAACCAGCAGAGAGAGGGGGGGGAGAGGAGGCAGACAGAGCATAGATAGGATCTGCCCCGGGGTATCGGGTACTGATGCTGGCCTGTCGGCGGGGCCCGTTACACTGAAATTGTAGGCCCTCAGCTTCTTTATTGGCTGCATACCATCAGCCGTGGAGACTAATTAGACAGACATTTCTATATGGCGGCCGATCCATATCCTTCCTGCATATATATGTATGCATTTGTGTGTATAGCCAGGGGTGAGTATGGCATTCCGATCCACTTCTTAAGTAGCCATCCCACTTATCTTAGTGGAAATTCTATCAAACTTTTAATGTGGCCTAATGCTACTGGTATTAGTGGTTTTTAAGGCTTTTTGGCTTTTTTTGTTTTCCCCTCCCAGCTTGGAGGACCAGAGGCCTTGAAAAATTAAGATCACTTCAAGATCAATCCTGCATACCTAAAACTGTAGAGATATAATTACTGGGTTTCGCCTCAGAAAAAGATTTATCATTAAACATCGATTATTAATCAATTGATCTTCTTAAATAAATATAAACGAAGTTAGACATATTATTTAAATGACAACATCCAGACACGTCTGATTTCGGGTGGAGTCTGTTTGTTAAAAGCTTATTTGATGATTGAAAAAAAAAAAAATACAGCGTGAACTTGATTAAAAATACTTCATTTTATTTGTTAAACAGTTTCTTACTCTGATAATCACCTAAAAAAATAATAGTTATAATGAACATAAACTATTTCTATTATTAGGATATATATAAGGAAGTCTATCCTTTAGAACCTGTTTTAAAGTAAAACTTTTCCCATCAGTAATGGCCCTCTTAATTAAAAAAAAAAAACCTAGAAAAATTCACAAAATTGTTTGTTATTATCATCTAGTTATTATATCAACAATTAATTACGACCTTTCTTCTTTTGGTGGCACCATATCCTTCATTTCGTTATTGGAAAAAAACATCTTTTTAATTCTCATGTAATTGCTTGATTAATGACTTCTAAATTAAAGATACAAATAACAAGTTTTCCAGTGAAGCATATGAAAATTTCCTCTGAGATACCCCTCGTTAATTACCGTTTATTCCAATTTCACACCAGTGAATGTACTATAATTTGCTGATGACACATAAATCGTGTGAACCAGACAGGTAACCCACTTCAGCAGTAGAAATTTCCAATCAACTCATAAATTATATTACTCTTCCGTTGCCATAACGTCGGATAAAAAAAACGGTTACACTTTCGAATTAGAAAACGTTTATAGTAAGTAAAATTTTCATGTCAAATGACTAAACTATTTATATTTTCTTGAACTTGATGGGCAGCGATGAACGGAGAAAACTGTTAATTTCTTAATAGCTCCATGCAGTTATAATAAAGAATGTCTTCTTTCTCGAATAGTTGAGCATAGAGGGACCGAATACCACAAAAGTTTTCTACTGGCCCTAAGCTCCCAAGTCCTTGACGGTCCAGCAGAAGAAGGGCCGACATCACAAAGGGCCTTAGAAAACCCTTTGTAAAGAAACAAAGCTCCGGGGGAACCCTACGAAGGTTATTATGGTTCTTATAATCGAGTTTATTTATCAAACGAAATGAACAAGTGTTTTTTTTTTAATACCCTTTCTTGTTTCTCAGGATTTTTTTTTAATCACCCCTTTGAAGTTCTGTCTTGTGATTGGAATGGGATATTTTAAAGGCGGATGAAACACGAGAAACAAAAAAAATACCAACTATTGTAGGCAATCTGAACGGGGGAAAAACAGCCTCGGTTAAGTATACAGGTCGCCGAGTTTTTTCTTCCGGTGCCAGTAACTCATGTACGGCAGATATTTTGATCTATGTCTTTTCACTCATGCCGTTTCTGACTTCTGCTGCTTTTGAAAAAGTGGCCAAAAAAAAAATGGGCATTCTACCATCCGCAATAGGGTATTCTACACAAAAGGTTTCACTACTCAAGTACCTGAACCCTGCCTATTAAAAAATCAGATCTTCTAGATCATTCTCATACTCCATTTGTCTACTTGGACTTGGTATTCTAGCAATTGTACAATAATGTACAATAATAACACAAAAATACCCCATTCTTTGAATAATATTATATAAAATTCTTAAGTAACCAAGCATTATATTGATGCTTGAGTCGTTTAATATAGATTCGTTGTTTTTTTTAGTTATAAATGCGACATTGCTAATTAGTGCTCTGTTTTATTTCTACATTCAAAATTGTCTGTGACTGAAATGAACTTGTGATAATAATATAACTATGCACGCGTGAATAGTTTAAATATGGTGTTAAAATAAACATATAATTGACGATAACGTACCTTAAACTAGGTCAGAATTTTAATAATGAACACTTTATTTATCTGTTTCCTAATACACATACCCACTCACGAGCGCCAATACGAACAAGTTCAAATATAGCCTTCACATCAAACAGTCGAGTGAACATAAATTCAACTAGATCCAAAAATAGGTTTCTCTAATTGGACCTATTAGGTTTCTGAAATATTCAGAAAACCAGTTCGTTACCGCCTCTCCCTAACAATTTGTTTTTTGTTCTGCCGATCATAAAATAAAATTTGATCAGCATTGGAGTTCTTTTATTCTTTTTTCATTCCTGACACCCAGCACGACAGAGATATTTCTGAATGGGATAGCTTCCTGACTCGGTTGCGATACATGATCGACTAGTTGGTGGTGATTGGTTAGAATTAATAGTCATGTTGCACTAATGGCTGCTATATAGTTTATTATATCTTTACGATCTTAGTAAGGTTTTACACCATTGGTTATTACACTAGATGGCTTAACGATGGGAAAAAGAACTGCAACTTCTACTTTTAGAGTTGAGCAGTGAAAAAATGAAAGTGATTAACTTCATAAATCCAGCAAGGATCTAATGATTACCTGTCAGTTGGTTACAGGGCTGCTCAAAGTTGTATTCTGAAAAACTCACTAGTTTAAATCTACCACACTTTGACACTCCTCGGGGTCAATTAAAATACAGGTAGTTTTTAAATTTGTGGGATTTATTTTTGTTTTTATTTTTTTTCTGGTGGGGTAGAAGCCCATTTTACCATTGTGCTGCTGTCCAACTGGATTGCTGATTCATGCGGAGGTCTACTACAGGTACTCTTTTAAGCCAATATTTTACCTTTTTGGTGGCTTGCTTGCTCTGAAGGCCTTTTTCTTTTAGTTAGTAATATAAAAATATGTAGTGCTATGTATATATTTGATATATACCACTACAATCATTTCCTCAATTAGAGAATAACTTGTGCTAGAGTATGCACCTCATTAATTTTGAATCGGAATATAATAGTGTTTTCGTGTTAAGATTCATGTTTAAATACAATTATTTCTGCTTATACACGATTTGATATGTTACATATGGAGATAATGGCAGAAAATAAGGCTGCCTGACCAGTTGTTTAAATTATTTTAACTACACGTGCAAAGAAACAGAAAAAAATTTAACCATAAATTTTAAAATAACAGAAACATAAATTATTTTTCCGAAGAGAAAACTTTCAGTTATTTTTCATTGAGTTATTTCATGAACTTTAGTTTATTAAAGGTTCGGTTAATGGCATTCGAAACTCTTTTAGGATAGAGGGAATCTTGAAGTCATTAAAGTCTGGATGATAATATTAATTAAACAGGTCTCTTCAAGGCATGGAAGATGTCTAGCTCTGATAGATTTGATACTGTGCCATTTTTCAAGTACCAGCTCAAAAGTTAATCATTATTTAAAGTTACCAAACAAGTAAATTAAGTATATCAACACAATTTTTCTATCTCAGTCTTGATTGAGTTTATTTTTGTGATTGCCAAGTAGTGCAAATACAACAGAAAGTATTGCCATCTTGCACCACCCGCGGATAGATAGCTATGAGACACGTGTTGTATAGGTTACAACGGCGGGGCGACACCTATACCGAAGAGAAAAGCTGCAACAATGCGACGATAGTTGATAGTGCAATAGTGTTGTATAAGTCCGGCCGGTGTCAACTATCAGGCCTTTCCTTTCTAGATCGCAGTCCTTCGGACGATAAAACAGCTTGCCGGTCCAGATCCAGTCCGTTCGCACTTTAGCCCCTCTTATCTGATTATAAAGAAATTTAAATTTTCGATGATAATGTAATTCCTTTTATCATTCCATTTTTATATCTCGTTTACTGAAAATCTCCTGGTAAACAAATAAAAAATATTTAAATATCTAAAATATTAACAAATTAACAACCCGAAAACATAATAAACCTGGCTACAGCTTAGTAGATTCGCGATTTTTTTTCTGAACGCCTCTTATCTTGGCGTACTTTGATTGTTTATATTTGTTGGTACAATTGTGTTCCTTTTAGGAAGTACATTTTCTCCACAGTCGCTGAGGGGTTGTTTAAAAGAGCTTGGTATGCCGGTGGTTTTTTTTATAATGGGCAGTCCATTAGAATATTTTTGAAATGCGTTACCATGTACAGTTTGCCTTTAACCAAGGAGAAAATCGGAAGGTCTTACCTTGACGAAAGTAGAGCCTCTCTCTTCAGGGTGAATACAGAAGGGGAAACACTGAGACGGTCCGGTCTGTTTAAAAAGGCCGTGGTGAGGACGCGATGGAAAGCCGGGTGAGATGAGATGCAGCGATTAGATGCTAGCAGCCCAGGCTATACTCCTCCTCTATGGTATTTGATTGAAATCACTCAACACCTCTTTCCTCACCTTCAGACCCACTGGAGAACCTCATGTCTTATTGCTGCTGCTGGCTGGAAGCCCGTGTGTGTGCTGTGTACGCCCATAACAGATCCTGTGTAATAGTCCCTCATGGTTGGAGGGATCTTTCCCACGCTGGGATCTGCCATTAGGGAAGATTATACATTGTTGTTTGTACAAAATACCTGTTGGTTTTACTTTTATTTTGATCAAATATTGTGCACTGATGATTTCCCTCACTAATTCGGCTATATTTGCTTGACATTTGGTGTTGCCCCCCCCCCTAGTCAACCTTTGCATCCTAATAGTATTCACGTGATTTTAATTCATATTTAGTTTATAAAACTCTTTCTACTAGAGAAAACTGTGTAACTAGAAATAAAATCTAGACATCATTACATACCTACATATATCGAGTTTGGTTGATAAAAGAAAAATGTTAGACTTTCATCAAATATATTACTGAATGCAAGGTTAGAAAATATCAGTAATTACCACATTACTACATTGAACTTATTTCAGTATCGTAAATTAGAGTTCTTAAAAAAGTGATAAGCCGGTTGAGATGAGATCCAGCGATTAGATGCCGGGCAGCCCCGGTTATACTCCTCCTCTGTGGTATTTGATTGAAATCACTCAAACACCTCTTTCCTCGCCTCCAGACCTACTGAAGAGTCTCATGTCTTATTGCTGCTTGCTGGCATTATACTGCTATCTCTCAAACATTTCAAACTAGGGCCCGATTGACCTAAATTGACCACTATTCATCAACTCCCAGTTTGCATAATTGAGAATTTCAACAACAGAATCGACCTGTCTCAATTGTCACATAATCAAGTGTCCGCATTCGCAATAAATATAAGAAGTTGTCGCGAGGCGATTCCCCCTCGAAGACCTGGTCGTAATGAGCAGGTAATCATGTCTGGCTTATATTAAAGAAATTTACATTGATATTTATTCCCCTGTAAGAATAAATGATAGATGGGGGAAAGGAATGTCTAGGATTAGCATTCATATATCAAGGCTTCTTCTTGTTGCTCTCATCTCGCGAGCGGTAAAACTTGGCATTATCTCCATCCTATGAATCGGCGGCTTCTACTGTTATAGCTATCTAATTCACAAATTTTCTCTACGTATCTCCAACTGAAAAATATTAAATCCAAAAATGGGAAACCGTAGTTCAGTTACGGAATGTCCTTAGGTACGTGATAGGATTGCGTTGAAGTCGACAAAATACCTGAATATTTATAAGTCACCTTAAAGGTCAGCTCACTCTAGACTTTACTTCAAATCTCATGATTTCATTACTAAGTGATGTGATCAACACCGTTAAACAATATATTACTAACAATAATATAACGTAATAATACTAACATTGAACGTTTCCAATTTTTTTTTTCCCTGGTCGTCGGTAGGTACAATGATCCTTTAAAGTCGTTGCTTCTTCTTGAAGTGGATTTATTCTTCAATATTACCAATCTTTCAAAATTACCGTTACCCGGTACCGGTACCGACCCTCACTCGAGGCTAGGCTAAAACTAACCATTCCCTCATCAACGCCACCTGACTTGCTCTCATTGGCCAAAGGAAAGATCATATGTTCTGTATTGTATTGTCCATAACATCTTATTATATATAAAGTTACTGGTCCGTCTCATAATAGAGTAGAAACTCAAATATTAAAAGTTCTTTAATATAATCAATAATGATATTTTTTAGAAATTCAAATTTAGAAAAACTCCAGAAATATGAAAACATATTTTTTCGAAAAATATTGCATGCACTCCTTTGAAGGGTCAACAAGTTCAATAATTGAGGCTCACATTAGCAATAAAACCGTTTTACCATCTTAGAGGCAGTTGGAGGAGCATCCTGAAAACATTTTTTTATTTCTTTGGGAGATTTCAGTTTCACCAAATTTCTCTACTGCAGGCTCTTTGAAACTGTCGCACTAATTATTCTTTGCAGAATAGAAGAAATACTCACAGAATATTGTCACACCCGTTATTTACAACAGGAATTAAATGCATATTAAAATATGCTAATGTTAATTTTATACGCAATTACGTTCAAATGACATGTCCTTATCTTCTTTCTCCATCGTCTTTTGCTGTCGTACAACTCCGAAAATGCCTCTTATTTAATTTTAATATATCACATTAATTCTACAGATTAGAATGTGAAACAAATGCTCCTCTGATGATATCTGCCCAGCTGTGGGCTTGGGCCTGGTCTGTATTCTACCGTCATCGTCTTTTAGGCACTGCCACGTACCCTGAATTCTCAACAACCTCCCCCGCATTATGGCTTGGTGTCCTACACCGGCCACCAGCCGTACTTTTATGAATGTTATTATCGCTAGCATCATAGGTGTTCTAGAGGGAGGGAAGGGGCCTTTGTGAAGACAGGTGTGCCGGTTTATTTTTTGTCCCGAAGAAATTTGTGTTTTAATAAGCTCCTGGAGGGGGAGTTAATGAATTAATTCAGGATTCCTTCAGGTCCTGTTGTTTTGGAGGACATGTATCGTATTTCGGAATGGGCGGTCGGTGTTGGCAATTAGTAACGCTCCACGCTTGCCCGGATCACCATGGTTACGGAACGGTGCTACTGTTGCCACATTAGCTCACTACCTTTTATCTCCTCAATGCCTCAAATGGTGGCTAACGACCGAATAATTGTTTACTTAGTTTCCGCGCGTTACCTGTTCTTGGTGTGCTTGTAATGTGTGATATAGTCAGCTGGGCGTGGTGCGCCAACTAGTAACGGTTTTGGCCACTTTTCTTGTTAGGTGACAGCGCTTCACTTATATTTTACATGCAGCAAGGCAGTATATAAAACAAAATATATTCTACGTACCTGTGAATTCACGAGGTATTAAGTAAAGTTAAGTTGGTTTCTTGTAAACAAGGGTTTCAGAATTTTGAATTAAAATCTGGGATGGTTATACCGGTTCTCTTAAAATGACTTACCGGGCGGTAGGAAGTACAATTTTTGAAATTGTGATGAATTGATTATTTTTAGTAGTGTTTTGCATTTTGTCGACGCTTCTCTCTTCCTCAAGAAAAATTAAAAATCTTGTATGTGGGACCTGAGAGCTTGCAATAATCCTTTTATGAATGCTATGGCGTTGAACCAGACCGTTCGAGGACCGAAGCAAGTATCGCGCTGGTCAGATGATTACCCGGACTCCTTTAGGGACCTCTTCTGAATGCTATGAAACACTCCACTTCTTTGTGGGGTGGCCCCATTTGGGGACAGTTAAAGTCCTCAAGTGTCACTATAAATTTATCAAACTGCCAATTACTGCCTCCACTCGATATTGTCTTCGGAGGATTTGTGTGTGAAAACAGTCTACCACTCCTGTAGACGTTCATTAGGATATTTTCTTGTTTTTCAACAATAAGATCAGTACTGTTTAATTATCTTTATTAGTAACTGATAATTAATTACTCGTATATCTATGTTTTTAATCTTCCTGTTTCTTACTTTAAAATGAAATAAACAGTTTGGAAGGACACGGCGTCGTACAAAAGGTTCAAAGACTCCTCTGAGAAGAAAAAAAACTCTATCCTATTAAGGGAAGCTATTAAACAATGTTTTTAATTAATCGGAAGGTGGGAATTATCACACTAAATATTTCGTTGATGATGTTACTGTCAGCTCAGGGGATAATTGTAGTGTCTATGATGGGAATATTATATCTCTCTTGGATTCTCGCCTATATCGTGGGTTCTTTAAAACCATGTAGAATATATTTAGTCCTTGAGTACATTCATTTGATCAAGAGAGAGATTTTTGATATAATTTCTTTACATGAATTACCTTTCTGTGATTCTCTGCTGCAAACTAAATCATGGATCTTACTTAAATTAGATAGAAACTATTAATCCTAATGCAATATCAGTAGATATTACTCACTATGGTTAATTCCTTAGTAAATTAGAAAAAAGTAACAATATAAGGACAGTTTTTATTTTAGTTACAGGTTTTGTGTAACAATTGTTTATTTACCACATCTCAGTTTTTTGTAGATTTACTACAAACGAGAAGGATATTGAAGGCTTTAAGAAGAGAAAAAATCATTTAACGAGATGTCGGATTATATGATATTTAATTTAATGGGAATATTAGTATCTAATTTTCTATTTTTTATAAACATTTAGCTTACACCGAAAAAAAAAAAATATTCAAACGAAGGAGAGAGACGACTTAATTGTAGTCGTAGACCTAGCTATTTTTTAACTGTAGCTTTTTAACTAACTCCACTAACTAGTTTTGTACGGTCGGAGGTTGGCAGGCCTGGTGAAGCCGTCCCCCTGGATACGCCCACTCTGAAGGTTATGAATGTGCGAGGCCTGGATTTTTGTGGCGCAGTTTTAATTGGACTTCGTGATCAGACCAGCCATTTAAATTTGTTATAAATATACTTAACTGATCGCTGCAAAAGTTTATCCAAAACTTCTTCTTCCTAGGCAGCTTTTGGACTTCTCCGGTCGATGATGGCGGGTTATTCACTTCTGTTGATGACTCATCGTGAAATTTGAAAAATCTCGCTTGTGTAGTAACACAAACTAACACAGTAACAACAAACTAATGCAGTAATAAGTTTTGGTAAACCCCGGGACATATACGATAGATTTTGAAAACTAGAAACCAATGAATGACTTTTAGCGGAAGGGAGGATTAGTGCAATGTGCAGATA
The DNA here is from genome assembly GCA_930367205.1 of Acanthosoma haemorrhoidale. Classification (NCBI taxonomy): domain Eukaryota; kingdom Metazoa; phylum Arthropoda; class Insecta; order Hemiptera; family Acanthosomatidae; genus Acanthosoma; species Acanthosoma haemorrhoidale. The sequence continues at coordinate 140,122,725 of OV884011.1, forward strand.
CTCTACCATTTAAGCAATGGCTGTTTTTGTACAAAAATTCAATTTTAAGAAATACTTGTTTATAAAAACAATTGAATGTAGCATTCTGCTAATGGATATTTCATATGTGTTGAGGCTTATATACGTTACAATTTAAAGAATACTGTCAGTAATATTTACTTGGAACGTATTTGATGCTTTTTTTCTGTACCCTTATTTCACGTGCAGATAAAAAATAATGAAAATTCCATAAAAAAAACAAAAAAACAATTTATTGTAGATTTATTGGAAATTCGCACAACTTTTTACTGTTCGAGATCATCCAAAAATAAATTGTTAGGGGACACAATTTTTATTTTAAATGCTGATTTCTGAAATTTAATATTCGTGGTGAGCTGAAAGGGGTATCTTTTTTTTTCATCGGTTCCTTCTTTAAGGGATGAGTCTGTTCTAGGTTGACTCAGTTCTGGGAAGATAAATAAAGTTCTGCTTTAATTAGGAATCAGCAAATCGGATTAAGTAAATCGAATTTAAGGTTGAGAGTTAACACCCCCAATCACATCAGTGTCAAGTTCATAAGGAGTTGCGCCATGGGTTTTTAAATATATATTGCTGATTGCACCAAACTGCTTATTTATGTGTTACGTAACTTTTGTAAGATCTATAAGCTGTTCAACTTTGTATTCCCTGTTCTTTTTTGAGGGAGGGAGGCGAAAGAGAAAAAAAAAGAAGCATAAAATAAAAGATAAAGAAGAGACAGAATTGGACTATAAATAGAGACAAACCGTGTGTAAATAAAGGCGGACGAAATGAGGTCGCTCGGACTCCGGGACCATTTGAATGTATGAGGTACTTCTAAATGGAATGGTTAAGTTTATAGAGTGGTCTATCTATCCACGGTGGGGCTAAGGGCCTGCGCAACTTTTATTTAAATAATCCTCGTACTCTCTGCAAGGTTTTTATTTATTAAACCCACCACCTGAGTTTGTACACTTTTCGATATTAAGAAAACTACATTATAATCTACCATAACGACACATTTTATTGTAAACTGCTTGAGCATTGTATTGCTTTTTTTTGAAAAACTGTCATGTGTACATTTGATTAGAACCTATTTATTACTTTTTAATCAATATTTTACTTCTTAATATAATTTCACCAAATCCAAGAAAAAAAAATCACACAAGACCTAAAATCCGCCCATTGCCCGACAACACATACCTGTTCTCATCCTCTTAGACTTTACCGAGGAATCTGGCACCGAGTGATCAAAGACTCCATTTTTATATCGAAACTAATATCGACACCTTTTCTTACAATGCCTCCACCTAGTTTAAATCATTCATCTCTAATTCCCCCCCCCCCCCAGGTAGTGTTCATCCCTAATCAACCACTATCATCCCAACCCTTTCCATTGTCTTCCGGTGTAGATCAGGGTGCATCTATTTTGTTATTACTTTTTTGTCTTTATGAACAACCACCATAAATATATTTATAACTGCTCATTCCACATTTACACCCCCCAAGTTTACCCTCCTAGTCAGCTCCAATCCGCTTCCCTATTGATTTAGGAAGATCTGGACCGTATTGAAGCCCGGGGCCTCTCTCCATAATCTTCGATTGAATGCGGAGAAATCAAAAGCAATCGTCATTGGTTCACGTTTCCTCCTCAAAACCTTAATTGATATTCCCACCTTTACCATCGATGCTCGATCTATCCAATTCTCTACTTCAGTTAAAACACTAGGTTTGGTCATTGACCAATCATCCTGGAAAGATCACATTTCTGAAATCACCGGCTGATACATTACTACCTGCTCAGCCAATCCCGACATCTCCCATTATATACACGCCAACTCCTAGTTTTGTCTCTTGTATTCTCCCATTTTGAATACGGATGCTTGGAGAATGGTGGTCTCTCTAGAGATTTCTCGAGTAAAAGCGGCTGATGAATTGTTTTCTTAAATTTATATGCAGGGTCCCCGGATGATCATTTCGCAGCACAACTCCGAATTGGGATGGCTGCACCCTTCTGCCTGTCTCCAGTACTTTCTTGGATCCTTCCTCTTCAATACTATCATGTATAATAAGCATATAAAATAAATAAAAGCCCTCACATCTTCACAACTTCTTCCAATTCAAATCATCATAAAAATCCCGCATTACTATATCCCAACCTTCCGACTTGTATTTCCCTTATCAGACACCTACTTCCTTTGGCCGTTCTTTTCTTACCCGAGCCACTAACCTATCTACCTATCTAGACTTTACCGGTTTCTAACCTCCCTCTAATCTAACAATTCATAATTCTTGGTTATTATTCTGCTTATTTTTTTCCCCTATCATCGCAGCTACCTTCCATACTCTTCCCCCTTGTGATAGCTTCTATTTTTTGTTTAAATTTTTTAAACTTTTTTTTAAAATAAATGTACATAGCCATATCACATTGTATTATACATATATACATAGTATTATTCATATACTTATCAAATCTGTGTAATCTAATGTATTTTTTGTCAGCTAGACACCGCTTTTTTGTTCCGTTATTATTAGGGGACAGTGTCCCAGAATGTATTTTTTTTTTTCATTTCACTCCAGATATATTAGCGACGTTTTCTGTTTATTGGTGGAATTTAAGTTTTTTTTCCTCACAAACTTCTATTGCACTAGTCATATAGGCAGGAAAACCTATCTTAAGTCTATAAACGCTTACTGTTTATAAAACATAAGAAAATTATGGTAATAATTTATCTTATATATTATACTATATAATAATACTCCAAGATTTAATTTGTTTTCGTTTAATACGAGATAGATTTAATATAAAATAAAAGGCAAAAGTTTTTTAAATCTTTGTTAGGATAATTTCTGTTCATGCCATATATATCTAATGGAGCATATGGTTAGGCTCGTGGCCAAATATGTGGCAGGTGGAGCACTTCAGTTAGTGATATGGTCTCAGCTTCTTGATCAGCGTTGCTCTTCGAACCAGCAAAACATATTCACGATTATTGACTAAAATACCTGGATATACTGGCATCAAATAATTTATTCTGGAGTTCCGATGTTTTATGATGTTATATTGAGTTTAATACATAGTAAGCTGAGCCAAACGGCTCGTGTATAAGTATCGAGGGAACCTGTTCCTTATATTATCTCTTTTAACGCACGTTTTCGTTAAAACTGTTTGCGATGGCGATTGGCAGTGACTGCTGGCAGTTAAGCAGTGGGAGACCGAGAATAGAAGTCGTCACAACGACTGACTGCCCAGCAGTTCCAACAAAATATGTCTCTTGATTTCCCTTAAAGCAGTGGTTAACTGCCAACCGCTAACGAGTTTAGTTTCAGCGAAAACGTACCTTTAGGTATTTTTTTATTTTTAATGCCACAGTTCAAAAGTTTAATAAACCCATTGCACAGTGTGAGAGGATGACTAAAAGAAATGTTAATGGTTGCACCGTTGGCCCTCCTATCTTTATGAGATTTGTTATGCCGAAGTTTTTACTATTGTAATATAGCCATTAAAAGAGAAGTTTAACGATATATACAAATCATCTTTTAAGGTCCTGTGTCATGGACATACAGTGTCCAACACTCCCATCACACACACTCAATTTATCAAACACTTCGTCGGTAATTATGAGAATTTCACAGATTTATTATGGTCATAAGTAAAGTGTAATGTGTGAATCAAAATTACTAAAGCTGCAGTTACTATACTGCATATACTGATTGGTGTATACAATCAGAACCTCATAATATTTTCAAATAACAAAGATTAATAAAAAAAAAAAAAAAACCATTCTGCTAAGCAGCTCGTTAATCATCGCACAAGTCATACACATAAAGTCGCCTAAAATTAATTATTCTACCTTTGTGTATATATTTTGTGGTCAATTTTCTCATTCTTATAATATTTTGGTTCATCGCTCTAGCTCAAAATCTTTCTTTACGCCACAAGCATATGCTTTCAGTAGAAACAAAACTGGCTGTATATTATACCCTTACTCAGCTCTAAAAGGTCTGGCCGATACCAAAATCCAATTAAAAATTAAAACAAAAAATCAGGCATTACCCATTCATGACCGTTGGAGTGGGCGTTCCCAAGGGCTCACTCAGGCCTCACAGGCCGACCAAACGTAAGTGTTGACCATTATCAACCACCCTAACAGGTAGAATGATGATGAGGTAGAGAGAGGGAAAAAATCCAGGGATCATGTAAATCTTGAAATAACTATTTAAATATGTTGCAAAAGGGTGAATGTAACAAAAAAAAAAGTAATAAAATAATTACTCACGTGTTTAACGCTGATTCATAGTGCCCATTGTTGGCATTAAGGATGGAAAAGTGCCTTTTGAATCTGACAGGATTACTGGTTACAAGTGAAGTTATGACGTGCCCACATAAGCTATCTAGTTTGATGCAATATTCACATTGAATAAACATGAGATCTCTTGAATTTATTAATTTAGTATAACTGATAAGAAGATAATTATTGAAAAGAAAATTACTGTACACTTTACATTTATTGTAGCTGATATTTTTAACTGTACAAATCTGATTCATTTATATGATTTATTTTTTAAATTTTGATGTCTTTAGTACTCCTGGCTACTTAGTAGATACCCGGGTTCAATGCCGGTGGATAATTCAGACTATGGTTAAAATCAGTATCGTGAGTAAAATTAAGCAGCAAATTCGGTTTAGAAAATTGAAAAAAAAAAGGATCGAGAGGGTATCCTAGCAATTATTATGTTACTACTTCATAACCTTTAATGTATTACATAAATAGAAGAATACAATATTAAAAAAAAAAAAGATGTTTTTGCAATGACCGTGGTTAAAAATACATGATCATTTTTTTTCATAATTAAGAATCTGGCGTGAAATCTCTTGATTATTGATCCTTAAAGTCGACTTATTTTATTTTTATTTAAAAAAAAGGTGAAGCAAAAATTAATTCATGGAATCCTTTTGTAGTTTATTTGTTGATTTCTATTTTAAATGATGAATAGAGTCTAGCAGTTATTTATAAACTATTTCAGAAAGTTTAGAGAATTGATTGAGGAATTATTACCGGGTGATTGATCTCGAAAGCAAAATTTCTTGTTTATTTTTTTTTTATTTATCAGAGTTGGTGAATAGAACCATTAATCATAGAAGAACTATTAGAAGAAGCCGTGTCATCTTATAAAAAGAGCCTTGTACTCATTTCGCTTCATCTTATACCCGTCCGTCCGTATCTCTTACGTTATTTTTTCCCCTCCTCAGCTCGGACACCCGTCATAAATAATTCATGGTCACATATGAAAAGCCAGAAAACGAGTCAGCGAGGATGAAATAGTGGTATAACATAGGATTTCTTCTAAGATAGGCCGTGGATGACAGGAACAGATGACAGTTTTACCATTCCCCCGGTGGATTTACCCTGTTTTTCCCTGTCCAGTGCCAAGTAGGGAAGCTAGACCCTCTTTCTTTGCCCTACTTGCCCGGCTGCCGGAGGCCCGGGAGTGACGCCGGGCGTTCCCACTCTCCGTCCTGTGCCGGTCGGCATCGAGTTAGCCCGATTCATCCTAGGCTAAAAAAACAATAATAAAATTAATCAATATTTGTTCTATTATTTCTTCATTTAGAATATTTAAAAATAAAAAGCAAACTCTTCATTGTACTATGAACTCAATGCACACATTATGTTACAGTAAAATGAGTAACAAGAACTTAGGAAGAAAGCAAAACATAAAAATAAGTACTAGAGAACATAAGATAGTGACACGAGCGAGATTGGAACTATGATCTCCATTTTATATATATATATATATATATATAAAATTATTATACGCTGATTAGAGGTTTAGGCATCCATATTTTATTATTGAAATGTCTTCAGTGAATAAATCGAGCACTCATCAGAATATTTCACTCGCAAGTTAGAAATAGGTTCTCAAAAAAATCCTTAGCTGTGAATTGATTCTACAATCCACCCCAGGATTGTAGTCTCATTTTTCCATCATCATATCATGTTTTCCGAGACTACAGAGATTAGATATATATATTTTTTTGAGAACCTATTTCTAACTTGCGAGTGAAATATTCTTATGAGTGCTTAATTTATTCACTGAAGGCATTTCAAAAATAAAATATGGATGCCTAAACCTCTAATCAGCATATTATAATTTTTAATATTTTTTTTAACAGTTTGATTATTAACGACAGATTTCAAAAAATAAACAGTTATTTGGCATTTTTTGTCGACCGAATTACCAATTCTGCGTGTCTTGGTGATTAAGCACAAAGCTGTACAATATTGTCAAGTTCCAAGCGTTTGGTTAAGTTCCTGAATTGATTTATAGCAGAAACTCCCCTATCCAACTGGTAGCTGCGATAAGTCTATTTGAATACAATTGCTTAATTGAAGCCGCAGAGGGCTCTTTGTTGTGTAACCGTCTTCTGGGAAAGCTGTTTAGCCGAGGAATTTTGCGGCTATCCCGTGCCTTCGGGAACGAGGAAACGTCGCGCTTTCTTCTGGCACTATTGATGGCCGACCTATCCTAGCGGCTCCTGTCTTGTCTACGGTGTGGAGTTCTCAGTACAGAGCTTAGGGCATAGTTCAAGTCCTCTGTCTTTGAAATGCTTAAGCATAGATGTAGTTACTGCAAGCAGTCCTTTGAGTACAAAGTTCTAAGCTGATTTCTTGTCTGGACAAATCTTTGTATTTCCGAGACTACTTTCAAACAGCATCGGGTTTCCTCTCCATTACTGTGCTCGATCGTAGAGATGGTTCGATTAGTGTGAAACTGTGACGGTATGAATACTGAGCAAATACAATAAATAAATATAAAAGACGTTATAAACTGAAGTTCTTAACATAGATCAAATGCTAAATATTGATTGGATGTGAAAATTTCTATAAAAAAAATCATATTGAGCAGGGTATCTAATCAGGACTTATTGATTAATAATAAGTCATTTGCGTTTTCTATTTTTAAACTATGAATGCAGAAAAAAATTAAAATTCTATTCGAACCTATTCCCATTCCCTGTGGAGGGGTAATATGCCATGGGAACTTTACTTTGCTATAAATAAAAACAGCAGAATAAATGGGATAAAAAATATCCCTGCGTAATTGATTAGGTGTTAAATTAAAGGCCTAAATGTCCTGAATGATAATATGTAACATGTGTTGTTACTTTAAAACAGTATAATTACAAAATAATCATTACTTTTTTTGTATGAATGAAAATCGCGCGATTCTCCAATATTTAACATTAATCACAAACTAATGCATACATAATACAAATAGACAGTAGTGTTGGCAATAATTTCATCAATTATAACACCGAACAGGCAAAAATACTGAATGACCGTTCACTATGGTTAGGTCTTTGTAATAAATTTAGTTCTTAATTGATACGACAATACTTTAATGGGTATAATGATAGAAAAATCAATATTTGGTACTAGTTACTGATTATCAGCGTACATTTTACGGTTTTTAACGTTACTTACAATGAATTCAATATAAATGATTGTTTTTTAAACAACGAGCTAAGGCTGAAGATGGCTGACCGAATAGTAGACTAGCCAGTGGAAAGTAGGTCCTAAGAATTAGACGAGCTTAAGCTCAGTTGTCTGAGGTACTCAAGCCCATTCCCTAGGGTCAGATGGGGGACATCAACTTATAGGAAGCAAGTTATCCTGGTACTCTAACCATCGTAGTGTCCTGAGATACGAAATGGTTTTCACTCCTTTTCCAATTATAGAGACCGAAGTCCAAAAAAATGTGGAAAATTATTTCGCAATATCTTTAAAATGTCACCATATAATGGAATGTTTACTTTCAAATGCTCTCGCAAAGACGATGAATGAAAAAAAAGAAGTTTGGAAGGACTTACAGCCCATTCTTAGACATTGTCAGGAGGATATGGGTTTTCAAATATGATATTGAGTTAAAACGAGATCATTATAACCTCTCTTGTCCAATATCGAACAGTATAAAAATAGAAGTAGGTATACTTAAGAGATGTTTTGAGGTGGGGAGGGGGGAGGTGTAATTAGAATCACGTAGGAAGGGGAACAAGCTCAAAAGACAAGTTTCCATTTTGAAGAGCTCTTACTGATAGAAGAAATCGGCTCACGGATCACGGAGGCTGAAGAGGGCATTTTGAAAATAGACGGATTTACAGATAAGGGACTTTTCTTTTTTATCTGCGTGACACGATGTCATCTGAGCTTTAATAAACTTATAAAGTATTACCTCGGCTGGGAGAGGTTTTATTGTATGGGGCCTTAAGATAAATCGTGACGTCTTTATTGCATTGAATAGTAATGCCTTCCCTTCCTCTTACATCGCGGTACACATGTTCTCACTTCTTATTCCACTTTTGTTCCATCTAGTGTCAACTGAAAATAAAAACAAATTATTTTAATACAGTAGGCAAGAATGAATTTTAACAAAAACATACTTCTTCATCAATTTCAACTTTTTACTAAAGCTCATCATTTAATATAATTTTAAATCCTGTTAGCAGTTTAAGTTGTCATGTAGATTGAATTATTTTACATCACTGAGCATTTATTGATTTTAAACAACAGATTCAAATATGTATTCTTTCAGAAGCTATTTATTATTAATCAATAACCACCTGTTGTTAATCAATGGTGTTTAAAAACTAATTTCCTTTTGCAGCTGTTTATTTGTATTAGGACATGATGTAGCCTTCCATTTTATGTTGAAACGTTGTTCATTAATAGAGCAGATGAAATTCAAACATTTTTTTATATAATTTAAAGAATTATTTTATATAACATTCCATAACTCAGATCAAATTTAACTACTACCTACCAGCTCACATTGTGTTCATATTTCTCCTGTTGCCATTTGAGAATTAAGAAATAACTTTATTGAAGTACTGGGCTTACTTGAGTCTAGAGTGCATGAACTCCGGAGATTAGAGTAATTATCCTCCAGGACCAGAAGGAAGGAACAGGCGAAGATGGGAATTTTCAGGCGGAGTTCCTCTGGCATACAGTCGAAGGGGCAGTTTCTTCTTTTTCATTTTCTTTTTTTCCCCCTCTTTTTATTCTCTTTTCCCGTTTTTTCACCTTTTCGTTTTTGCTACACAGCCTCATCCTTCCCACCTCCCTCACTCCGTACCGCTCAATACACTCCATTCCGGCGTTAACACCAATTCTCAGACAGTCGGAATAGATGATAACAGTTTTTTTATACTAACTTTTTATTGTCTAGACATTCTTCCTATTCCATAAAGCATCAAGCCCTAAGGTATTTTTTTTCGCTTTGATTTTCAGGCCGTTTATAGTTCTGTTCTCGTTTTTACGTTTATGAAAACAAAAAAAATCCATCCAATATGGATGGGCGTTACTGTGCTCAATTGATTTAAAAACTAATGCATACCAAAGGAATTGAAAAAATAAACAGAATGGAATAAATTGTCCCCTCATAACTTTTTTTGGAGGGATTTGAGAGGATTAGTTTAGTTTGGTTTTCCTGACGTATAATTAATTATTAAGCTTATGGTGGATAAACCTTTTATTCTTCTCAAGTTTTGGTTTAACTAATATAAGTATTATATGGATGAATTTTCGCGAAGGAAATTTTCGTGTTTCCACTAGTTCAGAAATAAATAGCAAAAATCTATCATTTTAAAATAATTTTTTAACAATTAACTAGTCATGCCTCCTTAATTGGAAAGTACCAGCTAGAAGTTTGACAGCAATACGACTTTTGATAAATCTTTAGAAAAAACGTTGCTAAATAGGCTTTTTGTTTAATTCGCGAAAAAAAATATTATAATTTTGATCACTTTTGTCAGTAGACGTGTTTTTGGCACACAATATATATCTGCAACAAGCCATTAGAGGGAAAGACGGGGGAGTTGTAAACGATACTAGATTATCTTAAGAACAGTGTTTCTAAGATACGTTTTAGGACCTGATGCAGACATAAATTATCCACGATTAAATCTCATGGCTACTACGATTTACAAGGTCACTAAAAATAGAAAAGGCAGTTGGAAGATTCAGTAGAAATATGTTACCGTCATGCAGTAACGTCATTGATAACACGTCCATGTACCAAGTAGAACGAAGAAATAGTCACCAATGAAAATGTTTCGATAAAAAAGAGGCGAGAAACACTAGAAATTCGCAGTCTGTGCTGACCTAAATATTTCCAAGAGCGGACGGGTCCATATCGGGCCAGAGGAAGGAGAAGAAACGGTTAAGAGACAGGAGAGGAGACCAAGAGCACTCGGTTATTAGAGAAAGCCCGAGAGGATCGCAGCGCGATCGCAGCTTTCCCTGCCTCCAAAAGTCGTTTCCTCTTGGCAATTATAGGGCGATAGGTGTCAGGAGTGATGGACCCATCATCTCCTTTTTGGATAGTGGCTTCTCTTTTTGACACCTCTGGTGCCGCGCTTCTTTAGGATGTAGCTCATGTGGCCATGTTGGATAGTCTCTTTATTTTTTTGCCATGAAAAAGTGGAATCGTCTAATGCTCCGAACCTACTACAGAAACTACAGAGAATAGCGGCATACGCCGAAATACTGACAGAAAGTAGCCATAGGAGTGACGATGGAATGAGGTTGGACATTGATCAAGAAATCCCATAACGTTTTGCTTCATAATGGTTTCAAATACTTTTGAACATAAATTTGTTTTGAAAGGATGATTTGTAAAATCTAATTGGAGCTCAGCTAATTTCGGAATCCGTCAAAATATGATCTGGATACGGATATGCTCGTAAAATACTTTACTATTAAAAATCTCATTAATGAATTTTAGTACATCGCTGGTTAATCTCCTTATTAAATGCCCTCTAACTCTAACCGTATAGCGGTTAAAATCGTGGTGGGCCTATTAAATCGGTGTGTGTGGACAGATTGAGGGCTTCGGGAGACCGGCCATTATTTCCGACCAGAGGTTGTTGGTCCGTTACTTGATTTAGAACTTAGCCTCTAGCTGAGCAGTTAATGACAAATGTCATTTTGTTAAATGCAAGGCCATAAAGTAACCTCATCTCATCTTGGTCCATTAATGCCCGTTCGTTAAAATTCAGCCATGATTACTATTTTTTTCTTAGAGAGTTGTATTTTGTAAACACCTATTTTTACTTGGGAGAGAGGGGAGAGTAATCTATCCAGGAAATACCCATTTCATCAGGCTTATGCGCATGTTAATAAAACTTGCCAGAATATTTGTGTCCTGATGTTTTGTAACTGTTCTTCTACTCATTCGGTATCGATTACGGCGATAGTTCGAAGATGTTACATGCGATGCTGCAATCCGTCGAAACGAGCCTTCATCCTTCTGCCAATTCAAAAGGAAAGGCCTGGGGGGATCAAGAAAGGTTAATGACAGTTTCACGAACGCGTTCGATTTCGACGCTAAGTGGATATTGGAGAGTTTCGATTTTAAAACTACACGAGGGTATCGGCAGCCTATTGGTAGTGTTAGCAACATGTTTTCTTCCATGGGTTACAACAGACTGTTGCGTACTGTGATTGCTCTATCAAAGAAGATGCACATCCGCAACCTACTGATTAACGTTTGAGGGTGCAGACCACTAATGTTTCAAGTATAATTTTAAGTAAAGAGCGTTCAAAGATTCTAAGGAAACAATACATTGTTTACCACTTATTATATTTGTAAGCACTCCTTTGCAAGGCGGTGCAAGCTTCTTAAAAATTCTGAAGACATATTTCTGTCAGTTAGGTTCTCCCATCATTTACACATCAGCTAAGACTTCTAGTTAAATTGATGTTAAGGAATATGCTAAGACTTCTAGTTAAATTGATGTTAAGGAATATGCTAAGACTTCTACTTAAATTTGTGTTAAGGAATATGCTAAGACTTCTAGTTAAATTGATGTTAAGGAATATGCTAAGACTTCTAGTTAAATTGATGTTAAGGAATATGCTAAGACTTCTACTTAAATTTGTGTTAAGGAATATGCTAAGACTTCTAGTTAAATTGATGTTAAGGAATATGCTAAGACTTCTACTTAAATTTGTGTTAAGGAATATGCTAAGACATCTAGTTAAATTGATGTTAAAGAATATGCTCTGTGGTTATACTGCTTTTGGGCATGTTACCCATTTTCATTACTAATAATTAATTCTTCACGCTCTCCTTTATTGTCACTCCAATTAATCTTAGTAGGTAGTGTAATATGTTCAGTGCACACATCCTTAATATATATATCATTCTGAAAAGTCTCGTTTTGATTGACAATTTATGTGTATTGTGTCAGGCAGGCCTTATTTATACATAGCACAGAATTGCTACTATGCACTCTGAGAGTTAAAATGACAGTTTCAAACTAGCAATATCTTAGTGTGGAGGTCCTTACAGGTGGAAAGTCCGAAATCGATTACATTTTCAGAATATTTTCTTTTTCTGTTTTGTTTCTCTGTTTTAAGTAAGCAGGACAGATGGCAATCAGGCTAGATGGCTGCGAAGACAGAGACCCGCTGGAATAGGAAACGACGAGATTTGACCTTAGCTCTCCCACACGGCATTCCCCTACTACCGTCTGTTTATTCTCTCTCCTTCTTCATCTGACCTTGCAGTCTTCCGTGGCTACATTCAGCTCCTCCTCCTCCTGAATCCCGAGGGCAACAAAAAGCATCTATAAAACTATAAAAATGGCGCCGTATTTCTAAATTTATTATTTCACACCATAGTGCATTAGCACCTGGGTGTCACTAAGAAACAACTTTGGGCTGTTGTAGGGGTATAATTTCATGTTTGATATCGGCGGAGTTTGACGAAGCTTAGTGTCACGTTATTGATTACAAGAAGTTATGGAGGCTTTTAGACTTTTTTATATATGGTTTGGCTCGGCATCCCTCAAGCAGGGGTTTTTAAAATAAATCACGAACGATATCATAATTTAGACTGTATAGTATGTGCCAATATGGTAAGCACGTGTTGACTCACTATCTAATTGTATATACTATACTAATAGTAATAACTACATATATCTGAGTGGAAGACGTCAGATTTTAATGAAATTTATTAATGGACAACGTTTTGGTATACTATGTATATCTGCATCAGGTCCTAATGGTTGATGGTTAGAGCTGATGACTGTCTAAGACATATCCAAGACCTCCAATATCCGTTAAGTCATTAAGTTTAATCTTAAGAATAAAATCTACATATCTCTTTCATCAACCAAAGACGATATCCACAGAATTATCGACGCAGTTGAATATTCACTGCTAACTATGAACTCCCAGCATCCATGATCCAAGGTGGTACCTTCGGATATAGCCTCAAATATCCCTTTCCTTTTTATCACGCTATTGATTTTGCATACCTAATTATTCTAAACGTGGATTGTACCTAATATGTACTTTCATTCCGTCACATGTAGTATGAAGTGCTTTATTTTCTGGATCCTCTTTGAAATCTATTTTCACCTACTTGCTCAATATCCTCCTCTTTATAGACAATGCTCACAATTAAGAGTCCACCTTGGCCTCCTCTCCATTGGCATCTTGCAATGTCCATCTAAGACGTCAGTATTCGCCCCAGGATAAACGTTTCTCTCCCGGATAACCTCATTTCTGACCTGCAAGTCTAGTCACGCCCTGGCATATTCTCCAATAGTGCATTTCAACCAGTACAGTGGTGGGTTCAATATCCACGTTTCTGGAACACTTGCTATAAATATTCCTGAATAATCCTCTCAGTCAAGTCCCGTTAATTCATGAATTCCTGGGAATTAGTACGAAGAAATAATTTCTCCGAGGGAACCATAATAGCGTCTTAGGTAGGATCTTGGGGGACAGTACCTCAAGGCTTGTGGTAAGCTGCTTCTCAGGTCAAGGGTACCCTTAGGGATCCCGTTGTTTGTTTTATTTTCAATAATAATAAAATCCTTGTAATAGATCGGTCGTATAAATCCAAGATTTTAGCCAGGTTAAAGACACAACTTATTATTACAGGGTATCGTAATCATAGACTGGTGGCTTGACGGGCACTAAGCGATGGGAGCTAATGTTTCTTGTTGTGTTTGGTCAAGGCTTGTCTATTCATAAATTTTTTTACGAGAGAGAATTCCGTCCGTTATTCAGATCAACAAAAAGAACAAAAAAAATGGATTATCTCCTACAAGGTTGCATTGGAAGCTGTTTAATAGCAAAAATAATAGATATGGCCCCTGAAGCTCATATAAATTTGAGCCCACTATTAGCGTCCGGTAATGTTTGCCGGGTTATAAATACACTTGGCTGGCTGCTTAAATATTATGTAGGTTTAATTACGGTCGCAGACCGTACGGTAATATACATGCGAGTCGTGACAGAGGATTGTGAAGTAGTTTAGCACTACTCCGGTGTAGGTTCTTTGACCGAACAGGCGTTATTCATCGCTTTTTCGATTTTTGTTTGCGAGTGTACCAATGACTCTTATTGTGACAGAGGGTTAATTAAGCAGGTTTTTTTAAAAACAAATTATTGGTTTGCCCATGAAAAATGTGGGAGTGGGTGAATTTAAAGGGTAAGTAGAAACCTTTTTTTTTATACATTTTAGAATTGGTTATTTTTCCATACAAAATGTCCCGGAAATTCAGTCGTGTTGTACTTATTGGTACTCATTGCAAACTACTATACAGTACAAACTTCATAAGCTTGGCACGTTCAATAATGAGGCATATTTCCTTAGGGCAAAAGGCTGCATTCTTATTCTATGAACAAATTTAATTTTGCCATAAGCTGCCGTTGCGAAAGATGGGAGTGCTGTAAAACTTTCACATAGTCAGAACAAAGTATCTTAAAAAATAATGCTATTCTCAATCTTGTCTTGAAAACAATCGCTTTACAGGGTGAAGGCTCATCAGAAGTCATAAATATTATAAAACACTTTTTTACTTATCGTAGTTACTGACAAACCAGTAGCCATAGATTAGCCAAAACTCATGTAATATGACAGGAAGGTTTATTCTGGAGATAACAAAAACGATACTTACAAACAGTCACATTTTTGCCTATGGATACACATCATAATAACATGTAATAAATAAATAAATGCTATAGGAATGATGCTCGTTGGGATTTGAAAACTTTGAGGGAACAGGAATGGTCGGTAGATGTAACTTAGGAGTTTGAAAGGGTACGGGGGGGGGGATGATAAGGGAAACAGGGTGGTAGAAAATGTGACCAGGGCAGGAGGGTGGAGCTAGGGTAAGAGAGATCTAGTGTTAGGGGAATGGGTGGAGGAATTGTGTTGGAAGAGGTTATATTTGTATTATAGGATTTCAGTGGCTAAGGCTCTTCTGGGTGAGGGATATAGCCATTCTGCCTCATATTGGATTATCGAGATTTTACTGCTTGCTGCGTTCAAATCGGTTGAGTCATAGATGACCGTGGCTGAATTATAAAACGTTTTCAAGGCTTCGTGTTGAGAGCCACTTGTATACCGGGTAGCTGCAGTTGTGAAGCGGCTCTTCTTGCCCACACAGGAGGTAATTTGTGGGTCAGGTGTGACCATGGGGTCAGAGCCCTGCAGGGCTCCGGTTAAGCCCTCCATGGCTACCTTTTAAGCCTTATTTGCATACGACCTTATGATATGCGTTCCCGACATTCCCTCAGCTCACCCCGAACACTTCTCGTCCTATTGTAGCGTTGTTTCCTTCGAGACTATAACCACGATGATGCACAAATGTGACATCGCCACTGTAACAATTGGCTTTATTGCGTACATTTGTCCGAGCTAGACTAGTCCCGTAACGTTCTTGCCTGGAAAGCAATTCCATTAACTGAGGCCTCCTAATAAACTCTCAAAGAAATTTATGTTATTTCCGAATCTGGTGAATTGGAATCAAGAATCCGAGATGTTGCATTCCTCTACTCGTCCTAATTGATAATCGTATTCCACGGAGTTCCTATATTTGTTATTGTTCATTTAAAGTTGATGTATTTCTTGAATAGAACTGCTATTTGAGGAATGTTATCAGTTTAGATGACCATTAAGAAGGTATGGTGTATGCCATCCGAGTAGAGCGTTGGAGCTCATTGAGATCGTAAAACTTGTAGATTTGTTTTTCGTTTCCATTTTACCAGTTTGAAACATATCACACAAACCGTATTCAGGATAATAGTGCTCTAATTCTGTTTTAACTACTAGATATGAGGGACCAAGACATCTACACATTAATGAAAATATTCAGCATAGATCAGCAATAGTTTTGAGAAGAGATTATTTGTATGGATATTTATTTATCAGGAATTAGGAATTTCCCCAGAATGAGGAATAAATGGTCATTGCTTTCTTTCCTATATACTTCTGCATTCTCAAATTAGTCTTTAATAGTAGAATTCTTTAAAGGAATAAGTTTACGTTTCTCTTAATGATATATGTTTGTTTTTTTCTACTTATATCCCAAACTATAAATATTCTATTCTGTTTGACTTTTGATTTTCATGGATTTATATCACTGCATGTATTCGTTCAACGTTTTTATTCATGTTTTATTTTATGCTTATTTAGTTAAGTGTATTTTATCACTTCTTTTGTTTTAATGGGTATATTTGTTTCCCATAAATGATTTTATCTGTCTCTATCGCATCTGTCATTTCTTCACAAAAAACTGGTGTGACCATGATTTTTTTTTTTTTGATTCCTCATAGCTTCTTCGCAGGAGTCCTTCAATATATCCATACAGGTTGCATCCTAACAAATAAAATATATGTATATAGGAAGTAGATGGATTTAAGAATGGGTACTAATTAGGAGAGTAGGGTGGACGGAATAAGGTAGCCAAATAGTTGTGAATATAATAAGTGAAGAGGTCATGAGCGATAATAAGATGAGATACTGTAGGAAGGCCTGGGGCGGTAAGCCGGCTCGCGGCCAGACCGGTTGGCCCCGTTACGTCTTGGCTCTCTCTTACCTCCTCCCTCCACCCTCCTCGCTCCTGCTCCTGGATCGCTGGGTCCTCCTTATCGCCGCTGTATGTCTGAATCTTCGGGACTGTTACTTTGTGTATCAGGAGTAACGATTAAAAAACTTCGGTCAGGAATACACTAGAAAGCGTATGGTTTTACTTGATTGATTCGCTCAATAGGTAGTTAGCAAACAGTATGTTCATGAGTCGAATGTAGATCAAATTGAGCCTTCCAGGCTGTCCACTCCACCTTTATAAGGAAGTTCTTAAGGAGTGAAATTCCGGTATATCAGAACAAAAAAAGCAACAGATTTGTAGATTTGTGGAGGATAAAGAATTTCGAGCTTATGTCAGCAACGTTAAGAAGAGGTAGGAATTTAGGAAGCAAGGGGTGAAAAGGAGCAACCAGGTCTGTGGTGGAATTGATGTACTTAAAAAATATAACACAAAAAAAATATCGAGGAAATCATGTGAATAAGTGGGGAACTCCCAATAACATTTTTTCTTCCCTCAAAGGGAGTACATAGGGGCTTGTTGCCCTTTTTTGCTTGTTTGCACCATCGAAACGAATACTGTTTGCTAACTTATAAGAACTATGGGAGTCTCAACCTATTCGTTATCAGATTTGGGCAATCTTTAGAAAGGAATGATATTTAGTTCGCAAAGTAAGATATATTAGTGGTCGACCTCGAAGCGAAATATTCACGTTTTTCTCAATTACATTTCTTTTTACAGAACTTTTTGTTATGTCTATCTTCATGGTTATTAAACCCTTGAACTTCTAGGCAGGTAGGGTGAGAGAAACAACCCAATTATAATTGCTATTGCTGCCGGGTTCTCGTTGGGCTTCCACATCTCAACACTAACAACCTCCTCAACGCGTACATTTTGTGAGGTTTATTCTATAAAGTTTTTTAATGGCTTGGTAAACGGAATACGGGATCCGAAGCTTCGCTTGCATCGAGGAATGCAGAACCCTCCGAAGATTTTTGATTTTTTTTTCTCTTGGGATAATCGGGCTGGCGGACTTGAATCAGTCGGTAGGATCAGGTACGGTAACTCAGTAATTTACTAACCAGTCATTATTCATCGATCAGTTGAGATAATAATAAGCGGAACTGATGTAGTTCTTGTGCATCGCCAATTTATGAGTCATTGGCGCTTCGAAAAGCTGCAATAAATCTACAATGCTGACTGAGAAATAACAGAGCATTTTATTATCAAGTAACATTCACACAAGCCCCGGTTTGCTTCCTTGGAGGTGGCGGGAGAATTGTATCTACCTAAAGACTGTCAAAGCATTTTCGATCAGGGTGAATAATGAGATGGAGAGTAAATCCGTCCAAACACTAAATTCGAGATTTCCCAATTAAGAATTCAATTACGATCACTTCGAACTGTTTATCTAAAACCATAAGTGCACTAGAAATTGGATTACATTCTCGAATAGATTATAAATAATATTACAATATACACTGCCCAACAAAAAAAGTGGCGCACTGGTTCCTAATATAATTAATTCTACTTTCAATTACCTTTTAATTAATATTAATCCCTTAACATTAATGAGGTGCTTTAAATATGGATAAAACCCCCAAATAAATAATCAAAAAAGTTATTTAAAAAAATTATACAGAAATTTTTATTTTGATTTCTTGGTTCTGACGATGGGCAAGGAGCCCGAGTTGTTGCTTTAGTTAGAAGACTAGTGTGGGGAGAATCGGTTTTCAACTGCTACTGAGACTGCTCAATTTCTTCGTACAACTCAGGGAGTAGCAATATGTGCAGAAACTGTTCAAATAGTTAAATCGATTTATTGGTTCCAAACCAAAATGTCCCACTACAAAATTGCTTTATTTCCATTACTTGTCCTAGCATGTTTCCATATCATATGAAACTTAGTTGGCATCTGTGATATTCGGAACGTTAACAATAACCCTTCTTTTACTTGAGTTACATATTGAATGACATAGAAACACAATTTTGACTTTTGGGGTAGTTATTTCGAATAAATCAACATTTTAGCGAATATTTTTTGAAGTTTATGAGCTTCAAGGCTTTTCAGCGGCTTATCACTGAAACTTTCTGACACAGCCGTTTTCACACTTTACTAGATCACAGTTCACTGTCGATATATCAAGAACCACCAATTTCAGTGAAATATTTAAAAAAATCCGCAGACAGTAAAATAAAAACATCCAAACGATATCTCACATGCTTTCTCTCTACTATCTCACAAAAGCAGATACCCTTACCCCACATTTGGCTGTGTTTAAACGTAATCCTTAGTTCCAAATACTATCCAAGTTTACCGGATTTTAGAAAGAAATTTTTTTATTACAGCGTTCAAAGTAAAAGTAAACTTATAAGTTACCATCTTTGATAACGTTGTTAATTAAACTGTATTTTGATTGGACATATTTGCTGAGATATCGGTCCGGTAAAAGAAAGGAATCAGAGTTTTTTTTCCAATTTAGTTATGGGTCATGGGTCGACACACAATTTGCATGCCCCAGGTACTTATACAAGTGGATTAGAAGATAGAAACGAGTTGTGGACTGTATTTCATCCTAAGATAACCCAATTGAAGGTATTGGTAGACCGAGTAGCTGTCATGTACGTATGAGTGAGATGAGGCCGAGGTACTCAGGATTGCGGAGAAGGTGCACGTCCCGGTAAACGGCAATAGCCTTATTTATTTTTTCTTACGCGCGGCAGTGCCCTCAAACGTCAGGCTACCTGCAAAGATGTTGGCCTATGATTATCCCCACTTGTGCTGCATAAATATCGAGGGTAAGACCAGGGGCAGCGTTTACTCCCCCCTCCACGCTCCAATACTCTCATCTCCAGGCCTGTTTGTCTACTCACGCGAGCCATTCTCTTCCGAGAATGCAATTTCCATCTAATCGCTCAGCTCCAAGACAGTTTTTTTTTTTTCTACAGGTTAGGTTCATTTTTGTAATATTATCTATTATATTTATTTTTCCAAAGATTTTTCGCTGTAAAAATAGATAATACCTAGCCTGTCGGTATTAAATTGTAGGTTTTTGTGTGATAGTACGGTTTCAAGACTGATTGTTCCCATCCTGCATCTATGTATAAATTAGACTTTAGATTAGAAGAGAGAAAAAGCGATAAATGCTAAAAACATTTTTTTTTTAAAAAAACTCCAGTTGTAGAAGCGTCTGCTCCAGAGTTCATTTGGGTAAAATGGGACCCGTAGGCACCCACCAGGTTACTCGTAAGTGCTCGCAATGGCCATAAAAGTCTGGGACGTGAACCCAGGTATCTAACCACTACATCGCAGCAAGAACTATAATATTCTTTAGGTATCTTCCGTTAATGGTTTCCCCTCTAGAACCATGCTTCTATCAACAACGATGGCCTGAAAACAACTTTATATCAACTTGACTGTTGCTTTAATTAGCGATTGCGAAATCCTGAACATGATCTTGTTGTCACACTACATAACTATTAATGACTGTGTGAATGTATTATCACACAATGCCATGTTCATTCACTATGCGTAAAAAAAAAAGAAGTCAGAATTGATTAGCTCTAGTACTGTAGTAATCTGAGTAGTTTCTTTTATTGACGTTTCCAATACATTTACATTATGTTTACTGAAATCCAAAGCACAGTATATACATACATGTATCGTGTATCGTATTTTTGGGTAACTGATTTTTCGATACAAATCTATATATTGGCAATGGCGCTCCACATTCAATCGCCGCCTCAGAAGAAGGGAACAAACTGTCTGATAATTTATAGGATGTCATACACACTCCCTGATTTATCTGTCGCTGTGTCAACATCGCTCATGATTAATACATCGATCCTTAGGTAATTACGCCGACAGGACAGAAGGCTTATGTGGGATTTTAATTAGCCCATAGGGCTATTGCCTACGCTTCACCTTATTGCTGCAGTACCCAATGCTCCATACATTAGACCATATAAATATGTATTCAGTGCATGAAAGATTGTCTGCCATAATCCATATATTATTTCTGTATTGTATATTATTTACTGTATCACTCCGTCGTCATTAGTATCAAAAGGAGGTTTAATGATCAGTTAATAACTATTTTTTAGTACCGAAGTGCCATTTTATATAGGCTATAGTGTTTTGTTTCTAAATGACCGTTGCTTCGACGTCGAACGGAAATATATACATACATATACATAAAGGAATATACATACACTTCTTTAGCGCAGCTTGGGATCTATACAAGACTGAATTACTGAACCTGTAGAGTTCATAGAACATGGCTCAAAGTGTGTCTTAGCCTTCTTTGTATTTCAGGCAACGTACCCTTTAGCGAGTAGGAGTAGCAAGTTTGGCAGTGCAACATGTACTTGCGAAACTATGCACCATCCTCTTTTCCACGCAAAGGCTTTAATAAAGGATTCAAATATAAGTGTTTTACATATTTGATGTTGGTATTTAACTTATATACTAGCCATTTATAAGTCGTCAGCTTTATGAGATTCCTTTTTGACAATTCAAGTCGTAAGTTAATAAACGGTCTGAAATGTTAGATATTCAATTTTATCAATGGCATGAAATGGAAATGTCATAAATTAAAATGTTTGGTTTACAGATGGCTGCTAAGTGATATGATACTATATCATGGGCACTTTTGCTTTCCAAATTTTGATTCAATCTTCTCTACTATCTCACACCTGATATTGATATACATAGTACGTTGACGCGATGTCCATTAATATATTTTCTATATAAACTCTTCTTCTCATTTACATACTAACAGCTAACAATGAACTCACAGTACAGAATTACAGTACTTTTCCCTGGTTTAAATATTTTATTTTTAATTATGCTATATTATATTAAATAGACCTGATGTTTGCAAAAAATTAAAATCTTGTCTTTGAAAAATGTGGTCTTCTTGGAGTTTAGATTCACCTCCTAATTTGCAGGCAGTTTCATACTATCTCTTTTTCTGGCATAACAGATGCTAGTTGTAAACATAGCCCTTATTTTGTTTGTGGATTCTTATTTCGAAGGATTGAGTCAATTTTTCAGGTTTTAGGGCCATAATTTTAACATACGCTACACCTCTTATCCGACAAATATAATAAAAATGACGCAAAAAATAGAACTGACGCCGTATTGTTAGCACTTGAAATTCCCAGTCTGATCTGCTACTGTGGGTATGATTTCTAGAAAAATTGATTTATTTTCGTTATCCCTCGGAGACCTTATTGAAGTTGAGACAGTCTTTTAATGATTCTGCCTCTTATAGGCTGAATTTTTTTTTCAGGTGAGTTTTTTGGACATAAATCTTGGGGATGATGAAAAAGTATTTTACTAAAGCACCAAAAGGCTTTCCGCAGGGATCCACTCTCCAAGTGCCTTCCTCTGCTGTGTTTCCTATTCCGAGGTATCTATACACAGTGGATGATTGGTAGACATCACTGATCGCTGATGAGCCACGGAGAGTGCTACCTGGGAGCCTGCGGTGTGCGGTAGAATGTGTTTCGGTATGCCGTGGTGTGGGACAGGTAATACAGGCGGGCTGGCGGCTGGTGGGGGCAACTCCGCTATTATAGCAGGAATGAAGGAAGGGAGCCGCTGAGGAGGCATGCCTCTGCCCTCCCTCACCTCCTTATCACTCCCTCTCTCTCTCTCTCTCTCTCTCTCTCTCTCTCTCTCTCTCTCTCTTTCGATTATCTTCAAGCCACGAGAGATCTATATTCAATTGAAACAGCGATAAATACTATATAGAATTATCTTAAAATATTGTCGATCCCTGACAGAAGATAGGCTTCACTTTCAATTAGGTTAAATTTTGAATGTGTATCCCACAACACCCCGGATTATTATAATCACTTATAAATATGATATTTAGAAGTAGGAAACAAACAATAAACGACGAAAATGGGTGGCGAAGGAATTGTTGGGAAAACTCAGAAGTTTAAATTCACAGTTCTACAGTAGCTTCTGAGTAGATGATTTTGTTCAGATTTCAGCTTAGGTAGATGAATGCGAGATTTTCATTCCGTCTGTTTATGGATAATGGCGTATTTTAACTAAACACTAATTAGCACATTTGGAGGTGTTGTGGAATATACTTGCGTACTTTCTGATAATATAATTTTTACGACCGTTTTCGCAGAACATGAATACATGCTGACGAACAGATAAAACGTACCTCTGCATCTGTTAGAAAAAAACCCTGATAAGGCTACCGATCTTTGGAATCCCAGGTACAAATAAATATTCTCAAAATGTTAAAAAAAGTTGTCGCAAACACGAGCAAGTATATTATGAAAAATACTGCGCGGGTTACAGTCTGGGAATTTGAATCCTTACCCATTCTGACTCTAATAATGAGACAATAGCCATTTTTGGTTAAATTCAGTCCATTTTCAATAGTTTCATAACTTATTGAATGTAATTTAATAAATATTAAATCAGTTTTTTTAGGGATAAACCACAAATATTACTGGTTTTCATTTTGACTATTTTTTTTAGGCATTTAGGAATTAGTGAGTTTTCTTTATAGAGTGACAAATTATGTTTTTTCTATCAGAAACGTTTCCCAATAAAGAAAGGATTCGAAGAATCAGAATCATCGGAGAATCATTATCGGTTCATCCATCGGAGTACAAAGAAACTAATACTTTTATGAGCATGTTCTTCAAGAAACCTCTTAATTCTTTTATTAGTCATGGCATCTTTCCCTTCTTCCCTTCTTTCCCTTGTTCGCGGGTTTCGTCATAGTATCGACTTCAACTGATGAAAAAAAAATAAAAATAAAGATGCATGACTTTCTAGCAATGTTAATTGGTCGGATACGCCAAGTTAAACCCCGTAAGTAGGGCTATGGTACACTGTCAAACGTAACGATATTTTAAAGGTTCTTATGTTTTTTTTTATAGAAGATTTCACCCTATACCACATATTCCAACAGGGGTGTCTATCAAAAATTAAATTCATCTTTCTGTAATAGAGATAACCATGTAAATCTAAAAAATGACTTTTAGAATTTTTTATAACCATGTTCAGCATTAGTTTTATTTCCTTGTTTTGTTTGATTAAAAGCAAGGACAAAAATTACCATAGAACTTCCGGAATACATTCCTTTAATAACACACTATTACTAATATGACAAATCACAATAAAGGTGGGCTACGTTTTACCGCTTTCCTTCTTTTTTTTTTTTTGACCCAGGTGGTTAAACGAATATAATGAAGTACATTTGGTCAAAGAGTAACTTGTTTCACAATTTAAAAAAAAACAAAAAACTGACGGGGAGATGCAAGAACTCTCTAGATAACAATCCTTCACTTTAAGCTTCTTTAATTTCGTTTATATATATTTCCAATAAGTAATTTTGTTAAAAAAAGAAATTGGCCGCTATATAAAAAAAATATACATGATCCAATTGATAAAAATGGTGAGGCATCTGCTCCTCGAATCGACTAGCTGATAGTTTTATTTACCTTATGCTATTGGAATCAAGATGGGATTGATATTTTTCTCAATCGGCCAGATTTACGTAGCAGTGGAGTCGTACATTCCTTTGTAAAGAAATTGTAGAAAGTAGCTTGAGGTCTAATTGGCCGAGAGGGACCTTTGGTGCTGCTGCGTTGGCCAGCCTGGCCTTGGTCTTGACCGTCACTCCCCAAACCCTCTCCATTCCACAGAGAAAGGATTTCTTTTGCACTTTAGTCACAGATGTAATTCGGACCTTCACTTCACCACACGCGTTCGTCTTCGTTTTGTGAAGATGGATAAAATAAATGTTTAACAATGTATTCTTAAAAAAGATTTTTTTTTAAAAAGAAATTCATTTTTCCTCTGGAGGAAATCTACCATGGTATCGATCATAGGAACGGTTCAATCCTTGAATATAAACCTCTAAACCCTTGCTTTAAAAAATTTTTGGTCATACTTGACTAGCATCCTCAACTCGTAGCTCTAAAGAATTTTCCAAAAGTGTTTTGCAAATTACATGTACAATGTCTGTTAGAACACTGGTCTGTTAGAATAGCCATCCATAAAACCGTTTTCTTAACAGTTGTAGCATTGATTAATTTTGTTTAGTTAAATCACGTAGCTACTATTGGAATAAAAAACTGTTCCTATCCCCTACCTTTATCTGATATTTTATTGTTTTAAATCACGTTATCCCTAATTTTAATTTGTTTAAATGTAATATAAATTCAATTCTTTAATTTTGATTCTTTTATTATCCAACAACCACTTCTTACGTTTCTACCATCTTCATCTCTCGTTTCTCTCACCACCAGTTTCTAGATCTAAGTTTTCCTTTCGGCATTTTCTTCTTTCTTTCTTTTGGAGTGAAGTTTTCATGGTACACCGTTCTCCATGCTGATTAGGCATCCTTACCATTTCAACATTTTGGATTCTACAATGTACTTAACTGTTTTATGGGCACATAATTTGGTTCCGATATGTGCATTATACTATACACAGTAACATGTTAAATAAAATCTTGAAAAATCGATTTTAAAAATTTCGAATTGATGTTTAGATTTAGTAGTCATCATATCAATGAAGTTACAAGAACCAATTATCGTTAATATATCTGTTATTAACACGAATTCTTGATAGTCCACTGCCGTGGGAAAAAAATTCCGATGAATGCAGGATGTTGGCCTAGGCTTAGATTTGTTTGGGACGTTTACTTTTAACTTGCACTTTTGTTGGACTGTTTAGTAAAACAAAGGCGTCAACAGACTATCGGATGCATCAATGGGAGCTATACGTAGGTCTGCCAAGTCAGGTAGGCCTGCCTTGCGTAACTTCTTCGGTCGCCGACTTCCTATAGCCCTTTCTCTTCACCGAGGCGACGTACCCGGGTCCCTAAAGTCATCTACCTGGTCCCTTATGCCATGGAGTCTGTCGGTCCTGTGGTGACCAATTTATGATTGGAATTGATTTTTTTTTAATGTTAAATTATACACTTCATATTAGTATAATTGGAAAAAAAAATATATGAGCTGAACAGAACCCGTAGGGGGCCATACTAAACTAGGCCACCTGTACACGCAATCACTTGCAACTAGCATGTAACTTTAATTGATTGCAGAAAATCTAACACACTGTTATGCAATGTTAGATTAGTAAATTATTCGTTTTGAAAACGTTACGTCGGAGGTGATTTTTTTTAAACGCTACTCTGTCCAGAAGCTATGAGTCACATCACTGAAGCTTTTGAAGTTACAATTTCCTGGAATTTATGGAGTCCTGGTCACATTAACAAAAGTAATTCCGATAAGTGTTGTTGATATTTTAGCTATTTACATGATCTCTCGAGAGACCACCTAATGATACGGCTACAGCCCAAATATATAATTTTACTCACAAATGACGTTTATAACTACTATAAATATAATAAAAACGGCAAAGTTACTGGCTAACTATTGCAGATGTATTAAAAAAATGAAACGATTATGAAGTATAAGAAAAGAGTAATTTATCCCTCCCCCCCCCCCCTCTTCGTCAATCAATCTTGAACAATGAGAAAATCAAAAGGGTTTTCTTTAATGACATTTCTGTTATAACAACGTGTCCCTTTCACTTGATCTTCCGAACGCAACAGCTTTCTTAAATGGCGTTGTGACATTATTGCCCTCTGTTTACATAAAAGAATAACGTAATAACACTATATATTATGCGTTATTTTTTTATATATAACTCTTATATTTATATTATATAACTTTTATTATATAACTTTATCTGTTAACCTCATTTCTTGGGGGGAAATAATTATAATCTTCTAAGTGTTTCTTCAAAGATAAAGGGCCTGGATTAGGCGGAATCAACTTCCTTTCTATGCTAGAAAACCCGTTACCTACAATTTTTTACAAAGTGTGTTTAAGTAATAATGCTTTATCCTCCGATCTGCTTCGCAATCTACTGCTCTCTCGATTAACCTATTATCTTACTTTTGACTTAGCCGACTTTTATGCCATCAGCTTACAAACCAAGTAGCTGCATGATTTATTAAAAAAAACAAAACCGGAAGGAATTATCCCTTCCGGGATCACCTCTTCGGAGGGTAGATCAGCGTAGATTTGTCCAATTACGTCGAAAGTGGATCAAAGGGAGCGCGGCCAGTTTTTAAATAATTTATTTACTTTCTTCTCTATCGACATTTGATGGATGGAATATTTAACGCTTTTCGACTTGTTATCTTCAGACAGATCAATTACAAGCCATGACATTATACTCTGACCTGACGAATATAACGTATATTAGTCCGGACATTAAGAGTCAGAAATTATATTTCAAAGGTAGATATTAATTTATAAACGCTTTCTCCCCCAATTGAAGTACACTGAAATAAATCTGTCAGCCACTGAACAGAGTAGTTGATGTTCAATTTGATATTGCCAACGACCTGTTTGTCGAATAAGTTATCATTGGATGTGCAGCACATCCCCGTCTTCATTTCTTCAAAATACCTGGGTCATTCAAATGGACATTGAAAGTATTGATGAAGCCAATTATTTCCAACAAACCATGAGATGGGAAATCGGGATGAAACTCTCTCGGTGAAATTGTACATCCGTGCTGATCAAGATCAAATTTATGCTTGATTTTATCATCACATTTTTCAATAGGTGCATTTTTCAAGATGAGTGATTGAAGAAAGTTAATAATGGGGAATATGTTCGACTTATGGTAACAGTTAACCTATACGTTGTAGTCCTTACGACGTACGTATACTGACGTAAGTATTCGCATGAATGCAGTGCTATCCGACCTGTGTTGAGTCTTGGAGGAAAAGGCTCTTCAGTAACTGGGACAGACGCCTACACCTTCTTTTATGCTCTAAGCCAGTGTGTGATACTGTCCCCCTTCGGAGGGATTAGCCCTTGTGCAACTTTATTCCACTGACATTCTGTCATAATTTATTATAATAAGTTCAACGTTATTATACTCATATATATGTAAAATTATATTATACGGGACAATTTATGTAAATACTCCCGAACGGAGAAAATACCTCTGAATTTTGATTTCCTGAAATATTAGTCAGTCAAAATGCGATTATAGGTTATGATAGTCCAAGTGGCGTTCTAAATTTGCTTATTTATCACAGTAACTTATAGTCCAAAAATATATTTGAGTAGAATTTTGGAAGAATATCACCAGAAAACAATTTTTAGAAACACAAGTTTTTTTTCTAACTTTACGCTCTTACTTATAAAAATATCGATATAATAAACTCAACTTGAGAGTATTTCCTGAAATTTATGTTCTATGAAGTAATTTCTCTAAATAACTGATTATTTATAAACCACAAGAAATATCTATCAAGTAAATTTTTTAGTTTTTGCATTTAACGTTTTTTGTCCAGATTTTTCCGAAAAAGACATAATTATCTATTAGTTTTGATTGTCATTAAATAATCTTCAAAAATAAATAGCACTTTTTAAAGGTTATTATGAAGCTATAGAGCTTCGTTATATTCAAGTTTGTCAAGTGGTGTGGAAGTAGTAGGGATATTTTGGAAAGAGGCCATTGCTGACTTTTTCCTGGTCTCATTGGGTAATCCGAAAACCGGTATAGTATTTGTTTGGACCGATTCTCAGTCAGAAAAATTTTTCTAAAAATAAAATCCAACATTTTTACTGCATATTAATTTAACTATCGTCATCCTATGGGCTATAATTGTTATTAAAATATATATTTTTTTTCGAATAGTTCGTTCAAAAAAAGTCCCTAATGGTTATTTGGAGGTTTAGGTTGAAGATTATTTTCAAAACCGCTTCAAGTGGAAGCCCATTTGTACACAGGGGCCTACAAAGCCCTGAATTAGAAATACTCAGAGGGTGCTAGGTCTACCTGCGACCGCCAGATACCTGTGGTGCTTCACAGCTCTTTGGCGGTGCAGGGGGCATAATCCATTGAGGCGGCATAATCTAGGGGGGGCAGGATTAAGGGGGATATCATGGAATCACTGTTCCGGGCTAACTAATACGCACAAAGGAGTCCATTAGTAATCGCTGTTAACGCTGTTTAGGAATTATTTCTATATATTTTTTAGATGTTTTTATATCTTAGTGGTAGTGCCCAAGAAAATATCACTATAGATATCACTAATAGATAAACTGAATCCATTAACAAAATATTTATTTATTGTTTATATGTTCCTGATGAAATTATTCTGTATTTAAGTATATGACTTTCACTAGGAAGTTATTCCTATAAAAAACAAAAATTGGAAAAAATGGCATGTTTATATTAATAACTTGAATCAGCAATGAGGAACTTATGAAATTAAATTATCAAAACAAAACAATGCTTTCACTTAAGAGGGGATTCATTCAAAAATGGCATTATTTTGGTATTAATTTTCTGAAAAGACAAAAGATAATATCACTTTTTTTCTAATAGTATGGAAATAATGAACATGTAATAAATTCAAATAGAAGAAAATGTCTTGTTAACAATAAACTCCCAGTACACTTTATAACAATTTACAGATTCAATGGTAACCATTTTGTAAAGTGTATACTCCCAGGCTGCAGACTTGTGTGGTTTTAAAGCTTTAATTTGATAGAATACGGTTTTTTAGGCAAGTGACTTTAAAAGCCTTTTTGGACTAGGACCCAACAGAAAAGCCAGTGTCTCTCTCTAATTGTGGTACGCCTGGCTGGGCAGGTCAAGAAAAAGGAACGGCGGTATTTAGTGTATAAAGAAAAGATAAAAGGGCCGTGGAGGTCAGTGGCTAATGGCTAGGCGCAGGTAGGGCCAGGCGTCACTCAGGGCACAACTTCGGCCCTACTCCTCTATAATGTTCTCTTATCTGGTGCGCCTGCGCCAGTGCTAGGTCACTTACTGGTGATGATGTGCCGCCAAACGTCTGTCCCGTACCAACGGCGTCTGTAAGCTGCAAGCCTTAACCACGGCTGGGTTGAAAAAAAATTCTGTTATAAGTGTTCCGTACCAACGGCGTCTGTAAGCTGCAAGCCTTAACCATGGCTAGGCTGAAAAAAACTTCTGTTATAAGAGTTCCGTAAGTGGTCTGGACGCGAATACAAACATTTTAGTGTAGCAGGGAGAAATTTTGAATTTTAAGTTGTAATAAAATCTGAAGAATTCCAGAAACGTTTATATATTAAACCAAGTGTAAGCCATTGTTTTGGGTATCAGAACTGGAATAGTTCACCGGATATTTTCTTAGCACCAATTGTTTTGTTACAAAATAGTAAAGGACAGGCAGACTGAAGGTCGATATAAACCAAAAATGTATTACAAAGAGTATAAAAGAGACAAAAAAGATATTTTTAGGTTCCCTATTTATTATCTCGTAACTTGATCTTGCTGAAATACAAACTTGACCCTTGGTAATTGCCCTCCCATATATGATAAATTGCTGTTGAGTTTGAAGTCAAATAAAAGTATTAAAGAGGGACTGACTCGATCTCACTATTAACTAAACTAGAAAATCCTTGAACACCATTTGGCCAACTTGCATTGAAATTCACACATGCCCATAATAATACATCGATAGTAAAGATTAAAATATAGAACATCATATGAATCGGTGACTCGGGTTGGATTGTATTTAACTGCTGCTTAAGGCGATTTTGAAACCTAAGTTATCAGTATCGAGTGCAGTTTGTAATATGAAGCCTTATATGTACCGAAGTGTGAAATGAGTTCTTCGTTTAGAAAGCTAGTTACTCTCTAACCCAATAAGATCATTTTGCGGTTACAAAATTTACGGTATTAATTTTGATTCGCTTTAGTACACACACTGATTTCAGGACAGTAGTACCGGAGATATAATAATAAGTTATAATAAAATTCCTTCAAACGAGTTTTTGTTTCTTTTTACATGTCATTCTCTCTTTTTCAATCAAGATAAAGTGCTTTCATAAACCTCTACATAATTAATATCAACGCAGGAAGTTGCTTCATGTTATTGTATAATATATGCGGCATGATATAACAAAGGAGTTGAAAAAAATAATAGAATAGACGACTTACAAAGGCAATTGAAAAAAATAATCCAATATCTTTGGTGCGGTGAAACGAGTAAAATAATATGCTAAGGAAAACGAGGTCGTCTTAGTTATAAAAATGATAAATGTTGTCACTTCAATATCCATAATTTTATTATAAAAAATAGAGAAAAAGTCAGAGCCAATTAATATCGCGAACTAATAGTTCTTCTGCTAAGCCAATTTTACAAAACAAAAACTTGTTTTTTCTCAATTATATACTTAGATATATTTTGTTTTTTATTTAGATATATTACTGCCAAACTAAGAAAAGAGTGCATTTATTGAGATATCCTTAGATGAGGTAACTGATGTAGTTGCTCAATTTTATTTTGTTGTTTAACATGTTTTGTTATTAATAAAAAATGTGCCTCGAATCCACACAATCATGTTATACGTCCTTTAACTCGTTTATGATGTGTATTTCATTGGAAATAAGTGTTAATATATCAGCTTAGGCCAATAAAAGAAAGATTTATTTAAGGTTTGTACTTTGTATGTCTGTATGAAACCCTTCTATGAGATCAGGACTGCCAACCTCTAGTCCACCTCATAAAAGCACATAATTTACAAATGCATGGTATGTCGAAGTGTAGTATATGTAGTATAATTCCTTTATTGTGCAATAATTACAATCTGCCTTTTATAAGGCAATAAGTAATTAAGATATATGCTCTCATTCATACAATATTTACAGTTCATCATTCACTCGCTCATTCATACAATATTTAGAGACAGCCCAGAGACCCCCCAAATCCACCGCAATGAGAAAGCGGAGTCTTGGGAAGTCCCCCACGCTCCTCCGTCAGCCGCGTCACCGGATACTAGCCAGTGGAGGCTGACCAAGAGGGCGATGTCGAAGTGTACTTACAGATACATATATCATTCCAAGATCCTATAATTCCTGATAAACTTGGTACTCTTTTCTCCAGTTAGAAAGAGATCGAGACTTAGTCCTTCCTCTTCTCATTTTCCCACCGGAAAGACATTCCAGAATTATCTTATGGATCCAATTTCAATCATCCGATACACCTTATTTTGATGGTTGAACAGTCCGCTAAACCATTGCTACATTTTTCATTCTTCATCCCTTCTAATCTCATGTTTGGTGATGGGGTTTTCTAAGGTACGGTAGTCGCGTTTCTCAAAAAACTAACTTAAAATATGGAAAAAATTATATTAAATTTTGTAATGTCTTCATTTGTAAATTCCTCTGGATCTTTACCCGTAGTAAAGCGGTTGAGGCACAATGCCAAGCCAGATAGGATAGGTGACTAGATGTTGCACAGAACCTTCATGATATGTGGTCACAAGCGGACAGGCAAGTACCCGATAAATAACCGGACTCGACTTTGGGCCTCTGTGGACGAACAGTAGTGTGGGAAGGGTACGCTTGCGTGTCGGGATGGGTTACTATGTCTGTCCCTATGTCGTGAGTGTCTCATTCTGGGCCACAGCAAAACGACCTCGGGTAAACTGAGCTGTCACGAACTTTATTTTTTTTAAGTGATGCTTTTTCTAATTATATTTTGTGTAAATGTCTGTAGATTCAATTAGTGAGCCGAAGAAAACAATTTGGATCAAAATCATTCAGGTTATTCGATTAAAACTGTTCCTTTTTTGAGCAATCCGTCTCCAAAGTCGTAAGCGTCAATTACACAAGAGAGTTAACACATATTATAGTTTGTCACCTATCAGCATGTGTAGCGTACTATGCAGAATTTTGTAGACTTTGGATACCTTTTTTTTAAAAATAAAGGCTCATATAGATTTTTTAATATTGTCATTATTGTAACAACTCTATAATGTCATCTCTTGAACTCCTTCTTTGTCAACACCTATTCGTCAGTCAGAAGGTTGCCAGTACAAGCTGTCTTTAGTGGCCATACCAACTCCGACGTTTACTTCCCTTCTATTCGGCCACTTTCTCGAACAATATTTTCCAAAAAATTTTATCTTTGACACCTTAACCTTGGAGGTTGAATTTGGAGATGGACCTATTTCCTGTTTCCGGGTCTATGCCACACTTTTCTCGACTCCTTACTCTGACGTACCTGTTATGATGTACAATCACAAGCTGAAGTTCTGCATGCATAAATATTTAATAAATAAGTTCTACGTACTTTAATGCAGGAATCATCTTCCATCACTAGATTGCATAATTAAACCTCCTAGGTGATCAAAAAAAATATATTGATACGGACGTACGCAGTATATAAGTAGATTCCTGATGTGCCGATTTTTTCGCGTGGAATAACCTTCTCACGAATATTCAAATTCAAGAAAATTCAACTATAAAACTTAATACTTATTAGTGACACTATTAAGTCACAAGGTGTAAAAAAAATTAGAAATATTTATTTATATAATTAGGTTCCGTAATTTTGAAAATCTGCATAAAATATGACGTAACAGAAAGGTAAACTTTTCCAGAATGTTCTCACCCTCAGTGGATTTAACCAAGTAGGAAATAATAGTCACTTTTGCCACAGCTTTATACCACCTCGAAGCTGTATAACTGTCACGTCCGATAGAAACAGCAAAAAACAACATATTCATGTTATGTTTTTACGATTATGGTAATCATCCTGTATAAATCATAGGTGTGGTAACACTCATAAAATATCGAATGAGACATACCTTAGAATATTACTCAAGTAGTAAACGTTATCTTTAAAGAAATTCGATACAAATCACTTCATTTTTTAATACTGATTTTTTTTTAAGCACGATAAATAAAATCAATGATTTTCTTTGCACTTTACGATTTGATTCAAGGTTTCCTATTTAAGTTTCCTCTTATGGCATTGAGCGGATTCTGTTATTTATGATCTCTTGATATCGTCAAGCTGTTGACTTCGGACAAGTAACAGTGTCATAGTATTAATAATAGTTTATTGGTGCAATAAAAAAAAAACTATTATTCCTATTATCTGGTTTATAGTTTAGATAATCGTTTTCGCGTGGGCTTTGACATGCTGCTCATGTAAAAATTAGCTTATCTATTTAATGATGTCAGAGATTCCGGGTACAAATTTCTAGGCACAGGGCCTATTAATTCCTGCCATTAAAGCAAGTGCATAACATTTTAAATTTTACTTAAATTTGAGTGAACAATGAGTAATATTGCTTGAGGCCCCAGCTCCATCATCCTTATGTTGGACCACATCCTGAATTCTGCTCCTCTCCATACTAACCTGGGGAAAAGTTTTATTGTAAATAAAACATGCTCATGAACAGGCTCACTATTTAATATGGTACCCATTGATTAGAGGCATATACTAATATTTCACGTAATTGGGAATAATAGGAGATATACAATACAATTCCAAGTCCAAGTCTTGTCATTTAATGATAATCTCTCA
The DNA here is from genome assembly GCA_930367205.1 of Acanthosoma haemorrhoidale. Classification (NCBI taxonomy): domain Eukaryota; kingdom Metazoa; phylum Arthropoda; class Insecta; order Hemiptera; family Acanthosomatidae; genus Acanthosoma; species Acanthosoma haemorrhoidale. The sequence continues at coordinate 140,157,000 of OV884011.1, forward strand.
ATGTGTACATATATTGTTCAACAGCGTTATTGCATTAGCCCAAGCTATTTATATGTAGCTATTTCCAATTGAATTGATTTTCTCATTAGTTCATGATACATAAAACGATTGCTTGCACAATCATATGATAATTATAATAATTTTAAAATGAAACAACCAACAAGGTCTCAATTAATACAATGGCTGTGTCATAATTGTATGATACATGTACGATTCAGTATTCTTTGCTCACTACTTTCATTTTTCTTTCATGATTCCACAATCGTTTGTAAGTCTTGATAATGATCTCTGGGAAAGGATTTCATTAAGTTCTTTGTGGGCTTTGAAGAAAATTCTCGAGGAAAAAAAGTAGAGAAGAATGGTTATGAATAAATCATCGAGCAGTTTGATGCCAAGGATGATTGTGTTATCAAAACCACGATTAATAGAAACAAAACTCCAAACTGAGAAAGTTTTGCAGAGAAAATTCCCATTGTTACTTACTGTTAGTTTCTCATTGTGTTCATACTGTTCATCAACAGCGTTATGGCATTAGCACACAAGAAGTGTTGATTTTCCTTTTCTATGGTTGGTGAACGTGAAGCGCTTCAAAACAACATGATAAAAACTTCTAGGAGAGAGCTTAGACTCACAACAGTAAGTGACCTCTGTTAAGTTGAGTAATTCGGCCTCTCATACGAAAACAGCTGTTTCTACGAATAGCCTTCATGTTAATGCTGAATAGTTTCGTTTACTACAACGTTACCACTTTTGTCAGATTTGAAAATTTATAAAATCCATAATTTACAATAAATCCAAACAAGTGTTTGCTTGTCGCATTATATCATTTATCTATGGGAAGGGTAGTTTGTTTTCTTCAATTATAAATGAACAAACTAACTTTAATACAAGAATTAAATTTGTAAATAGAACCCACAATACCCTCCCAACGCATCTTGTTGGCTGTCATAAAGGTATCATTCTTTGCTCTTAGAAGAAAAGAATGCCTTGATGCCTGCTACCCTGTTAATTGTTGAATAGTCATCTAACTAATTTCCTCGGTCACTTGGGATGCATAATATTTTCCAGTCCATATAGTCATATGTATATATATATATATATATATATATATATATATATATATATATATATATATATATATATTCAAGTCCAATAGTGCCTTAGAATTACTAAAATTTTGCGGTCCAAATCAAGACTGGCCATTCAGGAGTAGCTACAAAAACTTTCATTCGAGGCTAAATTGCCATTTCAGTTTTAATAACACCAGAGAGTCGGAGGTATCTCAATGCTCCATTCAAAACTATTTGTTTGTTTGGCTTACCTTCATAGACACTTAAAAACCGAGATTTTGTCTTAAAATACTCGAATCTACTTTCAAGTTAATAAATAAAAACATGAACAACACAACCCGCTAATTAAAAGGGTCTAAATGTGACATTAGCCGGCTAGACGGCGTAGTGGCATACTAAATACTATCTACATTACCCAACATAAAACGGAAAATGTCCCTGCTAGAAGACCACTTGCCAGGCCACTATATAAATCTCGGTGATAATTATTCCATTTGTTTCAATTGCTGCTAATTTACAATTCATTTCATTAGGCAATATGCAAATATAGCCTTGTACCCTGCGGATTCAGTCTTAAACCATTACTAGAAAATTTGATTCCCCATCTTGAGTTAATGCGATAGCTGTGATGCATACTGATTAATTCCCTTTGAAGTTATTGTATTTAGCCACCAAGCAATAATTTAAAAAATGTATGAAATTTGTTTATTCAGTAATAGAAGTTCTTATTCGTAAATTTGTAATTGTACTACTCTTAACACATTAATTTGGCATCACAATCAAATCATCAAAAATATTAAATCTGTCTAACCGCTTTATCAAAATTTCGTTTTATTATGCCTAGAATAATTTTCTTCACATATTCACAACATTATTCTTTCTTAAATCTGTTTCTATTGGACAAAAGGACTCTAATCTATTAAACATTTCATGCTCTTATATTCGGATCAAAACCATAAATCACGAAATACGTTTTTGAATGTTAGTAAATATTTTGTAAGGTTTTACCAAAATTCTATGACTAGATCTCGAATTCTTGCTATATACCTAGGACAACATTGTTCCCTGCGTCCTCCACGACTGAGTTTAAGACCAACCCAGTAATCACTAACCTGAGGTAAGTAACGTATACAACATTATTCCAATAAATATAATGTTGCCTCTAAGAAATACAACGAATTCTTTTCTCCTTGACTATGTCGGTAACCCATCCCAAACGCACCTATAACATCTCATCTATTTTCCATAACAATGGCCCAAAATCAAAGATAGTTATAAATTTCATTTTTCATTAGGCTGATGGATGGAAGAAGTCCCTTATTGGACCTGGTCACCATCCATCAAACGCCTCTCCACGGGTGATCCATTAAAACACACTAGCAATAGCAACGTATTCCGTTCGGGTCTTCACATCTCATTTTCTCCCTAATTGCCAACAACATTCGATCTCTCATTACAACTTTGTAACTTTTTTTTTCATACAATATCGATATTGCGTCGATCAATCCTGCTTGAATAACCTCTAATAGTAATAATAATAATAATAAAATATGAGTTGATATCAAAAAAAGAAACCTTAATTTTTTTTGCAAAACTTATTAGTTGCAGCTGGCAGGAGCTCTATGGACTGGATTCAACATGTGAAATCCCAACAAAAATACGAAAACGGATACGAAGCACTTTGCAAGCTTCTATGAAAAATAATGGAACATTGTGGCTTTAAGCTTTGATATTTACCCTTCCTAATTCATCTCTGAGCTCAATTGATTCACAATTTTTTTTTTCTTTAACCGATAATTTTTTAGAATTTCCAGGTGTCTAGAATTGTTTTGAAGAGTTACTTATTTAAATGAGTTTCAATTGTACATTTTGACTATAGGGGTACTGTAACGTACGTGAGCATGGGTCCCCAAGTTCGGGTCGAAGGACCATAAATATTTCCTTGTATGAAATTGACATAATCTCTGTAATTTATTTCACTAGATATCTATAAAAATTAGTAACACATGAAATATATCAAATGATTCACAATTCTCAACATTTGGTATGAACATAAATAACTTTTTGACAGTTCGTGATTAGTGATATTTTATAATTTTTTAAAAATTTCATTAGATTCAATAATTTTTAAAAACTGCATTTGATCACCTGGCGAAATTTTGTTTAGATGTACACACATTCAATGATTCTTAAGAGCGTGAATTCTTATAGAGATATTTAATAAGGTACGTTTAAGAGGTGTATTTTAAATATAAGATATAAACATTTCGAGACAGCAAATTCTGGAAAAAAACATTTATTTAGAATTTTATTTTTATAAGATTCTCAGGTCTCCACTATTTGTATACTGACGCATGTATGTACCGAATGTAACATTATAGATTTCCATTTACACAAAAGTCACCTAACTGTAAAATTGAGGCTTTATTAAATTGCCAAGCGGATACTTGAAAGTGACGTGTCTCTGATTGACTTTGGTGAGAGAAAGTAGTAATCGTTATTAGAAACCCAATGATCGTTCATACAAATCAATTAGGTTTTCATGGTTTGATTTTTGAAAGTGTCAATCAGTATTAATCAATAAATTATTTTCTTTTTCTCCGTGCTCATTAATTCAATAACAGGTGTATTCTGGTAGGTCTTTGATGTACTTACCATACTTTCTTGAGTGCGAAATTTCTACACAGTACAAGTTATTCTTGTAGTTTATAAAAGGTTTTTCTCAACGAAGTGAAAAAAGAAGAATTTTTTCAAAATAGATAAAAAAATTATAATTGTGGTTCGTACGGTATCTTTCTCATCTCATACATCAGTGTTTGTTATTTCTATTTAGTCGGTTCTTGATTCTTGCTGGGAGCAGAGGCGATTAGACTGTGTGGAAGAAGGGACGGTTCCAAGCTCGATTTGAAATTCTAATCATAATTGCCTCATTTGCTTAAAATGTAATTTAGGCTAAACAACTACTTTTCTATGGGCTGGAATCCGAACCGCTCGTTCTTAGAATGATCCAGTGTCACTTTTTCCAACGTAGGCAAACAATATTTTGGAAACGCAAAACCAAATTTTCAGCGCTTTTGTGTGATATTTTTTGGCTACTTACTGTGTCACCAAAAAAAGCAATGGCTTCCTTAATTAGTTTTCTTCTCCTTTGTAGTTTATGTGCAAAGACAGGTCAAAACATCAGTTATAAATTTTGAAATCTACTTGGTCTGTTCTTATTTCAGTTTTAAATTCAAATTCAAAATTCTACTCAATTTTTATTGTAAAAATGAATCAAAATATGTTTGAAGTGAAACTTGGTTCAATGCACTAAGAGATCACATAGTCCTCGGACCATTTGAATGAATCGAATTGAAGCTAATTAATTATATACCTTGCAATCCACACACATTATTTTTCAATTATAATTCTTCAAAATGTCACATTTTCTGCATTTCTTCATATCAAATTCTTTTATAACTAATATCCGTCGATACCGTTTTTTTATTTTAATTAAATCCCGTATAATTTAAATGAGTTATTCGCGTCATGATCACATCACAAGGATTTCGTTCACTAGTGAACGTGGCTGCCTTTGAATTCATTTATAGCATACTAACTAATTGGACTCCCCTATTATTAACACTGGTGTCTGCTCCGACATTTTTCCAATCACGGGAAACTGTTATAATAATAAAAGAGGAAAAAAAATCATTAAGAGATGAAACGAATTAGTTTCGGAACGTTAATGGGGAAGAGGGGCGTAGTAAAAAATTGCACTACCTCTAATAATTAATGCCGGAGTGATTATTAATGGTTGTTATTAACCTTTCACCACTTTAAGAAGTTAATATTTTCCGTCACCTGAGCAGAATAAAGGGTGATTTCTAATAAAAAAAAATGTAAATGATGTTGCGAGAAAATCTTTAATAGTCGACACCTCTCGTTAATTAAAGGCGGGAATCATTTCGAATCACAAGACCATTTCCCGACCAATTTAAGACAATAGGAGGATTATAAAAGAGGAAGATTATAGTGAACTAACATATCGTAGTTAGTGAACGGTTGATGTTTCAATGCTCAAAAGCCAACATCAAAATCTAAAGGGGACAACATATTTTCCGAAATAAATACTACCTATTTAATCATATCTACCCGAAATTTCATTTTAAGCACTCAAATAGAGAAATTGGTCTGACACTTCACATATTGTGTTGTAATTAATACATTAAAATCGGGTCATTATAATTTGCATTAACTTTAATGCATAAAGTTCATTAAAATACTGTTAAATTAAATGATAGTATAAGCCACCGCAATAAATAAGCCGTCACTTTTTCCCTAAAAATAAACTTCTAAGTAAATCAAAAATGTTTTCTTAATTTAACCAGCATACCTGCACTTACTCACTATCCATAAAAGCAAATGTGAATATTGTTTAAAATTTATTTATTTGATTGATAGGGAGTGCAACCAATAGACTCATTGATGCCCTAATTACAATTACATAACGTATGTTTATTAAGCCATTCTATCGAAATGTTAATTTAATCAGACAATAGGAGAGAAACTGGTCTGACGGTACTCATATTATCTAATATTAAAATTACAACTGAATTTAAAGACCTTTGAATAAGCCTAATGTAAGTACGTAAATGTATGATCAATGGACAGATAAAATATACATTCCACGGTAAATTTCTAAATAGAATTATATCCAGTAAACTTAGACAAATTTTCATAAACTGTTATATTGAAAAAATTCAAGGGCTTGACTTAATACAAAACCTCAAATTATGTCAATTCATTGAGTGTATTTTTCAGTTAAAGTATAAGTAATGTTTTAGATGGTGAGAGTTTGATAATTGTTATTTTAACATTCACCACATTCAGGAAAAATTTCGAAATTTGTCTGTTTTTTTGAGTAGTGAGTGAGTTTTAGAGCACATACCACATGATGCTTTTCAAATAAACGGTGCCAACATAAATATCCAACCAAAAGTGTAAACATAAAATGTTCGCTTGCGTTCATCTCAATTAAAATATTTTATGTTAAATAGCGTAAAAGTTTTATAAACTAAGAGGATGCTCCTTAAAACTTTCAAAAGGAGGATACTCCATCAGTACTTACCTTCCCAGAAAGCTTTCTAACCACTCAAACACAATCGGGGATCACATAATTTTCAAATCTCCCTTCAAGGGTCGTTACTACTCACGGATATTGCCTAAGACAAGAAGAGTACATGAGATGTGCGTGGGCAGGAGGGCATAAGTGATGAACTTGGTTGGCTATCCGTCACACCATTCCAAGACACCTTGAAGTGTTTTTTATTCTTTAAATCTCTTCTTGACACACTTATTTTATTCATGACTGAAAATTTAAAAATTTATTACCCCCTTAGCATGACAATGCTGACAATGTTTTTTTTAACCTCACGTCCATATTAAGCATAAAAACCACCGACGTGGACGTACTTGTTAATAGGCCGTAGTTAGTAACTGACGATAAACCTTACCGGCTGGTTTTATCGATTGTTCCGTTGCTTTTAAAGATTTTACACTTTTTGGCTATTTAGTCACCAATAAACTGGCTAGATTATCAAAAGTCATTTCTATTAATGAAGAAAAGAATAAATTTATAATATATCGAATTAGAAACAATTTTTTTTTTATTATTATTTAGGCAGTATGCTCTAAAAGTGCTAGTATTTCGGGAGGAAAGTCTGACGGGGTTACCTGTCAGATGCGATTGTATTGAAATAAAATGTTTATGGTAAGACAAGTTCGAGGACATCTTTTTTCTTCATTAGCAATCCCCTTGGTACCTTGCGGCCTCTGGTTGGAGATTGCTCAAACTTCCGTCCTCTGCCAATCACTTCACCTCACTGAAATGATTCATTTCCTTGTCCAAGGCCTCGATCATTGTCGATTTCGGTTTAGGTGCCAACAGTCCGATTTTCTCACTTAACTATCCTGAATTATAGTTTCTTTTTTCGCGTTAGTTCGGGTTTTCTGTGTAATTAGAGCATACTGCCTGAATAAAAAAAATTGTTTCAATTCGTTATATTATACATTTATTTTTTTCTTCATTAATGAAAATAACTTTTGATAATCTAGCCAGTTTATTGGTGACTAAATAGCCAAACAGTGTAAATCCTCGAAACAGTTAGCTCCCTGTAAAACCTAAGGGGAGGGAGGGAGGTAGAAAATGTATAAGATTAATAGAGATAGATGGGATGAAGGTAGGGATTTGATTTCCTATGGATGTCAGGGAAATCCAAGGGAAAATGAAGAGCTCGTATAGGCAGGGTCGTTATGGCCCTGAAGTAGATCTTTTCTTCAACCGGGTCATGAAGAAATATCTACCCGCTTCCCGCAATTTCTTGGACTTCACTTATTAATATCAACCAGCCATTCAACATCACATTACTTTAGTATTGTACAAATTAAAATGGTAGTACTTTCCTTCATCTGCCACTCCCCCGTGCCAAAGCCTAGCCCAACATCTTCGCTACCATGATCATTACGAATCGTGACATCTGCACACTTAAACACGGGTGGGACACGAAGCCGCGGATAGAGCCGTCATGGGGATACACAACTCTACTCTCAGAGTAATTAAAGCTGGAAGCTATTGCCAGCTGTATATTATCCATGGTTGCATTAATGGCTTCGAAACCGGGTCGGATTTCGTTTTATTACTGGGTCGTTATGCGCTGACCTTTTGCTTCGTACCGGTCAGCAACGGTTGTCTGCCTGTATGTCGTTAGGTTGGCAGGCCTTACACACTTCTCTGGTGTGCCCATCTGAATAATTTTGTAAATGAGATCACTTAACTCGTACGAAATTTATACAATTTTAATAGGACCTGCCTTTTTTTTATTTTATAGTATTTTTTTCTTTTAAATGTACAATGAGAACATGTTCAAACTCCTGGAAATTTCTGAGTGATATTTACCGGCCCCGCAGTCTAGTGTTTGATACTTCTAACTTCGAGGACCCCCCGATTCCCTCACCTCCCTTAATGGTTTTTTCTTTTAGGGATGGCTCTGGTTCGAGTTCGCTAAGACATTAGAGGATCAACTAGTACCTACTTGAGGAAAAGGTCACGAGTGTACGCGTGTACTTTTCAATATTTTGATGCATCGAAGAATAGTCATCATCATTAAAATGACACCCTATTGATAATGATAATGCTTCGGTTTTATTGCCTCCATGCGAAGTTTCTTAGTAATAAAGTAATAATATCTCTATAGGCCTTTCAGAGTAGTAACAATCACAGAAGCAAATAACCCTTAAAAAGATCCACAAATCAACACGTCTATTATGGCTAAAATTTAATTTATAATATGACGTAGATGTTTTCCTACATGCTGAATCCAGATACTCCTTACCTCGAGAAAAGATCAGTCAAAATATTACTCCTCCTCATAGGTTCCCCCACCCTCATTCCGAGGTCCATTCCCTGAAATGTAATTAGTCCTGAGGCAGTAATTATCAGTTCTCGGCATCACGCATGTCTTTTTGTAAACACGTTTCTCGGGGGCTCACGAGGAATCCGAAAACCTCTAATTCTCCGCCTTCGCCAAACGGAGAAGAGAAAAAAACGAAGAAAATTAACTGTATAAAGTTTCAAACGCACAGGTATTGCCTAATCTCGTTTAGCCTTCCTTTTTTTGTAGTGTATAATGAAACATTTTGGTTGGTTGTCAAAATTGCTTTAACGATTTCTTTCATTTGAAGTCACGCATGCTCTCGGATTCACTTTGGTTCATGATTTAAAAAATAATTATCCTACGAACTAGTAATAATAATCATTTTAATTCATATTTTTAGATGGTCAGTGAGAATTCATCAATCTTTATTTATTATTTAAAGTTTATAAATGTCTTTCACTTTAATATGAAAAAACTTGATATGTAGAAAAAAAGATTCATTTTGTAAATAGCCAGTCCAGTTCATACGTTGAAGTACTTTTCGCTGTTTTTTAACAGTTCTTCCAACCAATTTTAACGATTGGAAAATAATTGGATTGTTTAAGTTTCTCGATGGATGAAGTGCATTGAGTTGTGCAAGCTTCTTCATAGATGATCAGTGGTACTAAATTTTAATGATTGGAAAAAGTATAAAAATGTACCCATAGTTGTTTACAATCAAGCGGATTTTAGATATTTGTACCGCGGTCCCCATCATATATCATTGTGCTAGTGGTTACGGCAGGATCTCTTGAGGCACGGACGGTATCGTTCCCCGAGGACGATCCTTATTCGTATTGTAAGCAGCTCGTCACGATCAGCTGATGCATCCATTGAAAATGCCCCTTTGAACAGAGTACCGGCTGAATAACATCCTGGCAGCATCTTTAATAGACACCCGTAAATATAATGTGGTGGGAGGTTTGGAGATTCGTTCTTGGGGTCAGCTATGTATAGAAAAATGCATACGTTTAATATTAAATTAAAGCTGAAAAGAAAAAATGAAAAAATGTACAGCAATAAAGGAGCCCCTGTAAAAATATTTTTTTCTTAAATTCATACATTTATGAATTTATTTATCTATCTATCTTAAGATCAATATTTAAAATTTCTTTATTTGTTTTTCCAAGGTGATTTTCAGTTACCAACGTTGATTTAACAAATAAATAATAAATTTGGTTAAAAAAAAACGAGTATTTTCACACATTTATCTCTAGATATTGTAAAGGGTATGGTTATATGTCAATAGTATTTAATTGGTCCCGAATATGTATTTAAAAAAAACTAAATTCATTTCACAATGTATTGGATATATGTATTAATTTAAATAATTTTTTTTTTTCATGTTGAAAAATCTTGTACCATTCAACTTCGTACAGGTCCTAATAAAGTAGGTTATATGGGTCTTTTACAGCCTTTTTCTGATGGGTTAAAATTATTTTTTAAGGAGCCCACTTTCCCTTATGTTTCAAATTTTATTATTTATTATTTATCTCCAATTTTTTTTGTACCATTTTGTTTTTTTAGAAAAACGATTGTTAGTGCCATTTTGTCCCCAAAACCTAATCTAGAATATTCGCACAAAAAGAAAAAAAAAAACTTTTTTCTGGTCGTAACTTGACCATCCTTGGAGGAAAGAACATTATGTTAAGCAGTCGTACTATATCAAAAATCTATCCCATCGAAAAACTGGGAATCCATTTGGATGTGGGGATATTAAGATAAAATTGTGTAAAACTCTCTCGCATGGGAATAGCGACTTTAGATAGAGGCGTTATTATTTTCCCGTAGAGTCGTTTTCTATTTCAACAGCTCTTACTGTGTCAGGTACTTTAGCCATGAGATAAAGGGACGGGAGTGGAAGCATAACATCCTCTTATTTGCATAGGAAGACCTTCCGAATGTTAATTGTTCCATAATGGGGATGGGATTCCAATCAATTAACTGTGAGGATGATAAATTCTCCTCTGAGCCCTGTTTGGTGATTAGTCGGTCTTCACCGTTGCCGTTGTCCTTTATAAGGGTATTTTTGGAAAACTAAAACGATAACAGTAATGTTATTCTTCTATATCAAGCGTGATAAATTAAATAAGTGGTTAAACAGCGAAGAAACGCAAGCGATTGAGGTGTTCAAGTTTCTTGCAGCTTGGCAATGGTAAGCCTCACTGATCAATGAAAATCGAAAAGAAAAATCATAGTCTACATATAAAAAAAAAATGTAAATAGAGGAAATATTGACAAAAAAAAAACCTATTAGGTACCGGCTTCGAGTATTTGCTCTGGAACAATTTTTGTAAAATATTTATAAAACTTTTTTCTTTTTCGTCATATCATTTAATATCTGTTTAATCATATAAAAAAACTTTAACTTTAAACATAAAATACCTTAGATAAGAGCTGTGGCTTAAAAAAGCTACATAGGTAGCACAACAAGAAACTCTAGTTTAATTGATACCACCATTGCTTTCGATATCCCGGGTCTGTTATGTTCAGAACAATTATACAATAAAAACTTTAAAAAGCTAAAATTTAATATATATTATTACGTTCTTTTACTTTAAATATTTTATTTGCTATTTACTATTAGGTTCTATCAACAAAATAATTCTGGCAAAAAGATGAATTTAATTTTACAAACATAAAAAATATACTTAATAATAATTTTATAATTACTTGTCCATTAATTTGATTCCTTTTCTTTTTCAATGGTCTTCTTTTTACATATATCAGGCTGATTCCAAACTAGAGTGAATATAATGCTCTGTATGTTTTCTCAGAACCACAACAACAACTCCTTATAACTGCTAAAACTAGAGAGTAATTTTATGTGTTCATCTATCTTCACAACAACCAGTATCTCTGTGTGTTTTTTCTTATCACAACCACAACAATACTAATTTATTATCACTGGCTAAAAACTAGAGAGTAATACTGTGTGTTTTTCTCATCACAAATAACAGTAGACTGTCTTTTGTTTTTTCTTCCACTCTCAATTGTTGGTTTGCCTTCTTGATTCAAAGTTGGATTAAATATTTATATACACACTCCAATATCTAATATCACAACAATATAAAATGTGGATCTATAAATAAATACGATCTGAAAAGTTTCCGACCTAACAAAGCTTTTATTTTAGCTTTTATTTATTTTATTATCATCTTCATGTTGAGGTTGGAAACTTTTCAGACCGCCTGTGTAGTGCTTATATTCAAACGGCGGTTTTTAAATTTATATACGTAGGGAATATCATGACATTTACAGAAAATACCGAAACAACTCGTTTGAATTTGTAGGTGTTAATTAAACCTGAATAGATCGTTAACCTCTTCCAATCTAACAGCTGAATTAAATAAGATTTCGTTTTACCATATTTCCAGTATTGTGTTTAATCTAAAACATACGGAGTACAATCGGGGGAGTGTTAAATATACCATTCGCAATTTCATACTCCATACCGACTGATGAAAGTGAACTATAGTTTGTTCCTGGCATTATCCGTCTAGCCGAAAAGTTCACAACTATCTATTTCTTAACCGACAACCGAGCAAGCCTGGAAAAAAAAACGACCAATGATTCACACATGTCCGTTTGCATTTCTTTTTAGCGTAGGATGAAAAAAGAACATCGGCCCGGCGGGTTTCGATCATAAACTTTGGTATTTCGGTCATAAACACGGAGGCGTGGTAGCATAGGGTCAAATGTCTTAGTACCGATCCGTTAATTGTTCGGTTTCGTCTTTGTATAGATCCCGCTGTTATTTAGAATCGATATGCTACCTAGCCTGGGGAAATTTCAGTCCCAACAAAATACATATCTCCTATAAACGTAAAATTTGATACAAATTGATGGCGAGTAATTTATTAAGAAATTTATCTAATTTATTAGAAATGGGTGAGTTATATACATAAAACAAAATTTGAAACTCTTGATGTATGTAATTAGGGGGTTAGGATTAAATCTGGATAGAGCCTAATTTAAGTTAATTGGTTTGAAGGAGGGGGATAGAAAATTTTACAATTTTGAATTTTTCATTACTAAAATAATAATAAAATAAATGATGAACAGATATTTTTTCATTGCTAAGTAGCCTGTTGTCTTGTAAAAACACGATGGGGATCCAGCGTCACCTCGAAGACATTTTTAATTCAAATAGAGGGGGCAATGCGTCCGTGCACACTGGTTCTAATTATTTATATCGAGGAGGTCGTGGCTGGCTAATGTCAGCTGATCCGGCCTAATGGATCACTTAATACCTCCTTGTCTCCTCCTCCTTCTCCTCCCAAGAATGCTACCGGGGAGGACTCTTTGCAGTCTATTAATTTATGCTAATCTTACGGGGTCCTCCTCAGCGACCAATTGCTTTGTTTTTTCTATAAGGGTTTTCCCTCTCTTTCACTTTTTTTCTACCAACGAAAAAAAAAATTTCGCGAGCCGTCTTAAAAACTTGTACCTGGGCGAGCAAAAAAGAAGTAAATTTTTCATAATCTGGTTGAGGAGGCAGTGGGTCTATTGAAATATCCGTACTCCATGAGAACAAATGAAGCGTAAAATTGCTGATGTTTAGACACATCAATAAGAGTGCACTTAAAATGTTAGCCGTTAAAGATAGTTCTTATTGCGTTTTGAATTCGTTCTCAACTTTACGAGCAAGTGACTTCTTACTGCCCTAGAACAAAAACAATTATATTATTTTCTTCAATAGACCTCTGTTCTATCACTGCACTGAATACTTTACAACTTTATTTACCTATCAAGAATGTTGACTCCATAACTATATAGACTCTTGTATCGTATCATAAAACGTATCGTCGGTGTAAATAGTACTTTCAGGCATGCGAACGCGGTACTAAGCAGAAGAGGTTGCTGCATCGTAACTTCACAAGATCAAAATATTGTCGGTTGGCCAAACGCATTTAAAGTGAGTATATGGAATCACTTAGAGGTAGGACTATTTGTAATTCCTCGTCTCCTAGGAATCTCGACCCTTCAGGGAGCTAAGGGCGTTTCTATTGTTTTAGCCAGGAAATGGGATTGAATTCCGTTAATTAAATACATACTAGTGATGCGAAGAATATCTGAAGAATGTTTGCTTTTTCTGATAAAGAATATATAACGTTTGCCTTGCAAACATAAAATTTCGCATGGAAATTAGCCTTTTTTTTTTAATTTTTGGATAAGATTAGATTTTTGTTTTTTTCTATGATATCCCATTAAATAACACCTAGGCATACACTAGTAACGTTCTCACATGTCTGATCACATGCAATCTCTTCCACTCTATCTTAAGTGAGTGAATAGTTCTCTTTTTTTCTTTTTTGAATTGGTTCATCGATATTTTTAGACAAGCATTCAGTATAATAAACTCGTAAAAATTTCATTTTACCTCTCCCGAGTGGAATTTCTGGTCGCTTGGGGACAGAAGCGACTCATACCGAATATCATCTTCGCATAAATAAAAATTTATATTTGAAAAGGAAGAAGGAATATAATTTAAGGGATTTCTCCTCCGAACTGCTCCGCCGGTTATCGAAGGCGTCTTGGATAAAATATTCATCAAATCCTTTGGGTCGTTTTTGAGCCGGCCACGTCATAAGATGTGATTAAGTGCCCCCGGTTCGGGTCTGACAAGAGAAACGCATTAATACGGGGGTTGCCCCCACCATCTCCCTTTCTCTCACTATCTATCTCTGTATGTATGTCTGTCTCATGGGGAGCACATTGCCGCATTAATATGCGTAGCAGGACATGTATGGTGCGCGTACCTCAGGGTGCGCTCGGTTTTGAGATGCGCACGGTGGCCCCTGAGTGTGGTACCTTGTACTGGCAGCTTCGCGGGTCTGTAACGCTCATAAACGAATTAATATTTGTCCAGTTTAACATTCGTTTTTTCGCGGCAATGGATGGGTATTTTTCACAGTGAAGGATGCGCCGTGGTAGCTCCTGTCAAGTGGACCGAAAACATAGCAAATCCATTAGCCGGGTGGTGTTTTACAGACCTTAAAAAATGAAAAAGAAATAATGATGATGATTCACGCATAAATCAAATTTGTATCTTGAAGTTTGACCACATCATGAAATGGCTTGCGAATGAATCCATTCGTCCACCCCTTACCCTTGTACCCTGAACATGTTTTTTCAGATTAGTTCAAAAATATTATAACAAAGAATTTTCATGTTAGATGAACTCACAGCTTATAAAGTTACTGTCATATCCTTCTTCCTCTGGCATTCCATTGTAATCTTCATATGCCAGATGGCATTCACGTGATTACAATCCTTATTTTTACTATTATCCGTTGTAAAAATTTCAAACGTTTCTGTGTTCTTCCAATGTTAAAGTGCGTTTAAGAAAAGTATTTAATTACAGAACATTCTTCTATGAATTCTCTGACAAAACATTTTTGAAAGGAGCTAGTTAGGATGTAATCATGAACTTAAACCAATAGAGCTTTTATAACTACCAATTTTTCCTCTTGAAAAGATAAATCGAGCGAGCTTTCAATCCCACTATAAGTCATAATTATTTTCATTTATTTAATTACATATTTTTCAATTGATTCCACTAGACAGCTTATTAGTTATGTCAAGAGTTTTAAATTATGTCTTCTTGCCCTAAAATTAAAGTATGAAATATACTATTGGGATCTTATATCATTAGAAAGTAATCGGTTAATAGAATAAAAAATATGAAAGCAATCTGTTCAATTTAGAGTTAATTTGTTAGCATTTGTGAAATCGAATTATTAATTATTTAAGATTTACATTACCCGCAGTTTTCGATTCCCTAGGCATGGAACATATTTTGGAATGTGGGCAATAACTGAACATTTTTTTTTGTCCATTCATTAAATCTTACACGTACCGTCGGTTGTAAATTCCAATCAGATATCGCGAGCTGGCACAGAAGAATCAATTAAGGAGCTTAACATGAAGTTACATGACGCAAATGTAAGTAAGAACGATTTACCCAAGGACTTACTTCACCTAATGGGCTTAAGTAACATACATAAGAACACGTTTCCAAAGAGAATGCTCGTTTTCTTTCTGTGTTTGTTACAACTGGCCGGCCGATAGGCAGATTAATCTAATGTGACAATTGCCTTATTTCTGTCTGGTATAATGTCTCAAGAATATCGGTTAGTTAAATGTATTTTTTTTAATTGTGATGCACTAAGGTTTTACTTCGGAGGGATTGAATTGTATTTCGTAAGTCTGTATGCACTACGCAAAAATTAGGTGACCACTCAATCTGAAATTTGTATTGTTTGTATTATAGTAAAAAAGTCGGTGCCTGATTTTTTCCTCATGGTTAAGAAATAACGAAATGTGATACCAAAAAAAAACAAAGCATTGGAAACTAATAAATGAGACATTTGATGTTGTCCTTAAATAGACCTAACATCTTTTTATCACCACCTTAAGCCCATGTAGCAACTACTACATCTACTCAAATGTTTTATAAAGTTGTTATTTGCAATTTATTCGTTCTTTTAATTAATATTAATTTTCAGTGATCCAAAATGCCGGGTAGTTAATACAACAATTTAATTAATAATTGAGAAATTTTTGATCGAGCTGATTACAGATAAGCTAATCCAAAATATTTTTTCTTTGCTTTAAATACGTATCATTTTCAAATTTGTCAAAAATGTTCATAATTGATATAATAAAATATGAGTTAGTAAACATATATAAAATGGCCAAGCCACTGGTCTTTGGATCTACTAGTAAATAGGTTTTCGATTTCAATTCATGGACTCGGTCGGAGAAAGAGAGACAGGAAGCATGATCAGAATGCCCATAGCGTGCAACATGCATGCGAGGCGGCAAGTAGGACGCAGTGAATGCCGGCCACCGTAGCAAATCGATTAAGGACCAAGGTAAACAGTGCTTACAGCCCCCTTCCTAGTAATTGCACTTTGGGACAACTCATTCACTCTTCTGTTCCAGGCTTATTATTTCCATAACCATTGTAAGCCTGAGGACAATGATGGTATGTTTCAGGACCTGGATAGGCAACGTGAGTCATTGTCCAGAATTTGTCGTGATTAGGGATATCCATAACCGACAAGTTCAAGCTGTTAAAATATGTTCAGAAAGTCACTTAGAGTAATGCCGTTGTAAAATCTGGTATTCAGTATAATAAACCAATAAACTCAGTATTTTATAAGAGTTGTATATCAAGATAATCGTAAACAAGAAGTCATTTAGCACTGATATGGGGAAGATCACTATATTTAGAACGATGAAAGTATACTTATTTAAAATGCGCTCATACATATTTAATCCATATAGTATAGCCTCAAATAAATTCACATGTAAACATTTTTTATTTTACTACACAATTTATATTTTTCTCACAACAGAGGTACTTCAAAGATTTTCTATTTAAAAAAATACAAAACAGAGCATTAAACATTTTGTTCCAATTGTAGGAAAGCGATTATGTTAATTTATGTTAGAATGTTATTCTAGAACCCATTCCACAAGTTTATTTATTACTCTTGAAATTGCTTCATAGATCACCTTCAGACCGCCTAAGTGAAATCTATCAGTTTACATAAGTATTTTTCAGCTACATTTCACATATTGCTACAAAGAGTACAAAGGTACTGAAATTTTGGAAAACTTCGTCAGGGACTCTACCTTGGGTCCTACTTTGATGAAGGATCTATGAAGGATTCTTAAGTGTGTTAAATGTTCTTGAAAGTAATAGGTCGAAATTGAAAATAAAAAATCCAATGCGCAAATCTTCCTTCGAAAAACAAATTTTTAGGTTGCCATTTTGAATGAAGTTTTTCATTCTGCAAGCCACCGAATGTTTATTTATAGTATGTTTGTTTCCTAATACTTGTTTATGACTTCTAACGAGATATATTTTGTGTTGCAGAGCTATGACGGAGGCAGGCTGAGATGCGGGTGGCAGCACTTCTGCTGTGGCTGGGCCTGGCCGGGTGCGAGCAGGTGCGGGAGCTGGAAGTTAGCGAGGGAGCACCGGCCGGCACAAGGGTTGGCTTCATCGGCGACGGCACTTCCAGTCCACCCTTCCTCATCGTTCCCGTGCCCGGGTCGGCTGTCGACTCGGACCTCGCCATTGAGTCAAACACTGGCGAGATACAAACCAGGGTCAAGCTGGACAGGGAAAATAGGTCGTCCTACTCCTTAGTAGCCATACCTAGGTCTGGCGAGAACATCCGAGTGGTCGTCCGAGTACTAGACGAGAACGACAACGCGCCAACTTTCCCATCGCCGATCATGGAGATCGAGTTCCCGGAGAACACTCCTAGGGATGTCAAGAGAACGCTCAACCCCGCCAGGGACATGGACCTGGACGTGTTCAACACGCAACGGTATACCATAGTCTCAGGCAACGTCAACAATGCGTTTCGGCTCTCGTCGCATAGGGAACGGGACGGCGTTCTCTACCTAGACTTACAGATCAATGGTTTCCTCGACAGGGAGACGACACCTGAATATAGCCTTGTTATAGAGGCTCTCGATGGAGGCAATCCGCCTCTGAGGGGTTCGATGACCGTAAACATTACCATTCAAGATGTCAACGACAACCAGCCAATTTTCAACCAAAGTAGGTACTTCGCGACCGTTCCCGAGAATGCCACCGTCGGCACCAGCGTCCTACAGGTCTTCGCTACAGACACAGACGCGGGCGAGAACGGACAGATAGAGTACTCGATAAATAGGCGGCAGAGTGATCGTGACGCCATGTTCCGAATAGACCAGAAGACAGGACTGATAGCAGTTAATCGGCCGTTGGACTTCGAGACGAAAGAAGTCCATGAACTGGTAGTTACTGCACGTGATCACGGAGGACAACCGCTAGAGACTACAGCGTTTGTATCCATCAGAGTAACGGACGTAAACGATAACCAGCCAACTATCGATGTCATTTTCCTCAGCGATGACGCTACACCAAAGATATCCGAGACTGCTCAAAAAGGAGAGTTCGTGGCGAGGATCTCAGTGAACGATCCCGATTCTAAAACGGAGTACTCCAACGTCAACGTCACCCTGGAAGGAGGAGAGGGTCACTTCGGCCTGGCAACGCAGGATAATATAATCTACCTCGTCATAGTTTCCATGCCGATAGATAGAGAGTTGAAGCCAAATTACACACTAAGTGTGATTGCCACAGACACCGGGACTCCACCTCTCCATGCTTCGAGGACCTTCCACCTGAGAGTAACCGATGTGAACGACAACCCCCCAGAGTTCACTGAGTCTGTCTACTACGCAAATGTCCTAGAAGTGGCGGATCCTGGAACCTCTGTAGTCCAGATCACGGCCATCGACAGAGACGAAGGCGAGAACTCTATGCTTACATATTCCCTGATGGAGAGCAATTCTGGGCGGCCACCGTGGTTCCAGATAGATTCCAACTCGGGGCTAATCACAACGAAAGCCCATATTGACTGCGAGATCGATCCTGAGCCTAAAGTGATCGTTATTGCTACGGATCAAGGATCACCACCGTTGTCCTCATCGGCCACCGTACTAGTCACTATCCACGATGTTAATGACAACGAGCCAATCTTCGATCAGAGTTTCTACAACGCCACAATTCCAGAAAACGAGGCCAAAGGACACTGCATTATTAAGGTGAGTGCTTGTCGTTAGTGAAATAACCATATTATATTTAATCATTGCTATTACTTTTATTTGTAGGTAATTTTCTGACAAAATAACTGTTCTCTAGAATTACTGTATACAATGACACAATGAATATAGTTGTTATTCAATATATAAACACACCACCTATGCATAACAAAACCTGTATGCAGATACAGAGGGATGGGAAGAATGGCTAGTGGAGATAGAGGCTATGATAGAAGGCGGCCTAATACGGTCGAGGCTTGATATTCAAAGTAACGGCATCTTGAATAAGTATCTGAATCGAGAGGTGTTCGATCCAGATGAAGATATCATTAGGATTCTTAAACGGCCCTTTACTATCGGGCATAGGGTAGCCATTATATGGTCGGATTATTTTAGACGCAAGCTATCTGCGGTACGCCTCTTATTATCATTGTCATTATAAATGACTTTCTTTAGCAACTACACAACACATTTATCACAAACATTTTTTTGATTCGCTCATTCTGGAGATGCAACTTCTTACCGCTGGTTTCTTTTATATGATTTTTACGAGTATTAGTTTTGTTTATGAAAAAATATTGTTTATTTCTTAAGTCAAATGAAACATAGAATATCACATTATTGACTATTACCAGTTCAAATTAAGAAAATAGTAAATAATGTACCGTAGGCCATACCTCATGCATCGTTTGATAATTTATAGGCATTGGACCCTAGTGAGAAGAGAACATTGCATTTTTTCCCCCTGATTTTTATAATTGACTCCATTCCCCAGACAGTCATTGTTACCCGCTCATCTTTCTATAAATTATTCATTCAATACAAAAACACCTTCCACTCCTCCCATTGTCTCTTTTAAGCGGCCTGAACGGAATCTTCATCGGCCTATGTTATATTTCACATTTAAAAACCATGTTTAAAATGTTGGTAATTCGGTCACATTTGGTTGGATGGTTCCAAATGTCCTTATGGATGAGATGAAGATTCCGCCGAAAAAATTGATCTAATGAATGTCAGTTGTTTTGTTGTTGAACAGCAGAGGTTTGAACAGTCAAATATTAAGCGTAAAGCTTAGATAGGACTTGAATACCTTTGAGTGTGTTGAACCAGTGAGTAACTACCCGGGAAACGGAGGACTAAGGAGAAGATCCCAAGACATTAGGCTCATGAGGCACCCTATGAATGACGTAGAGAGAGGGATTGTCACACTGGTAAACCGAGGGCTTTACGAGAGCGGCCGTGTTTCGTTGTCCGGTGACGTTTATGGTAGGCTATGTCCCACCTTGATCCGTCTATTTATGGCCTCATCCAGTCTTCCCGGGTAATCGGCGCCTTCCCGGCCTAGGGATCCTCTTGTGATCGTCCTGGTAATCACTGACAAGGACCTACGAGCTGAGGGAGCCATAATGTATCATCAGGGGGCTAGAGCGGCATGTTGGAAAGAGCGTGTAAGGGAAGACAAGCCGAGGAACATGACGCAGGGGACCAAGCGCAATGCGGGCAGGACCAGACTACAGCCCACATCGTCCATGCCATTTCTTATTAGTTTTCATCTACAGTAAACATTAGCTAGCTCATGTTGACAAGTGATTTCGTGTTTAATGGGCAAGATACTTTAATGGGGATGGAGGGGGAGTCCAATTCAATGACCTTCTCACTAGCGGATGCATTAGAGGAATACCGTTTTTCCAGAACCCTTGGGGAGAGGATCTACTCTCATTGAGATACGAGACGATTGTCCTACGATAGTGATCATAAAAATGAATCTGAATGACAGTACGCAACACAACTCCCTAAAGTATGCTGATAGATTTAGCGTAGTAAACATCACAGTATAGTGCATAAAAATAATATATAAAACATTGAAAAGGGCCATCACTATTAAACAAGTCCCCACTCATAACCGCCATATTTCAGATTTAAAGTTTTGTTTTTAAATAGCTTTCTGAGGAGCACCCTTAGAAACCGCATATTCAATGCGTTCTACCTAGCCTTTTTTTTTTCTCTAGTATTAGTTATTTACTTTTTTTAATGACCGGTGTGGTTTAACCAATAAATTGGAGACCAAGTAGATTTAATCTTTAATTAATCATCTCATAACTGAAAAACAATTTTGCAAAGCAAACCCTCAGTACTTGAGTGCGAAATATAAGTCAGTTTTGTATTTCAGCCAGATAAAGTCATTTAGTCATGGCCTGTCGCCCTAAAAATTCATTTTTTGTTACTTCAGACTCTGTGTCCTCATGGAAAATCAGATCATAATGCTGTATATGAAGTGAACTCATTCTTTCGGTTAGATCAAACGGTTCCTACTAAAAAAAATAATTAATTTATTACTCTGTGTATCTCATAACATACAAGTATGACGCTAAATTCGTGAACTAGAAACTATTCTAGACCCATGGTCATGCCTGAAACATAGCTATGGGGTCAAACCTCTATTAAAAATAATTATAAAATTGCAACTATTTCCATGGTTATAAATATTTATTTTTAATCTGAATCACAGGAGTATTTTTAATTCGGTGTTTAAAATGCTTGAATTAGATACGCACTGGACATAATTAGTTGTTGGATTCCATCGATGCCTTCAAACTCACTTTCAGGCTTTACGGGGAAGCGAAGGCCTTTTACTAAATAAAAACCGTTCCCGATCTCGTAAAAATCCCATTTGCCAAACAACACAGACGCGGTATATATTTACTCCCGCCTTTCACGGAACAATAAGCTATAGAGAAAAAACTCAAGGAAGACAGGAAAAAAAAAAGACCGGCTGGGTTCAATTTTAGAACCCATTTAAAGAGACTATTTTTTTAACAATAAAAATAAAATTAACAGATTTTTTACTGGGTAAGACGAATATGAACGCCCCATTTCTTGGAATTATCGTCCTTTTAATTTCTATGTTCTTGGCTACTTATAAACACTTTTTTTTTTTAATGTCTATTAAAATTGTGATATAAGATCTCATTTATAACATGTTTACAAATTTGCATTTGCTCTCTCATTGTGCTGTATTTGCATTATAGACAAATAAGAGTAGCAAATAGATCATCCCAATTCACCTGCAGAATTGTCACTTTTCCGGCTATGGAGAAGGAGTTAAGGAAGGGTCTATATATATTTAAAGTTATACAATTTATCTTTTTACCAGTATATCTTGAGAAAATTGATCTTTGCAGTAGTAAGATACTTTTTAATTTCATAATACACTTTCCTAATGTTTTCCGTGATATATTATAATACAATAAATTTTTATACAAAACAAAAATGTTCAAATGCAAGTACCTTCAACGTCTAATGATTCATATTTTATTAAAAGTAAATTTACAGAATTAAATTGTGTAATTGCGCGGCTATTATGCCATTAAATAGGTAATAAATTCTCGGGAACGGCCGCGCGCTTGCGTGGGCCGACTCTTTAACGCCTATTGCAAACTAAACCCTCCCCGGTAGCCTTCCGAATGCAGTAATTGGATCCGCGATTATTTAACATATATCGATTAGATTTCAGCTTCAACGAAGCTACATGTTCAATTATACTTACATTTCAATCGAATTAAATTAATAAAAGAAAAAGTTGCACATACCGAATCGGTATAATACGATAGCCTAGTTTTTTTAATCGGAACTTAAAACCACAAACCCTGCGTCAGTTCCTCCTATGGAGAGACACAAGAGACTTCTTATTGCTCAATAAGACCTGTCTATTTCCTAGTTTGGATTTTATTTCATGCGCATGTCTTACCTGTCCAATATATGATATTGTGGCTCAATTATAAGTTTATCTTTTTCGTTTTTGTTTTTGTCTCTATTATTCAGTATAATTTTCTATTTACGTAACGCAGATTTAACAGCAATTCTTTACTAGGCAATTTGTTAGGCAAGGCTGGTTTGCCTTTTTTTTTTTACTAAGAGGGATATTATGAACATGATTGCTATTGACTTTATAACATTTGAATCACTTTCCCCAATCAATCATAAGGTTAAGTTATTCAATTAGATTAAAAAGCCTATCATTATCAAATGCTTATCGAAATCTAAAAATGATTCATTAATGAAGCATATTTTTTTCTAATATCAGGTAGTCATAACCAAACACTTTTTGCAATATAGCTAATTGAAAAATACCAAGAGTCCAGTTAAAATCATTTCTATATAAACTGAACTGGCGAAAAAAACTTGGCTTCCTATGGTTCGGGGAGGAATCAAATGTCCAGTATTGTTTTATTCATTTTCAATCTTTTTGTTTGTTAAATCCCATAACACACATCATGGTGCAGGAAGGATCGTCTACAAAATGTCATGATAATTAGTAACTTTATTTGACAAATAGAAAGTGAGTATTTAATTAGCAAAA
Source organism: Acanthosoma haemorrhoidale (assembly GCA_930367205.1). Taxonomy (NCBI): domain Eukaryota; kingdom Metazoa; phylum Arthropoda; class Insecta; order Hemiptera; family Acanthosomatidae; genus Acanthosoma; species Acanthosoma haemorrhoidale. The sequence continues at coordinate 140,180,498 of OV884011.1, forward strand.
ATAACATATCTTAGCAAATAGCAGTTCTTTTGCGAACATAATTTGAATGATGTTGGCCAATATTGATTTGATGATAGTAATAGAAGATTAAATTATCCGTTTAATATTTGAATTCAAATAGCGACCTATTGCTAGCGCCATAAAGCCGTTGCAATGCCCTCGTGAATCCTTTCTCCGGCCTAATGACGCGCGCTCTATTAGGGACTGCCTTCGTGGGCGTCGCACGCCGTGTCCTTTCATTTTAATCAGAACTATTGTGCAAACGGAGCGGCTGTGGCTCCCTCGTGATAGATCAGCACTATCTTAGATACAGGACACGGCCGCGGCAGGCATGAGACAAATCCAGCCGATCGGATCTCGCCCTTATCTTCTTCCCTTAAACTTTTCAAAAGATTTCTAAGTGGTGCCCTCACCTTAAGATTCCGCAGGAGATAGGTTTGAACCTATCAGCGCGCCGAGAGTTGCAGCTGTGTGGTTTATATAATGGTTGGTACCTTCTTGTTAGCCTTATACGCCGCGGCGCTGTTACGATCACCAAAGATTAATGCTTGGGTCTCTTTGATTGGGTTTGAACAGTCAAACTTTTTCTTGGAGGCTGTAGGAGTGTCCTATTAAACTAGATGGAAACGCTTTATAGCTATATTACTTCCTAGATCATTTTTTAATATTTTTATATCTGTAATATTTATTTATTTTATATTATATTTTTGGTAATGGTTGTATCCATGAGTCAGCTCTATCAGTAATGGACACATTTATTTATTACCAACTATGGAGTAAATTTACGAGCTGACCTGTTGTAATAAAAATCCAAAAGGACCACTTTTATAACTTTCTTTAGGATTGAGGTGCTGATAATGCTTGTTTAACGGGTCTTACGAACTTATCTCAGCAGGTTTACAACTTCAAATCGTTTCATTTTTAGGGAGAGAACATGGAATTTTATTGAAAAGAAAACAAGAGTTTTATAGAAGAAATATTTATGAATTATTGAGAATTCTAATCGTCTACCTACTTTGTCACGGGGAAAGAGAAGTAGGTGTTCACAGGGTTCACCAGGTGCCTACCATTTCTAAAAAGTATGTTGTACGGAAAGCTAAGCTTAGCAGGTTAAGTTAAAAAGCATGATAAAAAAACAGCCAAAAAACCAAAAGGACGTCCATGAACATCTTAACTAAAGTATATCAGGTAACTCAGCTGAGATAAAAGTTTGGCTTAAACGAACATCCTCGCCAAAAACCTAGAATCATGGCTAAAACCATGTCCTACTGAAAGGAACTACGGCTGGAAGTAATAAAAGTAGAAGAATATCACAATAATAATGTAATATCATAATATGTTATTATTAACAGAATGAAAATAAATTTTCGAAAAGGCCAAGAATCTCTATATTCCTTTATTTTTATGGCATCAAGCAAATGACAACGTTTGTCAGCAATTTGGTAATTCGTTGCCAATTAGGATTTAATGAATTAATTATGTTAATTGATTTAAACAACTTTGTTATGTTCACAGTTTTTCATTTTATTTAGTTTAATTGTGCGATAATGAGCTTAACTCATCATCTTTAGGTGCTTAAAAGAGAAGCAGCCTCCGCGGCCGTTTCTCTGTGACCTGAAGATGGTGGTTAAAGTCATCGAAAGCGCTTGGATTGTTATAAATAGAATAAAAACTGTAGGAAGACATAAGTTGTTTTAATCAATTCTAACCGGAAAACATCCCAAAAAAAAATTAATATGTGGCGGGTGAATTATTGCAACGAGGTTTTGCATTTAATGTTAAATTTAATAATATGTGAAACTCTACTCAAATTTTTGTTGGAGAATTATTATTACTGGAGGATTAAATGCACGCAATACGTTCTACATGCATCATCCATGGGATACATTGATAAGAAAGTTAAATATTTCCATTATGATGGGGTGCAGTGGTTATTTCAATGAAGCGAAGATTGAATTTATAAAGTATCACTCATTTCCCGATACGTCTAAATACTGTAACACACCAAGAAATGGCTTGCGGGAAACCAGAGGAGGAAAAAAGCAAATAAGTAAGTAAATGATTAATAAAACAAAGAAATGGGTAAGCATCACTATGGTATCGTATAAAATGACAGGGAGAGGATTAAATGCACAGAGGGGCTCCTGGAACGGCCATCTGCCTGGACAGACAACACAGAGATAGGAACATAGAGGCCTGTCCCCCTAATGCCGGTTGACAAGGATGATATATTCCAGTTCTTAGCCGATCTCCCCACCGCCATTACATATATTTACGGCTTGTATTTCCACTTGGCTAGGAGATTTAGCTCTTGTGTTCGTCTCCTAGCAACCAACCTCCTTTACCTTACCCTACCTCCGGAGTACACTCTACCCCGCCGGCCTCCATTGCCATGAGTCAGTTACGACTTGTTAATATTATAAATTAACTTAAACCCGGGTCGAATAAAATCGAAACACTGTTGAGCATGCGTGGAGGCATTCGTCATCATTATCGAACGTTACATACGCAGCTGGCCCCATCGCCGGTACGCAGGATGGAGTACCTGTACTACAAAGATGGATGGCGGCTTAAGCCAGTCGAAGGAGTTGATGGAACTTTTATGCATTGGTGGATTATGCCGGGATGTCTGTAAATGTCGTAATGCGGAGTATAAGTGGCACTAAATTCTTCTTGCTATGACTAATGGCCTGGTTATAGCTGGTAATTGATTCGCAATTTGTTTTTTCCTTCTTCCTACTGAGCTGGTAATTTGCTGTTCTCTCATGAAGAAATCGTTTCATATCTTTTGGAATAGTGCGGATACTCTTCAAAGTTTACTAAAACATTTTTTTACGTTTAGTGAACTATGAGAATTCTGTGGCGTCCCTATTTATTTTCTTAATGGTATGATTTTTCTCCCTAACTAATTATATAAAATAAAAATACAAAATAAATTGTATTTTCCCAGATAAACGTTAAAATATTTATTTTATTTAATAAACCATCTCTGCCACTAAAAAATTAAAATAAAACCTAGAAAATTTACCTGAACAGTATTAAATAATTCATTCGTGTCGTCCTATGACTAAATAAATAACTGGGGAAGAGTGTACACAAAATATTCCAAATGTATTGCCGAAATAGCTTCCTAAAGATAAGGCCGGAAAATATCAAAAGTCTTGCTTGGACCATATTAGTGTGGTAAAATTATTCCATGAACGCTGTATATTTATAATATTAACATAAATTTACTATACGTACAGAATGTAATATTTATTTAGCCCCTTTCATCTTATTGATAGGTAACTTATTTAATATTTAGCAAATCGAGCCAGAGGTCGATCGTCCGCTTGTGGAATAGAGAAAGTTTAAATGTATTAATTAAATTTAACAGCACGCCATCGCCTCAAGTAGAAACCTTAACTTTCTCTGGCCAATATTAACATTTCTCTATTACCGTAAAGTTCAGAGTTCAACCCAAGCCCACCAAGCCTATACGATCTAAAGCGTTACAAACTATTAAGTAAAGCTTATTTCACACGAGGATGAGTTACTGTCTTTTTATCGCTTAAATTTTCATGTGCCCTAAACGAAATTGGATTCTACCTCAAGTCTATCTGTGTTACCGACTCCCATTCTCTTTATGATATTTCTTGGGGGTTGGTTTCGCTGTGTGATGGATGATGGGGATGCCAGTTTTTACGAGCGACCTTTCCTTGCTGTGAGTTCTAGGGTCGTTGAATGTTCCAGTTTTGCCGTATTCATGTGTTTGTTCTTTGTATCTCTAAGATGGTCTGAAACTAGACATTTTAAGTGCCTTGAAGAAGAACAATGACATAGAGATTTCTCTACACCCAGATTCATCTCTTTATTTTGGGTTTCACCTTGCATATTACGAATTTGACTATGGTTTAATTTTTTTCCACACACGTGAGCTTTATTATTTATTTTTTCGTACTTTGCAAGGACATGTTAATTTTAATGTTTAGAACAATACAGTCGAATTGGTTTTATGTACATAGTTTGCCTGCTTCATGGTCAAAGGACTCTTTATTGGGCTACCTATTTATTCTATTTTCCGTCGATCCGTTTTTGACCACATCCTCAGCGTTGGCGCTTGAGGTAATGTTCTTGAATCGTTGGTATGAAATTCACGACCAGAAGTTCCTATCTATCTCTTTTCGAAACAACCTTTACGTTCATCGGTATTGTGAAAAATATAATAAGTAAGATAAACCTTCAAGTAGAATAAATTTTTGTTCTTACAATTCATAAAATCTAACGTAAATTTTGTCCCTCTACTATCAGGTACTTTATTGAAATTAGGGGGTCAAATGGGCACTATATAGTAATTCATGTAAAAGTTATTTATTTCTCTCATGGTCACGCATTCTAAGTAGCTTGAGCGATTCTTTGCCCCTTAAAAATTCATTGGAATGTTTACCGTCAAAGTGAATATCTTGGGGTATAATATTTTTTCAATTTATTTTCCTCTATTCCTTTTTTAATAAAAAAAACAAATAGAATAAAGCGAAATAATTAAGACGTTGAAGTGGGTCATAGCGCGCATGGGAAGTCTTGGAATGTTATAAAGAGACAGCATTGAGAATCGCTCCTACTTTTTATTTTATTCTGAATCCTATGAAGCAATTGGATGACCTCCCTTTAAAAATATGTTCCTATAATTGCCATAGCGAAGCTTTTATAGAATGTGGTCCCAGTACCGCTTAAGGACAGTCAATTATAACGTGCCCATCTCTTTGAGTTATTATTTTGTCATTTAATGTACTTTTTTTTTTTTTTGTTCGGGATTTATTCTTTTGACTGTGATATTTTTTAGTAGCAGTTCATCAACTTAGATTAATGTTATGGCCACTTCTTCAGTAGCGTAACAGCTTGTTTCATTGGAGCAGAACTGCTGACTTATTCAGTAATAGATTCCGATTGTAAGCATTTTCGAATTTATTATATTATAGTACTATTTTCATGTATAAACGATCCTTCTATTTACGGAAACTCCATAAATATGAAAAACACACATCTGACAGATACTCCATTTCCTTATCAATATCCAACACTCATCACTCTCAATACTACTTTAGCGCTGTAACAGAGTTTAAGTTTAAAATTTATTCATTCAATATTGATTATAACTAACTCATTCAATTACTTGAGGACGTTATCTCGAAAATGAGCCACAATATCCTATCTTCTGTGTCAAGAAATCTTTCTACTTCTACCTTATTATACTTCCACCCCCCTCGTTCGGAGAACCGCCTAGGATGTAGGGGCATATATTCAAACTGAGGAACGTGCTGCCTCCGCCGACTCGGTCTGTAATGTGAAGGATTTATTCAGCCCGGCGAGCCGGCCCCTGGGCTCTATTTCACGCTGGCCTACCGTAAAGTGTTTCTACTACCGTAGTGGTACCGCGGACCAGAGTGCAATCTCGCTTCTGATGCCTGTGTCAAGGCTAACTGCAAGAAATCTCTAGTTGCATAGGACACCGATGTCACGCACCGAGCTACGGAGTCATAAACCGAACTAATACCTACGCAGACGTAGAAGGCTCATTTAATTTCATCGGAGAAAAATAAACTTACCAATATCTTTCAGTTCACACCCATTCTTCTCGCACTCTTTTACGTGTCCTTTTTTCTTTCTTTCTCACGGGGCTAAGTGAATCTCGAGAAGACCCATAACCCAATTAAAACGAAACTTATAGGAGCTGCGTTATTAAACCTTTGGTTTATTACTACTTACTCCTTCTTTTATTTTCTATAAATGAAATCGTTACTGGGTCGCTCATTTATTCTATATTTTTCATGGTTGGTTTTTATTGTCAATGTCCATTAAAACAAGCGCTAAACCGTCATTAACTATTTCGTAACATCTATATGAAAAAAATTATTTTTGAATCCTTCGTCATAAACGACTGTCTGTCGTTAAACTAACTAGTATTAAAACGAATAGTGTATCATTTTATCGCTCGTTAGAACTTAATATAAAAACTTTTATATCGTTCGAATGTTGAGAAATATCGTTAATGGTAAAAATAAAGTAGTGTGTTGATTGCAGTTAATAGTACAATACAATTTATTTCTGATTTCTGATTCTTAAGTCTAACTACGATATAAATCAAAAGTTGTTAAGAACATTTTTTTTGTCATTGTAAGAAAACAGTTTAAGTCTGGCACTCCTTGTAATGTTTTCCCTAGAGTATCGCCAAAACATTTTTCATAACGTCTTAAGGTCTTAAGCATAGGCTCTACAATATATTATGTTAGCTACGTATCCCGTGGGAGACGTCCCTCTCCTAGATTCCAAACCGACCTCAGCTTCGCAATCAAATCCGATTAGAGGATCCGGGGAAAGGAGTGATCCTCCGGAGCTCGATAAAGTGGGGACAATAAAAATAAAATTAGCATCCTAATAACTCATTAGTGGGCTAGTAGAAGGGACACCTTACCCAACCCGCCTCTACCACAAGAGTCAAACCGACTCGGTAAAATTTTCAAATTCTAAGTGAGATTATAGCTTCGTATTCTAACTAATACCCTTTGAAAAAAAAATAATAAAAAATAATTCAACCGGCATAAGCCGCCGAGCGGTCCAATTTGGATTTAGATGGTCCCAATGGGCCTCCTTTTATCTGGACCTAGGAACAGGTTTTGGAACTAACTGGCAAGAATGTCCATAAATAACTGTTGGAGTGCCCATATTCTTTTCCACGAGGGGGGGGGGCCAAATGGGCACTAGAGTTCTTGAATTGCATAGGACACTTTCGTTTATTTTCAACCGTGTCTTTTTCCTTTTTTTTCTTTCTTTTATCTCTTCAAAATCTTCTTATCTTTTCTTCGTTTATCTCGACTGCCCGAGGTAAAATTATGATTTATATCTAAACGTTACCTAAGCAGAAGTGAATTCCGCGTCAAAAACAAACTTGTTATGGAAGACATTGGGGCTGTTGTTTTGGGTTGCCTACTATCTGTTGGAATTTCGTCTCACGCTTTTTTATCTACTATATTTATGTCAGTAGTTTTAATTATCATTTAAGAAATTGTATCCATAGGAGGTTTAATAGATGAATTTCTTAATACAATCTCAATTGACTTGCAAGCATCATTCATTCCATTGTGTAGAGTGCATAATGTTTTCTTTATTTATACTAAATGACGTTTTGAACTATTTTCTTACGTTATTTGTGCTTATTGGTACGCGGGTTTGCTTTAATAGCTTAAAACGTATTTACCTCAGAAACTTTTCCTAATCCTACAGTCCTACCTTTCAAACCGCTTCTTCCAAGTCCGCTGTGGCTTAGAATATTCTAACTACTATTCCATAACCGCAGGAGTTCCACAGGGCAGTGTCCTGGGCCCCATTCTCTATAACCTATACACCGTATACACCGATGTCCCCTCTTCTCCTACAGCATCTCATAACCTTCTAAAACACCTTGATAAGATTGAGTATCGGTGCAGCCAATTGCGAGTCAAATTTAATGAAGCAAAATCTTCCCACATTACCTTCACCCTCTGCCGCAAGTCTTGTCCACTAGTTTCTTTTAATTCCATTCCTCTTCCTGTATCAGAGACAGTAAAGTATTTAGACTTCCATCTTAACAAAAGGATGACATGGAACCCACACACGAGGCTAAAAAGACACGAACTAAACAGACGCTTTGGACAACTGTACAGACTACTTTGTCTCATCTCTCAATAGAAATCTACAAAGTCTGTCCAATCTGGACATAGGGATTAGAGCTATGGGGGACATAAAAAAAAAGTCGAACATCAAGCGTATCCATTCGTTTCAATAAAAGGTCCTGAGAACAATAGTAAATGCCCCTTATTACGTCAGCAACAAAACCCTTCATAACGATCTTAATATACCCTACATTCTTAAACTTCTAAGTTCATGAAACTCCACAGTAACCTATCCAATCACTCTAATCCCCAAGCACAGTTATTAAACTGCGCCACTCATCCCTGAATCCTCGGAGACTAAAGCGGCAGTGGCTACGTGACCTGGTATAAATACATGTAACAGTGGGATTCCTTGCAATGGCCAGCTTCTTTAATCATGTCCTGAGCGTATGTGGCTCTTTCGCTCTCGGTCAGCCTCCGCTGGCTCGTATCAGGTGACGCGGGACTTCCGAAGACTCCGCTTCCTCTTTCACATGCAAAGATGGTGACAATCATGTTGATTTGGAAGGTCTCTGGACTGTATGAATGAGAATTTGAATGAAAGGCTGAGATGGAGCAGCCATCATATAGAGAAGGTTATGTTAGGTAACAGAACATGTAAATAGAGAGGTGATAGATATAAGCTGTAATTGTCGTTTCTTTGTTTACAGGCAAGATTGAGTAAATCAATATTAATAATAATAATATTGTTATAATGTAATATATAGTGAATAAAATTGCTAGATTTCAGTTTATTCACCCCACCTTCAATAATTGTCTTACACATACATATACTAGTATATTTCTTATCACAAATAAACTCAGGTTTATGTATTGAAACGTGGTTGTACTTTATGGAATCACATGAAGGCATATCTGTGGACCTTACCTATTAATTAGCAGTTCATTTGACTTAGTCGTTGAGATTTTGAATTTTAAATTTCTGACCTCTTTACCCTTTGGGTAAATAGCCTTAGAAGACGTTTAAGTCAATGGTGTTTTCATGTTGATTATTGACTAGTTAAGTTGAAGAGGCGATGGCTATTGGCATACGTATGACTAACAATGTGTGGATGTCAGGTGTATACATTAACTAAATGCCAAGGATAAAGAGATGGATACGGGATCGCTTCCGCTATGGGAATGGATTGCACAACCCCTCAACAGCGGTAGGTATGTAGATACTCCACTAGCTGTATTCGAACGCGATAAACTCTAACCTCCTTGTCGACCGTGTCGAAACCCCAACTTGGTGGGACCTCTTTGGAACAAGTTGCCTAAGTAGACCGACTTGTTAGCACCTATCGGCCAACACCTGACGAAAGGGCATGGAAAGTCGGATCTCGTTGGCGATTTGAACACCCGTTCGGTAACGTTCGGTCTTATCCTCGTCGCTATAATAACACGTTCCTTGCGGCGCCTTTTGCGTCACAGCCTGCTGTGATACTGATAATATTAATGCAGCAACTTTTAATATAATCGATGTGTATCTCTCTCCCTCGAGGTGCAATTTGTCTATCGTTAGATGTAGTCGCCTAATTGCCTATGAGTTGAAAGTGGAAACTGCAATAATCCACAAAGATAAGTAGGGACTATTTCTTAACTAGGCCATTATTTGTTATAGTGATTTTGACTGCCTTATATGACCTGACAAGTTAAGTAAGGACTGGAAAACATACCAAGCAGTTCTAATTAGAGAGTATCTAGTATCCTTTTTATATTTGTCTTCCATTGCCTCCATTTTTTTGTCAATCAAAGAGCCTAATCTATGAAGCAGCGGAAAAAGTATAAAATATAATTGCGGTTTCCGGATCAGAGTGAGTTTCCATATTGAAATTGGGGAAACCAAGAAACAATGTGGGCACTGTTGCTTTTGTCCCCGAACAAGGTTCATGAAGTATAGTTCTCCGGTCCTTATTGGCCTAGTGCGTATGAGTTTTATTAATTTTCGGGGGCAATGCTGTCGTCGATCATGGATCCCTGTGTGCTCGAATACAGGGATTGTAGGCCTTTACTGGCCCACTCCATATGTCTATATCTTGAATACCAAAACCGTAAAGCTAATTCATTATACTATTTATAATACAATTAAATGCACCACTTTCCCAAACCTTCATCCCCTACCCATCTCAAACTAGGACCTAATGCAGACATACATAGTATGTCGAAATGTATTTTATGATAACCTAACAAGTATCATTCATCTACCAATTTTCCAACATGCTCTTCTACTCATTGACCATTAATAATCATTAGTTATCAGCCAAAGGAGAAAAAAACATAACCCCACTTTTTGTTTCTGTTCAAAAACGTTTGTATTCGAGACTTAATTTTCATAATGTGTATGAAAACCTTACAGTTTTGTTCCTATTTCTGAGAAAGTGCTTCAACGGCGGGATCGCTCGATCGTTCCAGTCGGCACTGGAGGCAAATGTAATTTAAAAAAAAGATCGAGGTGGCTCACCTTCATTAACGAAGAGCGGAGGAGAGGAGGCAAGTAAAAAAAAATCAGAATTTATGTTTATCGATACCAAAGAGGCTTAACATTCTGCCACTTGTGCCCTTTAAATAGGCCACCGGATAATGTTGAGGATGCCATACATTGCTGAGGCGGTCCCTTTTAACAATATAATCTGTTGTCCAATCGTCAGGCATGGGTTCGTTTCTTAACAGGAGAAGATTTCAGTGTGGAATCCGAGTGAAAGATGGAACTGTCAATCGACTGTCTATCTACCATTCGATCCAAAGAGAAAAAATATCATTTTGGAATGAAATTATATCAGGGTGATAATACAATTCTATTCAAACCATGAAATATCGATCGCTTTTAAATGCCTAAATTGTTCCTAAAGTCTACGAAAACTTATAGCTAAATATAAGGCGTATTTCTTTTTAACTCTCACTTGTGTAAAACAAACTAAGAACATACTTGAAAGGAACACAAAAGGAAGTAACGCAATAGTTTTGTTTACGATTGTGGTGTTATCAATGGCTAACTTAAGTGATGCAATAAAAAAAACCCATACAAATTCACATGATTTCTTGCTTCTATGTAACGAATGCTTATCATATTTCTCATTGTAGAGAAAAATGTTCCAACCGCAAGTAACCTAGGCAGGTAACCACAGTACATGGACTTTTAATAGATCTGTTTGCATGCGTCTATTAAAGCTGTAATTGAGATTCGAAAACAATATTTTTGCCGGAAAATGGCCAAAAAATTACATGGGCTTATTATTGTCCGCATATTATTAATGTACTGATTATCAGTCTCTCTCGGACTTACAGAAATATACTTACGTGAGAGCGATAACATTTTTGTATTTTATTAGACAGGTTTCAGTCAACTATTTAACCGGACGTGTTAAATATATATTTTATATATTTAATTATATTATTTTATATATATATATATATATATATAGTATATTTTATACTACATAGAGTGAATAAAAAGGTTTCATACCTAAAAAAATAATAAAATGAAAATAATAATTGCATTTAAATCTTTTGAATGGGAGAGAAAATTAAATTTATCGCTAGATTTAATGGAAATGAGGCTTGGACCGTGAAAGATAGCTGGGGAAGGTGTTGCCGGCCGGAGTCACAAAATTGATAACCGGTTACCATGGTCACGGGGTGTCCCTAAACCAGATTTTCGCCTGTGTTTCCCAAACTGCAGGGGTTTGTAACCTGCGGAATAGTTTGTTGCTGTTGACTTCCAAGTTCAGCCGACTGTTGATAATTATCCACCATGCTTGGCCTGCTGTGAGATGGTCTAACAAGATCTTTTTCGATAACGTAAGCAATGTTTCAAGACCGTTTATATCAAATACGTTTAAAAATTGCGAGATAACTGATTTAGAATTAAGATAAAGAAGTACATTTTTTTCCTTAATTGTTACCGAAAACAATTTTGTTGAATTGATTAGAAAGTAAATAGTACGTCTATGCAATAAAAATAAAATACCTAGAAAGGGGAGAAACAATATCGAGAAATCGTCTTAGTGCTTTCAAACGTGACCCATGCTGCATGAGCTTTATTCAACAGTTTGTAAATGATGACTAAAATACACCTTTTATTTCTTGACCCCCTTTTAAATAAATTAAAGGATTGAAAAACTACTGACCAAACTCAGTTCAGAAGGAGTTAAAAACTTTTATCAAATAACTTTGTAATATTATTTTTGTCATTTTTAAGTATTTTGTATCTTTATATAAAAAGAGACCACTTTTTTTTCTTCCAAAATTTTCGTCATTGTATTTTAATAAATAAATAATAAGTGCCATTCCAAATCTTGTTCATTTTTACGACCAGTTCCTAAAATCATAAACTTTGTCACGATAATTTTTAGTTTATCAATTTTTTTTTTAGATCCAGAATATCACGAATAATTATTGCCAATCAAATAGCTATTTTGTGTTCAGTATGGGTTAGACAGCATGTTTGACATTTCAAGCAATTACTAACAGCTAAAGTTCGTTTCGAAATCTTGTTTGCACCTAATTATGATGTAATAATACTAGCGATAACAAGCTTGTTTGGTAATAAATTATAGGAGCTTGCGTATTACTATTTCGTTTGTAAATTATATAGTATTTGGTAATTAAATTTGCTAATGCATGCTGATATGTCATCAGCTTTACTGCTAAAATGATAGTAGATAATAGATAATACTCTGCCTGTCACCTTAACAAATATTACACAGAATATTTATATAATTAAGAATTGAAAAAAATAAGATACAATTTTTTTTGTGGGTAACTTGTTTTATATATCCTTATGTACCTACACTATTAAGTTTGGATAATACCTGTGAGTCACAAATCGTGTAAGACGGATCGTTTTTAAAAGAAAGTGACGAAGAAAGTGAAATGTGAAACGGATATCTGTGAGAGCCTTTTCTCAGCGCGATCATCTGCATTCTTTCTCCCCTTATCTCCAATCTGTCTTTGTCATACCCCAAGTTACCTTCATCCGACTTCGGTAAATGTGGCTATGTTCTTTCTTTGTTCATTGACAAAGAATAACTTTTTGTTTCGTAAGAACTGTTTGTTCGGAAAACTAATACTACAGTCCTTAATTCTATAATGGTATTGCTTCAGAACAAATAAACGCAATGCTTTCTCAATTGTTCGGAGTTGTTTTCAAACTTTTATCACTATTAATGTTGCTTTTTTTTTTTTTCAAAACCATTAACTCTTGAAAGCTCATATAGGTATTTATGGTAAGGAATCGACTGATGAGCTCATTTAAACCCTTTACAAAATCTGTAAAACCTCTACGATGGTAACGATGAAAAAGCAATAGAATACCTTCTGGAGCCCCCCCCCCCCCCGAAGAAGTGGGCTCCGGAATCGGCCAACAGTCCGGTAATAGAACCCGGATCTCTGAAGTCGGGATTCGGCTAGTTAAACCACTTGGTTACGGGTTCCATTCATAAAAGCCATTATGTTCTCGAAATGTTTGTAAAAGTAAAATTTTCTTCTGGCAGACACCCTTTCCTTTCTAATGGATCAGCCGTGGAATATATTCTCTTAATGTCCTGGTTTGTTACACGGACAGCGTTGCCGGCAGCTTCTGGTAAAACAATAGCCGTGATTCTTTAGGGATGTGTGGGGAAGCCTGCAATGAGTCTATAATGCAAGACAATTGGTTATCCATATCCTACAAACCTATTTCACACATCCTCCTCTCAAATAGATAGCTAGACCTTTCTAATTGTCCATACAAATACGATACATATCTCTAGGCCGGCGAGCGTATGAATATTGATAACGCCATTACGTTTATCCGAACAGTCACTTTCACATTTGGAAATTTTATTTAAATTGCAAATAAATAATCTCCTGAGAGGAGCAAGTATATATTAAGTAAAATTCTGTCGGGCACATGTGTTCGTGTACTTATAAGAAACGACATATCTTCGTGCAGCTTTCACCTTTCAGAGAGGAGTCTCTCTATTTTAATGGTGCCAGTTTTTCACCTATCAGAGTGTCTGTTAGTTAGTTGTAAATGCACTCAGCATAGTTCATGTACATGACACACCTAGGTAGATTTTTAAACAGGTAATAAAATGTATTTTAAAGTAGTGTCTTACCTCTATGCAAAACAAATGCATATGCGAAGTCTAATGAAAGATGTCCCTGAACAAAATTTAAGTAATGTTTTAGAGCCTGTCCGTATCAGAGTTTTTCTGTAAGATTCAATACCAGTCATCATTATATTGTACAAATCTAATGAACGCATGAAATTACAGTTTTCATAAAGTATAATTGCAAGGAGCTATTTTTCTTTATTTTTTACGTTCTCATCAAAAGATAAGACATCAAATTTCCTATGTTTAAATAGAATTCTTAGTCCAAAAAACAATGCTTGGGAAATATAGAAGTGTTTACAGCGACACAGTTTTGGGTGTTTATACCGTTGTGTTTATAGTCGACTTGTCTAAGCTTTTGTGATTTCAAAATGCAATCCTTGTAGGTTTTTTTAATTATCCATGCTCTCTTGTACTGGAATTTAGGTTTAAAAGAGGGCTATCGAATCGGGAAAGACCCATTACTATTTATGTTGAACAAATGAATTCACTTTTTGCAAAAGGGATTTGAACCCAGTACCTTCATGTAATGAATCAGTGACACTAATCACTACACTATATGATAGCCCCTTGTACTTTTTGTAGCGATATTAAACCCACCTCTTCATACGTCGGCTATAACGAATCCAAAAAAACGGTCATCAAGGATTAAAACTTAATAACTATGATTAGCTTGGCCGACAATTTGTCATTTTCTGTTTTTATTCCGTACCCTGGCAAATTAAAGGCATAATAATCCTACAGACAGTGGGACAGTGAGGGGTACCCTAATGAAAGAGGCAATGCTGCGGTGAATGAAGATTGAAGGCGGTGGAGGCAGAGGTTTCGATTTAAAACGTGCCGTCCCTTAGACCTTCATTAAGCTCCCAGCTATCTCCGGAGAGCACACCATATAGAAGTCGACTTTACCGTTAGCCGTACGGCCTGGGCTATCCTCTCGGCAAAAACTCTTCCACCGGTCAATGCACGTACCGGGGCGTCTTCATCCTCCGGCTTCTTGTGGCCAGGATGGGGGGTCCTATGTTATCCAGTTCTCTGGCCAGATACAATGAGTGATCGGGAAAGGCAATGGAAATGAAGTAGGCAAGGTAATGATTAGGATCATATTGATGTCTTTATTGAGGGGCATCTGACTGAAATTGCTGACTGTATTTGAACTTCAGGTGTTTGCTCTCCGAAATTTGAGAGATTTATAAGGGATGATTATATCTACAATAGATACTAATATATTACGTTCATTTATTTAACCAAATGTCCCTATGTTAGAACAATTAAGTGAATGGTGACCAGAGGATACTCTCGTGTACTGAACAGTTACTTGGCGATTGTTCATAGACTTGGTTAGACTTCACACAGATCGTCTTTTTAGTCTGCCTATGAAGGCATTGGAGTCTCCTTGTCGTCTGCTTTAGAATGCACTGTGTATATGTCCATATTGTCATACATGTAAGGTATTTTATGTATGTATATATATTGTACGATAGGCGAATTATAAAATGATTCTGTCGATCTTAATCCAAATACAAGAGTATGTACTACTGTACCGAGTAGTTTAAGGAGAAGGTATTTAATTTGAGTGATAGGCCTCAATACATATGAGTTGCATATGAGTAAACCTACGCTGCCTCGTCTACCGAAGGTTACCGACGATGGTTCGAAGAGACATTGTTGAACACATCTTTTGCCAGGTTGTTCAGCAAATCAATTAACTTGATATTGCTTCTTCAGCAACTGAACTCATATCTCAGTTCTTATGGCCTATCACTATTCCGCTTCTGAAGAAATGTATGTCGGACCACTTTTGAACGACTTGGCACCGTTCAGCACAGCTGTCTCCTGATGCTCATGTGTATTAGCTTAGGACCACATGATAACTCGGATTAAATTGAAATATATAAAAGCTAGTACAAAACACAGCATGCAATCCCTTAAAATAAAATAAAGCAGGAGGGGTAGCGCGTCCGGCTCCAACGTGGGATCGAATTCTGCCCTGGAACGTAATTATATTTCATATTAAAATTGTCTCATTTGTCGGTTGCTTAGAGTTTCAGAAAAGTGCTGGAAAGCAGCATACACAGTTTTGAGACTAAACTGAGAACTGCTTCAGTTTTAATTTTTGGCTTTGTTCTGTTCTATAAAGTCGTTCTTCTTGTTGGAATATTCAATTATTGGTTACAGAGATATGACTAATATTTTAAATTTCATAACAGTATTATAGGACATGTCTTAAAATGTATCTTTGAAAGCTAAACTACTGAGGTCACCCAAAGAGTTGACCATCAGCTTTACGGTATGAGAAAATCCGATCTCAAATCCACAGATGGGCGCTGAATTTGGCATTCACACCCACTCTATAAGTTAAAGATAATATAATTTGATTGCCCTTAAGCAGATACAACCACAGGTAATTAAAAATTGAGTATCTTGTAATCATAGTTGTTCTCATGGTGACTGAGAGTTAGATCTTGCTAACGACACACTTGCACATTCCTATCTATTCAAGCGTGGAGCTGTGGCGAATAAACAACTTTCTGGAGAACATTCAGCCGTTGTTAATTAAGGGGATGCTTTCTGACCTTTCACTTGTGCTCACCATCCGTGGCCGCACCTCTGCCATCCGACCCATCTAGGCTCACATCTTACGCTTTGGGATCACTTCAAGGAAAAGCTTTTTCTCCAGTACATATGAGAGATTACTTTTATAAAAATTAGAAAACAAAAAAAGTAAAAAATAAAAACGCAATGGGTCAATGAGTTGAAATGCAGCTTTTGTAAGGAACTGAGTAATATGGAACAAGGGATATGGGTAGGCTGCATTTCAAACCACGATCATAAAATGGTGGGGGGGGGCACCAAAGGTTAATGTTGGCGCAACTAAAAGAAATATACTTGTTTCCACTCAACACGTCATAGAAGAATTTACGTTTCGCTCGGTCAGTCTAGCCTGAAGTCCAGGAGAAAAAAAGTAGGCAGCAAAACTAATAGAATGTTGTATTCAGTAAACATTATTATTATACAGACTCTTTGTCTTCCGGTGCGAAACTAACTCCTACAGTTGAGAACTGTAATATTTATTTAAATATAATAGTAGTAGAAATATGTAATAAATCGTAATAATAATGCTGTAAAAAAAAAGAAATATGCAGTAAAGCTGACTAAGACGTTCGGGCATCTGCAAGAGATCATTACTTGTCTAATTGTATGGGAGGACTTTCATAGCTTTAGGCGATCCTCGCAAGGAGAAACTCGGCTTCATGTGCCCGTAACATATTTCACGGTGTTGTTGTGCACAGGACCATTTCCTACAACTGCCTTGCAGTACTTATTGTAAATATCCCAGCTCACCACAGCTATTTTTATTTCTAGGAATCTAGGAACAGGATCTGTTAGGTAGGTTTAGTTATATGTTGCGTTTGGTGGTAAAAGTTGAAGCATTTATAACAATTAAAATTAATTCAAATATATGAAATTTTAATTACTCATCGACATTGTTGTCGAAAATACTTCTTACAAGGATAAATGACCTCATATCACCGTACAATATATACCTATCCATTCGTCCTAATCTCCTCGGAGACTAAAGCGGCAGTGGCCTCTCGTAACCTGATCTAAATACGTGACAGTTGGAGCCCTGGCAATGGCCAGTTTCTCGTATCATGTACTTAGTGTCTGTGGCTCTCGCGCTCTTTATCAGCCTCCACTGGCTCGTATTAGGCGAGGCGTCTAATTGAGGAGCGAGGGGGACTTCCACAGATTAAGAAGCTTCTTCTTCCTCATGCGATGGGGCCAACCATGTGGGTTTGGAGGTCTCTGGGTTGTTTTTAAATACTCTATGAGCTAGGGAATGAAAAGTTGTAAATGAAGGAATGAGAACATTGAACCCAATTACTTATTGCCCAATAAGGCAGATTCTTTTTTATAAAACTCCATTTAATATAGGAACACCTGATTGTTGGCACTCAATGTTACCTAAACATAAAATAGAAATAATATTTAGATTTCCAATTATATATAAAATACTCCCTGTTGTAGTGTGAAATTGGCCGAAAAGTAGAGAAATAATTAATGGGATTCCTGCTTTGGTTGATACCTTTACTATTTACGTGTAGCAGTAGGATTTTTCTCGGTAATTTCTTGAGTTAAATAGTGTGAACAATTTTAAAGATGGGTTGTTTGGTATACACCACACGATTGTTCTGCAAACAATCAGATATTTTATGTTTTCATGGGAAGTGAAAACACGGTTATAGGGTGAGGTTTCAAGCCAATTTTAAATTTCTGTTTAGGCTAGTAATTAAGCTATAGGATAAAACTAAATTACAATTAAATCCATTAAGGCTCATCCGAAAAACAAGGGAATAGGTCGTAGTTGGACTATTTAGATTAACTGAAATTATTAGTTGTTAATAAATATAAAAAATAACGCAGGAGGATCCCATTACATATTGGCGCATTAAAGGAATGGATTCCGAAAAGGCATAAAACACCGCGGTCAAATCACATTAAAATACGCATTATGCGCACTCTACGGGGTTTCCAGGGCGCTTTTCATGGCCGCCTTACGAAATAATCCCACAGTCATCTGCCGAGATTGTTAAGCCCTTAATTGAAGAATAAAGTTGAATCATTGCGACAGTAAATTCCCCTAGCAAAGTCTGCTTGCAGTTTATGGCAGGATTTATTATAGGTCCATAATGGCGGGGTTCCAGTGTGGCCTCTACTGTTTGACCGTGGTTTTTTTCTGCTCTGTTCTCCCCAACCACTTATCAATGATATGAAATAACAAGAAATTTTAATGGTAGTCGGAGAAAAAAAAAAATTATGTTACTAAGGTCACCGGTCTTAATGTTCTGGAAATACAACTAACTATTATATAACAATACTATCGATATTAATGTACTTTCACACAATTCAGCTCAAGAAAATACTCCTAAAAAAATATCCTTGTGGAATACCGCATTGATCTTGCCCATAAGTTGTTACATTTATGAAGTTCTGCGATAATAAATACCGCAGCGTTTCGCGGTAAAATATTATGGAATGCAGTTAAGATTAAAGGTGCTGGGTGTATATTATATATTCACATATTATGTATGCCTGACCTATTTCAAGTACTGACAGACATCATCTATCAGCCCGAACGGAGAAAAAGGAAAAGCCATTTTTAAAACAAGGCTATCGGCCGCACTCATAGTATCGATAAATCCACTAATCTTATTAGTAGTTGCTATCTTATTATTAACGAGATAGACGTACAACGGGTAAGTATTACCTACCGCAATAACTGTCACCTACTATTCAACTTCAATTTCATAGCTCCATGTGTACTGTGTTGAATTGAAATGCGAAGGGTCACATGTTTTTTATAACTTGGAGGATGTGGCATTAATAAATAGCGATTTGTAGAATTTTGATAAAATAGACTTTCGCAAAAGATCTAAATACAAACATCGGCGTACAAGTCATCTATGATATCATTTAATTAGGATTTAATGACGGTAATTGGGATTATTTTTTATTTTTATAAGTTATTAAGTATTATGCATATGTGTGAACTGTTAATGATAAAAAGAAATGCAAAAAAAAAAATCAAGCGTTTTTTCTTTCTGTCATTTCCTTGGCATTGCCTATTTGTTTTAACTCGTTTAGTAATTAACCATTTTTCAATAATTTGCAATCTGCAAGCAGGATATCCTAAGGAGCCAGTAAATCCCTTAGATGTCTTCTCTTGAGAAGTCCTGGAATGTGTGCGTTTTTTTCCCGGACGTAAATTCTTGTACCAGTCTTTTTGTACTAAGGTAACTTAGCTTATTTAGCACATAAGCGATGTTGTAGGACTTATGTAGTGTTTCATCGAAGATTCATACATGAGTACCTTTTAGATATTCCAATGTTATGTATCACACTTGTACGTTCAGATGACTTGGAAAATGTATATGCATTCTTCATATCAGATGTACAAAAGCATAAATTGAAGATAGGAAGAAAATTCATATTATTTATATAAGGTACACTACTCTGGATGGTTTCAACATGTAACATTAATAAATACTCCACATTTCTCTGTTTTAATATTAAATACAGTGAGATGTTAAATATAAAAGTGAGTGATAATCCAATCTCCTGGTGTGATTGTACGTAAGCAATCGTAAATTAAACTAAGGCATAAATCTACACTGAGTACAGTAAACTGCTCCAACAGTAAAGTTGTAGTTGGTCAAGTCGTAAGATGTCAGCATAAATAACGTTGGGGCCTACTCGTGAGCATACCCCCCACTTTATAAACAAACAAATACAAGGAGGTATACAACAATACAACAGTACACCCTCACCGCCGATAGCTGACCACTTTTTCGTGGTTCGGAACCTCATCAGTGGTGGGCCTGGGCTAATCGAAATATAATTACCTCGCTATCTCCTCCCTGAGAACTGTTTCTTCTCTCCCAGCTCATAATCGACGCCGCATTAGGGAGGTGGGGGCAGGGAAAAAAACATATCCCTTCTATCTAGGAGGCTGTTTGGTAAAAAAATTGTCTGGCCGGTAATTTTTCATCCATCTGTTGGTTGGTAGCATTGTTTCTCTCCCTTGGCGTTTGCGGTCTCAGAGGCCATCCATTACTAGTACGTGTCATTTCCGGTAGCCAAGAAGAATGGTCAAACCTCCTTCTTAATGTTGATGTTATTGTGGTAATGACTGACAGGCTGAGGGACCAAGCAGTTAAATAACCATGGAAATTTTCAAACCGGATTCGAATATCAAGTGGTTATATAGGCCATCGAGAACTTTTCTTACCACACCCACAAGGGATGAAATACGACTCCATCTGGGAAGATGAAAGCAGGAAGCATTTGAACATCATGGCATCAAATTCTCCGGGCTAAAATTTTGAAACAAAGGGCTGTTAACAACAGGAAATGACGATACTGCTGAATACAACAATGATTTTTTACCCTTTTGCATCCTTTCTTCTGAAAAAAGGGACAAAGAGTAAGGAGCCAATTCATATTTGAAGAACGTCCGAAATTTGAAAATGCAAAAAGTTGTTGGCAAGCCACGGTGAACGCACAGGGGGGGGGGGTTGGTCAAAAGCTTGGATTCTCAACCACGGTACCGGTATATACATAATATATAAAAAAAAAAGTTAGAACTACTTAACCCTTTGCGAGGTAATGTGTCTCTTTCCCTGTACATGACAATCCACTGGCTGGATATAAACATTTATCTAATAATGATGGTATTACTTGGAGATGATGTCTCATTTCAAAAAATACGAATACATTTTTATTTAGAACCTGTCTTTAGGTATCATATTTTTAAAACTAGAACTGAAGGAAAATATTTTTTAAAAATTTAATATATTCTAGCTAGATTAATAGTTTCTCTCGTCTAAATTGCATGGTATACTTATTTTTAATAGATCCGTTGAATTTTGGCCCTTAACATTTTTTTTTTTCAGGATGTGTTAAGTTAAAGATTTATAAACACAGCTCTTAACTAACAAAAATCCTAACTCTATAATTTCTTTTTTATAAGAATCACTCTGCGAGTGAGTGATTGTGAAACCAAAAAGTACTAATTAAAAAAAAAACATGAAGAGGTTTCGGAATGCCGAACCTGAGGCCTGACCCCGTCCGGAAAGGAGAGGCAGGGATATAAAAAAGAAAATGGCGGCTATGTTAATTGGACATTATGATTGACAAGAGCTACCGTTGCCTCTGAGAGGATTTGACACGGCCAGTTAGTTCTCAGTGCCAAATTGATCGCTAATTATGATACGGTAAGGAGTAAATTGATAGCCGATTGCCATTGTTCATTAGTGAACAGGTAGAGCCCCGTCAGCGACGGAATATCTTTGGCTAATAAAGTTACGCAAAGGATTCGTTTGCTACTGGGAAAGTGCACCACTGATTAATGCTGCTTTGTCTCTAAAGAGCTGTTGAATATTACAAAACTGTATGCGTGCCGTTAAATATTTAAAATTTTCCACATAGAAGATAGACAGCATCTCTCGAAGCATTCTCTGAAACGAGGCCTACAATTAAGATGTAACAACTTGACCCAGCATAGAGAAACCATTGATATATTATTAGCGTGGAGCTAGTGGGTCGAACACTTATAGTGTGGCCTTAGCAGAGAAAATCCACTGGGAAACGCTCACACTACTTTCTCTTCATGTGAATCTATTCAACGACGACCTAGTTAAAAAAAAAAGCTAAATAATTAATGTACGAGTACTTTTAAAAACCAGTCCATATTGACAGTTTTTAGGGTTTAGGGTCGACAATTCGTTGGACTGTTTTGGGAGTGAAAATGACTTTTAATGAGAGCTTAAATGACTTTTATTAATTACAGATCCAACTCGTTTCATTTATCAGTATAATGAGATCTTTAATATGACAAGATGGTCAATATGAGAGAAAAATATTTTTTTTAATTACCAATTAATTTAATAAATTAATGAAGTAAGTGAGTGAACACGATGTTAATGACAGTTGTAATGACTTTTTGTAATTATAGTTAAATGGACAAACTGCAAATTACATATCATTAATCAGGATCTCAACATATTTAATCTAATTTTTTATTAACGAGTTATTAAATAATTGCTATTTTAATTAAATTAAAAGGGATGAACAATTAATTGTGTTTTACTGAGATGGAAATATCTCCCATGTAGTAGCAATTTCAAATGGGAGCTATATATATATATAAAGTTATATTAAGTCTCCTGGTGGAACAGGGGATTAACAAAAAACTAGCCAGACACTTGGAAGTCGGCGAAAATTGAAGTGTTTCAGGTTAACCACTAGGCAAGTAACCCTAACTTTGCCATGTCATTATTAGTATTTCAAAGTACAAGGCCTAGAGCTAGGTTAGCCCGTAGTTTGCTTCATCCAAAGTGATGTTAACAGCCTGAATAACTGGAACACAATAAAAGAGAATAGTAATAAAACGAAATCAGCATCCATCCAAAAATATAAACTCATGAGTTTTTTTTTTTAATTTACCACCTTCATGAAAGATGATGTCCTCCTCTTGCAGTGAGTTTCTGGTCAATGGCTTGCACTTGCTCAGGTAAGCAGTTGATTGCTAACACTATAAAACGATCTCACCGTTGCAGAATCTCTACTGTTCGTCTGTCTTAATATCAAGTTGGGCTTACACATCTACATCCAAAGGTATTATTTTATATTATTTGCTATAGATTACAGGCTGGACAAGAAAATCCAGTTTTTCTCCGAAATAGGCACAAAAACGTCAAATGTAATTAAAAATAGGTGTAGGAGCTATGCTGCTACAGATGGTATGTTTCAACTACCCTGATAGTCTGTGATAGGATATACCGTGCCATATTCGTTCCGCAATATTCTAAGCTATTAACTCTCAGGTCGGATGTAATATTGCCGGCCTGCATCTCAGCGTTGCTATTAAGGAGTGGGGGATTTCAATATTCACTTATGCATCTTTCATTCTGATCAGTGGACCTTTATACCTGGATGGGTGCAACCTTTCAAAGCAAATTCGAATAATTAACAGGTGAGGGCCAGTCTTCTCTGCCTGTAGGTGTGACACACGATAGTACTTATAATCCAATCCTCCAGAATATTGACGGTATATTGAACAACGCTACAATTCAAAACGTTCAGGTTTAATTACAGAAACTTAACAACATCAGAAAATATTTGATAAGATAAAGAAAGATTTGAGTGTTACTTATAATTGTAAACACGATTCAAATGACTTTTTTTAATTGTGGTGCACTTATGTCCCAGCACATATATCATATCAGCAATGAGAACGTCACAATCATTTATTTGATGCCCAACATATTCAAAAGATACGACCCTTCTGTACTATTGCTTGCTTTTATTTCCAGCATCTTTGGAACTTCAAAAATGTCATCCCTCTAAGTGACACTGTAACTAATTAATGACGGACCATGGAGTTGGGTCGTCAAAGAATACATATAAAATTTGTTATTTTTAAGGTAAATTTGATAAGTCAAAGTGGACAGGCTCACAATGCCCATTCATATTGTTGAAAGAGAGCTGCTAGGTTTTCATCCAATTTATTATTGGACAACTTTTCGACATACCGTGGATGTCTGCATCATAATTGCAACAACAAAAGAAAGTAGCTAACATCTGCAAATAAAAAATCGGGATGTATCTCAGAAACCAGAAAAGAATGTGTTACAAATAGGGTGCAAAAATACATTTAGAATTATTGTGAAACTATTAAAATATGTGATAATGGAAATATAAAAAAAAAAATAACATTCGAACCTTAGTCAGCTAATAAATTTCATAAAAACCTAAAAATTCTGTTCCATAACCTAAGCCAATTCCCCAACAAACTAATAATATTTTAAACAATGAAGTCATACCTTTTTAATAATTATTTCTACTTTTGATAAGAAAACCTAACGAAATTCTAAAAAGAAGACAAGCGGGCTGTGATGCCAGATCGACTAGTTCTTACCAGGGACCCGTTATTCCTGGATAAATGCACGCTTCTAATGGATTATAATTAATGTTGCCGGTTTTGTAGGACTTTCAAATGGACGCAGGCCCTCGCAAGATATCTAGAAGGCACATCCTCCCCCCGACCCACTTTCCCGTCCGGGGTTTCATACCCATCCTCTATGTGCGTGCTCTTCTCCTCCGAAACAATCTCACCTCAGTTACACGGCAATGAATCAAAACTTTCCCTGGGCGTCTCGAGCATTAAGTCGAAATGGCACCCGGGTTATCGGCAGATTTATTCGAAAGTGGGATTTAATTTATGCGCTCATTTCGGCCTGTTGCTCGTCGTCGCTATTCTGTTTCGTGTGCGGAATACTGATTTAATTCGATTACAACTGCGTGACTTATTCGAAGAGGCCTGTTTCTGGGTGTTGGGAGTTGAAGGTTGATACACATCCTAGATGATGTCAGGCCGAAAAAAGGTGGATATATTTCTGAACAGTTACGTTTGCGACCTGCTAGGACATGACCATGGACGAGTAGTGCCTACACGGAATGAATTTTCATCTAAATTATTGCCTATGGCTTAGCATTGTAGACATACATATGTAATGTTCCGGGGGAACCGTGAGATTAATTGTAACAGTAATTGTTTCTATGAACTTATGTTACACATACCATATTGGTATTCTGTTCCATGCTTCTAGGCACCTGAGTTCAAGAACTGATTTGGCCATTAAATAAATCAGTGACATTAATTTAGAATTACATTTGCGTCATTTTTAGTATAAATTAAACACAGAACAATATATATGTAAGCAAAGAAGCTCAGAACAATAATATGTAGCAGCTTGTGGTGTTTTCACGGCGGTAACGAGACTCAATAGCAAACAAGATAAATTTTTTATTTTTAACCAATAATTACTAAAATTGACACTATTGGAACGACATAACACAGTCTACCGAGACCCAGCGCTGCTCAGGTTCTCCGACGAACGATTCTCAACTCTGTTAAAGAAAAATACTTGGTATTTTCGTTTTATTAACTTTCTTAGCAGTTTATGGCCGAAAAAAATGCATGAAAATATCAACGAGTAAAAAATATTTATGAAGATTGTAAGTAAGAGCCTTGTAAAATTGGCATGTAGAATTTATTATTGGCTATAAAAAACTATTTTGACTTACATTCCATTGATTTCATTCCATCTTTAAATTAGTCTATCTTCATAAAATGGTATTCTACAGAATCTATTGAAATTTATTCGCACTTTTCCTCCTTTCTGCAGTATCTTGACCAATCAATAACTAATAATCAACTAATGAAATCCTTTGCATAGTGGAATATACACATACATATAAAATTGACCGAACTTCCTAAAACACAAATTACTCCTCCGTACTTTTTTGAAAATAAACCTCCCTTCAGTATCCGCGATTTATTTCCAGTAAATGAGAACTTGGTTACTTAGTAACGGACTTCAAATCCTACATGAAATAAATCCTTTTATCCGCCGTTACAAATTTCTTTTTTTTTTTTTTTTGGAAATTACCATTCAATGTTTTCGTGCAGAGTTCCGACGTGACTTCCCATTCAGTGTCGACATATTTAACTTTAGCTTAGTTGCTAAACTTAAAATGATCTGAAATCCTTTTGGAAAAAAAAAATAATTTAACGGAAAAGGTGATTTCATGCTGAAAAATCCGTGGACTGTCAATGGTTTTACGCCTCCTATATACCCCAACGTTCTACTTACGTCAGTCGATTCGTTCCTCGCTTAAGCACGTATTTCGTTTAGGTCAACCTTTATAATAGACTCAACCTACTTAACTCCTTCAATGAACGTATTTTTTAAGGTCACAACTAAAGTAGGGAATAGACAATTTTTTTTTCCGGATAGGGTCATGAGTTCATGGATCCCCTCAAACTTTTTCAGATAATGTCGAATGAGAAAAATCATCATAAAGTATGAATGGTATCGATTTCGTAAATATCATATGTTATCTGATAACTGGAGAGCATCGAACCATAATTAATTTCCTTCTTTTAGGGTACTTTATAAGGTCCCGTGAATGCCCTAGAAGCACCTGAAACTTTACGGTTTACTTCCACCTGAACACCTGATAAAGTATCACAAAGCCAAACCTCCAAATAATTTGTTTCGTCGAAATCTATTAAATGAGTAAAATATCGAACCACTAAGATTTTTTATGCTGAATTCCTAGACGAATAAAAGTAAAAAAAACAATTACTGGCGAATTTCAACAGCTTCATCGTTCAAATAGTAGCTCGTAATATTTACACAAAAAAATGATCAGCTGAAGTACCATGCACCTTCATTGTATACATTCGGTGATTTAGGAAGTCTTTAATCGAATTAAAGACTTACTAAACCTTGTTTGTGAAACAACTTCTTTCAAATTTTATTTTAATGAATATATCAAATGCAATTTCAAAACATCAAATACTGACAGATGATTTTTGGTGAAGTCCCCACTCCTTGGGGCGTTGTCGTGCCTTCGGAACCCTCTTACGCCATAATTTAATTAATTCACTGAGTCAGATAATATATGTTCGAAGCATGGCTGAAAATGCCTCGGCTGGTGTCAGTTATCGATCGTGTCCATCGTCTCATCCGGATATTTTGAATAGTTCCTTGAGATATTTTCGAAAAACCCGGGGAAAGTATGTCATACCGATCCGTATCTCGCAAAGGATTTTTACAGTTTGTCAATTAATTCGACCCACTATAACGAAGATATTGATGTATTAATTGTTCAAATCAGATAAGTCGCCTACCGGTTGAGTATTTCGAGGTGATTTCCTCTTAACCACCCACCAAAATATACGTTTGTTTCCTAATAAACCAGCCGAGACAAGAAAAACTAAACATGTTATTTCCTCTTCATGATATAATTCAACCGTCAACCGTGAATGAACTTCACAGTATTTTTCTCAAAGATAGTTCATTGTTTTTAACTGAATGTTTTTTTAAAAAATATGACAAGCTAAAACAGCCAAAAACAAAAAAAATCCATTGATTATTTTTTTTTATTATGAACTTCTTTATTGTGATAAAATTACAATCTGCCTTATTGGGCAATAAGTAATTGTGATAAATGTGCTTCATTCATACCAACTCTATTGATTAAACGAGTAATATAGTTGTCATTATTGACTTAATTTTTGTATGTTTGAATTTTTATTTTATATCAAATATTAAATAGCACTTGAGGTGGTCTCGAGAAAACATAAAATTTAACCAAGCGGCTATTCATCACAGGCGCATGTGTACTTGATACAACGTCAGCAGGTTCAACGCCAAGTCATAACAGTCAGAATATACATCATCCAATAGTTAAATTACAGAATGGAGTAGCTTAACTATTAATAATCAAAATAAATACTTAAAATGAATTAAATAAAATAGAATTGAATTGAATAGTCATAAATATTTAGATTTTTTAAAAATAAAATATATGACTATTTCTTTTAAAATGATTCATTGTTGTGGCATCATTTGGTGTACCGTAACGGTTAAACCTGTTTTATCATTTACGAATGCGTTAAACTGCTGTTGCATTGTAACGATTCGAGGCAACACAACACACTCTCGCTCGCGAAATACGAAAATAACCTGACCTAATTGAGTGGCTCGCTGAATTAATTTTTGTCGAGCACGAAACGCGAAATGTTCTCTTTCATATATGGGGGCCACTTCGCTTTCACCCATCAGCCATTAATGCACGCAGAACACGCTAAATTTTCTTTTGCGGGTCCGACCTTCGATGACGCATGGCTTTGTAGCAATACTTATGTTCGTCTCTATTAACTGATAACTTTTGGTCTTCTTATTTTTTTTTTCTCTGAACGAGAGCTAAACATAGCCTGCCGTGCTAACAGATTTTAATTGATCCATTAATTTTGGGAATTATCATTTCATTATTCATTTAGTCAGCATGTTGAGCCTTTGTTTAATCGAATATTACTGAAGTAATTACCGGGCGTCTGCTACATTGACATTGTTTCTCTAATAGGAACAGTTGCGAAATTTACTTTAGCGCTAAAAAAATATTCTATATAAAGTTTATTTATAGCTAAGATTAAGTTTTGTTGGTTCAGAATTTCAGCTTGGTTTGATTACATGGAGTTTTACTCTAAAAAAATTATTTAGTAATGCAATTTTTCCTATGACAAATCCTAGAAAAATAATCAAAAATCTCCAGTTTTTTTCAATTATTTCCAACCAGAGACTATCCAAAAATCGCCTGTTTCATTAACGCCAAAATCAGATGCGCTAAGGCAAAATGAAATTCTATCATTTTCCAAAAAATTAAGTTTTGAGAACAAAATATATTCTATA
The DNA here is from genome assembly GCA_930367205.1 of Acanthosoma haemorrhoidale. Classification (NCBI taxonomy): domain Eukaryota; kingdom Metazoa; phylum Arthropoda; class Insecta; order Hemiptera; family Acanthosomatidae; genus Acanthosoma; species Acanthosoma haemorrhoidale. The sequence continues at coordinate 140,209,091 of OV884011.1, forward strand.
TTATAGGTGTTTTCAAGCTCATCTATCGAAAAATATTTCGGTCATAAACAGCCAAAGATGTTAATAAATAAATGAAAAGATTTCGTAAGAACATATCCAGCATTATTTTTTTCTGTGCCAAGATAAAAATGAATCCTACAACGTCGTTAGGGTCACTAAGCAGCCTTCACAGTTGATGTTACTGGTTGGTCCTGAGGACGAGGAATAATACTTAGAAGTGAGAAGGGTGTTAACAGTAAAGATGTTATTGGTAGCCCTCTAGGATAATGAACAGGGCCCACCAGTATACTTGCCCTTATAAGGTACAGCCTTCCCTACCGGTCAAAGATTATCGCTTAGCAGGATTTCTTCTCAGTTTCGACGCCGGATTCCTCCATGGCCAGTTGTCGGGTGATTACCGTTTCCTGCATCACCTCTCTAAGGGGAAAGTTTTCGCCGGCTATGTTCCCTTATTTATCAACTAGCCTCTTACTCTGCCTGTGAGGCGTTTCTTTTCGGTGATTAGAAAGCGGTGATCACTCGCACCGTCCTCACCTTTTGACTCATGCCCTGTTTAAAAGAAAAAAAAAATTTCATTTTTTAGTAACATACTTTAGGGGTCTTATAATTTACGTCTTCCATGGCCTCGTAGTTAGGAGGAGGACACAAAAAGAACCGAGTCATCAAACATCGACAGCTCCTAGTGGCTTGGTAGGCCTTTAGAAGAAAATATTGTTTCTTTTCCCAGCGAATCGTATTTTCTTAAAATATGAAGGGAAGCTTTTAACGTAGCAAAAACCTGAAAAAAAAGAATAAAAGTTTAGCGTAAATTTATGTTACTGTAATATCATCGGTCTCAAACCAAATTCAAGTAGATGAAAGAATTAATAACTGAAGAATGGCCAATTGTGTTTGCCGTACCATAAGCCATCTGCACCGCCTAAAAATAAATATTTTTCTGTGCACAAACTAGGAAATTAAATTCCTTAACGCCTGGATAAAATTATGTAGGATGTAGTAATTTGGGCGTAAGCAATTCTATGAGCGACATTGGGAGAACTTGCTGAAGTAAGAAGACTATCTAAATTGTTTCACTAAATGATCTTCAGTCTGCTTAAAAAAAAAACCTAATTCCACTAAGCCGGTAAAGTTCAATGGGGTTATAGAACTATCCCAACAATTGAAATGTGGTTTTACACCTGTCTTAATACAGGATCATAATCATATGAATTAGTGAACACAAAGAAGATAAACAATAAGTAATAAATAATTTCGGAATGTTCTATGATTATTCTGTATATGAGTGAAGGCGTTTGACACTGTTTGGTGTTAAAAGAAGGCAGCAGTTTGAAATAGAACATATGCTGATTTGTTCGCTACACCTCAAACAACTAAATTTTAATAAGTTACAAGTGATTTTTAAACATTTATGCCGTGATTTCATCTCAGACGAACATTGCTCACATTCAAAGCCGTAGGTTTGTAATTCAAAGTTCAGTAGCATGTCCGGTCGCAATAAAAACCATACTTATCAAGCCGGGATGCAAATGCAGCGACTGTAAACAGACTGAGTTATGCAGCCGGTTTATCAACGAGCCACGGGACAGGCGAGCGTTGTGCGTAGTCGCTGATGTTTCCCTATTCAATTGCATCTTAAATGGTCAAACATACGGGAAATATGGCCCTGGCTTCTTATCGTTCCAACTTACTCACCTTACAAATGACTACAATTGCCCCGGCTAGAAGTTTTCGATTAGTAAGTGACCCCTTCTTAGGGCCGAATAAGGAAACCCGTTGAGTTGGGAATAGTGTACACGATCTCTACTCACCATCACAGCTTTAATCAGCTCGGCCACATCATTTAGAATATAACGTGCATTTCTAATGACTATCCCTTGTCCTCTTGGTGAACTCTGGGCCCCGGTGTCTTCATTATATTTATAGTATGCGCGTTAGGTCAGGTAGCATTACTTCGTGTCTCTTAACTTTAATTTAACTTGTTGACACCATGTATCATTTCAATTGTTGGAAGAGACGAATCAGAAAGTTTATTCTATACAGCCTAGCTAATAATCGAATAGGAGTGAAATTGTTTAGGTGACCAAAAAGCAGATTCCGAGATACCAAATGCACAGTAAAGCCGTGGTACTCATGTTTTAAGAATTACAAAAGTAAAGAAATCATTTTCGAAAACTAGATTAAGAATAGGGCCTACATATATCTTTACAAATAGTATACCTTATGTAGGTACTGTAACAAATACTTTTAAAAAAAACTTACAGACTGCCGATTAGTAAAGACTGACATTCGAAATTACCAAAAAAAAACAACAACTTGTGGTGAAGCACAAGTTTTTAAAACGATGAATTCCACTTTTTATTCCCCTCACTTCCTAAAATTGTAAGTTATCCGGATGAAATTATACTGCTTGGTATGCCCGGGACCAATGAGGAAGGCCATTCATTTTCATTTTTTAAGTACTATTAAAACAGGAAGGTGGCGACGGCCGCGATTCCCATTCAACTTTAATAGAAATAATTGCTACGGGGAAAATGTCAAGCCGAAAGATATCCCGAGCATTTCTTTCCTAACTGTAATTGCTTTATCAGATAGTGGCGAATTTCTGGCGAGGGATGAAGTGGGATTCTGCGGTCGTTTGCAGCATTTCGTCCTAGATTCTTCACTCCTAGATTCTTCACCCCTAGATTCCTTCCCTAAGAAAGACATCGGTGGAACAGTTTTTATACAAGTTTAAGTTGGCTGCTTCGAACGAGAATAAGCTTGCAAAAAATGAATGCTAATATCAATGTCACCTCTATCAATGGGCAGTCAGAAATCGCTTCATAACAGTGATTTCAAACACTTATCAAAACCCTCCTTGATCTTCCTTTCAAGGGGTGACGAGATACAAAGCTAAGGGCTTTGTCAAATTGTTTGTTTACTTACATTAGAGTATTTTCAGTTCATTATACTTTAAATCGTAACGTTAATTCAAATCATTGGCTAGATCCAGAATCTTGACATACAATTTTATATGTTATTTTTATGTTGTTTTACTGTTTCATCAATAATCACAGAGTGTTTAACAAAACCGTGTGTTACACGGGATTTTCGATTTTCACGGAATACTGTTTCTTTTCATCTGTAGATGATCCCTTAGTACACCTAGATATAATAGCCCGGGCCTAGTCACTTGCAAAGTGGAGCCGCTGTGCCCGAAGTCGAAGGAAGGCGACAAGGTCACACTACCACGGTCCGACACCTCCGTTTGGCTTCGGGTTACGGTTTTGGATCAATCCGCCCGGACGGGAAAAATAAAACCAAAAAATCGGAGAAAAAAAAAATTATAAAGGGGACAAAATAAAAAAATGTTGGAGTCACTTCCCATTGTGATTTTTCACTGATCATGGAGACGTCACTGAAAATAAATCTTTGTGGTTTGAACCCAGTTACTTCGTATTGTGTTATCACCTCAACTTCTACATCACAGAGGAAATCGGTTATGTTTCAAATGAAGCCATCAAATCAAACGCCATAAGTGTTTGCAGTCAGTTCTAAGGGAGAAAGTGCGCACCAATGAAGCCAATCATTTTTCTTCTTTCCAATTACCTGCGGGAAGCGAACCTTAGCTGTTACACAAGTAAACTTCGAGTTGTTAATTCACATATTGCGAAATCACACCGATGGTGCAACTCGGAGATAAGTTACGCTTGTATACATTTATGATCACCATATTTTTATTATATGAATATTTTAATGGGGCTGACAACAAGGAAGGATGAATTAATAATAAATTTTCAGGCATAATTTTACGACTTTGACGACGAAAGATGACGCCTTAAAGAACGATTTGCCCTTTCGAAGGGAATTTAATTAATGTTGGTTGTACATAATTTATTACTCTATTGCGAATGGTTAGTAACAATTATTTTTTTTCTTTTCAGGTGAGTTTCTTCTTTCAAGTACGCTTTATGGAATGAGGTATGTTGCAATTTTCTTTATCTTCTATTACCTAGCTGGAGAATCATCAACTAGATTGCGTTGTGTTAGCCATATAATATCACTTTAATTTTATTTTGATCTGAAAGACAACTTAAAGTGCTTTAGTTTCAAATCCGTTTGTCTATGTAATCATGTTTGACCAGACGACAGGAGAATTATTAATTGACAATTTCTGACATAATATGCAATTAAACCAACGCAGAAATCCTAATAAAATGACTATCAGTGGATTGCAGTACTATACAGCAGGGGTACGCACAGGATTTTATAATTTTTACAAAGATTGGACCAATTGTAAGGATACTGTCTAATGCAGAGATTCGCTGACTGCAAATATTCCAGGCCCCCCGCAAACATTAAACAAATTTGCCATTTTATGTGATAATGGCATAGAAGTCGTTTTGGTCCTGAGGCATTGTTGAAGAGGAAGCTTGTCAACATCATGACATGGATTCTAAATGGTTTTGAGTCAATTTCGTTCTTCTAGACGAGGCGTGTTATAATTCTCACACACTCATTCTCTTAATACAAAGACAATAAATGTCAGTCAATTTCATTTCTCACATCAAGGTTTAATAGCAGGAGAAAATTCGTGATTCTTCTGACTACCTAACGGGTTTTGAAATTGAAAACGGCACAAACGCACAAGCTCGTATCAAAAGTAGATTACTCTGTTGTGACCTACTTGGCCCGCTTGGCCTAATAGCGTTATTTACTGCCAGAGCTCCTTCTAGGCCTTGATTCTCCTTAACAGAGGGGGGGGGGTAATAAAACCACCATTTGTATATTAATTAATTAAAATTCCTCCTACTCTCCTCTCTTTTCCTTCCGTTTTCGGCACATTTGAATGAGCCCAAACCTTTTTTGTGCCAAACAAATAAAACATATAAAATGTAGCTTTAAAGCCACACAAATCTACCAAATGATCTAAAAACATCTCGACTGACTTTAAAAACTTCTCAAATACGCTAATGAACGTTGAATGAACGTATTTATACACTTATACAAATAGTTTATAAACTATTTGTGAAATGATGATTATCTGAGGGCAATTTATTTTCCCAGAGAGTGCAATTATGGATTGGAAGAGACATACTCCATCCTAGCCGATACTCGACCAGCCTCTTAACCTCTTTTCAGTTCTTCTTCCTCTAACCCAGAAGATCACACCAACACATTCCGTGCCGTCCAACACGTCTCCTGCCTTACGGTTTCCACTTGATTGCCTGTCAACCCAAGAGAGTATTTCATGTAATTTAGGTTCTAACATATTTTTTTGTAATTAAATATTATGAATGTAGGAATGCCACAAACATTACACCTCTCACATGTTATGGGATGGAAGGATAGTTTTATAGGTAAAGAAAGCATAAGTTTATATGGTTAGTGCCGGTTGGGGATGGGTAAAGTTACATAATAGACCTTCTTTCTCTCCACAATATATCTTATTTGCCAATAACGGTTCTTCATTTGCTAAAATGAAAATTCAAGTGATAAAACTGTTCATACGGAGACAAAGAAAAACAATAATGTTTTAACATATATTTTTTTTCTTCTAAATATTATCAGCCTAGGAGTGCCACTAACATGTTAGGGGATAGAAGGGTAGTGACGTAGGAAAAAGGAGCTTAAGTTTATCTAAAATTAAAATTACAAAATACATCTCAACTCCTAAAATATCGAACTGCCCGAAAGTCCGAAATGTTTATAAAAATTAAAATAATCAATAATACATTAATCCCTCGGCTACTCGGCCAATCGATGGAGTAAAAACCTATGATATTTGAAATATTAATTGAGACTGTAAAATAGGTTTGCTATCTCTACTGAATTCTCTTTCATCCATTGGAGACACGTCAAGTTTTTTGACTCGTTGCAGCACCTAACAAACCCAGTGTTTAACACTACGACCCCACCATCGTTCCCGCGTTGATGGCAACAGACTGTCGGGGAAAATTAGGTTAAGATTTTGTTGTTAGGTATAAGTAAGTTTTAAGTCTATGATTCATAAGGTGAGCCCCATCACTTTTAAACATGTTTAGGCAATGAATGTATAATGTACATTATACCTTTTTTACAATCACAAATCACAATGTAAAATTATTATAACTTGTAAGCAATGTAGCCAAGCTACAGGACATATAATGAGCTATTGTAAATAGTTTAATGTATACAGAATCTGTATTGAATTATTTATTTTTCTGACTTCATTCTACGATTGGCTTTATTTAGGAGGTATGGAGGGGTTTATTGTGTGGCGAAATCTAAGATTGTAGCAGCCTTGCATAAACGTTTTCCAAAAATAAAAATAGAAAATTAAGAAAATATTTTTTAGTTAAAACAGCAGCTTTTATTGTAAAATGAGAGTCAGAGATACTTATTGTTTTTCTTTAATAACAAATTAATTATTAAATAATCATTACTTTTTGATAAGCGTAATTTCGGAAAGTTCTTATTTTTTGAAATGAAGAATTTATATAGGCGCTTTTTCTAGTATTTTCCTTTTGACGTTAAAAATTTTGATCATTTACACAAAGATATCACTCGCTCCACTTATTTGTCTTATATGAACGTTAGTTATTGAAATATTCACGACAGCCCAAGGTGTCCCCCCACTCCTTGACTAATCCTCTCCCAGATAGTTGGGCCGGTGAGACCCAAGTCCGCCGAGAGCGAGCTCCCTAATGGACGTATAAATAACCAGTTTTGAAGGGAGGTAAGAAATTTATCGATGAGTTAAACCGTACCGGGAACTATGTCTCTGTTAAGCGGGCTGTAAAGTAGAGGCTTACTCGCAGTGTTAGTCACTCCAACCTGTTCCTCACATCCAAAATAGTAAAAGAGGCGACGGAATTGGGCCTGACAAAGAGGGTAAGTATGATTTGCTGCCCTGTTTGTTTCTTATATGTATATTTTTACTCCGTTGTATATTCATGAAAAATTCTTGTTGGTTTTTCTGAAAAAATAAAACAAAACACATTAAACGGAAAATTAAAATGTGTTCATTGGCTCCCGTGAATCTATAAATGTGGAAAAGACTTTTTGGGAAATCGGCCTGGATTGATGAAAGTGAGTCAGTCATTCATAAAAAAAAAATTATAAGCCAAATATAATTATTTATTTATACTTCGAGAGTTAAATAGGCAGAACTGCTTATCTAGCTGCAGGTGCATCCACATCGATAAGTAGACTAAATAAACCCTAATAAGTAACTTTCTCTCCTCTCACCTTATTCAATCACAGTGTTATTCTCTTATGTACATTATTGGTTGGTTTTATTTTGGTTTAAAAACGCTATGTTATCAACGCCGTTTTTTTTTGGTTCTTTTACCCTAATTTGGATAGTCTATCGACTATAAGAGGACCAGGACGAGAGGCGAACTAAGGATCCAGGAACCACGAGGTACCCCAGTCCGACTGGTCAGGCGGTGGTTATAGATATCTTTCTGTAGAACAAGAGCTCCGATCGGAGGATGTTGATAAAAAAACATGTAAACCATCTAACTTAAGTACATTAGTACATTTTTTTTACCCACTCATGTTCGAAATCCTACCAGCCCCTCAGAGCAAACACCATCTTATTCCATTGTGTATTAGGAAAATAAAATTTATTAATAATACATTTGGCCGCTTTGATCATTTAACTGATGTTTCACCATTGTTAATTAATCTTCAGGACTTTTTCCTATGATAATATAAATAACTTAAATAAAAACCTCTCTTTCATATATAAGCCGATTGCTTAACAGAACTACTCGATTTGATGTATCATTTTCAAATGGTAAAGGATCCTAATTTACACAACTTGTTCTATTCGCAAGCTTTCTAGGTACCCCCCTCCCTCCCGTCCTCCAAGAACATCCTTCAGAAGGTACCCTTTCACGTTAGGTGTCACCAGCTTGCGAACGGTACCAGTTAGGAGATAAGGCGGATATAATGAAGGTGGCTTAAAGAAAATAGAATAAGAATGAGTAGGAGGGGGCGCAGGCGGAGGACCAACGAAGAGGAGGCACAAAGAGGAGGCAGTTTATTTGTGGGTAAGTGCCATTAAGCAGTCGCTGCTAGGAGAAAGCAGATCCTGCATTCCGCGCTGTTGCTGCTGGCTGCACCGACCTCCATTCTCGTCTCTTTGCGTCTCCTGTCACTCTTCTATCCTTCCTCCATTCGCTTTCTCCTGTATAGAATATTTCTGTCAATTACTCCAATTCCTTGCAATTTTTGGGGCCATTATTACACTCAGTTCTTCAAAAAATCACTAGGAGTACTGAGGGGTAGCATTTAAATAAAGGGACCAAACAAGGGTTTAAAGAGAGAGAAAAACAGTTATTTGTTTAAACTAATTGATTGATTATTTAAAGAGCCACTGCTCACACTATATTGAGTTGCTAAAACGGCAAAAAAATTAATCAAATGATGAAACTTATAAATATAAATATCAAATATGAACCAGAAAAATTTCACCAATCATTAAATTTAAAACACAAATATAATTCTAGGTGCTAATTATGTTGCAAAACATTAGCCATTAACATGATAGTTGATAATCCGGATGGGATAACAATATGATCAGTTTGAAGGTATAGTTTTTTCAAAGAGTTCACGACGACTTATGCCTCGAACACGACAATGCTCCTCGTATTGCTTATTTCCATACCTACTGTGGGACTTTTCTTGTTAAAAGTCAACACATCTTTTATAAATAGAATTTTGCAGGATCGACTTTTCATACTGTCATCAGACAAAACTGTTCAAAAGCTCTATATTGATAGCAATGTGATTTGAGACATCTCATATCCTAGCTGCTGGCCTTTTATGGCATCAGAATTCATATTAATTATTAGTATACCTCGGAAAACCGTAAAAGCAAAAGCCTAGGGTTTCTCAAGTAAAATAAATTCAGGGATAATCACGTATTAAATTTAACATGACAATTAAATATTGATAGTCACAAATTGCATGAATTTCATCGATGTTTTTACTGGGGGATTTTTGAAGCTTGTAAAGCCTTAAATATACCTGAATTTCGGCGAAACGTTGACATCTAAATAATGTTGCTTGAGAAACCGAATACTTTTAATTACATCACTTTTTCAAAAAAACCGTGCCAATTTTTTGAAGTTTTACTGCTACAATATATACCGCAAAGCGGATTCTCGACGTAAAATTAAAAAGTAAAAAATAGCCGGCATACAAATTAATGAAAATTTACAGAGTGGCTTGGCTAGTGCGTTATATCTGGATTAAGTTTTAGGCAAAGCAGGCGTGACAGGGCGGAGATCACGAAGGGCCAAGGGGTCGTGTGGGTCAGATGCCGCGAATAATGCGCTTTCCCAACCACGTTACCTTTAATAGTCAGTCTAGATTAATTTAATTTATTGCTATTGTTATACTGCTGGTATTGTAAGATTGTAATCGGTGTAATTAAAATATCTTACATACTCATTGTCCTGAGAACCAAAAGCCTTCCAAATAGGATTTGTTACAATATACTTTTAGTAGAAATATTGATTTAGTCTTCTCCCATTTGACATCAGATTTTATCATTATTGGGGGGGGGGGGGTCAAAGCCCATTTTGGGCAGTAAGTCATTTTAATGGCCGTTACTGCGATAAACAAAGCGTACAGAGTGACATACAGGAAACCCGCCAAGCCAGAAGAGACAATACATTATGTATTCATTTTGTACAAAGGAAACTGAGTTTTGAAGAAATAAAAAAAACGACTCAGAACATTTCCAATAAGTAGCTTACAAAGCTTAATTTTCGCCGTTTTAAATTAACCACGGGAAAAATTAGAATCTTAAATTTTCAATATTTTTCTACAAACCTAATCAGTACATTCCAAGGTTTTTAAAACTTTAAGATTGATTGAATCATTTTTACGACCGCAATCATTTAAGGACGAAAGACGATCACCCCTGAATGAAAGTTGAGCCTCTCCCTTCGAGCTTGGTAATAAAAAAAGTCATTCAACTTGCCTAGTAGTACTGAATAGTTCACCTGCCGAAGGAATGGCTGATTATATACTGCCAGGCCGATGACTCGCCTGCTCTTATAATATCTCTACGGTTTTACTACCAATCAAGTCATACCAATTGGCGCACTAGTTATAAAATTAAAAGGTCTTCGCTAACTTATTTTATTTATTTTTTAATGTCAGGTAAAAAAAGGGAAGAATTCTCCCCCGGCAAAGATGCAAAAGTAATAAGCCCTAATGCGACATGAGAGGACGCTAGAGTCCGTTTTACGACGCCGTCATGGAAGCTGGTTATCCTGGGGTCGTCATTAGATACAGGATCGGCTCCACTTTGCCGGCTTATAAGGAAACCACCACGGAGTCCGAATGGTTGCAGTGGCAGTCTCTACTTTTCAAATATTTCAAAATGTAACGGTAGTCCATTGAGAATAGGGTAGGTTTCAAACCACTGCATAAACTGTCTATAGGCTGTCAAGTATGTTTCTTCGGTAGACCAGTTTTACTCCGAACATTAGAAGGTGTACTCACTGAAGAATACAAGGTGAATAAGCCCAAGACAGTGTTACTAGCATCAAAAACGGATCGGGAATAGTCGCCATAACACAGAAGCGAATCTGTTTTTTTAATTTGATCATTGTTGGACATCTTCGGGCATATTTAAACTCAACACCTCTTTTACAGAACATGAGTTATTAGGTTAAGGTGAAGTCATGTGGGTGTGGCCTTTGCTCATTTTGAACAATTTATGTTGTGTGACTTTGATTGTATAAAAGGTAAAATGAAGTTGCCCGCAACGTGAATTTGTATACAGAACTTTCACATGTTTCCTATTTTTATTTCATGCGCTGTTGAGTACTGATAAATCCTCAAATGTTCAAACTCAAGACAGATTAGCATCTATATGTTGTCAATTTCGAAGCATTCCACAGGAAAACCTGATCACAATTATGTTTGTAAGGTCTCGTCATTTATTTCGATAATGAAACGATTTTAACTACAAATTGCGTTCATTACTTTGTGTCAATGTATTTATGCTTCATATGCTACTAACCATTCCCACAAGAAGGCCACGCGCACAAAATCATTAAGTATTGCTCTTACCTTAAGAAGGGTCGAGTTGCTTAAGATGGGCTAACGCTTGGATTTGAGTGGTTGATAAACGAAATTAAAACTATTTAAAGGTATTTTTTTCCAAGTGATCAATTCTAAAATAATTTAATGATATTGTTAACCGTTACATCCTTTCAACGATGAGGAAAAAATAAAATAAAATTGTTCTCGATTTTGTAGGAAAAATTGTTTTGATTGTCATATGAGTTCCTAACTAATGACCGTTATTATTTCTTCGTCGGAGTTATTTTTCATTTGGCCGAGACCACTAAATGGAACCTTCTGTACGGTTCATGACTCTAGCTCAAACATGATGAAAAGATTTTCCAAAATAGTACAGTTTGAACGAGCTCTCTTTATTTTTTCCATTAGCTTTTATTTCTTCACTGCTTTGTTGCCGATCGAGTTAAATAAATATCGGCAACCTAAACTGAAAAAAAGATAAAAAGCCCATTACTGGGCAAAATTTAAATGAAATTTTCTTAATATATCTTTTTTGCATCGATTACGTTTCTTACTTATTGACAACACGCAGGAATCTGAGAAAAAAATAAAAATAAATCCTGATCGCACAACCGATTTTTTTTTTTTCTGATAAAAAATCCTTTCATCAGGTCGGTCATCATTTGCTCGTCAGTATCTGGTAGCATTAGAGGTGCAGAGGAGATGGGGAGACAGGAGTACTAATAAAAATAGTCCTATTATAGTTATTTATGAAGGGGGAGTCTCGTTATACTAGTTACCGGGGCTACACAATAACATACGGGTCGGCAAACAAAAATAAAATAAATAGGTGCGGACATATTTTTATTTCTTTCTATGCCTTAATGGCTTGACATTCCAGCTGGCATGAGCATCAAATTTTGCGTAAAGTGACTTAAACAGTTTATTAACTTTCTGGTTTTGTTTTTTAATTGGGATTATAAAGACCATGGGGGTTGATCACAACCACCTTGTCTAGCTCTCCAAGATGAGAATCAAATCCTATTCCGAAGAAAAGTTATTATTCAGTTCACCACCGATCTAATAGTACAATACAATTAAGAGAATACATCTTACTAAAAACTCTGTTCGAAAAATTTTTTTCGATGTCTCAAAGTAAAACCAGAAAATACAGGAAATTTGACCTATTAAAATTTTGTATCGAATTAAATTTTTTAACAATATCCTTAATCATACTGATCCTTACTAACTTGAAGCTGTCGAAAACGTTTTGGTTTGAATAAACAATGATCTGTAGAGATGGAAGATTGGTGTTAGAAGAAAATACAGACCTTTTTTTTCAAAAATTCTTAAACCAGGGATTTTTTTTTTACCTCCTACAAACAGACTTTTAAGAAAGTTACACAAAACATAAGATCTGAGAAATATTTATTAATACTATAACTACATATTAGCATACTTTGAAAACATTTTTTGAAAAAATTTATAAAAATTAAGTCAAATATCCAGTGTTAATTTTATTGGTAATGATTTTTTCAAAAATTAGATAAATTTCTAACTATCAATTTTAATTTAATGTTGTATTAATTCAAAATTATCCTATGTTGATGTTTATTGGTGCTGATTACTAGCTATAACCGCTTATTTCCCTTTAAAAAAAATTAATATAATTCCATGATGTTGCCACAATGGACGTGAAGGTATTTCCTAAAATGTTATGACTGAATGAACATTAAATTAATAAAAAAAAAGTTACCTCTCCGGCTACTAGGAATTCGTTCCCACTCTTATTGCTAGCAGAGAGAGAGAGGAAAATTATAATAATAATAGACATTATGGAGTTGGGAAGTTAATTGCCATGAATCGCCAAAGCCCGAGCCGATTCGGCCTCCCATTTCACGCCATTTACCGCAACAACCTTTATACCCGTCCATGTTTTCTATTCCTATTAACCGAAAACTTGTTAACTACCTTATTCGAATTTTCGTAAATTGTTGGGGGAGGGGAGGGGGATCATTTCAACCAAAACAAAACAAATCTGGAAGGCTATGCACTTAGATCATTCCATGAACATTTGTATATATTTCAACCAATCTACCAAGATGTGTTGAAAGTGGATAAAATAATTTTATTTGCAAAATTATATAAAATGACAGTAACAGTGTCATAAAACCTAGGATAAGGTACAAATAAACTTTATCCTCTGCAACCAAATTTTTGTGTATATACCCTAATAAAATCTTATATGTAATTTGGGAAAATGTATTTATTTATTTTATGACTATTATCACTGAATATTAATTGTTGTGTAGTTTTACGTATATAGCAGATTTTGTCATTCCAGGGTACCTTGAATTATTTCAATTTGAAAATACTTGTTAATAAACACTTGTTCATCGTTTTATATATTACATTTTTATGTTCTGTTCCAATCACCAAAGCCACAGGAAGGCAAGTAACTGAATCGTTAAAATATTATTATTAATTATAACTCGCCCAAGGTAACTACGTTGATATTCAATTTAATTTTATTTTTGTTTGTACAAGCAATACACCTACGCAAAGAGAAAATCCTTGGCCTACACTGTCAACACAGATACTTGAAAAACATTTCTCACCTGACTGATGCCATATTTTTTTTTTATTCATGCTAATGTAATTTGTTAATTGCACATTTTGATCTATTGCTCGCCCATAATTTGCCACTGTACATAATTTATTCCCTGACTTCATTTGAATAGATGTGATGCAATTTTATATTACGAATGCAACTAATACGTATTTATTCTGACAGCTTTATGTTGCGACGGCTGATAAAAAGTTAAGTGGTTTAGAAATCAACAATTGGTGAATTATTATTGACGATACATGCGAGGAGTATCTATTCACCTTTTTTATTTCGCCTGTTGCATTGAAGAAATCTCAAATATGCCAGAATGGCTAAAGTGTACTTCTTGAATAGGACGGATCAATTTATTCTTGAGCTAGGTATTATATCCGCGATAATGACACACCTATGAAAACAAAATAAAAAAATGATAAAGTAAAAAACCAACGCTAGGCGAGGCATCTGTCCAAATTGGCACCGCCTAAAAGAGGCCTGTATAAGAATGATAGATCTTGACGGAAATATACGTTGCTAATGAAGCGGTTCCAAGGCCACGAAGCAGTTCAAGAATTACCAATGCACGAATTACCTATGCAAGGCAAACCTCTCGGTTCGGGGCCCGCTGACTCTGCTGTTATAGAACTGTATAAACCCGGCGATCGTTTTTTCGGGCTTCGCATGTCGTGAAGAGGAAAATGTCAACATGCGTTGGCTAGCATAGATTGAACAACATGCTACGCATAACACCGTGAAATCTACTTAAACATCATTCTTCATATTTAGTGACAGTTATCAACATAATGAACGACCCGACCCTATTTTTCTCAATTCGCAACATGGAGCATGCTTTTTTGTGCAGCGAAGATAAATGTTGATTAATCTCACGTTCCATGTTCTGGACTACTTTTTCTGGAAATACATGATTACTCTGTTAGTAGACATTTTATTATGAATTATATTTTTTACAGAAATTATAAATCCCCTGACCTATAACGTAGACATTCCATTTGATTAACTGACGACCTAAAAGATATGTCCAACTCCATAAAAATAATTCGGGTTATTTATGATTTTATTAAAAAAAATATATTTAGAGTGGAAAAAAAGTAGTGTCATTAAAACTGCCATTATAACAGTGTCCGCATCATTAGTTCAACCCATTTTTTATTTAGAAATAAGCTATTTTGCATAATATTAGATTATGTTGAAAAGTCAAACTTCGTCTTGACTGTCAATCAAACGTTTAATATCCAAACTGATTGATTGGAATCGAGAAACTAGCCGAATAAAGACCAAATCGTTTTCAAGTGAATTGTATTTTACATTAATTATGCATACTTGTTGTTGGATGTTGTCATATTATAGAAAAAGGAAGTTTCCTGACTTTCTCCTGCCGTTACTGAAGGGAGGTTTCCATATGTATAAGAGCGCTGTTCCCATCCTCAAATAATCTTAAATATATTCAGGTATAGGCTTGTTTATGCGCGGGCCTTAAAGACATTATGAGAACGGCGGACAACTGTTTTGTTTCATTAAGCTGGAGGATTTGTATACGATCCACCGTCCTGGAACAATGCTCAGTGTACTCCGCACAGATATATCTTTTATCCATTTCTTTTTCTTCTTCTTCTCCTCCTCTTTCTCTTCCTCCTGTTTAGCTTAAGCAGTTTTTATCTCGGTTCCCCTTTGGTTGAGGTTTTTTGCGCGCCGTCTGCCGTAGCGTCTGCTCCGCTTTGCATACTCACTCCGCGTCTCCTCCGTCTTGATTTACCGCCCCACTCCGCTTTGTTATAGTCTTTTCGAATTAATTATTTCTCTCTTTACTGTCCCCTCTGTACTACTGGGACTTTGTTCTCTTCTCTGCCCCTCCCCTCCATCCTCTCTCGATTCGAGGTCCAGAGGAGGACAAAAGAAGTGTATGAATATTCTAATTCGCTCAGAGATACAAATCTACACTTATCATGCAGTAATTGATCCAGGAATCGGTGACTCCTCCCAAGTTTATTTACAGAATATTTATAAATAATTAATGAGTTTTTCAAAATATTCTGTCTTGCTAACTTTATTACCTCTAATACTGTGGCTAAGTTAAGGAACTGTACTAATCATTAGTAGGTTAGTTCCCTGGCCGATAGATTTAGAGATGTCAAGATAGCCTAGTTGGAGAGGACGTCTGGACGGACATTAGGAAGCCCTTATTAATATTTAAATATATATACCAGTGACCTTGCTTAATATATTACAAAGTTCTTTATAATTTTATTATTTCAATTAATTTTATAATATTAGTAATGACAATAAGGTATTTTTTCAAGGGTCTGAATGAGGATTATGCATTATTAAGCCCACGAGGTCTTTAAATTCTTTTCCTGTTTCGTTCACATTATAAACACCTAAATTTTAAGTAACAATTTGTTTTTCAAATCAAATCTGTTTAACAATTACGGAACATGTTATGACCCGGAATCCTCTCCATCTTTGAAATACCCGGTGAGGTAATACACAGACTCGGCTACTTAATCTTTCCCTGAGACGGTTGTAGTTTAAACTATTCAACATCGCACAGATTCCCAATTATGTAGAACGTCAGCACTGTGTATCCTTTCAAGCTGAGTTAGAGGTTTTAACTACGTTTCCTTTTCTTATAATTTAAGATCGTCATTGTTTAGTGTTATTTGTTTGTTGTCTAATTCCAACCACATGTGCAAAGTAGAGGATCCTATCAAGCCAAATATTTCAAATGAAATACTCTCTTGAAGCAGTTGTCATTAATTTTAATGAGCTACGTGAAAACTCAAATTTGAAAGACAGGCAATATATGGTTATGATTGTACGCTGCACCTAAGAAGAAGCGGGCAGGTAATAACTGAGGGCTACATTTGCTCCTGACACGGGAGCGGCAGCTCGAGGAGGCATGAGTGGATAGGGAGGAGGAGGACCGATAAATCTACCTTGAAGGATTCCATCATCCATGACATAATACACAGCTAGGCCTTCGGGGACAATGGTAACTCTTCGTTCGTTCCATGTCCCCGCTCTTTATCTGGATCTGTCACTCCCCGCTCCACCACGGCTTATTTTAGCCATCCTATAAAATCCAGAAGCGTTTCATTAGTTGAGGGTACTTACAAAAGTTCTAAAAATCTAAGAAGTTTAAAAATATATTAAGTTCGTTTGTTGTGATCGAAATGCTTATTTAGTGAACTAATTCTTCGTCCGAAGTATGAAGTTTAATTCAATGTTCAACAAAAAAAATATCATCGATGTAGTATGTTTAATCATCCTAGTATGTTTCTTTTGGATAATTGCTTAATTATCGGGAAAATGCTAATTAATGATCTAAAGGACAAATACAACATTCAGTAAAAACAGTTCCTTAATAACGAATTCATGCATTTTCATGAATTATAGAATAGAAGTCATAGGAAGAGAAATTTGTTTTCAAAGCAATTTGATAAAATATTAAAGTTTTTCATAATGTATAACTATAAGCATTAATGTTTTTTTATTATTTATCACGAACACATTATAGATGAAAATTTTAATTATAGACATTAATAGAAGGCAGAGAAGATTAGTAACGAGCTCAATAATATGTACTACTCATTGCCATAATATACCCTAGTTTGCTGAGTGAACAATAGCTGTTATCAGTAGAAATCCACACATTTTACCATTGCACCGTTTATATTTAACAGCACGTTACAACTGCACAGATATATAGGCATTTGATAGAATCATAACAGCTTATGTTGTCACTGGTCAAGTCCATTAATCTACAATCTTGGGCGTGCTCTGTATAATTCGATTAAAACCAGCTATTTTCTCGGTCCGAAAGCGGGCCAATGGCGTCACACCACATTATTATAAGTACGAGTACTCCAGAATTTCTAATTTCGTTGGAGCTTTCTCTCGGGTTATTGCCAGTGTTTATGTCTTCCACCTCGTGGGTAAAAGGCACTTCCGATTTGCATTTTGAGAGCATCCGTTCAATTTCGGACGAATATATGACATTTTTCTATTAATTCCAGCCCTCAAGAAATTGATTTAATCTGTAATGACTCATGGTTACATTTCTCTTTCCGGAAATGATGTTTTAGTCCACACATTCCATGGATATTGTACTTCAGTGTTCTCATTGGCAAATCAACTTATAGTAGTTCATATATTCGCTATTTTCTTATGGCATAAGTTTTTACAACATTTATGATGAATATTATTTTTATTACACATGTAGCCTATTGGCTATATACCACCGTTAAAGTCTCTTCTTGTACCATAGACCACCGTTAAAGTTTCTCATTTCTAATGATCATTAACTGATTCCTTGGGCGATTCCTTCGTTTTAAGTGAAATTTTTAAAATGTGTAAAGAGCGATGGACATTTTTGACATTAATTCCAGTGATTCTCAGAAAAAACAAAAAAAAACAATTGTTATTAACGAATTTATCGTCTATTTGAAAGTGGAAAATTTATTGCACTCGGTATTAAATGCGGTATAATAGGAGGATGCCAAAGCATAATAGCCTGAAGCTTGAAGAAGGATTAGTGCGGCACAGACTGTCTGTGCAACAATAGTTTTATTATACAGGTGTGTAGTAGTTGTGTGAGACATTGAAATGGACGAGCGGTCGAGTGGTGGCTTCACGGGTATCAAGGGTTCCTCCATCGCCTCGAAGGCACGTCCCTCGGGAGTACCAGGTCTTCATGTCTCCCTCCCTCAATTCCTCCTCAGCCGTGCTTCCTCCTCAGTCTAGAGTCATTACTCTCCGGCTTTGGTGACTTCGAAGGCTTACCGGCGTACTCGGAATGAGAAATGGTGTGGGCCTTACTGTCATCGTGGTTTTATCTGACGATTGAGCTCGGTATTGACGACATAAACACCCCATACGACATGTACTTCAATATTTTTATACATCTTTAACACGACCATCACTTCTCACAAAGCAGAGGGGTGTCCAACTGATTTTGACCACTTCGTTTTTAAAGATTTGTTGTTGGTGAAGTAATGTCATTGGGCTGGTAATCTAGATTGCACTAAACGAGTAATGCTGGAAAAACGAACCTTTGTGATGAAAGGTTCTATGAAGGTATTAATTAGTGGTGTCCATCTCCTCAAGAGAAAATATGTTCCCTATAAGCTATTCCTTAGTATTTGGTTCCTTATAATTAGTAGAAACGCGTGGGCTTAGGTGTGGGTTAAATGACTATGAATTGCCTAAATGGCTCTTAAAACTAATGCATGCAAACATTGAAAAGTATGTTAGCGATGTCACCCAGCAATTACAGTTAGCTGAGTGCTCACTTGGGATGTAGGGTTGACCAAATTTGCAAAGTAATGTGGTGCTTTTCCACTTGCAGTACAAACCTTCGCGCCTTAATCACTCTAAAACGACTGCGAGATCCAAAATCACTGAAGCTGTGTTCTGACAGATTTCTTTTTAAAGTTTTTCCATTGAATAAAAATAATGATTTGTAAATATATTGTAAGACTGAGACCATAGGTAGAATAAGTGTAAATTTGCAAATATTCCGAGATTAAAACCGGTTATAGCATTATAGTTATTATAGTTACTGCATTACCGATGGAAAGCTGCCCTGTTAATGGAAATTTAAATATGATGAACGTTTTATTTCATGCCAGCAGAACAATCTGAGAAGTGAACAATTCATTAATGATTGTTTTCTGGAACCTGTCAAGATGACCTCTGTACTGTTGCAATATGAAAAAAATAAAATTCACTTTGTGCACAAAATAAAACAAGTTCTTGATTGTTGAACGTTCGAACGCGTGCGACTGATAGAGCTATGCTTTATACCTTTTTGAGTTAGAAAATATTTTTAATCAACATCAAATAAAACTATTGAAATACTGACATTAACATTGTGGGAGGGACTTCAGTAGCTGAGGTAGCTGAGGCAGTTGTCGCTCACACCCAGGTGATCCAGTAGGTTCCCACATGTAGTCACATAAACGAAACTTAAATTTTTTGTTGCATTTCTATAATTGTGTTTCCTCTTTGGACTATGGTTGATCAAACTCACTGAGGAACATCGAACTTTTTCTACTTACTCTGATGTTTAACATAGCTACCCCTTACATTCTTTGATGGGCGAAGGAAGAGTCTTGATGCTCAAAGACTAGAAGCCATCTCCGGCAGATGGATGATGAGCGGAATGGGCCAACGCTGCCACAGAAGCCGAACCGAGTACATCCCTTCCTAATGATCCTCCTCCCAGCTGACTTATGGTGGAGCATTTGTCTGTGCCGTTGCTCGAGGCTGTATTAGTAGCTCCCGGAGTCTTTGGCTTCTTATTTTATATCTGACTCGCTTAGCTCTCATTTGGGCTGAGTCTGATGGATCTTTATGCAAGGGGTGGATCCTATTCGATGCAGTCGGCTCCAATCAAGTGAGCGGTGGGAGGTTCACGGAGTAGGGTCGGCTGAAGGCTGTAATTAATTTCTTATCATTACAATCAACATACTCTACAAATTACATTTACGCGTAGCGAATTAAAGAGTTGTAAGTTGGCGACTTGTATTTTAATGTGTAGCTACAAAAAAATTTAAACTTTACAGAAGTTCTTCTCAAACTATAAACAATTTAGTAAAATCTTGTTAGAAAAAAATCTGAAATAAAAAATACATTTAAATATTTTTTATGGGATTACTATTAATTTTTGTGTATTCGTGAAATTAAATGGACCTTAGATGTAATATTTAAGGTCCCCCAGGCAAACAGTTGTTACACGGATCTGTGAACAAGGTACTACAGCCATTTTTAATGATTTTTTTGCATTTAAGTGCTTTAGTCGCAAATCCCACTTTTGTATTTTTAAGGACATTTGCAAAACTGAAATAAAACATGTATTCAATACTTTATTTTCATGTTATCAGGACCTGAAGCAGACAGAGTATGTCAAAACATCGAAACATCTTCCATTAATAAATCAGCAGTTTTATAATTTACAATCGTATAAGCTGAAAATCATGCGCCTGCTACTTGCAGTAATCATAGGCACTAAGAGCGCCGATGAAACTTCTCTTTTGAACGGTGAGAGTGCATAGATAAGTGCAGTAACATATTTCCATCTAGCGCTGTTACCAGGCCTACTTCTCAAGGATTGCATAAATAAACGGCTCGCTGGCTGAACCGAGTAATAACAGATTCACAAATTATCATCCCGGCTATCCATATCCTCCTGGCAATTACTTAAGCAGATGTAAGAAATGCTGCTATCTTGAGGTGCCGCCGAGCGCGTCATGTTTATGCTGTCCGCTTCAAATGCCAGCGCGATAAGCGAGCACTCTTTTAACAGTTGTGTGAATAGAACGCGTCATGCCTTGGGTTCAGCTAGTTGTCTGGCTTGTACCTTTCACTTTGCACTAGTATGTTAAGTTGAAATACAACAATGACTTATTATATAGTCAAATTTACTCCAAACTTATTAATACTTATAAGTAAAAGAAAAATTATAATGGTAGGTTCAAGTCTTCTACCTGGAACCTCCCCAATATACAGTCAGAGGCTCAAACCACAGAGCTAACCTGCATGAGAGAACGAACTACATCGCATGAAATCTCTTCGGTCAAATTCGCGCCAAAGCTGGCAAGGGTGGAAGAGAATTCATAAACTCGTGCTGGGTAGCCCAGTTGCTAACCCCTGACTGGGCATTGGGGAGATCCATGGTTCAAGTTGACCAATCCATTGCATTTTTTCTTTGGTTAATAATTACATTCTAATCTAATATGTTACTCGACAAATATTTTATTTTCCTAATTTATTCTTGCGATTTTAATTGTGTCCAAAATAATATAAAAACCGGACTTATGGAACCAAAATTTGGGGTTAAGATACAAATCAAACATTTACACAATTCACACAGCTCTATCCAAGTGCAGAAGCAACAATGTACTTTTACAACCGGTTCAGCATTAAAGGAAGAACATGCCCAAATAAAGTCATATGGTCCAATTAACAAGATGTTAATTTAAGTAATGTTACTAAACTTTTAAAATTTAGAGTATGTTTTAGTTTAGCGCCTATAAAGATATATTGACAAATCGACTAAACATGTAGACCTAGGGCGAGGATTTATTCTCGAGAAAGGGTTTTATCAAGAAAAAATAAATATTACTGATAATGAGAAAGGAAATTCCAAAGGGGCCCACTATCTAGGAGCCAGTAATCGGTCGTTGAAGTATCATCCCTTCTTTTCCATGTTCCCTACGTGTTTGGCTCCCAATGTAACTGTCCTTCGTGGCCCATACTGACGCATTCCACCTGCTGGTCAGAAGTTCAGGTAAAACAAAAGTAACAAAGCAAATCAATAAAAACGAAGATAGAAAAAATATATTCAAATAGAGACTTAGATAATTGTGGACGAGACAGCCATCGATTAAAGGTCCATCGTAAGGAGGCTGGGAACAAGGATGGGTCTCAGGGACCCAGATAACGACGGACGGTTTAGGCGGATAAAGAGTTTTTTCCCCGAGAGCGGGCTAAAAGCATTAGACCATTACTTCGAGGTCCTCCTAGTCCAAGCTGATAAACCTAGCGTAGGATTCTTCGCCAGCCAGGTATAGGAGGGTGGAGGATACAAGTCATGTCTGAAGATACAATTATTGTGCCTGAAAGGATACATTATTGTAGCATGTTTATTCAGCAATATTTTTAATGCAAAACAATAAAATTTGCAACAGATTTTCTAGGCCTATGATTAATTTACAATATACTTTCATTGAATTGTTTAATCGTTTTATGATTTTGGGTGCTCTATCCTCAAAATCCACCCCCTTCTCCGCCTATGCCACCAATCTCATTATAATGTTTCAATGTAAATGTATTCCTTTAATCCTACAATATTAATAATAAATGACACAAAATAGAAAGGTTATTAATTGGTAACTTTTGATAATAGATAAATTTAATGTTATAAGGATATATAAGCAGTATAATGGTCTTAACCTGATTTGGACATGACAGCGTATATGATCATTTCTAATTTGTTTTTTTGGACATCAAACAGATTGGCGTTCATTTTTTTCGTCAACACCAGTGGTGATGTCATCTATAGCTGTTTAACCTATCAATAATAAAGTGATTATGGATATATTGCATTAAAAATTCAGAGCTTTTTACTATGAGATATTGATAATATGACTAGGCGATCACTAACTGGTTACTGAAGCGAGCCTTGAATAGTTGATTGATTCGTGACTTAGTTGGTAAAGGATTCCCTTGGTTCGGGGCCTAACATTTTAAGGGTCTAGAATACTTTTCAATTGTACTTACCAAATGAACTTTTTTTATGGTTATTTCCTGGCCGATTTCCGTCTCAGGTTCACCTAGAACTTTCGTTCATTATTACTAATCTTTGTTTTTTTTTATTCTCTACTCACTAATGACTTTTGTTAACTGAGGATATCAAATGTCAGTTTGTGCAGAAATTCTAGTTAGTTATAAAATACAGTCTCGTTAGTTGTTCCGAACAACTTAAACTACAGGATACTAACCAATACAAGTACCGCAATGGCACCCAACCTCCGCGGTGGTTTCAAAGAGGATACTTCACCTGAGACCCCGCCATTTATTATATACCTTGAGGTAACGGTGAGCTCTGAAATAGAACTGTTGTTTCTTTTAATATACGTCACCATTATTTTAGTTGCAAGAGCACGTAGCTGTTATGAAAATACCAAAAAACAATGTACTTTTGATACCTACAATCTGATATGGTTGACAATCAAAGTTCCGACCTAAAACAATGAAGAGCCGGCAGATGAAGATGCAGTAGAATGCGCACGATTGTTCTAGCACTAATTAGTAAGCAGCACATTGCAACTGGAAATCATTTTAAATGAGGACTTGCAGTAACACCTTTCATAGGAATAAATATGAAATTAGCGATGAACATCTTAAGATAGCATTTCCAAAATGGATCAGTTTAAATTAACATAACTCATTAAGTGATTCGATACAAATGGCATTGCAAAGGCTGAATTGAAGTGAAATTAAAGCCCCATGTGTCAGTGAAATACATTAATCATGGGTCACTAACAATTCTTATTAGTATGTACGATCTAATGGCTAATATTTTTACTTGCATAAACAAGACATTCTTGAATTCGTGGACATTAAAAATAGTTGGCGGAACTTTAAATTTACTTGGTCAATGCATTGAAGGTTTTATGGAAATCGATAGTACACATTGTGCACTCGTGTAAATTTATTTTCTATCAGCTCTTTATGCATGTTTGTAGAAGAAATACTGTTTTCTTGATAGATTTACATTGAACAAACGTTGCGCATGTATATTAATTGACATTGACGCAGACCTATCTGTCCGTGGGTAATTTAATTTATTTGCTATATATTTCTTTCCACTTCTGTGATTATAAATTCTGAATTAATGTATTTTTTTCTGTTTCTAGGTGAGTTTAATGTTTCTATTACACTGCAATGAATCAGTCCCTGTTGCTTCGTGAGTACTAATGCTATTTGTTTGTGTTTCTCTTTATGTTTAGTTATTCAATCCGTATATTATTTATATTATGAAATTGGCCTAATTTAACGCTAATATTTTTCAAAGATTTAAAAGAGATCATTTTTTGGCCACACCCAGTATTAATTTATTTTAAAATCTTGTATTCTCATGTACGTCTTAAACTACTTTTGATTTGAATTGGGTGTTTTTTCACTGATTTTCTCAATGTCTTCTTTTAGTTTCGTTCTTCATTTTTTTGTCGTTCGTTGTTTCGTTAGTTTTGTTTTTTACTGTCTATATTCTTTTAGATCTTTCAATGTTTCTAATGGACTTAAGATGTGTTTATCTTTTCTATATAATAGCTCTTGTAGAGTAAATCCTGATTTAAAAAATATTGCTTTCAAAAACTTGTGTACAAGAATTGCTTGCTGACGCAGCCAGACGTTCACCATTGTTGGAAAGAATGCAGCTGATACTTAATTAATACCAACATCTTTTTGTTATTCCATAAATTTTCTCCTGGACAATACTCGATATTTAGGTGTTTGAATTTAATAGCAGTTTGACGACTCTCATCGAAGATTTTTTTCTAGTCATTATAAAAGCAAATGCATTCACTCCCACATGTCCCCACGGGCTAAAATGAAATGCATAACGTATGTGTAATGTAATTGTAAGGGGGGGGGATTTTCATGCCACGGACTATTAATTTCCCCCGCATCCGAGGATGATAATGTAATGCTGGGAGGCCCCGGGGCGCGGTCCCTATGAACTCTAATTAAAACAATGCAAGCGTATTGTTTACTCAAGAAGGTTTGACTATTGTTACCCGGGCCATTCTTGGGGATTTGTATGCAGATAGCAATGACCCCTCCTTTTGCGGATATGCCACAGTGAATTCTAATCTACAGCCTCTGTTCAGTGTTATTGCTGAATAATCTACAGGAACTCACCAGAGGAAGAAAAGGGGTTAGGGGATGTCAGGAGAACGCTTCATGAGTGAGCTGTTGTCATTTCAACACATATTTGAAGCATTTTCGTCCAAACTGCCACAAATATAAAGAAGCTAAACCACCCGCAATGGGACTTGAAGTCATCTTTATATTTATTGACTCGTGATGAATATCTTACACAACACTATTTGGTTGGTGCCAGTTAATGATGGATAGATAAATAAACACTCCTTGGTCTTCCTGCAGTCTTATTTATTACTAAAAAGGACTTAAAGGGATCCAGCTGTCATCCTCCTGGTAATAATGATCTAAAATGAAATGTTACGACTGAGTTGTCGTAGTTTTACAATTCTAGACCCGTAGTTAGTTACTGATGAGGGCTGTTTAGAGCCGTCGAAAATGTTTTTAGTATTAAATAAATATTGTAGAAAGATGGAGGAGTGTTTAATTCAATACATGCATTATCACAAGCGCTGAAGAATTGCAATTGCTTTTCTGTCGCTCTTCCATAAATTACAAGTGGGTAACCTCGACCAATTCGGATTAACTTGCGTACACATATCAAAAGGTTATGTAATTCCCTAGAGTGTAGATGCATAATATTTTCGAAACGCTAGGCTATCAAGTGACAATAATACATGAATTTATGGTTTTACCAAAAAAGTTATGTATAAGATATGATAGGGACAGGACTGATAATAGACAACCATTCATCAAGGTGGTAGCTCCATGAAAGAACGGTTAGGGCTGGCTGTG
Source organism: Acanthosoma haemorrhoidale (assembly GCA_930367205.1). Lineage (NCBI taxonomy): Eukaryota > Metazoa > Arthropoda > Insecta > Hemiptera > Acanthosomatidae > Acanthosoma > Acanthosoma haemorrhoidale. Next base: position 140,234,907 of record OV884011.1, read on the forward strand.
AGACCCGCTGCAAAGGTCGAATTGGATCGTTCGCATTACCCGGCGGTAACAGTAAACACTGTTGAACTATCATCAGAGCCATAAATTACAGCTGGAAACCTTATCTAGATTAAATATTGATAATTTTGTGTATTTTTTTTTTCTGCGTTTGGATCCGTTAAGGGGTATGTTTGTTTCTGGAATTATAGAAAATTGTTCTGTTAGAGAACCGGTAGAATTATAGTGATCCCAACTTTCCGACTTCTCGCTCATCTTACTGGGCATTCTTTCCTGCCCGTTTCAGAAAGACAGCGCATTGTAATTACAGGATTTTCGCCAATTATGTCAACCAAACTCTACAAATCTTTTATTTATTAATCCCTAAACGAATCTCATCACTTCACGCTCGCTTAAAAAAAGATGTTAGCAAAATTTAAGAACTTTTTTTTCAGAAAATATAAAAAGTAGCTTCTTTCTTTGTCGTTAGCGCCGAGCGTCCGGGGAAAAAAAACTCCGCAAAAAAGAACGAGGCTTGAATGTGTTAATTAAAAGCTAGTAGCCATCAAACGTATTGAGAAGTAATTTGGGCATCAGATGCCTTCAAGATTGGCCGGCCCGATTTACATCTAACTGCTATATAATTAGGGCCGCCAATTATGCTACTGCTTAGAACTTCAAGTTAGCCAATACAACCCGAAAATGGATTGAACCCTTTCCTTTGTGGTTAAATCTCCAATCCCTTGTATCTTTTGTCTTCCTTGATCTGCTCAGATATTCACCAGGAGTTTTATTCTAATGTGCACAGTTTTCCTGCCTACTTCCGAAGTATCTTCCTTTCGTAAATTATAAATAAAATATATATGTAAATTATTAGATCCAATATTAAAAAGAAAATATTTCCTAGGAAGGCCCAAACAAAAATGTCAGCGGATTGACTTTTCAGTTCCATTTAACTAGATGGTCAAGATCGACTGTACTTACTCCGTTGGCCATTTTCGTTAACGTTTTTACACCCACGAAACTATCAAGATATTGTGGATGTGTTCTCAGCCATAGAAGAAAAGTGAGATCTTCAAATTTTAAATCTTCAGCATTGTTCAGGAAATCGGTCACTATTATTTTTACATTTTATTTTATGTACTTTCCGTTATTTCATTTCAACCAAAATATTATCAGAATATTTTGGAGAGTTGAGGGAGTTTCAGATAAATTGAATCTGTTATACCCGGTCCACATCGTGCCCTGGGAACTCTTTGAGATATTTTTCCTGAAAGCCAACTTCAGGTAAAAAATAAAACCCTACAGGTGAAAACGTGGACGTACAACCCCCATAACGGTCCACCCTAAGATTTATCACCCCGCCTTTCAACCCCTAGCTTTGGAGGTTGCTCAACCCCCACTTCAACCGGTCACACCTCATTGTTGTCTGCACTACTACATCATCCCTATCAGAGCCCTTCTTCCCCTCCCTACCTACTAATAGCCCTCGTGGCTTTTTTTTTTCTCAACGCAATGTCATTGTTAGCGACTCCAATGTTTTCATCCACGATCATTGTGGATATTAAAAGACCGATATAGTGAGAACAAGCATCACAAGCCGGTTACACTGTGCCATTGTAAGCACCCCTCTTACAAGGTGTTACAAGGGGTGCTTGATAAGAAGGTTCGTCCAAACTGTCATTTGATTGACTAGGGTAAGTCAATTTTGAACGCTTATCTGCAGCACTTTTATTTGTTTAAATAAAGTGCAAGTATAGGTGTAAATTACAAATAGTGAATAATCCATAAATGTCATCCTCTCTTTTTCAATCTATCCTATCTAGCACGGACTTGACACTTTATTACTTATTCACCAAGGGCAGGAAAGGTGGGCTACTTATGGAAATAAAAAAAAAAGTTCACTGTCCGCCTAGTCCTACGAAGAACCTAAATTAAGCACTCTTGATAAAATTGTGAAGATTTATTTGAGCAACTTATCCCAATGGTTTTATTTTGGTTTTCTGTGCAGGTATGAACTAAAACTAGGATCATTTCGCTTTTGATAGTATAACGAAAAAACACGAATGAAGCAAATTGGTGAAAAAATAAGTAGACTTTTTTCTATTCTACTACTTATTGTAAACCAAGGAGTTATGTTTATTTTACACGGTATATTTTATGAAATATAAAACATGGAATAATAGTAATAACGGTTAGAATAATTACTGTACCTTGAATTATGACAGTGAGATTCATATTATTCAAAAACATAAAGACGACTACTTCGTTTTTAGGGTTTCTTTGGTTTATAACCGGAAGCTGTTGTTTTCTCCTCTATGTGGGCCTGTATTTGTAATAAAAAATTATATATGTCTTTGTGGTGAAATACTACTAAAACAGTCATTAAAATCGTGTTCGCAACTTTCACTATATCGGTGTTTGACGTGGAAGTATGATATTTTGTCAATTACTGCACAACTGTACGCACAGTTGTAACGCAGATAATAAACATACCAAAGTTCATACAATTCGTTTTCATAACATTTTCGCACCGTTAATGAAACCTTGAATTGTGTAATTCATTATACTTGACTATAATTTGTTTTTATTCATAAACTAAAATCTTTTCATTAATTTTTTTCTGAACTAGAGACTAAATGATGAGACTCTTTATTGGACTGTTAGCTAAATTTACATTGAAGGTATTCCTCGATATCCTTGAGGCTGCAGTAGTTGTCATAGGACACCGAGTGTACATTTGATAGTAATTTATGTATTTATTCCCGCTGGATACTCTCCACTGGGCTTACAAGAGTTTAGCCTGCGCACTTACCTTCTCCCATTGTTTACATTCTTTTTCCTCGCATACTAACATTAGGACGGGGGAGTGGATCCCCCCCCCCACGTCTGGAGGGGAAAAAACCCCAGTAGCCTGCGTGCCCGAGGCCAGGCCCCTGGTCGAATTATCCCCCTGGTAGTCGTTCATTACCGAGCCGTTCACTAAGAGGCAGAAGAAGAAGAACCGCCAAGGAGGAAGAAGAAGGAATAATGTTAATAATAAGCGGGCCTCTGAGGGAGAACGGCCGAACGGGAGAGGGTAGAGCTGGCAACGCCGCCACAGACGACATGAAATATGGCTGCCCTGCCCCCCCCCCCTCGCTCCCCCCTCTCATTATCAATTCTGAGGAAATGATTAAACCTATCTCTCTCTATACACCCTATGTATTCTATACTATTTTTCATATCGGCCAGTCATAAGTCTCCTTCCGTTCCTACGGCTTCTATGGTGGCACCTATTACATAAGGAGCTCTTTCTAAATAGAGCGTAGGTATGTAAAGGTCTGAGGGGAAAATGAGAGGAGGGGAATGGAAATATTACCACGTCCTGTCAGTACGTCCATCAACTACTTCTACTACCAAAAAATAAAATGAAAACCGATTGACAATAGACATCATTTCATATATACTTCGTTTACTCTTATGAACCCGGAAAAAAAATCAGTGTATTAAGCACAATTAAGGATTTCCTTAAACATGAAATAGCAATTAAATTATGGCATCGTTAGGACATGATGTTCCATGAAAAATTCCTTTATTTTAGGTCAAACAAGGGCTGCACGAAAAATCCAAAGTTATAACGAAGGCCCTAAGACAATATACTTTTTCGCCAATTATCAATATGATTACTGAATTAATGACCTTTAATTACTATTATAGGCTAAGAAGTATTATTTACGATTTCGAGCTTATAATTAATGAAAGATGTTTACTGGTCAAACTTCTTTCGAGTCCTAAATTAGATTAACTTTTAAAATAAGGTCGTTAAATCGGAATACTCGATGGCACACCATAAAAATGTATTCATTATAATTTATATGTGCCTATCGAATGTAGTCAAAAACACTCAAAAAAACAATTTCTTTTTATTTTCTGGCTATGGTAATATAAATTATATGAGTATGTGTTAAGCAATAGCAATACTGTCTTTAATAAATCATTCATTTAATATAAACGTGCCTCTTGAAACTTGATTGATTGATCAATACTAACCGATTTGAACTGTTTCACCTTGAAGTTGGATGTTCCGATTTTGTTTCTTTTCGCCTAATGAATGCGAGAAGCCGGGACTCCCTGGGGGCTGTCTGGGACTGATGGATGTCCTCCCTGTCTTGAGGCCTGCGGTGGATTTAGAATCCTTAGCCGGAGACCATCGGATCAGTGAGGAACCTTTCGGAGCCCGTGTGAGTCACCAGGAGCTGTTGTTCTGTTTAGGATCGCTCGTTCATCATCGGGAGGCGTGAAGATATCTTCCGATTTAGGTGATTACGGTCATCTTCGGGCAAATAACGGCGTCTGTTCGTCTCTACTGGTCTGTAAGGTCCTTGCGCAGTCTTATGATCCTCTTCACTCTCTTACAGGTCCACTGATTCAGTATAGTCACATGTAGGATGTTTATTGGAAATGATAATGTGTGAAAGCTGCGCAATATAGAGCAGAGAAAGCATTGATGATTGAACTAGTGTTGCACGTCAACGGACAACATTAAAGTCTAAGTAACCAGGTGACGGAGGAACGTGTATTTAATCGCGTACATGAAAGTTCCTGCTCACGGAGCTCAAATCGGAAATTAACGCATCTGCGTCGGAGATATGCCGCGAAACCAGCTTTGCTGCCACTTTCTACTTTCTTCTTATAAATACCTACATTTATAAATGTCGTTAATATTTAAACCACTGATAATCAATAATGGTAATCAAATCCAGACAATTAAATACACCTCATACCTTCAAATTACACAATGTAGGCAGTTGTATCTCCAGAAACTATTTTTTTACGAAAGGCTTGAAAAGCTTTGCGAATCTTAAATTCGCTAATGAGAAGAGAAGTGATTTTTATTTTCACTACTGGTTTTCGCCACTGAATGGAATGTCTTTCAGTTTATTTATCTTAGTTTTATTCAAATAAAAGACACATTAACAGTTTATTAATTTACACCAAAACGTTAATTTAGTAGTGGATAAGCAAGCATTCTAAAGAGCTTTTCCAGTGGGAAATTTAAGTTTATCTATAGACTTAGGCATTTGTTTTAATAACCAAAGAAATTTACATCAAATTCATTAATTGTTCATCTTTTTCTTCGGTCTTCCTGCAGTCAGTTCTATAGATAAGACAGTTTCCGTGGTTATCCTCAGGTCGCCTGTGCCTTTCAAAGATCGGTAGTCTTGGGGCAGAAAACCCTCGACTTTTACTCCAGGCCTGCTGGTCCACAGAGGTATATCTCTAGTCACACCAATAACAAACTATTTGCAGTCAGTGGTTTTATATTTCGAAAAAGTCTCTCACACAATCGAGCACAACTGACCTAGTATCACCCTAATTAGAAACAAAATTTAAAAAATGAACAAAATTAATTTTCTAGCCTGCAAAAAAAGTTTTTTAAGGTTAACGCTTAAACTAATTGATGGTTTGTATTAATTGATACCTGCCTCCTATATTTGGTGTTGCCGGACGGGTTAAATTTAAAATGTGATCTGTCGGATCTTAATGTGTCACTGAAAAAAGATAACTCAAAGTGGATTTATGCTTGATTGGCCATTTTGTGAGTTAACAGTGGCAATATTTTCATTGATTCAGGTATACCTACATAAATCACGATGTGTTCTGAGAAACGTTCTGTAACTCAACTCGATTTATATTAGACTGTTTCAGCGTTTACATTTTGTTCTGAAAGTTTCTGTCGAATTGGTTGGTCTATAAAAGAATTGCAAATGCAAAATAAAACTTTTCCAAAAATAATGAAATAGGTTAGTGATTTTACGTAAAAAGTACGTTTTGGATCGACATGAGACTGCATGTAAGACTGGTGTAGGTGTTGTCTTAGGCCTTTTTAAATCGTACAGCGTATTTGTCTAGAAAGGCGGGGTCATTACTATTCTAATTGTACCCAAGTTTTATCTACAGCAAGAATCTAGACCCCATCAGATCTATCGATGGATTCCATTTCTTCTTTTTTAACCTCTCTCTCCCCCAGTCTCCGTCTCTACTCTAATTCAATCACTGAGGGAGATACTTCTTATGGTGAACTATTTCTTTTCCACTGTCTTGAAGAAGTAGAGGACATAGTTGACACCCCCGATGGGAGAAGATCACAAGATTCCATCGTGACCTCTAAAGTTATTCCAGACAAAAATTCTCCATGGAGGACTCAAGCACAGGTAAAAAAAAGGTGGTCGGGAAACTGGACTAATAATAGGGCTCCTCCTTCCTTCTTCTTTTCCCTTATCCTTTTTTCGTCGGCTCTGGGCTACCTCCCTAGCGTCTCCTCAACGTAATTTCGACTGAGTAAAAAGACAAACCTGCGAATTTCACGATGTCATCTCTGTCCCATTAACGAAGTTTTCGAAAGGAAGTTCTTCAATTGGGCTTAGCGACTTTTGATTTTAATTGTAATGCTCCAAATCTGGTGGTTGGCGATTGTAAACTTAAGAGCTCAAATTATGTTCGAACCGGATATTGTCTTTTTTTTTTTTTTGCATAAAACTTAAGATATAGTGTCTTATTCGCATCCATCTCTATTTATTATGAACTGTCTGAAAGTGTCAATTTTCATCCTTCCAAAAGCCAAATGATTTTCTTTGACACTTCCGCATATCTAAGAAACGGAAATTCATGAACGGATTAAAAATTAGATGGTTCTTTATCCTATTTCCTACATCTTGTTGTTACAAATATGTCTCTCTCTACATATAACATACACGAAATTATGTTTTTTTTTGTTTTTTTAAAACAGTGCTATTTCATAAATAGTCGTAGGCCAAATAAAAATTATATTTGGTTTCTTTTGTGGGTTATTAAATTTACTAAAAATTTTGTCATTATTATTATTGTTGCATGCTGCTATCAAAATCGGAAATTAGTTTTTTTCTTAAATCCGCATACTTTTTCCGCAAACAATAAAACATTTTTATCAAGAACTAACTCTCAAACAACCCTCAGGGTCCTTAATTATATTAATTAAATAAAGCACTTTCAAACTGTATATATATATTATTCTCCCAGAGAGAACTAAGAAATGAGAAGTCAAGGCCAATAAGTTCTGGTATCAGGTGGATAAACCTCACCAGCTAAGTGCTCAGTAACACACTAAGTGCTGTTCCAATTAGCTGGCTAGATATTGAGCTCCTACGGGAAATTAGAGCCGATTCCTCTAAGTCTAGAACTTTCTCAAGGTTTCTAGTCATTACCCTTAATATTCTCTTTCTTGGCTGTTTAATTTATAACTTTTTATCTGTGGAAGAAAACGATTATTTGAAATGCCTTCTGTGAGGTAAAGAACGACGCTTGTATCAGTTATCTCAGCGTAAATATATTTTATATTCAATAACTATAATCGGTCATGCTCACATTTTTCATCTTCTTTAATTCTTCTTAGCCAACTTAATTGTAGTAAAAATCTTGATATTTCGGCCATATTTGTATCGAGGAAAATATTTATTGATATATGATGTTTTTTTCCCACGTTATTTTCTACACTTCCCGTTTTTGTCATGTAAATGAAAAACTAATCAATGGTATATGTCGGGGTGTTGTGAATGATGTAAGCTTGACTCAGTTTTTTTTGTTAATTTATTTTTTGGTGCTGCTTAACTCATGGCAGATCTCCTAAACTATGGCTAATTTTGAAATACAGACGCAGTACTTATTGTGAAGAATTTTATGAGGTAAGTAAGGAGGAACTCTTCTAAGATACAAAAATTAATGAATCCATTCAAAAATGTATATCATCTTGATGTATCCATACTTTTCATGCCAGTGTACCATACCGTGCTGTATGTACAAGAGCTAGTTGAATATGTGAAGGTCGTGGCTGAGCTGGAAGCCTCTCCCGTAAGTCCTCCTGGAGACTTTATGTACCTCGGAGAATCGGGAATGCTTCCATGGCAAGGAGTCCTGCACGTCCGGCCGGCACCCTCACTCATCCTCCGATCCCAGATCCCGGCATTCGTATTCAAATCCTACTCCCTCCCGACAATCAACTCGCTTTATGCAAAACAGAAATTATAATAATTAAATAAAAATGTCATGGAACCAGTCTCATTATGGCAAAAGGTTCATTGCTGCCGTGTTTACCGGTGATGTAGATTATACCGCCGCCAGTGTCTAAAGCAGAGGATTCCAGCCATCAGGGGAAGTAGAAAGGTACTTTAAAATCATATCAACTTAATATTTTGTTTTTTGTTTAGTTCAAGTCCTCGAATCCTGTAAGCGGTATATAGTGACTGCATTTTACATAACGACCATGTGTCGCGAACAACGTCGAGGTATTCTATTCAATTTCTTATACGCTATACATGCTTTCTCACCTATTTAAAATTTTCCATAAATAACACTGCAATTCTCTACACTTATAAAAATGAAATTATACTATATCTACCCGAAAAGTTTTTGCAAAGCCCGAAGTTAGGGGCTCTGATTTCATTCGGAATAAAAATAATTCACAAATTTTCTGATTAGTGGAAAAGCTCGCACCAGTTGTGCCATAACCTTTAAGTCTCGAGTTCCCTGCCTCAGAAGCTATTTTAAATTTACTGGTTTTTTTTCCAAGGTTAAGGAAACATTAAAGACGGTACTCAAAATGGATCCAAATATATTCCAAATGGTAAAGATTTTTTATTCAAAGTCCACTGTTAAACCTTTTGATATAGTGGTTTCCTAAATATTAGTTTTCTTCCATCCCCTACCCATCTTCAAATCTAGAGTAATACTCTAGACGTGCCCCTACCATTCTTCAAAATATTTTGATGTTTGTCTCCCCATGTTTGCCTTTTTAGGGAAGACAGAAAGCTTAGGGTAACAGGTGCCGGAGTGTATGTACTTAAGATCCCTTTGGTGGTGGTCCCTAGACTGGAGCCTAAACCGTCGGGGTGTACCAAAAGAAAACATTCACTTTACCTGCGATATAAGTTTCGTACCGGTATTAAATTATCATCAAATATATTAAAACCTTTAAAAGTTTCATGAATAGGGCTATATTTCAAATCTTAAAAGAGCAAAAATTGAACGAAATATGGCATGTTTTGAAACAATAGTTTTCATTTTTCGATTTCACTACCTTACCAATACGTGCTTCATAATATTAATTGATTAATTAATAATAATAATTTAATGTTTTGTAAAAATATCCCCTTAGATAGTGCACAAACCAGAAGAAAGATGCAGACATCACAAGACAAGATAAGCTAACAACTTACAATAATAACCAAGCTTAAATTGTACGAATGCTAAGTAAAACTTACCAGGACTAAGGTGCTGAAAGTGGAAATTGTTTTTCAATTGCACTGGAGATTTCAATCAAGCCTTCTTAAGTAGCTTCTCGATTCCCTACACTACATACGGGCTATAACATATCTTACGCCAAAGAAAAAATCAGTAACGTTTTCACCCTAGTACAAACCCATTGACCGAAGAACTTCAAGAACCAATCCTTCAAGAAGGCTCAAAAGAAGATCTCCAAGGGATTTACTGGCCACTTAGAAATATGAATAAATCTGCATAGTAATCCAAGCAGATAAGCTAAAAGAAATTATTGCAGATTACAAATTGTTAAAACTGTCAAAATAAATTAATAGACATATTAATATGACGATGAAAATGTAGTTCCTGTTGTTTGCATTAAAATCGCTGTAATGTGTTCATCTTGCGGAGTTTAACCTTCCTGCTTTAAGCATTTTCATCGCCAGAAAATCTCATGGTTCCTAAATATTTTTCTTTATCATCCTGTACGGATACACTGCGGTGGAGGACAGACACGAACAGATATTTCGTGATGAAATCTAGCCTACCAAGGATTCGTGTACTCTCATCACGTACATCCCACTCCTTGGCCTTCCAGGACGTGGGCAGCGATGTAACTCGCTCGCAGGACACTAGAACATCTTTGCAGGAGTCGTGAAAAAGAAATGATATCATAGGGCGGATGGTTGAGACAACTGGAGCACATGACGATCAGGGCAATTATAGATGGTGAATTTTCCACTTTTTCTTTTTAAAAACATTTGAGCGTTTCAGATGTGCAAAAATGTGGTGCGAAGAAGGAGGCTCGCATTACCTACAATTAAATAAAACTTGAACGGTTAATCAATCATGAGACAGGGTCAAGAGTTAACGTTTAACAGATCGTTGTGTCGAGGTGTTGTCAATAATGAACACTAATGATCAGGGATTTTTCTTTTTTCCTTGCAGCCATCGACTTTTTGACGGCGCTAACTGTCATGCTCATTTACCTATGCTAAATATATAGCAAAATAATCAGTAGTTGTATATCCCCAATGGAATTTAAAATACAATACGATGCTATTAGTTGATTGTTATTGTGAGCCGTGAGTGCACTCATTTGCAAGAGTTGGTTGGGAATTCAGATGAGGCTGATAAAAGAGAGATGTTAAGTTTTTATCAAATTTATTAATGGACAATACGATCTATTATATACTATTATTCCTCACAAATAAAAAATTAAAATACTCCAAATCACGAAAGGAAGGATATTTCTATACCATATATAAGTAAGTCATTTCTATACCACATTATAGAATATGACTCCATATTTTTTCTGTTTATCAAGTGAATAGGTCGATAGGATGTCTATTGCGGAATGCTAGATTTCCTACACAAAGCTCTTAGTTTAAAAGCGTTGAATTGAAAAAAAAAAAACATAACCGAGCATGTTATCAGATATATCTACAATTGCAACGATTAACCAAATATTATTGTTTATTTAATCAGATGATTAAAGTTAGGTTTTTGTACAATCCGTAGCTAATACATATTGATTATCATGTCTGGAGCGAGTAAATACCATATTTTGTACCACTGGGGTCATTAAGATCTCATCGTAAGAATCAGAATGAGGAAGGCACACACACAAACACATGCTGGAGAACTAATAACAAAGAAACAAAAAAAAATAGAAGTCATTAGACGTACGGCATTAGGTAGAATTAAGAGGGGCATTGTAGACTGGCGAGATGAAACAGAATTAGCCTCAATGATGATTAGAGCAAGGAGAGATGACAGGGTACAGCGTCTGCATAATCCACTGCCAGCTAGATCAAGATAGCGCTCTCAAATATAGAAGGCACTGCATGATGTAGCCGCCCCGAAATTGGAATATGGCGGATGTGATATTGTCTGTATAATGTGATGATTATACCTAATGTGTATGTATAGTTGTAAAGATTGCCTCAATCGTGACGGAGGTTTTGAATCGGATCCCATCTCTGGCTTAGTTCAATTAAAATCTTATGCGAGCGGGGAGGAATGAGAACAAATGGAAGATCATCTGTAGTTGTTTTATATAGTTTTATTAATCAGCTGTTTATTCTTACGACCACTCAAGAGAACAATAAATGTCTGATCATTATAAACAACTAACAGCAATTCTAAGACTCACAGTGAAAGTAAATATGACTAATAAAAACGGTTGTTACCGTCATTTGAGTGACCGTTATATTTAACACTTGTTCTGATTTAATAACTACATTAATTTACTTGAAGTGATATTAAACCACCAGTATCTCACACAGACATGCGCGCGCACGCACGCACTCACAAACACATACAAATATATTTGCGCGTTTTTGTTTCTGAACTAGAAATAATTACGAAAATTAATTTAAAAAGTTAATATATTTTTTTAAATAAATTAATCAGTCATATATAATACACACATCGAATCAGTCAATAAAAAATGAACCTATTTCTTTCAAATTTCATGAACCGTTTTTATTCAAACTACTAAACAGGCTTATAGGCAAGTGGTAAACCGCTCGTCTATACCAGCGTTCAAGTCTCTTTTACTACAGACCACTGTTGCAGTCTCTCAAGCATTTTCTCCATGCATGTGCAGATACATTAAAGATGGCAGCACAGAACAAATTTTCAATGATATTCTAAAACTTATTTTGAAATTTGAGATAGGAATTGCGTAATAGCTTTCAGTCTATTTAAATGTTGAATGCTAGTGTTTTAGTTATTATGAACATTTCTTATTTGTTAAAAAATTGTCTTTTTTTTATCAATAATCATACAAAGTAGATTTTTCATAAACATTTATGTTTTAAAGAAACTCGTGCCAAGCCAGTATCTCTTAACCATATCAAGTATCTCTTGATATTATTTCTCCACTTTTCTGCTTCCTTTATTTCCTTTATGTAGATTTTAAAAAAACACTTTAGCTTATAATAGATGTTAATAATATTTAGTTGGTTAAAAAAAAATCTTTTAAGTAATAAAAAGTAGTATTTTTTATTTGGGATATAATCTTAGTAAAATTATAATATAGTGTGAATGAAATCGGTTATTTTTTCATGCTGTACTTGTCATATGTTTACTGTTCATATGAATCAATCTTATCTAAAATCAAGCGAACCAATATAGAAAAAACCACCTAGCAGATGTGCCTCCTGCCCCAGGAACACATCCTACCACAGCGAGCAATCAGACCAGCCAACCATACAGAATGCCGTTAATGTCGGAATTGCTAAACCGCTATATGGTTGGATACCGGTGATCTAGTTTTATAGTTTTTTATTTCGGTTGTAGGAGCAAGGGAACCGTTAGTGACACCTCCTCATTTGTATGTGGGAGGTCAGAGCGGGTGGATTGGTTCGATTCCCGAGTGACCTCTGCAATATTGTTCCTTTCTTACTAAAATACATTTTATAATATGTTGTTTCTTTTATGATGCTGTTACTTATCAGTTTATTACTTACATATTTTGCAGTTTTAGCTAAATTGTAACAATTTTGCCTAAAATAACTAGTTAATATTGTTTGTTTTATGTCCCTTGAAGGAATAAAGAGACAAGGAGAATTAAACTCAAAACAGATTAGTGTACTTACGTGATTTTATTTGTCCTGTATAGGAGAGGTTATTATTGCTTTTGAGCGTATTTGGTCCTTCTCTAACACACAATTTCTATGCATTGTTACAACCTTAAAAAAAGGCTGCTCTGACAAAATTTTTCATTTTAATTTTGGAAAACAAATTGTCCTCAAACGGGATGTAGAGAGGCGAATGATCCATGGATAACTATTAGATTTATATTATGATAGTTCATTGATAACCAGTAAAGGAAAACCTCAATTGTAAATTTAATTTTGAAATAAATTGTCCTTAAAGAATGACAATCGCTAAAATGCTTCAGATAGAAATAGCACTATCTGACTAAAGTCCAGTTAATATTATAATATAGGATGGATTCTAATATCAAAATGAGGGGGAGGAGGCCAATAGTAAATGTGTAAGGGCCCTCACGGGAACATTTACATCGGTAAATCCTATTGAGGGGGATAAATCCGGGATCTGGCGTTGGGTTCCTGTAACCGACGAATAATTTGATTCTAGTCTGGTCTTTGCCAGGCCCTTGCCTTAACTGAGGACGGTGTAGATTCAACCAGTCAGGAATTTACGATAGTAATATTTGCCCAGACAACGGTATGAGCCTAATGTATGTTATAATCGTTAGACGTTACTAGTTTAAGGTATCCAAGTAAAGTTAATGTATGCCTATTGCACGTTATGTTCAAAGTATCAGTAGCCTCTATATACTTTTGTTATTAAAAAGAATAAGTTAATTAAGTGTAGAAATTGAAGAAACAAGATCCCAGGATAGGTGACTAAAAATTAAATGCGTAACTTAATAATTGTGAAAAAGTAAAATCGGCTCCTTTATTTGCTAAAACGCATGCAATCCTTTAAATCGAATGTCCTGAGAACAATTGTTTACGCCCTGTATTACGTCGGTTACAGGAGAGGGATCTCCATAAGGTGCATGAATTATGTAACCGAGTGAGTGAGAATGATCATTTACCACAATTGCTTTTTGGCCAATTTGGCAGATTTTAATTGAATTTTTTTCTTATTATTCTTATTTATTCTTAAACAAACTTATTTCACGCATTTGTTAAACTACCCCAAGTTACTGAAAACTGCCTTTTTCTAGCTAATTTTGTTTTTTATTATTTTTAATTTTATGTCTTAGTAGACATCTTGCAATCTTGCAACTAAAAATATCAATACTGCACTCATATTTTTCCATCCCCCCTACTGTGCATGAGTCGTTCACTCAAGGTCCTCGGCGAGTTTACCTATTTTACGTTCTATTACTGTACGCATTCAGCCATTTTACAATTTCAAACCAGCCGCACCCCCTTACCTTTAGTTTTAGCAATTTATTTTGCAATTTCTTTTACAAATGTCTCTTTAGATAAATGAAGCCACGAGAGAGACTCTCACCCTAACGACTCCGCGGCCAGTACACGGTACGCTTTCATAACCTTTCTTGCGCACTATGAATACAAATCGTCCTCTGTGAAATTGACTCCTACCCTGTGTTATTTAGTTCTTTTACTTCTTCCTCCTGCTCTTCTTTAATAGGTTACTTGATGTATTTCTTTAATAGTATATATAAATATAAGAAACTTGAAATTATACGCCGGTGTAAAATAAAATAAAAAATTATGAAACGGATTCCGAGTGGAATGTGTTCAGTATAATTTATCTGTTGCAACGAAACAGTATTAAGCGTTCTTTCAATTATCGCAGGCTGACATTTGGCCGGTTTAAAGCCGATGTCTAATTATTTATTTCTTTAACCAGGAAATATCAATCTCAATAAATTGTTTGAGCACCAACCTCTTTTAATGCTGTCATATTCAAATCAAAATATTTAATTATAGATTGCAAGGATTGTACTAGGTTAAAATATAGGTAATTTAGAAACGAATCTAATTAAGTTTGAGGAATTTTTGAACTTTGAAAAGTTGAAGGAAACTTTTGAATTTCAACTCAACTTCTTCTTTTCCTTAAGCAGGTTCATAAAAACGATTTGACAGTATGAAAATCCATAAACGTTATTATATATCTAGGAATAATAGGTAAACCGTCTGAAATATACCACCGTTCAAGTATTTTCATCTCTTGTAGACTCCGTTATAGTTACAATACCATTATAATCCGATCATAGATCAGATTTTTTTAATCTTAGAGAATGGAGCGAAGACCCAAGAATAGTTGCCAGAAGCGAGATGGTACGAGTACATTGTACTTGCATAGTTGGCATTCTTAAAGCCCCGGCAAGGCAGAGGCTGGATTTGTCCCTGAGCATGACTGATGACGCCCCCCTTGATGATTACATGATCCAAATCTGATAATTCCATCCGGACCTATCTGTTGAATCATCGGGCTATTTACAAGCCCGTGTGCTTGTCTTCGTATATATTTCCGGTCTCTAGGTACAATAATTTATATTATCTTAGTTCGAACAGATAATCTATTATCGCGCTTTAAAGTCAACATTTGTAGATAATTGATGTATCTTTTGCGGTTGAAGAAGTCTTTGCTAATCATTATGCGTGTTTATTCTGTTTGCCTGTTAAGATTAATATGTCCTCCTGTTGATTATTCGAATGAAATTATCATTTGAACTTAATTATTATTATCATCTAATCCTTTTGGTATTTTGCACATACGATTTTGAATATCCATGGATCCGTGGAATGTACTGCAGCTCAACTACAATGCACAAGTGGGCTATGTGCGATTAAAACAGTTATCCGTAATGAGACGAACACCAATGGAACGGGACCGCTATCTTCATATTACAAATTTTCAATCCAGCTTTGCAGACGTTAAATTTTCCGATTCGGTCTATTGCTTCCAGCAGACATCTTTGATGATTACAAAACTTTCAAAATAAAAGGCTCCTCTGAGCATGATGATCCAATAAGGGAGTTTTTATACCATATATTATTGGGCCATCCTAATATTTAAATACATTGATACAAATATAGCCCTAAGGTCAACTATACATCCTAGATCGATCTAAAACACTTTCCAAAGACGACAAGTACCTGCGATGGAATTTACTATTTTATCGCCCAGTTTCACTTAAAGTGCCTTACGGAGTTTTTAGGCACCTCTGAATTCCCTTCTTTTCCACATCTTTTTCATCCCTTAATCTATATTTGCCTTATGATGTCTTTATCTGTAGGCAGCGTGGGAGGCAGCGCCGCCTAAGCGGACCAGACTCTTCGAGAAGGAAACGGTAAATCACGGGGCACTTTACCGAGGCAACATCTGTCCCTTACTAACTTACCATTCCTCTTATCTCATTTTATCTTCTGTCACATTTTTGTTGCCTTTCTGTCCTTCATTTGTTCTTCTTCTTATTTTTCGGGTCCAGTCTTCTTCTTTGCACTGCGAGATCGTGGTGGAACAGGTTAGGTAGGCAGAGAAACTATCTTTTCACCTACTTTATTTTTGATAATTAATCCATTGTCATGCTTTGTTTCTCTATTTGTTTAATTATGAATAAACTGATTGATGGATCAACAGCCGTGCCACTTATTCGTAGCACCTTCATAGACATACGGACATAAGACAAATGATCGTCCCGTGCTTATATAAAAGTATAGCCTCTCCCTAGAAGCTCAAAACAACTTAAACATTTATTGGAATGTCAATGTTTAGTCCAAAAAAACAGATGTGAATTAAACTAAACTGATTTATACCTTTAATGAGATTTTATGTGTAATTATCGTATTATCGAAATTACCATAACCCGCCGTTCTTGCAATAAGTCATAGTGTGTAAAATGGTGCCTAACCAAAACAAACAAACTCATCCATAACGTCTAGACAGCTTTACTGACCTGCATTGACGGTCGAGCACACTCGAACAACTAATTTACTGCACCCTTGATGCAATAGATTTACGGAGAACTTCTGCACCCTCGGCGATCCTCGGTCATAACTCACCCGTTAAAAAAAAAAAACGAACTGATAAATTATACATCAACAGCTCATTACGACCACGTACAGCGTAATTGTGTCCGTGCATGATTGCTCTAGTGGGGTTCACTGGGATCCTCTAGCATTTCAATACTCCTCCCGTGTTTCTCCTTAAAGCATTTCAAGTAATTTTCTTGTCATCAATAAATTATACCACGTCATGTGTCGTGGACGTATCCATGTCAAACCAGACATTACAGAACGGCAAATAACGAGGTCATCAAGGCCAGATTCTAAATTCCACATAAACGTGCATGGATACTTTGATCCACCCTTCTCACCACCCATGACTCAGATTGAGTTGACAGTGAGACCTAATGATGACATAACTGCATGGAAAGATGATATAGGAAGACGCTATAGACCTTGTACATATAAAGATAAACTAATTTAATAACAATTTCGGTATTTACAATGAATAATAACATTTAAGCTCAATAATGAAACGAAAGAGAGTTGAAGTTGGTACTACAGAGCTATTCTCGAAGATCTCACAATGTTTATTGCCCTACAAGTGATGTAACTGATTATCTCAAGCAAGTGTGAACGTTTCCAAAGGCTCGGTCGCGTTGCGAATAATTTGTCATATCAATATAATCGGCCAAATAAACTATACCTAATATAAAATTATGTAAGATCATACGTCTACAGCACAAGTTGAATCGATTGGGCCCAGTAAAAGGCTCCATTTTCAGGAGAAAAAAACGCTAACAGGAGCATCCTTTGATTTTTTAGTTCAACCTTTTTTTTCCAATTTATTTAAAAATGTTAAGAAATTGACATTTGTAAATTTCTATACCTCGAATTTTTCGAAATTATTACAGTGTTTAGGTTTTACGAAATCCCGTATCTGACTTTAAAATCACTAGTTCATAACAACAAGACCGTATGAGACATACTGTTCAACGATCCTGACAGTTCCGCAAATATTATTTGAACAGACCAACCGCACAGTTAACGCTCTCACTGGAGATTATCTTCAACAAATTCATCTTTCCCTCCTCAAAAAAATTAACTGTCGGCTTCGATCTCAGGCCAATAAGATGGACTCCCGCTTGGGTTGTTAGGTATTTACAGCTCTACAAAGACTTACCTAGAGGATTTGTGGCAGTATAAACATTCCCTGCTATGACGGCAGGAGATTATAGGCATCAGTTCTCCATAAAAACTAGTATTCTCTTAAAGGGTAAAATGAAACATAGCTGTCGTAAAAGTTAATTGGATAAAACCCTCTAGTGCAGATAATGTTTGAGCAGTGAAGTAAATTCGACATTACGGACTTGTAGAGGTAGCTGGCTGGCTGCCTGTTCCGGTGTGGGAAACACTCAAGGAATCCGTCCTGATTTCAATGCGAGCATTAACTTGGTCGTAAACTGATATCTAATGCTCCGCTGGATTTGCGGGCTTGAAAGTATACGCTCGACGGACTTTCATAAAGAGTATAGTTAAACATATGTTTTTCGAAACCAGATACACGTATTATTTTCGATCCTGTGTCTGTCTGTCCAGGTATTCGTAATTATTCCATTTGACCGGAAACTTACAATGATTGAATAATCAATGTTAATAGTGAGTTAAGTGATTTGGTCCTTTACGTGATTTTAATAGTATTAGTCGGTCAAGTGAGTATATAGTGGGGCACCGTTCAGCAGAGTTGGCCGAAGGACACATATTTATCATCAGTTTGAGACACAGCGACAAGTTGGATGAATTTGCCAATGCGAAAGCCGGCAAGACATGTGTCGTACATTTGTTATTTTGTTACTAAAGAAATGGAGATGCCTATCCATTTTTATACCCATTTCTTGCTGGCATAGTTTTATAAAACGTCAGTATCGAATCAAAAAGGTTGATGTGATTTTACTAAACATCGCTAATTATGACAATTTTTTTTGTTTTTTGTTGAGTTGAAACGGAAAACACAGAAACATTTTCATGATTATAAATGTATAATTGATACCACCCTTGTAGCTAGTAGAGTAAATAGAATTCCTTGTTGACAAGAATGCCTCCCCTTGACAAGCCGGTTAAATAGCAGTGCATTGGTGATTATTGCTATTATCAATTGTTAATCACCCTGTGCGCAATCGTATATTATCACTACCTTCACTTGGCTGGGTAATTTATGGCGAGATAATGATGCATGTTCCCTGCCGTGTCTAGGCCGACTAGTCCCATATACATAGCACAATCAGGAGCGAACCTTTCTTGAGAGGGGAGAAAAAAAATTAATAAAATGTATAATTTAAAATTATCAGTAGATACAGATCCTTATGATAATAATTTACCCTTTATAAGAGTGATTTAGTATTCTTTCATTAAATCGAATAATTAACAGGAGAATATTAAATAAATAGAAAGGGTTTTTTTCCACCCAACGCGAACTAACCAGTTCGGATAAAGCCGGTAGCAGTTTTAATCTGTAATAGTATGCTAAGAGCGTAGTGCTTAAGAAGCTAGCTTTAGTTCCTCGTTAGACCGCTTCCCTGCATAATAGTAACATATCATTACATTTTACTGGAATTTTCATAGAACCATTTGAAACTGTGTAACCAATAAAATTAAAATTTCATCCCAAATAGAACGAACCCCGAATTCAACGCACTTAACGAATTTCTTAATATGACTTGTGTTTAGACTTGGTAATAACTAATTGATAATAATCAATGCTTTGCATGGATAGCGAGTACTCCTTATGGATTTATAGGTAATGCTTCTAGAATGATAATAATTATATTTCTAATATTAAAATTCTTCCATACAAAGTAATAAAATTATTCACTGTTCGAAGTTGAAACGCCTTGTAAAGACTCCGATAAAGGAAATCTTGGCCTTCTAATAAATAGTTGGACTTATCGTCCCAGTTCCAGCCATAAATTCTCTACAGATAAACAGCTATAAAGTGGTCTGAGGGCTGATAAAGGACCCCATAAGTCTATAAAGTTACGGACTATTTATAGAAAATATATATATATTTAGGTAGATAAACTCCAGCTAAGCCAACATCTAACAGCTGTAAGGTCAACTGCCATGGTATTCGTAGTTAACTCATCAATGGGAGATTACATAAACTTATAAATCAGGGTTTTACGTGACTTAGTGCTTAATGTAACCGATTCATGGTTTCGAATCCCTAAAAAATGAGCTTTGCAACTCATTTAAGCTGCTGCCATTTTTCTTTCATTGATATTTTTAAGGATCACGACGATAGAGCTGATTATTCTTCAAATCTAAATGGTCAATTATTATTTAATTAAAAAAATATATATATATATATATTGAGCAATTTACATTTTACAGCACTTTGTTAGTGGCTAGATGTTGTAGCCAATTAGGCTTCGTTGCAATTTTATAGACTTATTTATTGAATAAGATACTCTTTTTCCTCTATGAGGCTAAGGGTACCCCAACAAGACCTGTCTAGTTCAGAATGAGTTCTCGAGGTGTAAATAAAAACACTTCTATTAGAATCTCAATTAAACTCAGTGAGTTTCTTGTTCTTCTTCAGTGATTCAGTGACTTCAAAGTGGAGTCATTCTATAGACAAATCAGTCTCGTTTAAATGGTTATAGCAGCTTGTAAGGTAAGGCTAGACTAAAATCCATCGAAATCGGAAATGTTTTTGTTCCACCTTAAATCATCAAAGTGTTAATTTTGTCGCAATATATATAATTCACGCTAAGAGTGGAGACTTCTCTAAGTTATATTTAAAAAAGTTTCATCCTGAAAGTATTTTTTTTGGGCCTGGAAATCAATTCATTTCAAAACAGACAGCCAGACCGTTACTAAAACTCCTCTATAACGGCACGAAGGGACGCAAAGATTCATACGCGTGACTGTATTTCTGCGCCGACGAAGGGAACCGCGCAGACACACTCGTCGAAAATATATTCAGTCGGAAATTAGGGGGAGAGCGATAAATAAGTCGAACGGCGGTGCGGGTAGGACCGACCGGTCGAAAAATATTACCCGAGGGCACCACCGGATCCAGCAATATATTCTCGGTCGAAGATGCACTGGAATGTTCCGAAAAAGGGCCCGGGCACATCGCATATTACAGCGCTCGAACCCTACAGAGAGAGGGGGGAGGGGATTTTGATTTTAAATTGTATAATTTTTTTTTTAATATACATATATATTTATTAATGAAAAAAATTTAGATCTGGAAGAAAAATGTTCGGACCCGAAGATTAGTCCAGTTCATGTATTTTTTTTTTTGACGCCGAGTTTTGTACGAATTATAGGACGCAACATTTCTTACACCATTTATTTGGCAACATTTTATCACCTCGTCCATATCGTTTAACGTACGGCTTTGTAATGAAGTGTAACGGACAGATTATTTGTGCCAATAAGAAGATGAACTTGTTGCGTCGTAATTCTTCGCTCGCATATATAGTTATCTCGGAGCTCAACTTTAATTTTTTTTTCCATACAACTTGTTAAATGGTATGAATCGCCGAGCAGTAAATAGGGGGGGAAATCGTCTTAAAACGATGGAGTAGATAAGCCGATACACGCACCTTATGTTGGGAATTCATAAAAAAAATCTGAAAGGTCGTCGGTTGTAGAAGGTAGTATGGCGTATAAACATAATAATGCATAACATGTACAAGCATGTTAATAAATAAAACAATGTACATTTGCTGGGGAGGGGGGGGGATAGACTCCCCTGTGTTTTTTCCACCGTCTTGTTTGGCGCTCACCATGACATAGCTATGCGAGTGTGTAGCCCTTATCTCTGAAAATAAATTTATGGGTTCAAACATCATTCTATTGGAATTGATTCGGAAATTGTTATTCTGTATTTTTAAACTTGGCGTAGGTATCTGATTTATAAGATAAAATGCCGATTGAAAACATTTTATCTTTTAATATATCGTTTAGCATCAGCTAGTTGAAGAGTAAAGAGCACCGTTTTTTACACAGGATCTCAATTGAACTTTTTTTTTTAAAGGATTTAAGGAGTTACGTATAAACTCAAGATTGCTACTATAGTATATATAAATATAAATTATTGATAATTATAAACCAAAGAAAATATACGCTGGCAGGAACGGGACTCGTACCCGATATCAAACCAAAGCGTGCTAACCTGCACGAGTGGCCAAACTCTTGCTAAGGCTGTTCCCACTTATACCACGGTGGACACAATGTTACCCATAATTTTAATTAACAAAAGGTACAATGTTTTGGCATTGCAGACAATTTAATAAATCGTTGCTATAAAGTGTTACTTATAATGATGGTTGTGGTATAGATCCCGCTATTTTTAGTGGTTAATAATTATAATTACTGGTCAAATGAAACCTGGCAAAATATGTATAAATACTGCCAGGATCCGAACTGCAACCAGGGACCTTCCCAAAATCGAGCTACTACTAACTGTTACTAACTACTAAAAACTAAGTTACTAACTGAGCTAAGCGGGTTAGTCCAGAACCGGCCAATGGATTTTTATTTCAATTATTCCGGATTTTTAAAGATTAACTCTGTTCAAGGTGGTAAGCATCACGGCTAAGACATAATAAGGATAAATATACAATTACAATATAATATACAATAGTGTTATAGAAATATGTTAATCTCTGTATTTTTTTTTTTAGGTAAGTTACTTGAGTCTACTAAGATATAAAGCAGATGTCAGTGAGTAGTATAAATTGAGCATGTTGGGAATATAGTTTATGAGTATAGTTGTTATTTTAACTCAGCATTTTTACTTGAGCTACACTTCTACTGTGTGATATCGCAGATATTTTTTCATAAACCAATTTGCATAACTGGTTTTGATTTATAAGAAACGACGGTTTACACTGGTTTTTCTCTCCCACGATTTTACAACTATTTTATGTGCACTGATGATTATTAATTTTTGAAAAAAAAATCTTATTGAAATCGTTCCTACATGAATATATATATTTAATAGTCGGTTATTTTTTTTTTTTCCCCATTGCGGTATTTATTGAGGTGGGTTGAATTTTTTTGTGTGCCATTCGTCTTTCGGGCTCCTGAGCAATTTGTACTGATTGACACCCCGGATCGATCTACATAAAAGACAACTGACTCGGTGGCTAATGCCATGTGTTGAAGTGCTATAATGTTTTAATAGGGCTCCTTGAAACATATTGGCAAATATATTAATAAATAATCGTTAAAAAAGGACAAACTATTAAAAACGGGGAAAAAACAACATATTTAAAAAAAGTAATAACCATAAAAATAAGCCTGGCACAAATCAACCAGGAACATAAAAACACTGGAGTGCTCTTATCACATATTAAAATCTCCTAATAAAATTTACAACCTACAAGGGCGCGTCCTTTGTTAAATAATATGTCATTGTCTTACAATCAATTAATGATTTCCAGCAGCTTTTTCTCCACGCTGGGTATAATTATCTCCGGGCAAGCTTTTCATATATTTTTCTGTCTCCTGGAATGCGAAGCAGAAAACATTAAAATGGCAGTAAAAGAGGAACGTCCAAAGAGGAAGTATGAAAAACAATCAGCATTCCCAGTTGTTAATCACTTACCGCTACTGATCATGAAATAAAGTCCAGCCATATCAACAGGCGACTGTTACCTGCACCCTTAAAACCTAGTTATGGTGTAAGTCGTGACAGTAAACTTTCTGCTATAGACATAAGACTAAATTTAACCTACACATATTCGAGACGGGAAAAAATTAGGAAAATTCCCCAATTACATGCAAGATAAAATAAACCAAAGCAAAGCTAAAGTTACCATCTTGAAGAAACAACATATTACACAGTGAGAGTTCATTGTTAGCCGTGAATGTCACACCTGTGGTTATTAATCATTATCACACTATTTTAATTAAATTCATAATTTAATTCATTAACACCTACCTTTCTTTTCTTGTTATCAGGACCTGATGTAGACATAGGACGACGACACGTTGTCCATTAGTAACTTTGATGAAAATGTAAAATATCCCTTTGATCAACCTAGGCCGTTAAAAGAAAAAAAATCCTCCAGTCATCTAAATTATTACATAGTATCACAAGACTCACGTGTATAATAATTAACAAAACTATCCATAACTAAAACATCATCCTGGCCATAGATGTGCACATATTTTAGCATAGAATATGATATGAATGATATAGACACACAAAAATATATGTATATAGCTTATGTACCCAATATTTAACCAATAAAAGGTAAATATTATTGAGATTACTGAAACGCTACAATTTCATCAGGAAAGTAATAAACATTTTCAAGAAAGTCACTGGTTATTCTGTAATTTTACGATCAAGGGGTTACTAGAACAGTTGCAAGTAGCAAATATATTTTTGAAATATGAGGGTAGAATATATAATACAGGACATCTCTACGATTATGATTTGTGTCGATTCCA
Source organism: Acanthosoma haemorrhoidale (assembly GCA_930367205.1). Taxonomy (NCBI): domain Eukaryota; kingdom Metazoa; phylum Arthropoda; class Insecta; order Hemiptera; family Acanthosomatidae; genus Acanthosoma; species Acanthosoma haemorrhoidale. Next base: position 140,259,098 of record OV884011.1, read on the forward strand.
CCGCTTGTTAAATGCCTAAAAAAATGTAGCAAGAGATTACCTACATTTCCGTGGCGAGGACTGACTCAAAAATGTGGGGTAGAAGCGGCTACTAGCCATTTAGAAAACGTGGGTTGCCGATTGTATGCGCCGGAGACCCGGCATTTTTAGGAAGGTCCTTTCTTGTTTTGAACTCGAACTCGCTTTAAACCTCGGAGTACCTCCCGCCTTCGGTCTCCTTACTCTTCTTCGAAATCCAATCTCATACTTCCCTACCTACCTGGGTATACCATTATTCTGCCAGACAATATGTGTTGATAGAGGGTATTATTAAACATACAGGGATTATGACATCAGGCTTTCAAAGCAGAACTGGTGAAAGTCTTTGGATTTTCTTTTAAATCCTTACCAGACTATAGTTTTTACCAAAATATGGTTAAACGTTGCAAAATGATATTGTTTAGTTTGTTCGTTCCACCCAATATTAAAAATGCCTAATTACGGCCCACTACCTCTAACAAATTGTCTCCTCTCACAACCTAAATTTTTTTATGAAAACTATTTAGTGGGTTATAGTTACAAAAGTTACTTATGTGTTATGTATATATGTAATTATAATATTGTGTTCTATGTTTCTTCCCTGCTACGGTTTGACCTGAATACATGAATGTTTGCATTCACTGGAACTTGATGCCTCAATGGCACTAAAACACTTTTTTTTCAGTGTCAGAATATTATTTAATTTATAACAAACGTTTATCAACTTTTCCTAGAAAAGACATTTAAACAACATAAGTCTATCTGATTAAGCCTACACAATGCGTATATGGTATGTCATACGGGGAAGCTTCACCTTTCACTTGGCAGCCTCTCGCCAGGCGGATGAAGTGTCTGCAGACAGGCTTTATCTCCTCTTGAGGATCCACACTGCCATTTAGATAGTACCAGAGAAGTAATTCAATCGGTTAAGTGAGTTTTGAGTTCTGTTCCTGAGGGGGAGAGGGATGTAACGGTACAGTGCTTAAATTTTATATATTCGTGTCGGGGGTCGTTCAACCTTCGGCGGGCAAGAGAGTCCTGCCCGCTCCTTGGAGTACACAGTTAGTCACTCGCGGAAGGAGTTCCCTCAAGAGTTCTCAGAAAGAATTTCACGAGGGCGAGATGAGGCCAATAAGCGCCTTTATAGTTCTCGGGAGGTATTACTGGCCAACAGGCGTCTTGGAACTTTTTCATCTCGCGGGCACGCCGAGGCCCCGAAATTCCACGGCTTTGTCTAAGTGTCTTTCTCATTACGGGGATATTTCCTCTGCAGCTCTCCGTTTAAGTATCGGCGGGGTTTTTCTTTTTTTTTTTTTTTTTTGGATACTTCTTTATTTTGACTTTATTCCTCCCTTACGTAGATATATGCGCCAATAGTTACTGACTCTTCATAAATACCAAAGTATCACCATTGTCCTGAATGGAGATAAATAAAATGATCAGTTTCAAACGAAGAATAATGGTTTTCATTTATAACGCATTTTTTCAGCGCCTTAATAAATCAAAGAGTAATAGAAGACATAAAATGAAAATAAATTCATCGAAGACAATACCACTCGAAACAGGAGAATACAGTCATCAGGTAAAACAGAATTGTCCTTTAGGAACATGCAAACCCTTATGTATCGGATCATTTCTACAAAAAACAAAAAATAAAAAACAATGGGCTTAAAGGGAAGTTCGGGACGACTGAAATGGTTCCGTCCCCTGAGGTAATAAAAGTTATTATGTCATAACGTCACCGTACAAATGAATCTGAACAAGAATGCTTAAAACAAAAGAAATATAATAAAGAAGTAAAAACATCACATTACCTTAAGGGAATAAGATCAAAACCGACAATTTAGATTGTGTTGTTTGTATAAAATAACTGGCTTCTCTTTAATATCCAGCGCGGTTCCAACATACGAAATGTTCCTCGTGCCAACCAAGACTGCATGTTATCACATTCTGTAAATCGAGAAATGTTTGATTTGATCATGTTTTAAATGGCACACTATGATATTTAAACAGAAATCTTATCACTGTTATTGTCAATATTTATAAATAAATAGGCTAATCTCATGACCTCAAATCATTTAATGCACATAAAAGAAAATGATGATAATGAAAAGAAGAAATGGAATCGCAGCTCAATTAATAATGAAAGAATGATAGAGGGTATTTCAATAAGGACGAATAGACAGAAAAAGAAAAAAGAGCTTATTGCGTTTCGAAGGAGCTGATGTAAAATGTGGTCAGTAGCAGGGGGCAAAATAATACCTTCCAATATTTCATCCCTGCCTCAAGACGGAGGAGTCTTATTACTGATTTGATAAAGATTTAGTGATCCAACAATGAGGGGGCCCCCTGATGCCGTCTTCTCAACCACCGGTGAAACGTCGGGCATATTTAACTGTCACGCGTAAAGGATTAGTGTATCAATCAAGTCCCACTAATAATCTATAACTCACTCTCACATGCACGGGTGGAGTGGGATACGTGTAAACACGGTAAGACTGGTATTACACGGGGGTTATAATTAAATATTATCCACATTCAGTGGGAACATAAAAACTGTTGAAATCGCCTATAATCGCAGGAAATATTCTATTGGATCGATTTATCACCGATAATTAATAATATAGAAGGAAAAAAGGAAATTTACACACTGAATAGTAATGTACCATTAAAGTAAAAACTACTGTCTGAAAGGTTAAACTTAATAGAGGTGTTACTTACGAACTGACCAGTTAAGAAATGATTTATACGCCGTAACTGTGTATAAATTCTTTTCGGAGAGAATTTTTTTTTTTTCACTCTTTCAGCCATGCATATTTTTCCATTAGATAGAAAGTAAACGGTGTTACGTGGCCACTATAGCCGCTCCAATGTCATTAGCTGACGTCCAAACGAATCCATAACTATCTGACATAATTGACTAGTGCATCGCTTTAAATTAATTTACGCCCATCTATGAGATAAAAAGTGTACAACTATTCGAAGCAAGGATGGGTATGTCCTCCGAAATTTATGTGCGAGATCGTAGTGCTGCTCTTGAAACATGACAAGTAAAATAGATCTACCAGCTTTCGTGTGTTGATAAGGACCAGTACAAGATCAGTGAATGCCACTTTTTCCTCAAGGGTGTGCAAGAGAAAGTAGCTTTCTGCAGATGGCGAATGCACCTATTGAGCTTGTCTCAGCAGTATTTTTCAGGAGGATTATTCCTGCTACAATCTCCTGGCAGGATGGGCGATTTCTACGAATTCCTACCGTAATTTTTGGAGTTCATGTGCTTTGCGGTCCAATGCAGCTTGATGAGTTCTTCTACTTATTCAAATCGTAGAGAAAGGTTTAACAGCAATGATTCAAGAAATCACGGCACTGAATAGTTATCAGTGAAGATAAACCTTATTGTGGCTTGAATTCTTAGGGGGGGGGGACATGATTAAATCCTTTTATGTATAACATAAACTGAAATAAATGATCTAATACAGAAACTGGTCTCGAATAAACATTTTATTTTACTTCTAGGGTTAAAGTGCACTGATGATTTCCATAGTTGTCATAGATCAATTATTTAAAAACATTAATCTATGCATCACATTTTGTAAGCATACCATCCGTGCTAAACTAAAAGTGGCTGTACTTTAAAACAAGTACAGAACAATTGTCTTCTATCAGTCTGTATAATGCGATCTACTTGAAATTTTGAAGGTATATTCCAAAACACAGCCAATTAAGCTATCTATGTGTTTGTATACGAGGAAGCATGATTTTTTTTTAAGTCCATAGTTAATGAGCCAAATAATGCAAACATATTCTTTAACCTTATCCCAAAGTTTTTACGTTTTTTTCCAGATTCTTCAGTTATATACAAAAATTGTTCTAACTGTTGAAACAGCGATTTTTAGTGACTGATTTTACTGTGTGACAAATAAACTCATCTCAGACAGTGCCACTTAACTCTGAAATATTTATTCCATTTATACATTTTTTTTTTTATTAACAATTTTTATTTTATTGTTCAATACTCCTTTATTGTGCTATAATTACAATCTGCCTTTTATAAGGCAATAAGTAATAAGATAAATGCTCTCATTCATACCATATTTACAGTTCATCATTCACTCGCTCATTCATACAATATTAACAGACAGCCCAGAGACCTCCCAAATCCACATGCGAAGAGAAAGCGGAGTCTTGGGAAGTCCCCTACGCTCCTCCGTCAGCCGCGTCACCGGATACTAGCCAGTGGAGGCTGACCAAGAGCGCGAGAGCCACAGACGCTCAGGACATGGTTAGAGAAACTGGCCATTGCCAGGACTCCCACTGTCACGCGTTTATAGCAGGTCACGAGGCCACTGTTGTTTTAGTCTCCGAGGAGGATTATAGGGATGAGTGGTGCAGTGCAATGACTGTGCTAGGGAATTAGGGTGGTTGGATAGGTTACTATGGAATTTTATGAACTTGGAAGGGATGAGTTCAAGAATGTAGGGTATATTCAGATCATTATGAAGGGTTTTGTTGCTGACGTAATAAGGGGCATTTACTATTGTTCTCAGGACTTTTGATTGAAAGGATTGGATGCACTTGAGGTTCGAATTTTTTGCTGTCCCCCATAGCTCTATTCCGTATTTCCAGATTGGCTTAAGTATAACTTTGTAAATAAGTAGTTTTTTTTTCTATTGAGAGATGAGATGTCCTTCGAAGTAGTCTGTACAGTTGTCCAAAGCGTCTGTTTAGTTCTTGTATTTTTAGCCTCGTGTGTGGGTTCCATGTCAGTCTTTTGTCAAGATGGAAGCCTAAATACCGTACTGTCTCAGACACAGGGAGAGGAATCGAATTTAAAAAGACTGGCGGACAGGACTTGCGGCAGAGGGTAAAGGTTATGTGGGAACATTTTGCTTCATTGAACTTGATTCGCCATTGGTTGCACCAATACTCGATCTCATCAAGGTGTTTTTGAAGGTTTTGGGATGCTATATCAGAGTCTGAATGGGTTGACAGGACTGCAGTGTCATCTGCAAATGTTGCCAAGAAGGTATTGGTGTTGGAGGGGACATCAGCGGTATATAGATTATAGAGGATGAGACCCAGGACGCTGCCCTGTGGAACTCCTGCTTTTATGGGATAGTAGTTAGAATATTCTAAACCTCAGTGGATATACATATTCAAAAATAAAAATCATCATTCACTGTATTAATCGACGTACATAACAAAAATTTATTTGGTGAAAATTAAGAAAAAAATAAATTATTTCTTTGATAAAATGATCTAGTGATATTGGATTCAGCATATAACATTTATTTCAGTCTGATATTATAGTTAACGTCCTTCTCTAGAATTATTTTTCTATAAGTATATTTTCATGCCACACAAAGTTTAATCTATTCCAATAATCATTTTATACTTATCACTTATTAAGTTGAAATTACCTCTATAAAATTTATATCGGATTTGAGTATTGAAGTCGAAATCTCAAATAGATTCTGTTCCTATCGCGCTTAGGAACGCGTTTCCATTCTTGGCCAAAAGATATGAAATGTAAACGGATGTTCTTGATGTCCCAGCCACGCTAATCATATTCAAAATGAGCTTTAGGAAATTAAGTGGTACATCAGACAAGAACGAATGTTTTCTTTTTAAACAATTAGTTTAACTAAACAGTTAGTCACATATATAACTGAATTATTTCAGTATATATCGCGGATGTAATAATGATTAATTAGGATCTAAGAGAGTGGCTGGAATGCAGAGTCCAGAGTCCAGCGACCGACTGGAGGCTGGAGAAGTGACCATCTTATTTAAATTTAAGGCTCACTCTAACCGCACCACAGTGCATCTTATATCGGGTCCTATACACTCGACTTATCCCAGCCAGAGCTTTTTTTACATTCCTTATTAGAGGATTTACTCACGATGCGGTAGGAAATCGTTTAAATAATTATAATCCCCTCTATCATATCAGAATATTTAGAGGCTAGGCTTCTGGTCAAGGAACCCGCTGGGGGAAAAAATGACGTGAATACGTAAAATATTAGAGGGGAAGGTGTGGATGGTAGCACGATAAATTCGTAGTAAGTTGCTTAGGAATCATTGTTTAGCCCAATATTTATTGTGGTCCCGTTGGCTCTCGGGGCCGTCTTACAATCTGTGATGTCGACTCGAAAGTATGATGATGTATGATGGGATCAGGGGAATAGTGCGGCTAAGTGTCTTTTTTATATTACTGTCTATAATATAATAGAACTTAAAAAGAACTCAGGGGGTGTAGTGTTTGGTATGGCTGATGCATGATAGCAAAGATCTGAGAACAAATCCTAGACTTCTAGGTTGAAATGTTGAGCTGCTTCCTAATACTACTACAAACTAACAACTAATCTTGAGTTAGCTGCTGTATACAGTAGAACAAACTTCTTAAAATAATTAGTACAATAAAACACAAAATAAAATATATTTCGGTGATTATGGGACTTGACCAAGTGCCTATATTTTCGTATTACTTGCTATGCTATTGTCAATCGTGTTTTTGAATTTACTAGTTTTACAATTACAAACGTAATATACGGATTAAACATTACTCTATATCAAGGTTTATAAAGAGCACTACATTATATAATTCCAAGACCGTACGATATTTTTCTTACTATCCTTATTCAAATATCTGGAAGACTTACATACTAGAATATAATATATTCTATTATTATTAATATTAAAAGATATTAAGGATATTAATATATAATATTAAGGAATATTAAAAGATTCCTATATTATAGGAATATTTATTTTCCATAAACATTTTGTTAAAAGCTTTTTACCCTCATGAAAATCAGAATGAAAACCACCAGTTGCTGAGAAAATCTTTGTGACATCTAATATCCTTGAAATGTATACAACTCACACTTGGATTAATTGTCGGGGCATAAGAACGATGCCCAGAAAAATGCGTGTTGGGCACCAGTTCCTTCTAGACCCAGAGATATTCCGCTGCTATCAGCCGAAGGAATTCACTGCCATTAATCTGTGCGCCACGCTGTACAAGCCTTTAATTGGACTCTTACAAAAAAGGGGGGGATAATTGTACTCTAGGGGGGGGGGGTCTAGCTGTAGAAAAATATTGACGTGAATGGTACTGGAAGAGACTTTGTTGACGGTCTTCCGAACTGCAAATCCCCTAGGAGGTCACGGTGGTTCTCATTTATTTTTTGTTACTCGCTGGGCATCCGAGAGAACCGGATTCTGCGCGACACCCCACCCTCCCACAACGGCCAGGGCCCAGTTTCACACCTCCGCGTCGTTATGATTGCTCAAAAAAAAATAAAAATAATAAATAACATAAAAAGTGGTTAGAAAGTTAAAAGAATAGGTTTTTGAATTTGTCATTGTATGCTGTAATTCTCTTGATAATTTCTCAAAACCAATGACTAGTTTGATCATAAATAATGAATCAAATAATTCACAAAGATATTTTCAATAAACATACTGCTCACGAATAAAAAGAACTCACCATGACAACCAAGTATCACTAAAGAACTAAGTACTGATCTACAACACGCTCATGGATACGAGCCATTGTGTACGAGCCCGAGTTGTTCATTAACAACTGGGACAAATTATCTTTCTGCCAAAATTCTCATATTAAGAAATTAAAGTGGTTATGAGAATTTAAAATTATTGTAGAAAATTCAATTCTTTTCATTTTGGGCCTTGTAATCCGTTATAATCTCAAGTTTCATTTTTTAGTCTGCTTGGCACCTCACAAACACTTTAGACTATTGTAGATGAAAATCACTTGTTAATATCCATAAATGGCATAGAAGGAGTAAGAACTTATGATATAATTAGAATTAATACTTATCTTAATATTTACGACTCAGTACGATTAATTTATACCGAAGGTGCATCATTGATTTTATTTTACTCAAATGAATCCTTCTCCCGTACTAATTACTGCTTAGTTGTATTTTATTGAAACTGTTTTATTATTATAATTAATTCTATTATAATCTTCCGAACAAGATAATTATATGATTATAATTATCTTGTTTGGAAGGTTTTTGCTCTGATTTTTAACAGCTTATATGAGTTCGGGTAAAGAAAATGACCAAGATTAAAATTTCGCAGGGATACTTGACACATTCTGACCGGTAATCAAGGAGTCCTTGGTTCAAATCCCGGGCCTCTCGACATCATTCATCAATCGCTGATAACTATAACGAAATAATGTTTATTGATAACAAATTCCTTCTGAGTTTATAGTGCAAGGAAGATTCCAGTGATTTTCTCAAGGTGTTATATTTATAAAAAAAAATGGGGAATGCAAAATGTGCATTCTTTTTTTACTTGTTTAGAAAAAGTAAAACAAAAAATGAAGCTAGACGTGGAAGTAGAAACGAGGAGTCCGGAATCAGAGCGACCCGACATGATACAAATGACCTCCATTATGAAGGGAGTGGAAAAACCTTAAAGGACTCTGCCTAAGACATCTCAATTCCATTACCAGGGGCCTTAGCCAAGGAGGGGGACCTCGCAACATGCCCCCCCTCACTGTATAGTTTATAATTGCAGCCCTCCTCGGTCTTATACAATCGAGGGCACTCACACACTGCTAGGGGCGGATTTACTACTAATTAGGGCTACTAATATAATAACCATAGGTCGCGTTTACGGCACTATAAAGCCTGCGGAAGTCTCCGGAGACTAAAGCTGCTGACCTTTGCGGCGAGGGCTGCTTGACTTACATTCTGCTGCGCTTGCACTTGCAGTCTACCTGCTCTTCCACTTCTCCAGGATCGATAGATCTCGGAAATCCGAGAGATTCTTGCATATCGTGCCGTTACTTGCTACTAAGTCAGAACAAAAAGAAAAAAAAGTTGTAAAATAAAAAACAATTTTTTAAAGTTGTCATCCTCACAGTCACGATATTTTTTAATGTTTAATAATAATGTTCATAATAATAAATAAATGAGAACCACTGTGACCTCCTAGGGGATTTGCAGTTCGGAAGACCGTCAACAATGATTTATGCACCATTTTCAGCACGCTCCTATTTTTAAGTTCTAAAAATGGCACAAAAAGTAACACTGACACTGACATTGCTAAAACTTTATAAATTAAAATGATATACAACAATTTCTTACAAATAGAATTAAAATAACTATTCAAATATAAAAATAGAATAAAGAAGTAATCTCCTAAAATTATGCGTGGAATAGAATCCATTTAAAGCAAATGAGTACTATGAGTAAAGCAAACATGCCTGTATGTTAGTTAAATCGTTCTGTGTATTTCATTTTAACAATGCGAATTTATAAAATATGTTATGTGTGTAGGTGTGACATCTTGGAAAAATGTACTTATATTTTTAATTTAGAACCCATAACCATCCATTTTTATTCACCCTCATTCATTTCGAAATATTCTCCCTCGTAACTCAAGAAGTTTTTGACGAGTCTTTCCTTGTTCAAGCATACAACCTTGCAAATTTTTCTCCAATATTTCCTTTCCAAAAGACAAATCCCTCCTTTATATATTCGTCCTGAAATTCTAAACCTAGGCAAATAGCACTTTCTGATCAAAACATCTTTCGTCATGTTGAGATAATAGTTGATTTAAAGATTGGATCAGAATGTAATGTATCTAATATTTATTTACCCCAAAGCAATGTACCAACAATCTTTGGTGCGCATTGCAATTTGAAATAATGGGGTAGGGAACTTATCGTCCTAATGTTGGCAGTTAATCCTACTTTTATAGTGAAATCCTTGAATATATAAAAATAATTAACAGTTGCATATTGCACAGTGAAATGGCAGACTGCAGAACCTGCACTGAGGGGGATGGACCTATGAGATGACTATCTACCCTACGGTGAAGCACACATTGCATAAACATGTACATAAACAACTTGCATAGACCCCTCCGCGGACCCTATGCCTGCCTGGGACTCTCTTCACTGCTGTATACATTTAAGATGGAATATCGTTTTCTTTTTTCAGTTATACTCCATTTTTCAAATTCTTCGTTTATGATATAGGATTAATTCAACCAAGTATCAATTATATCCAAGTTTATCCGTCTTTTAACTACCCACATCTATTTGTAAATACTGCTTAAAAGCAAACAAAAAAAAAATACTAAAAGTAATTTGTAAATTTTGACAAGGATATGCCCACAATATACTAGAGATTTCGAGTTAACATTTTGATGGTATCTGTTGATAAATCCCACGATTTGAAACTGAGCTCGATGTTAATGGAAAATAAATGCCTTAAATCAAAGATTTGGCTTTGACCTGTCCGCAGTTCATGGCTAAGTGATGGGATGAAAAGGATTAAGGCTTAAACGGAATGTTATTTTTTTTTAATTTACTGTTGAAAAAAAAGGAATGGAGTTAATAAATCTGGGCAGATTCCGAAGATATAAATTCTTTTGTGCCCCCAAAATCCCAACTGTTTTTTTTGGGGAGGGGCACCAAAGCTTCGGTATTCATCCATTTGTCTTTCGAGGATAAAAGGGTAAAACAATTTACGTAAGGATATCTTTGTCCGAAGTCAAATATATTTTTAAGTCCTCCGGGGCCACCCTCGCCAGAAAATAAAAGACTTGGCAGACAATGCTTTCAAGGAGGAACCTCTTCATATTTGCATCTTTTTTATCCCTCGGGACCGCCTCCGGGAACGTCGCTCACTAGTGGGTCGATTTATAGTTGTCAATTACTTTAGGAGGCAATGGCCAAACGGGATCTGCCAGAGATATACAGCCAACTTTTCGACGGGAGTGGGTGGTTATTTGTGGTGGGACCGCGCGCTTGCTCCACCAATGCCACCTCGATATATAATTGGTCGAGGTATTCGCAGCCCTCTCGATTTTTATTCATTATAAAACCCTCCCGACGAGCTAACGGGATGTCTTATCGGATATCCGAAACAGGGGGACGAAGATGTATTTCTTAATTAACCCGACCTTTTTATTTTCGGTAATTCGGGTGGGTGTCAGAAAAAAAATTGATAATAAATACTGGTCCTATACCGGCGTACACACCAAACACCTGCCTGGTGAGCATTGGCATTTCTTTTTTTTCGCCAGCCCATCTGATTCAGAAATTAGCAAATCCTCGCCCTCCTCTCTCTCAGAGATTAGATTAATGACTTGGAAAGAAAAACAAGAATCTGAGTCATATCTTTAAGTTTCTACTTGGGTGTTCATAAATAATTATTTTTATTTTACCAGCGATCAGTTAACCTTTTTTTTTTGGAAATGGAAAATTGTTTACCGATGATCACACGTGGACGAAAAAAGTTAAAACTCAATCACCCAGTTTAGCCTAAATTTCCATATTAAATGAAATCTGATGTTAAATCTCAATAATCTTTTTTAATAGTATATAAATTGGTTATCCATTTAAAAAAAAAGCATCACAAGAGCAGTTGCAAAAAACAACAACATAAAATGGTTGTAATGTAACACGAACAAATGATTTATTTGTCAATAGAAACAGTTTACAAATTTAAACTACGATTAGTTTAATGGAATGTTAACATTGCTGAAGATATAAGGTGTTTTAACATGGTAGATTTGATGTTTCCATTTCGTGGAAAAATGTAGTAAGAAAAGAAAAGATTCTTATGAAACATAGGTATAGTGAATGAGTGCTGTTAGAAATGTCACATTTATCATAATGGAACTTATTCCAAGGAGATAATGTGTATCTGCCTGTCGTCTCGAAAGAGGATATCAATTGGAAACAGGAACAGGCCCAGAAGATATCTTTGGCATTGATATATATTTCTCCAGCTGCGGCAAGAAGCGTTAAATTCGATTCCGAAATAGGGAATCTCCTTTTATTTTTAGCTCCCCTCTCCCGAATAAGGTGATTAGGTGTGACATTTAGTTATTCCCGAGACTACCGGCTGCCATATATTACGTTCGAGACGCGGAGCCTGGATTATTAATACCGGACATTTCTCCGCCTTCCCTCTCTTTCTCCATCTGAGGTGCACATTCATCAACCGCGTGCGTTCTATAAACCTCTGCTGCGCGTCCGCTTTTAATTGCTCGCTGTAATTGCCTGATCCAGCGCAGGAGTGGGGAGGGGAGTCCCTGGGACAAGGTGCCCCCCGGTGTACTCCAGGGGATGCGGGCAGTCTATCCAACTAACATCTTCTAAGTCCGGCTCTCTCTGTAGTACTTTTCCACCATTGCGTGATTTCTTACCATATATGTATTAGAATTTTTAATAGGGTGAGTAAGTAATCGCGAGGAACGTGCACGCAGTCCAGAAAATTGATAAATTCATTAAAAATGCAGCTGAAACTTTCAAGATCGCAATCCATCCACATTGTGGAATGCTTATAACAGTGCATTCCTTCGATAGTTTCATGACGTTTAAGTTCGTAAGGAGAAAATATTTACCTAAAAATGACAGATGTTTTGCAAACTCTGCTTGAATATTATTAGCCAAATAAAAAAATCTTACCCTAGGTTAAAGTCATATTAAAGACTGTAAACAATAAAAAAAAATTATTAAATAAAAGTGTTTTTTTTTTAATATTTGTAGTGAGCATGATAGTATAGCAAGTTGTTATGATAAATAAATTGAAGTAGTTTTTTTTTCCATTCAATTCAGTTTTTCAGTAATTCAGGTGGAATGAGTACTGTCCTTCTTTCCCCGTATTCTATCTTTATATTTTGTTTATTTATACATCAAAAAATATAATTGATGTGAAATAATTGAAATAGTGTTCGTGAAACTGATCCAAACTTCCTGAAAATATAAGGTACATTGCTCAATTTGAACTATTCATTAGTTGTTAGGAGAGAGGAATTATGGGGGAAAAAAAAATTCTTTAGATTTCACGAATCCATTTCAGAAGCCATTCAAGATTTCAAGGGCTGAATTTTATTTAGGGTATTTAATACCGCCGCCAATTTCGATAGTTTTTCTTTACGATACTGTTTTTTTTATTATAATTATTTTTTTGTTCCCCACAAGGTGATATTTAATGGCCGATGGATAGATGGCTAAATAAATAAATTAACTATTTTGAGAGAGTACCTCTCAGTATTATTTCTTTACATTCTACGTCCTGCTACGTTCTGCGAATGATGAATATATTAGATACATTCGTATATCGGTATGTAAGTATGTGTCCAGAATAAGAATAAAACCAATTGTATCCAAATACACAAAATGTAAGGAAATATATAAGGTATGTATCTTTTCTACGGACACATATATCCTTTTGTATTCCTACCTGACACATCCTCAGACCCACGCCCACAGTATTTAATATTGCCCCAATCGCTTCTAACCCAAAGTTTATCCTAATAAATTAACATGGTGATCAATGGAAGATATTTCATCTATATAAAATAGAATTTTACAGTACAAATATGGTTTATTTAAAAGTTTGAAAGTATTTAAGAAAATAGAATAAAAAACAATATGAGCCCAAATGAGAAAACAAATTACACTTATTTTATCTAATGACGATTAGTAACTATGCTTACAAATGTACATCGATGTCTTCTTAGATGAGGAGTCCTGGCCAAGATCTCATCATCTTAGCGTCGCGAGCTTTCCACCCTAAGTCCCAGCCCAAAAAGTGCAAAATGGCTTTTTTCTTCCCTTAATCCCTATTAAATATGTTTTTTTTTAATAATAAACTTATAAATATAAATTACCTGTGCGTGGCTCCTCATACTCCATGACATATGCATTTTCAGGAGTGCATATCTTAACAACTAATATTATCTTTTTATCGTTAAAATTATATAAACTACCCCCCCCCCCCAGGAGGCCCAGGTGATGGGTCTCACCTTCGGGTTAAAGGGGTGCCCCAGGCTCCTGCTTATAAGTAGGCCTCTCTCCTCCTTTGGGCTAAGAAATGTTTTTTAACACCTACACTGAATCAAGCCGGGGCGTGATTCCAAAACATTCTTGGAGCCTCAATCGGAGGATTATTGTCGATCTTTTATGATAGTTGATACCTGACAATCGGCCCCTGGCGTTTTATGCCTGCTTTCATCAAGGCAACCTCTATCTCTTAATATTATTTCCTATATTTCATTTACATTCCGGGGTAAGAACATATAACAGTCCATTAGTTCATAATAAAACTTAGTTGGTAAAATTCAAAAATAAAAGTTGAATGGATGACTTCGTTATGGTAAGGGCTTAAGTTGATGAAAGAAAGATATTTATTTCCGTAAACTATGTATGTCATTAGGTCCTAGTATGAGTGTTGCAGACTATGTAAGACACACTTAAGAACTGCTAAATTCAGGAGCTCAGTCAAATATTCTCGGCTGACTACGAACACCCAGTTTTTTTTTTAAACGATAATGTCATGAATGGTAAAACGGTGAGGTTAATCATTTATGGATCAATTGTTTAAAAGGATATAAAGTATTATATATTTAATCATAACAGTTCCCAGATTGGGGAGGTTGTCATCCATTCTGCAATTATTTCAGCTTCCTAACTATGATCAAACCTTCTGAACTGACTATTGTCAATAGCAGGTGATGTGCTATGGTTGCTCGAATTTCTGCCACGGATTAGGTGGATAATGCGTATCTCCGCATATATGAAATGATGGGCGAAGAAGGCGGTGAATGGAGGTGGAGTGCAGAAGCTGACCGTGGCAAGAGAGAGAGAGGTATTTCTGAAATGGGGTTAGCTCGCCTGCCTGCACTGCGCAGTCTGGCCACTTTAGCGCACTCTATCGGTACCTCGGACCAACCAGCTCTCTACCCACTCTTCCACACAGCTTCACACTACTTAAAAGATTTTTTTTTTGCCTGAAGTACCTAGTAGGTACTGCCTATAGTATTCACGACTCGTTATTTATAAAAATTCTAAAATATAAAGTGGTTTTGTAGAGGTTTAATTGAATAAAGCACTAAAATAGTTAAATCTGAAGTGGGCTCATGGGGTACCCCTGTTCAACCACCACCAGCTCACATAGAAATAAGATCTTTAACTTTCATAATTTTTTACTGTAAAATCATATTTGTTTCTAAAATGATATCCAAAGATTAATTGTGTTCCATTTCATTAACATTTGAATTAGTTGGGCTATTTGGTTGATGAAAGAAAGATTTATTTCTAATTTTGACAATTATAAGGTGATTATACCTATTTATGTTGTCATAACAATACACTATCTTTACCATCTCATTTTATTTTCTTGTCAGCAAAATAAATTTGATGAAGATCTAATATCTTCCTTTCACTGATAAATACATATGTCCATTCAAATCCAAATTCAAGAATAACTATGACCTGACAGTTTAACATTCCATAAATATTACCCAATGAAGTAGTTTATTTGTAGGTGTTTTATTGTATTATATGTGGTTTATTTATAGTTGAGGAAATACAAATGTGAAATAAGACATAAAAGGCTTGTCATGCCACCTCTACAACCAAAACTTTCCTTTTTTAATGTTCATTTTTTTTATACTACTAATACTAATTTTTGGCAGTACCAATAGATTCAATACAGCTATTTTTTTTTTCTAAAGGAACTCATTAAAATTCCTAAATAACAGTATTTCAAATGGAATACATTTAACCTAATTCACTATAATATGTGACATTAAATTTTTTTTTTTAGACAATAACACTAGTATAGCTTTAACTGCTCACATGTTCCTCCCACCTCTAATCTACCTTGCCCAAAGACCTGATTCAGACTTACATAAAATTGTCTTTTATAAATGATGAAACTAAAAGTCACTCTTTATACTACCTAAGCAAATAGAGCATCAAATACCTCTACCCAAATCTGATTTCTCACCTAACAATAAACTGACAATTATATCAATTGTATTGTAATTTATCTGAATTTTGACCGTGTGAATCAAATTTCTGTGGAAAGACATAACTTTTGACTGTGCCAAAGCCACTTTACACCTCCTGAGAAGCCCAACCCAGAAGACTGAAAGGTCTTGGCTGGAAGATGTCCTCCAGAGGAACCGCGGATCTTAATGGCAACCGCGGTCACCTACCATTTAATTAAAGAGCAAAAGCACAGAGAGCAGACACACATACACGAAGCGGGGAGCCGAATAAATTTCCTATCGTCTCAACACAATGAGGTCTCATTAGGCCCTATCGTCCTACCATCTGCAGTATGCAAAACAATACCCCTCTAATTACCAGGCTCTGGCCATCTCCTGTCTCCTCACTGACCCCCCTCCTACCCTCTCTCTCTCTCTCACTGTGCCACCCTCTGCCTCCCTCTTATAACTAGTAGTAGTGAATTTCTTCTTAGAGATTCCTTGTGGTAGAAGGTATTTATAGGTAGTCTAGCTGAGGTACAAACTAATCATTAGTTGGGTCTACAACGGCAAAAATGTGCACAATGTAGCAAAAATGTGTACCATTTTATGGTATGAAAGGCTCAAGCGTTGTTTGACAATTTTAGTGACTGAAAATCGTCTATAAAAAAAAACAAATTTCTCAATAGAAAAAATATTAACCAAAACAAATTTTTTTGGAATCATATCAAACAATAATAAACGAATGAATTTTTATTGTTGGGTGAGAAAACACATTTTTATTTAACTAACGTTTCTAATTTTATCCATGAAAAAAAAAATCATAATCTTTATTGTATTTTTACCGAAATAAAATTTAGGGATTTTGTGGAATGTATCATCAACAACTCAGATTGGTTAGATCATTTTAAGGTAATCAGTCCTATTTTAAAGAAATCATTTTAATATCATTGTGTCTAAGAGAAATTCGAAGTTACCATGTAATTATACTATAAACTAGTTCACTACCAAGTTGTAAGGCCTGAAGAAACATTTATCAATTAAATCTTTAAAAAATAAAATATATATGTATCGATAGATAGATGTATATTTTATTATAATTTTACCTTTATATGTATTTAAAAATATGTTTGCACCCGGGACCGAAAGATCCAATAGATTAGAGTATAATGATACTATCGAAAACTGCCCACAGAGGGTATTTGATGCCAGCCTTCAAGCCCTAAGAACGAATGGAATCCACTGATAAACTCCATGCAAGAAGCCTCTGAGTTTGAATATCACACATCGGCAGCTCCACGTATAAATGAGGCTGATCCTTGATCTAACGATCTATCAAATCGTATGCTTACCTAAATGACTTTATTCTCCGTGCAATCTATTCCAGGTACAAAAATTGGCTAGATTTAACTGTTTGATGTCGCATAAAAAAAAAAATTCCATACGATATTTATATGCACTGCTTGTAATGTCGTTATATTAATGTTCTGATACAACAAGAACACGCCTATAACGATGCTGCTACAGGTATTTAAAAAAAAATAAAAATAAAAATATTACTTAGTAAATGCTTCGTGTACAAACATAAAATGCTTTGACATCTTTCGCGACTGTATTTAAATTTACACCTGAACACAGTGAATCAGAAATAATTACACCCCCTTAGAGACAGCCATATTTCGTTCCATTACTAACAGGAATCTGCAGCGTTTCCAGTGTCCCCTCCCCCCCCCCACTCCCTCCCAGAAGGAGGAGGGTGTCGGCGTTAGAAATAGTTTACAGCCTCGAGATTAATAGTCTTTAATCTGCCGTAATGCGCGCGCACTTGTTCGCAATTTGTTTTATTAATGTCCGGCTTGACCTTTTCGTGTGAGACATCTCCTTGCTCGGCCTCTAAACAGGCTTGATTAACGCAGTAAATTCATATTTTCTTATTTCCACGCAATTAAATGTTGTGAGACGCTAGTGTGATGTGACTCAGGGTCACAGTGTTCCGGTCAGGAAGTGCATGTGAACGGTACGAGAAAGTTCGTGAGAATGTTCTTGAATTTATTGGGTTTAGAATCCAAGACCATATATAACCACTGCTATGACCTATTAAGTGCAGAATACTTCTGATTATTTGTTTTAGTTCTGCAACAGCTTACTTGTAGTTATTAGGGATGGCAGTCGATAAAGCCTCTCAATCGATTACCTCGTCTTTACCTATCATAGTGTTATAAATTTATGTTCATATATATGTATAGGTATGATAATATTATGCACATGGGTAGACATAAAAGATACGATTGTTTAAAAAAATATAAACATATTACTGAAAATTAGTCATAAGATTAAAAATTACGTCGATGGAAAACACACAGTGACGTGAAAATGTTGTCCCTCACTCATCGGCTAAATTAAAATCTTAAATTAACCCTAACTACTTGGAAATAATTTAGAAGATGGTTTTACTATTTTTTTTCTTTCTTCGTAAAGAAAGTTTAAGTTTATAGAAATGACTACAACTTCCTTTTTCACCTTGCTGTTCCCTTATTTCTAATTTCACGTTTTCTAATGGAAATCTTAGCGAGAGCGTAATAGCCTAAAAAAAGCTTGTAACAATGAATTGTTTGAAAAACCCTTTCGACAATAGACACTACACCACACCGATCAATCGATTGAGACAATTGCCTATCGAGAAACCTTATATATAACATTCTCTTGTCCACCAATGGTAAAATGTTTTATTGATCTAATTCAATAGAGATGAGTGAATTTGCAAAAGTCCTTCCACTATGGTGGCAAGGCTCCGAATTGTCATCAACATATAAGGTCATCCATCACCTTCAATGTGTAGCCTAGATAAAATTTATGTGTGAACCATTGCATCAACATCAGGCTAAAAAACACATTTATATACGATAGTTTTGTATAGTTTGGTCTATATTCATTTTATGATTACTTTGTTTTGTCTAGATTAAATGCCCAGCCAAAAGTTGACGTATGAACGACGAAGAAAAATGACTGAATAATTACGAATAAAACCTTTTGACCGAATTAAGAAACACCGAGTAGGCGCCTACTATTGTTTTACCTTTCTTACACATTAAAAAGAGTTTCAGTAAAGCGCCGGATTATTGATGTATGCAGGATAATTTCTGATAAATATTAATGCTAGTTTATAGCAGTAGATTATGAAAAGAGCAATGTGAACTGGGTCACACGATTACGTGATGGCACTGTTAGTAGGATGGCTTTTAAGGTCGCCTATAGACCATGAACATGTCCATTGAATCTTTCAGGTCATTATACATTTTCTATGGGGACCTTTCGTATAAGCAGGTGATGATGAGAAAAACCCGGTTTCAAATCTCACGACGAACAGTGAATTTATTCTCTACCCATACTACTTGGGTATATGGGTGCGAGATTTAGCACTAGCACAGCAATATACATTTTACTCAAAAGGCAGCTTTTCTTCTTAAATTTAGAGGATTATTTAAATCTTACGCGGTTGAGGAGGTTTTCCACAACCAAACGATCTGAAACTCAAAAACTTAAACAACATATCAAGGATATGTGCAAGAAAATCGTGTTAAATTGGGTCATGTTCCTAAATAATATGCGGTCCAATTAAGCAAGTGCCGTTAAGATAAGTTGAGACGGCTACAGTAATAAGGTGGAAAATTTATTTCCTCACGGAGCTATAGTTCACTACCGTAATGTCCTCCTATTGACAGTGAGTGTCGGGGAAAGATTTATTCAAATTTACTGTTAGTCAGGATTCATACTGGCCGTTCCTAAGAACACGACCGCGGACAATCAATGAAATATCTGAATTTTCTTCGATGACGCCCGTAAATCTCGAATTCAGCGACGAAATTAACGTCCCCAGGGCCCGTGAGATATAATAAGACGGCCTCAGAGCTGATGGCCCCGGAAGATGAATGGCGTATTGAAATAAGGAGCCGCATTGACTTTCATACGTCCAACTAGGTCGCTTCTGATGGAATCGCTTATGCCTTCCTCCTCTTCTTTATGTCGTCTCCTTTTCAGTGGCGAAGAGGAAGTCCTCATCCTCGAGCGGGCCGTGTCCTGTCTGCATACGTCCTAAGAGCAATGAGCGCAGATGACCGTTCGATTATACAGGACGTTTTCTGGGTCAGATCATATGCGTACCACTGGAATAATGGAATAACATTAGCTTCATTTTGAATTTGTTTCGCAAAACACGCACATTAATAATGACCTGGAAAACTATAAACTACATCTCGACCCTTCAACCCGACGAGGCAAGGATTGCTTAACATTAATCTTGAAAAAATATACACCCCAAAAAACTTTCATATCAATTTTAATTTCTAATTTTCATACTTAAATTTCTCAAGATCGGTAATGTATCCCTCACTTTGTTACAAGAAAAATTACCTCTTACTCAATAACTAAGTAATTGATGACATTGAAATTTATTTTATGTAGTTGCCATTATTTTAAACACTATAGCTTCGAAACGTTTCAAACAGTATTAATCAAGCCAACTTGTATTTGATTTATTTTATTGATAACTACTCAATTCGATATGAAAACAATTTTTTTTTTTTTTATGCATTTCCAGTTCGTTAAGTATTTAATAGAAACGGTCGAAACTCTATGCACAATATTATACTCTGCGTCAAATCGCCAAGAGAGATTGAAAAACTTACATCGGAGTAGTATCAAATAATGATTTCTGGTTTCTGAAAAACTTAGTCTAATATATCATGCGCTAAATTACACCTTGTACATGTCGAGTTCATTATTATTTTCATATTACCCTGTAAAGGAACGTGAGCATACTCATGAATACACGTTAATACCAGATACAGGCAGACAAAGAAATAAAGAATGATAATGAGATACTGCAAAAAATCTAACAAGGACCATAATTGATTCGTAAGTCCTGCAACATAGAAAAATGAGGTGATTCGCTTACTAAAACCTACGTAAGCATAAAACGAAGAAAGAATGGTCAGCGGTAGGTTTAGAATAGGGGATTGATGAACTTGCAGGAGGACATTTTCAAGTGGATAGGGACTTGTTATTCTCCGCTAAGCCAAGTGGAAGATCACTCTTTTCGATGTCCACGTGGATAATTTGGTCACTCGTAGGTAAATTACTGCTAATGAGAGTATTCCGGCCTCGAGAAACCAGTTTTAGCTGACTAAACGTTAATTTCAGGGTAAAAAGGGTACAAAATTAAAATATATACGTTTAACTCTAAATTACTGTTTGATATAAAAAACAAAAAATGCATTTGTTTTTCGCCGGGTTATACAACTTTTATTCTCACTCCCTTCCAGCGATTCATTATTCATGGCGCCAGTTACCACGAACTAGATTTTCATCGAAGCCCTTAGGTATTCCGAATGAATCCAAATTTGGCTTTTCCCGGATGATCTCAGATTTAATAAAGGATAAGAGTGATGGGTTGTAGGTAAGCTGAGGCATTAATTTACTTTCTGGTTACACTGTGTTTAAATTGACTAGTGGCTTATATATTTCTTATATAGCCTTGGCCTCTGGTGGAATTGAAATGTCTATTTAATATTGACAGAGGAAATATTTAATTGTGTCATAAGATTAATATTTTTTTATTGATTTTCCATCCTCTGCTGATCTTAGTCCCTTCCTCAAATATTTGTCACTGTCTATGTGTATCGTCTAGGCACCAGTTACAAGACCAGTGACTCCATTCAAACTTCATCTTTCGGTAAGCATATCAATACTATGCCAACTTAAATATCAAAAGCGAACAGACCTTACTTACTAAGAGGGCTCATTATTGAATCGTAATATGTTCTTCACTATTTGAACTATACTCGATAGGTCCACTGGCTTTCTACGGGCATCCCTGTCACAAGAATACTTTTGAAAAGTCGTTTAAACAGATTAATTCCTCATAACGTACTACATTGATCAGCATTGCCAGACTCCAAAGGCCAGTACGAAATTTTCACTATTCACCCTTCACTCACCTAAATCCAACCACCATGGCCTCAAGAACCTCAGGAATGGGAAAGACAAACACAGTCTTCTAGATATAATTATGATATGGCAGCCCTGGGGGGGGGTAGCGAAGCCCCTAGTCCCCCCCTTTATCTGCTGCCCGTTCCTCATCACTGCACTATAATGACCAGGCCCTTACATCCCGTCATTATATAGCTATTAGGCCTACAGATAGCTCCACATTCGTCGGCTCTCTCACTCTCGAATTTTACTTATCTATTCTCAAGGGAATGGAACCTTTATTTTATTTATTTTTTACTTATTTTGTTTGTCGCTTATTCCAGTTTGTTATTTGTTTTTCAACCCTTATTATAATAACCCTTCCATGTTAAGGCACTTTACGCCAGTTTTCTGTGCTCCTTATTAATGTGTGCTTTTAGGTATAATCCTTATCGGCTTTCCGAATGAACTCACATATTATAGTGTAGCACTGTAGTTGAATATAGGTTCTTAAAAACCATGCCCAACCAGGTTGGAATTATTGTACAACGTTAAGGCTTACTTGTTCTTTATTCTCAATTTAATTCCAAAAACCTCATGAAGTCGTGAGGTCAAATTTTGGTTATTGATGGAACTAGTGTGGATGGTACTATGCTTCTCAACCTTCATGTCTTCACATGTGGGAAATTCTCTTACAAGAACAGACTATCTTGTGATGATGGCATGTGTGTATGAAAATAGTAATCCTTATATTTACTAATATATGTAATATACGAGCTACAATCATGTTAACAAATAATGTGCCAATTAAACCCATTAAAGGACATGAAAAAAACAGCTTTATAAAAAAATGTTTTTTGTATACAATTTAAAACACAATATCACTATTACTTTCCCTATTAAATAACGAAAATTTATTTTATTATTTTGGAGAGGATTTAATAGTATTAAATTAGATTATAATACAATCATGTATTACTATTTTTTAAATTCCACAGGCACAGTATGTGGAACAATCTTGATGGTTGATGGCTTAAGACATTACACTTATGTTAGCAATTAATTTTTTTGTCTGCTGCACGTTAATTAACTTCTTTTTTTTATGTGCCAAGTCGGGAAAGTTAAAACAGGAAGGACTTTAATAAAAAAAAATCTTTAGACACTGCTGTAGTCAAAGCTTACGCACAAGAGCGTACTGATCGTTACAGTCTCGTAATCATCGTTTGACGGGTATCGGGTACTAATTGGGTCAATCACTAACAAGCGTTACGAAGTACGGGCACAGAAAGTGATAAAGGCGAAAGAAAAAAAATGGTAAAAAAACAGACGTTCAAGAAGTGAGAGATCGTTTGCCCATATTTCCGACTGGTTGCATGGGCCTCTAAAGCCTTTTCCATCCGATGGTCAGATCTCGGATAAGAGGCGGGATCGGAATTGCTCTGTCGCAATACTGGAATGTACATTTGTCGTTTAATTCTTACCGCTGTCGTTATAGCCAAGGATAAAGTCTATTTTTGGTTTCTTATACAGCGAGTTTCCCTGTTGGTCCTTCAAGCAGAATACCTTATCTTTTTTTTTTTTTTTTTTTGGCTTTTAAAGACTTTTGGTTCAACCCCTTCCAAATGAACGATCAAATTCTGAAATTTATTTTTAATAAGTGAATGGAATCGTTGGGATGTCGGCTTAGACTACTGAAAGATAAATGTCAGATTTTCATAGATTTATTAATGAACGACAATACGACAATTAAGTTCTGATAACAAGAAAAGAAAGGTCGATGTTGAAAATGTGTGACCATAATACCTCTTGTTTAAGGTAGGTCAAATATATCTAGATATAAGTGCCACTCCGTCGTGACGATGGGTCCTGGGCGGCTTCGGATGGGGATAGGTCGGAGGAATTTGCTCTGCATCTTACCCATACTTTCACACCTTTCTCATCAAAACCTCTCACAGCACAACTGTGGAAGATTTCCTCACTTCACCTATCCCTCCCTCTCTTCCACCAAAAGCCGTTAACCCCTCTGAGGTCAAATACCTTCTGAAAAACTTACCTTACTGAAAATCCTCTGGATGTGATCTCCTTACTCCTTAAATTCTCAAACAACTGCCTCCTAATCTTCCTAACCTACATTTATAATTGCATTATCCGAACGACGCACTTTCCTCTCCTCTGGAAACATTCCATTATTGTCCTATTCGCCAAACCCGGTAAACCACCCAATGAAGCCTCATCTTACCGTCCAATTAGCCTACTCGCTATCCCCTCAAAAATATTTGAAAAACTCCTATTAAAACGTCTACTGCCAATTGTTGAATCCAAAAACCTTTTTCCTACACACCAGTTTGGTTTCCGTCAACGACATTCCACTGCTCATCAAGGCCTTCGCGTTGTTGATCACATCTCCTCAGCCCTTGAAACCAAACAGTATTGCATTGCTGCCTTTCTCAAGCTTTCAGTTCAGTTTCAAGTTTCCAGGGTTTGGCACGCAGGTTTGCTCTGCAAGCTCAAAAGATATTTACCACAGACCATTTTCCTAATCCTACAGTCCTACCTTTCAAACCGCTTCTTCCAAGTCCACTATGGATTAGAATATTCTAACTACTATCCCATATGGAGGAGTTCCACAGGGCAGTGTCCGGGGTCCCGTCCTCTATAACCTATACACCACTGATGTCCCCCTCTACTCCCAATACCTTCTTGGCCTCATTTGCAGATGACACTGCAGTCTTCTCATCCCACCCAGACCCCGACATAGCATCCCATAACCTTCAAAAACACCTTGATGAGATCGAGTATTGGTGCAACCAATGGCGGATCAAAGTCAATGAAGGAAAATGTTCCCACGTAACCTTTACCCTCTGCCGCAAGTCCTGTCCACCAGTCTTTTTAAATTCGATTCCTCCCCCTGTGTCTGAGACAGTACGGTATTTAGGCTTCCATCTCGACAAAGGACTGACATGGAACCACACGCGAGGCTAAAAAGACAAGAACTAAACAGACGCTTTGGACAACTGTACAGACTACTTCGAAGGACATCCCACCTCTCAATAGAAAACAAACTACTTATTTACAAGGTTATACTTAAGCCAATCTGGACATACGGAATAGAGCTATGGGGGACAGCAAAAAAATCGAACATCAAGCGTATCCAATCCTTTCAGTCAGAAGTCCTGAGAACAATAGTAAATGCCCCTTATTATGTCAGCAACAAAACCCTTCATAAAGATCTTAATATACCTTACATTCTCGAACTCTTCCCTTCCAAGTTCATGAAATTCCATAGTAACCTATC
This sequence comes from Acanthosoma haemorrhoidale, assembly GCA_930367205.1. Lineage (NCBI taxonomy): Eukaryota > Metazoa > Arthropoda > Insecta > Hemiptera > Acanthosomatidae > Acanthosoma > Acanthosoma haemorrhoidale. Next base: position 140,284,152 of record OV884011.1, read on the forward strand.
GAACCACCCTAATCCCCTAGCACAGTCTTTGCACTGCACCACTCATCCCTATAATCCTCCCTCCTCGGAGACTGAAACGGCAGTGGCCTAGTGACCTGATATAAATGCGTACAGTGGGAGTCCTGGCAATGGCCAGTTTTTTCAATAATGTCCTGAGCGTATGTGGCTCTCGCGCTCTTGGTCAGCCTCCACTGGCTCAGACTCCGCTTCCTGTTTCGTATTCGAGGGAGGTGACAAACATGTGGATTTGGGAGGCCTCTGGGCTGTCTGTAAATATTGTATGAATGAGCGAGTAAATAATGAATTGTAAATAAGGTATGAATGAGAGCATTTATCTTAATTACTTATTGCCTAATAAGGCACAATAAATTGTTACTCTACTCGTTTATGAATGAATATACTGTAAAATGACTGAAACTGTACTAGTTAATATATAATAGTTAATATCTAAGTGGGAAATTGAAATTGATATGAAAACCACGGTCTGCTACGTATTTGATGAGAACAAATACAATCTGATGTATGTTATGTGTTTTCATGAGAAAATATACCCCTATATACATTGCGTTCTGTAATGTTATGTTCTTAAAATTCATGTTTTATCTATTGTTTATTTTCTTTAAATTGAATTATCACAATTTTTTTAATTCTTCCTTCCTCTTCATGTTAACAATACTCGATGCAGCAAACACATTAGGTCAATTATTTAATTTAATGAAAATCAAATATCATCAAGTTAAGCCACTATACAAACAAATCCTTTATTTTTTAATATACAATACAGTAATTTGCCATTTTAGTTTATGATAATTGTGTTTTGAGACTTACATAATGATAAAGACAACGTTATACAAAACTACTATATACATAAAAATGCAATTGCTAGGCTCTAGTTTTGTATCTTACCGCCTACATCGGCCAACAGTATAGGTTCGTATCGTGGTGCATGTTCACAGAGCTGTTTTATTCAGCTGTTTATTTACTGTTCTTGTCTTCGTATTTCAAACGACACAGTTGAAATTTAACGACTTCCCCGATGTAAGTGTTACTTCAACTAAGTAGTAAACATCCATTTGAATACATTTCATCTGTTTCTAACAGCCATCTTTTTATGGGGGGGGGGAGGAGGGGTCGTTTTACGTTGTTTACCTTTACCAATATACTTTATGGGGCTCTTAACCCCCAAACACCCAACACCCCCAGTACTAATCAAACCACCCTCCAGCGATAGCTGCTAGTTAATAGCCCCTGACTGGAGAAGGACTCCAGCGCACCCTCCAGGGAACCGGTCCTGAGCTCCACTATCTGCCAGTTAGCGAGCGCTTCTTATCGGTCCTGCTATATCGCCGATAAACAACATCGACCATCATCTATCCTTCTGTCCGCTCTATCTCCACCTCCTTCTTCTCCTTCCCTCTTCAGTGCAGCCTTCAACGGAGGATACTCTCCATCAAAAGGCATCATACTTGATAAATCAAAAAAGATTAAAAGAGGTTGAAAGACAGATAATAATAACAGCCAATCTTTCTTAAGGAATGCTCCTTAGAAATAATATTTTATTTTATAAGAGTTGAAAAAAGTCACTGAATCAAGTTAAGACTGTTTAACCCACAAGCGCTTACGTGAGCTTACACATCTAAGCTACTGTTCGGGGAACGGCCCATATCCAAAATTGCATCCTAAAATTGCTTTTAGATTTTAATTCAGGAGATTGTTTAAGGGAAACGCACGATTGACTCCTTGGACATGAAGAAAAGCGGTTGACGAGTGATGAAATCTACAAGGAGTTGTTGAAAAATCATAAGAATTATGTAAACGCAATGATTTGTTCAAATTTATTGCTACCATATTCATTGTTCGAAGGTGGGAAAACTCCAAATACTTACCCGTCTATCTAACTGGTGGCAACCCTTGAGTGTCAACAATGCTACATAATAATTCATAATTTTTTTTTTTTTTTTTTTTTTTTTTTTTTTTTTTTTTTTTTTTTTTTTTTTTTTTTTTTTCTTAGCTCTCAAACTTATAAAATAGGATGTGGGAAAATTATTTTGGGCTAATGAGTGCCTTTCTCTAAGGGGAGTCCCCCATTTGAAGGGTGTATGAAAAGGATATAGGGTGTGGAATGCCTGAAGGAGGCGGGTGGATTCGGGAAGGTAGTGAGAGTCTACCGAGGGTGGAGCCTAGGGGTACCTAGGCAAGGGTTTGTAGTCGGCCAGGTCAAGCCTGGCCCGCCCCGGCAGGGGGCTGAAATAAGTCGGCCACTCGGCCGGAAGGTCTACCCTGCTTAAGCAGGTAGATGGGGTCTTGTAGCTTCGGTTGAGTCGGCCGGGAGATCGGCCTCGATATCTCGGCTGGGTGTAGTTCGTTCAGTCATCGGGTTCAATGACGTCGATCATCCTCCAGGCTTCGGCGGTCCAGCAGTGCTTCCATCTGACTGGCATTGGTGGTGGTTGAAGGTCGGAGAATAGTGGGTTGTGGCTATGTCTGAGTGAGTCAAAAAATTTGATGTGCCTTCTCTTGATAAAATCTTGAATGGTGAGCACTTCAAATTTTTTATGCATCTCGTCTGCCTTCATTCGGTCGAACGGGGTATGTTTGAGGGAGGTGCGGAGAACTCTGTTCTGAAATTGCTGGAGCGTTTGGAGAGTGTTAGGAGTCAGATACTTGAAGAGAGGGGTCCCATACATCAAAGCAGGTCTTAGGACGCTCTGGTATATCAGCAGCTTGAGGCGTACCGATAAAGCCGGGCTGTGAAGTAGGTGTCCGAGGCTGAAGAATTTCTTCCTAACACTCTTTAATTTCTTGCCGAGATGAGTTGTGAACGACAAGTGCCTACCGAGGGTAATCCCGAGGTAGCACAGCTTGTTGCTTACAGGGCACTCTTTGCCGCCTAAGACGAAGGATTTCGGGAGCTTCTTTTTTCCGGATTTGTAACTGAATATAATTCCTTGCGTCTTGGCCGGGTTGACTTGAATGTGGACGGCATCGAGTTTCTCGGAGATCCGTTGACTAGCGCTCTCAGCGAATTTCAGGGCTCTGGAGGGATTGATGCTAGTGCTGTAAACACCTATATCGTCTGCATACGCGGATACCTCGCAGTTGGGGTACGAGGCTCCTACGATGTGGGCGGTGTAAATGTTGAACAGCAGGGGGCCTAGCACCGATCCTTGGGGGACACCGGCAGTGTAGTTTCTTCGGGTCGTAGACGTAGTGCCTATACGAACCGAAAAAGTTCTGCCTGTAAGGTAGGATCTTATCAGGTTCTGCAGCTGATCCGAGAATTCGTATTCCCTCAGACGTTGGAGTAGGATGTAGTGGTCCACAGAGTCGAAAGCTTTCGAACAGTCCAGAGAAATCATAGCGGTAGCTCTGTTGCTACCGTTGTATAATTCATAATATAATAACTCGCAATCTCATACATTTGCAAAAATTTATAGTATATAGGTAGGGCGTTTTATATTCCAATTAAACCAATATTTGTGTTCTAATTAGTGTATAGTTTCTTGCCATGCAACTACTGAACAATGATAGTGAGCAATTAGTTTTTGGGCTAAGGGTTGGATTTTACCATATTTAAGAGAACACATCGAAAAGTTAAGATCGTTTGACGTAAATAGTCGATGAAATGCCGGAAAATTCAATCATCATGCTACGCGGAATCATTTTGCGGAAGCAGTTTAAACGAACATATATCATAAAAAATAAATGTCACAGAAGTGAAATAGAAAAGACTGAGCAAGCCTCACCTCCTTCTCAAATGAAACTGCCAAGATCATGATTTATATCGCTCTATAAAAAAAAATATTTTAGGACATATTAGGAATTCGCTAGGCAGTTCATTGCCTTCGTTTTGGCCACTTATTTCCCTAATGATCCAGAATATTTTTTCCCTTTTTTATTGATATAGGTTACATAAAATATCCGTTATTATGTATCTGTGGTTGTGTGAGAAAAATTCCGATTTATTTTATGTATTTTTCGTGGTCTTCATTGGGAATAAGTTGAGAATGTTACTTTCGAGGTTGAATATGTTGACCAAGTAACAGACATCGGCAGATCGAACAGAGTGTCACAACAAAACCTTTGCATTCGCTTATTTGGATTATACTATTGGAAAACGTAACATTTACAGATTATTTGACTCCAACCAGGGAAAATAATTGACGACTGGGGGGTCATATTTCTAAAGCTCTAACTGTTCCACTGTTTAGACTGTTAAATTCAAGTGACCTGTTTAGTACCGCCTTCTTTATAGGCCTTTATAAGATATGCCCGAATAACTTTTTTTCAGTGTATTTAATTTCACTGTGAAGTGCTTTACAAATCTTGTAATGCATATTCGGTTGGTTAGACATTCGATGAAGGTTAAAAGAATTAGATTTCAATTAAGTAAGGGTTGAGAGATGCTTTACCATGTACCCTCTTCATTTTGGCCCTCTAATACATGGACCAGAAAAGCGAGCAAGCAAGTATAAAGTTTCAAGATAGGGAGGTTTACATAGTAGATACATTAACTGCATAGGACTCGACAGAACAAGGCTCGCGTCATGGCTGAAAGGAGAGAATCCTTCAGGGGGTTCATTTTTGGCCATAAATCATTCATAAATAAGTAGAAGGGTTTGTTGGAAGATCTGCTCAGGTTGATGAAAGAGTTAGGTTTTCATCGAATTGATTGAACACCGACCCGACTTACAATGCATGTTTTCATCAAGTTACGGTAGCAAGAATCGTCACTAGGCATAGAACCTAACTTTTTTTATTAATTATTACCAATCATATTTCACATCTAACAACTACTGTTCGGTCTAAAACTTAAAAGCTCTCTTTCTTCAATACAAGACATTTCCCAAAAGACCCTCCTACTTATCTATTGCATTTAGCTGATTCGGTCACATCGATTATAGCAATATATTTTGCTCCCTTGTTCTGCTAGGCCCAGACTCCTAACAGATCGCCGTATTCACTCTGGGGTTTTCAAATAATGGCTGCAGAAGCGGGTTTTAACTTGTCAATCGATTGCAAGGGAATGTTGGAATAGGAGCAGATGTTTTATGTTACTACATTCTTAAGGAGCGTTAGAGTGGTAATATGCATTACCGGGCCTGCTGATACAACTCTGCTACAAGCTCTGTTCGTTTTTTAGGAAAGCGACAATAGAACCGTTCCGCTTCCGCTACCCGAGGATACGCTACCCGGATGCTGGTAGCACACCGGTAGAGGAGACTCCTTTCTCACACCAGGCGCGAGGAAAAGACCTCCGGACGACCCTCAGGTAGCCCAGAGTGGACACGCCCCACCAATGAGTTACGAGAGATCGGGATTTTAATTATCTCCGAGGAGGCAGTTTTATAGATACGGTGGTCCGATAGGGCCGAACCAATCACCTCGCGCTAATCACCTCTGTAACTGCGCCTCTCCCCCCGCCCCTCTCTCTCTGCATATTATCTTCCGTACTTAGTTATACTTTACCTCTTTAACCTGGATGTAGGATCAAGCACACCACCATAGGTTTGCAAAAGTACCATCGATGATGACGCCACACTTGGATTATCATTGACCCGTAACAAGCGACCATACATTGTGCTTCCAATCCTCCAGTCAACAAAGAAGAAATGTTCAACATCGGGGAATGCAAGTTGTACGAAAAAAAAATTTATTTCATAACTTTTGAACAAGTTTCAGCGTGTAGTAATGTCTGTCCGTCGCTACTTGATAGCTATGCTAACCAGGACATGGGCCACTAAGCAACTACTGCGCCACTGTGCGATCACTATAAATTTTATAATCATATAAGTTTGATGCAAAGGGTTATCTTGTAAGGCTAATTTATAATTTACATGTTCTAAGATATTAATATTTCCAATTAACTTATTATTATTGGTAGTAGTTTTCATATCAGCGGGTCATTGAGTGAACCAGAAGAATAACGTAAACATGTCTGTACAACAAAAAAATTATTAGTATACGGTAAAAGGGTGACAAATCTTCATGATTATTTTTAATTTATTTATAAATTATTAATCTACAAAGTTATACCTGAGCCAATCTGGACTCTATTCCGAAATAGAGCGTGAGGGATAGCAAAAAAGTATATCAAGCATATCAAATCCTTTCAATCAAAATTCCTGAATACAATAGTAAATGCCACTTATTACGTCAGCAACAAAACCCTTCATAACGATCTTAATATACCTTACATTCTCGAACTCATCCGTTCCAAGTTCACGAAATTCCATAGTAACTATCGAACCACCCTAATCCCGTAGCACAGTAATTGCACTGCATCACTCATCCATATAATCCTCCTCGGAGACACGTCAGTGGCCTCGTGACCTGATATAAATGCATGACATTGGGAGTCCTGGCAATGGCCAGTTTCTGCAATCATGTCCTGAGCGTATGTGGCTCTCGCGCACTTTGTCAACCTCCACTGGCTCGTATCCGTTGACGCGACTGACGAAGGGGCGTTGGGGAATTCCCAAGACACCGCTTCCTCTTTCGCATGCGAGGGAGGTGACAGCCATTGGGATTTTGGAGGTATCTGGGCTGTTTGTAAATACTGTATGAATGAGCGAGTGAATGAAAATTTTAAATATGGTATGAATGAGAACATTTATCACAATTTCTTATTGCCTAATAAGGCAAATTGTAATTTTATCATAATAATGAAGTTTCAAAATATAATTTATTTATATTTTTAATGACATTTTCAACAAGTAAAACAAATGATTCAGGTGACATACATGGGGTGCTAGCATTATTAGGGATGTTGTATGTTCTGCACTTTGTATGTTAGTGTTTCATTACATTCATGCTTTTGTATTTACTTTATTAAGGTATGACCTCAATGAAACTTCAGCGATTAAAGAAACTTTGTCCCGTGAGTAATATTTATTTTATAGTGAATATACCCTTCCTAACTTCATTCCTAAGCTCATATCGCTCTCTTGACGTAATATAAATAATTAATTCCCCATAAATACTAATTATAAATAATTAATAATATGATTCAGTTAGATATGGATGGCCGGATATATTTGTAATAAACGAGTCTAAATGGCCTCCATGCCTAACCTTATCAGGTGATTGTCATAGTTTCCCACGTTATGCTGTTGTCAGTGACGGGTAGGAGTGGGGATAGACAAGGTAATTAATTCCTCCTTTATAAAAAGGCTGCTCACTCGTTAGCAGACGATGTACGAAGATTATTAAACATTTTTTCTGCTTCTACTTCCTATAAGAAGTGGTCATAATATTTCTCCCATTGATAGTATAACATACAATAAAAACATAATTTAAAATCTTTATTCAGTTTTACGATCAGCCATCAGTGATTTTCCCTCTAGAGCTTTAGTCTTCTTCTTTTATTTTTTTTTTTTTTAAATTTTCTGTACCTCTGGCTTCACTGATTAGAGGTCGTTCATACTAATAATCCTTTATCTCCCATTTTACATCACCAGCTTTTGATATCCTTTTCTGTTCCCTTCCTCTTTCATAAATAATGTGAGATTTTACTTATTAATGTCTCGAAAAAGATAAGACTACAAAATTAGACGTTAAAATGCCCTGATATATATCTAAAATGTATGTTCTAAAACATATCGAATATGTTAATTATGGTAAGTTACTCCACGTTACAAAAAATCTCTTAGTCGGTAATTTTTTTGGAATATTCCAATGGCTTTTTAAATTTAAATTAAAGGTTATAAGTGACTAACTGTCACCTATGCAAACCGAATAGAACTTTCTATCTTCAAAATTTAATATGAATTCTGCCATTATTTTTCAACCGTTAATTCTGGTGCAAAAATAAAATTCAGCGTTCCGCCTAAGTATGGAATAATTTTTCTACCAGCCTCTGTATACAACTAAGGAATTTTATGTAATGGTATTAATAACATTCCTACTCCAGCTCCTCCTCATTCTTCTTCAAATGTCTGTTAAGCTAAGGTGAAAAAGAATTTGAAAAAAATCGTTGATAATAAAAAAAAATAGCAGGCTATTGGAATATGTACAGTTTACAGCCTAACTGTTAACGCTGTGCGTTTAGCGACACATAGACTACCCTGGAGCCATCGAAGGTACGCCACCGCAGACAGACACACGTCCCTTACAATTACCATCCCTCAGGAGACAGGGAGGAAAGGGCAGGTGAAGGATCGGGGACCCTCATTACCTCTGAGAGATGATACTGGGGAATTATGCGGGGGGCCACATAATCGACAGCTAACCACCCCGCGCCGGACCCACTAACTACCTGCTACCGTCTGTCTGTCGCTTTTTTTCATCATAACTGTCCGCCAGTAGTCCTTCGCTGGCGTGCTCACCCTCGCATGAGCAAGGTGCAACATGCAACCTCATGCCAAAAACATAGAAATAGGTCCATTTCCTCCTCGGGGAAAGCATGTTTCCTCACTCCAACATTGATAGAGCACTTACTAATCCAAGCTCATTTTTTTTCAAGTTCGTTCTTCCTGTATATTTTTTTCTTCATCTGCCTAAAAAAAGCATATCGAATAATGTATGATAATCTTATTGAACACTCCGAACGAAGACACAAAACGATGTTCGAAAATTGGTGTTTTAAGTCTATATATTGTCTCTGTTCCAGGGGTGCATTGGTAAAACCGATTTGACACATTTCAAATAGTTTTTAAATATACCTAAATTATCATTTTCCCATCTCATATAATATTTTATAGACAATTTTACATGTTGTTAAATAAGTGTAGCTAATGAAAGTACGGGTTCTCGAGTAACAATCCTGTGACCTAGAAAACACAATATCTTTATGCAGTATTCAATAACCCGACCACGAGTTCACGACCTTTACCGGCTCACGATCGAGTAACACGTTACAGACTTTTAAACTGACGCTATCACTAACACTAATTGGCGTGTATGAAGGTCATAACAGGCAAGATGAAGAGATCATTTACATAGATCGGTTACACTAAATGCAAGCTGCAAGTCCAAGTTGTATTAGGCCCTCGTGATAGTTGTGACGCCCGGTCACGCTGTGCACACCGTTACTCTCGTTAGTCTATTTAGAATTCATCAATCTCATTAATCACTAATAATCGAAGAAACTTTAAATAAATCCCTTGTCTTCCTACTTGGGTATACTAGGCCAAAAACTTTGAAACATTAAAACAAAAAAGAAATCACAAGCGTAAAATTAACAATAGATTGTCAACTATCCGATCTAGAGAATTGTTTTTAAATCTTTCACAATTTTCTTCGCTGGAGCAGTATCGCAGCGACTGTCACAAATCATACCTGGTGCTGCGTTACTAGGTACTCCTCGCCGTGAATTCCGGACCCTCGAGGATCCCCGACACCAATCCCTCTGGAGGACCCTCTAGTCCTTTTCTTCTGGACAGGATAACGGCGTCCCACATGCTTCCCACTCCGCCTCTGCCCCGGGCATAAATTTCACCAAGCCGGGTCATTAGCGACTCCCTCCTCGCTAGAATTTGTAAAAAAAGAATACATACTTCCCTTTGTGTCCCAAAATCTGAAGGCTCCCTCCAGGCAAACAGTTAGTTAGCCCTGTGAGGTTCTGTTTCTTTCCAGCCAGTGTGTCAGTTAATTAATTAATGGGCAGTTATTTTGAACGCCGATCCTAGCTTATCGCTGTTATTTATTGTTCGATAATTAATTTGGAAGAGGCGATTCGCGATAACGGCGGGACTTCCTCGTCCTTTGCTCAAGTCTGAATAAATTTTCAATTGGAGTAGAAATGATGTTACTTAAAGTAAATAAAACCCCCTTATTATTTATCATAACAATATTTTAAACTAAGAATTTTTCTAAGATGGCGATTTTTTTTAATAAGGAACTTTGTTGAACGTTGTGTTCTCGTTGGCTATTATATAATTTTTTTCTAGGAGAATGGATGGGTATAATTAATAAAATGGAAGGAATAAATTTATTGGTGACATTGAAGAAGCTGTATTAATAGACTTGCCAAATGGTAGATGACAAAATTCTTAATTTCAAGACTAAGAATTATTTGCAATGAAGTAGTGGATTGTGTTGGCCTTAATTTCTTATGCCAACATTTTTCGAGTAATAAAGAACTTATTAATATACAATATAGTATTCGCTTTAGTATCATTCTAAAATGCATTTCTAATAGAATATCGTGTTGAAAAACGTTTGAAAATACGTTATGATAAACAAAAGACATACTTGAACTTTGCATTCGGTTCAAGGATCAATTTCCAGTCGGAGAAAAATAAATGACGGATCCAAAGAGACCAGAAACAATGGAGGAGCCTGTTTAGCAATGAGAATTATTCAGCCGTTTATGAATTAGTGATAAATATGAACTGGAAGGGATTTGTCAGCAGTCCATAGCGAATATGTTCCATATTGGCAAACAAATTGACATTACAATTTAACTTTTGTCTCAAAACTACATCGGTTTTAATCAGTAGAATTATTTAGATTATGATTTGTAAACCTGTCAACGTAAGTTTGGTTTATAGAAATATCCATCCTTGAAATATATTTCCAATATCTAAGTCTAGGGATTTTACTGTCGAAGAATGGTGTTACTGTTTTTCTTTTTGTCTATACAAGTCACATTATTTTTACCATTGTTGAGTCACCTTTGCAAAATATCTTATCTGCAGCCTAAACAGCAGTGCTAGAAACATTTTGATTGACTTACAAAGTTTCAGCTGTTTTATTTGCCATTTATTCGAAAAATATTTATCAATACAGTCTTGCAAGGTAAAATGCTGATATTTATGCTGTCATGGCGACATTTTACTGAAATTAATAACCGTATGAACTTTCTTATGAAATAATGTTGTAGAGTGACGGAAGTTCTTTTATAACAAGTATGTGTATAGTAATACACACTCAACTCCGACTTTTACACTTATTATAAACACACAAGTTAAGTAACGAAAATGAAAATAAGTTTTGTTGAAATTTAAAAACATTTTTAACAACAGTAGTAAAGTGCATACGAGCAATGCACTATGTTGCTCTAACCAGGAGTGAAAATTAAATAATTCCTACAACTATTAACAAACTGCCATGTTGCTTAAATTATATGTGTTATTATGTCACTCCACCTTTATTCATCATTAATTCTTGTGGTGCCATTCATATCATTTTAGTAAATACGTTCATCCTTTTATCATTCATCTTACATTTCATTTTCCATTTTTAGACTAATTAAGACTTTTTATTTAATTTAAGACCTTTTAATTTTTACTAACTATAGTTTGTTACTTTATTTTTGTATACATATTCTGTCAGAAACTAGCACACACTTTTTATACTGTTACCTTATATTGTCTTATATGTACGTTGTTATAAATGACTGTTTTACCTATTTTATATTCTTCATATTCATCCATATCAACTATTTTATGTTCATATCATATCATAAGCTATTCTTAGTACACTTACACTACCTTGGGTGTCGATTCATTAGTCAATTAGGCCTATAGCGCTTCTTTAATAAGTATCTAGGTTTTCAGGACCTCGTGTGAACATATCAGTCATTTGGAAGAAGTGTGTACAAATACGAAAATTTTTGTTTTTCCTTTTTTTGCTTTGAAATCTTCCATTCACTCATATTGAGAAAAAAATGTCAAATTTTTAGTTTCAATATTTACAATTATTGAGAGCTATTATGGCAGTCTTGCAGGATAGCACTAAATCAGAATAGGCAAACTTCAAACGCTTGCTCTTGTATAATTCTACATTTGCGTATTATGGCACTCTTCTTCCAAGTGAACAATATATATTACTTCGAAACGTTATCCATTAATAAATTTGTAAATAAAATTAACAATGTCCCAAAAAATTCATTCACTCTTATATTTTTACGAATAACAATGAACTCCCAGTATGTTATTAAGTGATTAGAAAGGGGATAAAAAATGCTTGATACCAAAGGCTTTCGAATGCATTGAAGTTCAAAGAAGAAAGCACCCTGTCGAGTCGCGTGCTGGCTTTATTGTTCCTCTTTCCGCCCCGATAGAATTCTAGGAGTAGTTTTTCTCTACCTATATCCCTCCTGTTATTACTACTCGTCCTACCAGACGTAACAATATACATTTTGTTTTTTTTGTTATTTCGGAAATGGTGAAAGATCAAAGCGGAGTGTAGACGTCGGTAAATGACACTGTTAAAGCACGCCTGATGCTATTTACTTAATGGCGGTAATGCTGACAGCGGCCTTGGTCCCTCCTCTGCTAGTGATTAGCCCAAATTGTTTCTTTCATAATGGGCTCACTTAGGGTCACATGACCAGTGTCTAAAGGCCGGTGTCTGAGTCCTGCTCAGGAAGTTCTATGCTCCATTCTCAGTGAGGAGAAACAAAATGTCAGTTTTCCGGAATATAAGAAAGAAAAAATGTTATCTCAATCATGGTTTATTAAATCCCTGGGATCGAATCTGAAGGTGGACTATAAATTTCACAAAGGAATAGAAGACGAGTATTTAGTGTCTGCCAAGTCGACATCATGAATGTACATATAAAAATGGTTATGTAACCTGCAACGATATTGGCTCGTATAACCTTCCCCACGTCAGAAAACCCATTTTAAAAAATAGAACCAACTAAGTTTACTAATCAAGTGTATTAGTCAGTTCCCCGATGTGTTAAGTTTTTTTTGTTTTGTTTTTTTCCTTCTTATTCTTAACCCCTATTTTTTTTTTTAAATTAATAATAAATTATAAACAATTTTATAAAATAGTTTTGGGTGGCTCCTTTAATTGCATTAGATGCATTCTAGGTGTTAAGCAGTACACATCTTACTTATGTTCCCTAACCGTCATATGCAAGGACCTAAAGGAAGGGTATCTCAACACGGAGTAAAACTGTCATTAAACCGCTTAAACAAATTCATATTCCGTTGAGTTAAAATCTGTCCAATTCCCGGTGGTCAAGCCGAGAATTTTTTTTTGGCAGAAACCCCTGAATTTATGAAGTGGTCTAATAACATACGGAATATAAAATCCACCCGTGGCGGGATATAGTGCAAATGGAAACTGTTCTATCATTAAATTAAATCATTTAATTACACCTATTAATATTCGTAATCTCAATCTAAATTAAAAAAGGAGGAGAGATGGTGTGGCTGGACCGGTGGAGTGGGGGCTCCAGAGTCGATTACCCGAGCTCTCCTATCTCGACTTTGTGATCGTAATAATGTTATTAATAACCTCGTCATTAGAGCTGCAGCGTATCTTCCTGGCGTAGTCTGCTTACCCACCCCCCCGCCAGTCTACGTATATTTAATTGCCACGTAATTTCAGGAGATGCACTCTAGTTGATTGTCGATGATGCAGCCTATAGGATGTGGCGGCGCATTCGATAATGCCAATAATGAACATAAAAGTAAACGTGGGCAATATTACACTACGTGAGGCCGACGAGACGCCATCCTCTCAGGAGGAATAACGGCATCTGTAATTTGAAGGGGGAAGTGAAAATTGCACCAGTATTCCCAAATGAAATCCGTTGATAAGTTGTAATCGTAGAGAGGAAACTCCCCTAGTCAACGATGGATGAACTGGGACTATTTCATTGTCTGCCCTTAACTGCTCTCCTCCACTGGGTGGGGTCACCTGTAGATTATTGCTCTTTGGCTGGCTAGGTGGAAATCAGGGCAGTTACTACCAAATGATTTCCGCTCGCTCTGGGGAAGGATATAATCACTTTGTAAAGCACTATTATTAATAATGTTTGCCATTACAATGGAACAAAATGAAACCAATATTTATGTTCTTATAACACTTCCATATCTTGGAGTAATCTTCTCTGAACATGTTAATGCAGGAACCAACTCCCTTTTTCACCGGCTGCGCCTCCAATTATTTCATGACATGAACCAGAGGCCGAAAACTGAATACCCCCTTTTCCCAGCTAAATTTTATTAAAGTTGAAGATGAAAGGATGGGAATGTGTTAAAGAGCAAGTGAAACCTTCCTACTGCTCCTAGGAGAAGTTCCAGACGCGTTTTACGACCCTAGCATACAATGCCACCGGAATAGAAAGACCTAAACAAAGAAGAGAATACCAGAAGTAGCACTGTTTGTCCAGACTTCTTCTTTAACACTTACCTTCTAAAATCCTCTGCAGTAAAGTTCACTCGGCAGACCCGGGTGGTCCGCTGTGTTGACATTTTCTACTACCTCACTTAGAAGGCCAACGAATCTCCTTTGACTTTTATTGAAGCGGCTCACTTTATCCTTTGCCTTTAATACTTGTTTACAGATCGTATCTGAAGATTTTATTGCATTTGACGAAGGTTCAGAGAATTAACAACCCGATAATAATCATAAGTTCATACAGCCACACGAAACCCAGAAAATAAATGAGGTGATGTCAAACAAATATAATCTTAGGACGTTCACTTGATTTAGTAAAGCCCCAGTGCCAACCAAATAAATGATTACATTTTATTTCTCATATCTACTTTATATTTTTCTTACTCTCTAAGGGTAATACCCGAAAAAAAATCTGACGATTGGTGTATTACACAATAGTTTCGTTTAGAAAACGATATTGATGATTTTTTGTCATTAAAGTCATTAGTAAACAAGGCGTTAAAATTAAAGATTCGTCATTTTATGTCCTATATAATATGATTGCTTTTATTTTAATTATTTCTGGGGACTTGAATAAGACTTCCATGGAAAAATGCCATCCCTGTATACGAAGCTAAGGTTATGAAAACAATGCTTATAAAGTTTTAATAAATTTATGTAGCTTTCGTCTTTTTTAATTCCAATACATCATGTATATTAATATTAAGTAGTCTGGTGACACATAATGGTGTAAGATGTTTACATAAAGATAAAGAAGAGTACGCTCAGGCTAAATTGATGGATTATCCGTCACATTGTGGTAAAATTTTAGAGGACAGTCTTGAAACTATAAAAGCTATATGTCCTATAAATCGGAAAAAATTGTAAATTTTATGGTGGGGGGCCTCCTGAATGGACGAAATGTTTCTACCCTTATGTAGGCAAATTACGTAGGCATATTGCAGAAAGTTATTTTCGATCACATTTAATTTTTCTTGTTCTTTATTAGAGGAAAAAGCCTAAGGCAATGAAAAAAAAAGTCTATACCATTTATTTAATCTAGTTTACAAATAATAATAATACCTAAGCTGCTATTGCTTATGAAATAAAATAAAATTTTTATACATTACCAAGAATGTGTTGTGAAATTGTATATTCTAAATTGCAGTCAGGCATTTCATCTGTGATGAGATGTGAAATATTCTCTTACATGATTTGCAATAATCTAAAAAAAAAAAAATTCTTTCAAGCAATTACTGTTTGATAGTACATGCAGATGGTCTAGTATCGTGTTTGAATTTCTCCTCTGCAAAATATATAATCTTTATTCTTATTTTTTTTCTTCTTCTTCTTCTTCTCCTTCTTAGAGTATTTCTAAAATTAAAACCAAACTGAAATAGCTGTTATTAAGGAGTCGATTCGACGTCTTAAATACATAATTGATCTCAGGACCGAGCCTGAAGCTAGTTCCAATCTAATCTTTTCATTTTACAGCCTCCATCACGCTTATCGGCATTTATATAATTACCTGAAAGGAAGGTTATTTTGTTTATAAAGTTAGTATGCTATTCTGAGAAAATCCATAGTAACTTTTTAAGAGGTTATTATATGTTTATTCATGCATACAATCTTTTTTGGCTAATTTAAATTCTGATTATTATTAACCTTTGAACTATCAACCTCTAGCAAACCATAAGAAATATGCTGTGTAGCCTTTTTAATATAAATATATACAGGCATATATATATAATTTTGTCCAGTTATTAAAATCTCCTTTATTAATTATTTCTAGGGCTTGAATAATAATCCGCGTAATCGGTAATTTTTGCCAATTATTATTTTTTTGGTTTTGTGTTCCCTGGATAATTCTAAATGCTCATCTACTAGCGGTGCCTTCAGGAAACCAAGTAACTATTCTCCGCAGGCAAGTTTCACACGAACAGCTCCTATTATTAATTTTATATATTTTGTAATGGATTTGAAAAATATACATTATGAACTTCTACCACTGGATTTCTTTCTAGATGTCTGCCATTTCTGGTTTATCTCGAGACGTTTTATTTAAACGTTGTTTCATCAATCAATGTTATAATAGAGAACCCTATTTTTTTTTTATTTATTTTTTTTTTTTTTTACCCTTTGTGTGTATGCAAGTATGTTCTACGATTGTACCATTGTGGTCGTGAAATTGACTCAATCTCTCCAATCTCCACAAAATATCCTGGTTTATTTTTGAAAATACACTCCAGCCGATTTCAATAGGATTTTTTTATGTAAATTTATAATATGTGTTTAAATAGTTCTAGGTAACTGTGAATTGTTTGTGATTATATTTTTAGTTATGGATGGGCTTCCTTGATATGTCTATTTTGTCGTTTTGTTAGGATCGAATTCTATAGGTAGCTTGTGTGTCCTCACATCCATCCACTCGAATGATTATTCTGGTTGAATTTATCGATCCGATATGCAAATGAGGCGAGGACCTAGGACGATATTAGTACGCTACGTGGAAGTGCGCCGAGGCACTCCAAGCCACGTGCTGGGCACCGCTGACGAGGACGTATACAGATGCACTGTAAGTAAGTCAATATCCGAGGTGGTATAAAAAGTGCACCAGGAGTGTGTGCGTGAGAGAGGCTGATATCCAGTAAAACTGGTTTTACCCATGAAATTAACTCTAATGTCTGCGCGGCTGCCTCCGCTTGCCCACCCCGCTCGAGAGTGGCATCGCGGTAGTTGCATATATTTAAATCGGAAAGCAACTTGCGGTTGCAACGCCCTAACGCCGGTGACAATGTGCGGTTACTATGCAGATGGCTCCTTCGACTGCGGAGAGAGAACCTTTTTGAATGCTATGTGACTACCTGGGAGATATCGATAAAGAGTGGCTCAGCTCTCGATTCGAGGAAAAAAGTATGAAATAGCCATGGTGATGAAATGAGAAACCATGTAAGAGGAGGCGTTTTGAGGGAGCCTTGGTAATCAACTTACCATGTGCTCGTTCAAACTTATTAATAATTCTCCAATAAATAGCTGCTATCTGCTTAACGACCGGCTTTGCTTCGCTGTAGGGATTTTACCATTCCTCTACCTAAGTCTTGGTTTAGCTTTGAAGGCGCTGCCGATCCTGTTTTTATCCTGAAAAACTTATATGGGACTTTATTCAATCAAAGGATCGACTAGCAATAATTGTATTTTTTGGAACGGTCCATCAGGTGGCATACATCTACCTGATTGTTCGATTCTTTTTATTAATTTTCTTCATTTAGTACTAGCGCTTTCAAGATCCAACGTCTTTCAATCTCAGGCACCACACAAACAACCCCCCCCCCCCAGAATAACAACCTACCGTCAATTAAACCTAAATTATACCACCTCTTCCAATCTAACAAGTCAATTGTATATTTGTTAGTTTCATCGGAGATATATAAAACCTGTGGTGAAGATGGCTTCGACACCAAAAAAAAAGGCTTGGCCATAGCAACTAATTTAAGTAGGCAATGCCAACCATTTCCGGACTCACTAATACTTCTTCGGTTAGCATTTGAATCATTCGGAACAGATCATATAAAAAAGTAATATGTTGAGAAGAAAACATTGGATTGACGGAAAACCAAAGTTGTGCCAGTCAAATAATCTTTTTCTCCTGTCTCCACTCCACATCCTCATATATATATATATATATATATATTGACAGAGGAGGAGGGAGGACGTGGAGACAGGAGCTAGATATATATATTCCGGCGAGGGCAAAGAGGTGGCCATTGTTTAGCCGGCAGCCATGGGTCACGATCCTGATTATCGCCTCTTCTTCTTCTCTTTATCTTCCTTCGCTGCCTCTTGCCTCCGTCCTTCTGCAGTGCATTCCTTCCTCGCTCATTCCCAATCTATTTACTCCTCCCTTTGACGTTATAATCAAATAATCTCGCTAAGTATTCGCTTATCCCAACTCAAGGACTAACCGGCTCTTTTGAACAGGCACAATACCGTCTTTGCAGAACCGATCCGTTAGAAATATCCTATATTTCACTACCAAGGCTCTACTATCGAAAGGATGCTCGTTCTACGAAATCTGTCATTAAAAATTATTCTATCCATCATAAATTTTAAAGGCATATTTCACAAAGGTGGGACAATAAAGCGACTTGACGGGGTGTTTTCTGAGGACTTTAATGCGGCATTCGATAGCACTTGGCATCAAACACGTTTTATCTACTTTCAAATCAATTAAGAATATTTTTGTAGTTAAATGCTCCATGGAGTAAAAATATAACTCAATGAATGAATTTGTTGGGATACTAGCTTAAATTAATGAAAGTGAGATTTATTAATGGATAACATTGCAGGTATGTATGCATCTGGTCCTGGCAACGAGAAAATAAACGTAGATGTTAAGAAGTTTTGTAATCACAATTATATCAGGTTCGTTTTAAACGTATTGTAAAACTATCGTTAAAAAATATTTAATCTATCAGAAATTTCCTAAAGCCAGAGAAAACTTAAATTTATAACTAACTTAATTTGTATACATTCGTCAAAAGTTGAATTTCCTTCATAATTTTTTGTCTATAATCATTTAAAAAATGAAAATCTTTCGAGTAATAAAAACAAAATGGTGTGAGTTCTGATCCTTGGATCCACAACAACGCCAAGATCGTCTCTTTCTAAGACGTGTTTCAATTTTCCATTTGAACCTTCCACGTATCAAGTTAAGGTGTTTTTCTGTGAATCAGGAAAAAATGTAAACGCCGATTTAATAATGTCGAAGCTTTATTTTACGACAAAAAAAAAATAATGGTTTGTAATAAACCGTCGTCTGTTTATAATTGAAACGGAGACTTGAATTCAGAATTCCAAATACGTTTTAGTAAGACAGAAAAAAACCAAAAAAAAACCCTGAGACACTTAATTGATGATAATCCGTCTTAATAGAAGTCTAGCTGACACCGAAGATGTGTGGACGGTCTTAAAAGCCCTTAGTTAAAAAAAAAGTTGAAAAAGAAACGGAACAGATAAAAGGAATAAAAAAAAAAACTAAACAAGGATACATACAAATATACCTACGTATGTTCGGCCTCGTGTAAATCCTTCTCAGCCAAACAAATTTATTCTCTTGGGAAATATAAATAAAGGTATGTAGTAGCAACAGCGTGACAATAATAGCTTGAGGTTGGTTTAATGATGCTTAAGTTGGTAGTAGGGTGTTATGACCCGTCAGCTGTTCGGAGAGGACAAGCATACTGACCTTATTTGGAATGCATAGAGACATTGATTAAGTATTCTTGATTACTGACCTAGCTACAAGCCTCGAAATTATTAGCTTCGTCCATAGCTCTTTTTTTTTTTTTCATTATTTTTTTCGGTCAATGGAGTTTACATTTCGATGGAGCCACCCCAATGATGCATGCACCCCTAATGTGCAATTTACATGAATATGTATGCATTCCTTCAATACATTGTGAACGTAATCATTTCGTTTTTTAGCCTAATCGCGTCCTGATTTTTATATGGGACAGCTTTCCAATTTTATTAGTCCTATATGAAGAGGGCCAATGCAAATTTAAAGCAAGCTGGATAATTAAAATGACAATTTACAGACTCATAAGTGATTCCTTAACATTAGTTTAGAGCCTGTTTATTCTTTTAAAAATATTGTAAACAAATGTGTTTGTTTACTTTAGCCAAAAAAAAAATGTGTAAATACTTTATTAAAGGAATAAACGTTAAAAGGTAACAACCTGTCATTGATCTATATAGTTCCTCAGTGCCATAAAATAACTATAGGAACAATCTCTTCTTGAGATGTTGCGTAATAGATTTATGTTTTATTTGGTATAAAACATTTTACTCATTGTCATTTACTGTCTGATAATAATAATATGATAAGCACCTCTCAACCAACAGCCAGTCAAATACCCTTATTTGAGGGCAAATACACGAAAGAATGTCTGCTCTCCTTATTTTGACTGGAGGTTTTTAGAAAGCTTGTAAATTTTACTTCAAAAACCGACGTTTAAGTGTTGAGCTATTTCTATGTTTTACCCATATTTTCATCGCTATAAAACCTAAAAATTCGATTCGCTTAAGGTTTAAGAAGAAGGTTCGCTTAAGGCTTAAGAATCCATAAAGACATAAATGGTAACTATTCACCTTAGATGGAGGATAAAGCAATAAATAAAAAAACCAATTTCCATTCCGACTAATCGTTCGCCTGTTCGCCCGTGGATAAGCTTTTTTTGCTTCTCTTTGTATAGACTAATACCCAACCGTATCAAAAGCATGTAATTTGAACACAACTATATAATTAAAAACGACTTTTAATACAACATTCTAATCTTTGTCGTCATCGTCAAATTAAACCCCATCACCAAATACAATAAAAGAGCCGCGGTGCTACTAAATCGATATATCGATAGCCGCTATAAGGCCATGGTGGATGTGAGGAGGGAGGGGGAAATCATCAGAAAAATTATAAGACAATTACCCGAAACACAGATGGGCAGGGCGGTTATTATTATAGGGGTATTATATAAAAATTGGCGCCCAACGTTAGGTGGCTGTAAGCTGGTACGCAGACGGGGAGGGGTTAGAAATGGGCAGGACCATAACTCAAACGAGGTCTTCTCACCGTCCAGCCTGTGCTTTATAATTAAAATTTAATATATTATAGAGAGCTGATAAACTACATTCTCATCCACTCTCAAGACATCCATTCTCAATTTAAATCGCAATTTCATACCCGGCGACTCCGTGATATTGCATTCACCATCATCTTCCGTCCGAGAATAATTCACCTGATAAATATCTTTTAATGCTCGGATTGTCGTACTTTTTTTCATTCAGTAATTTAGCCCTCATTCTTTTGTCCTTTTTTTTCTTGTTACTTCTCACAATGAGTCGTTGAAGATAGAATAGTTAAGCTCCGAAGCTCTGTAATCAATGTTGATTACTTTCAATATTTTTTTATTTGATGCATTATCCAATGATCGAAAGCCCTTATTTTTAATAATAATAAACAAGGGCTCTACTTGAATGTAATACAATGACTACCATATTTTTCTCCTTGTCGAAAGTGCCAGTATATCCCAGCTTGTAAACCTTTGATATTCTGAAACCTTTAACAGAGTTAATGCCAGGAACCAAGTTAGAGGGCATTATAATCCTTACGGGCCTACTGCTAATATGAGAGTTGAGTTCTTATGTTCCTAAGCATCTGTTAATAATGTGAGCACTGTGAGCAGCTTCAAAAGAGGGTCCTAACAAATGTGTTCCTTTCACTTTAGAGAAGCTACCCTTGCATGAGATTTAATTATCTCGGGGCAAGTTACGCTTAAATCTTTGAGGAGGAGTGAGTTATGAAATATATCTGGGATACGAGTGCTCATGTATTTTTTTGTGTAATCGTATGAGTTTTTGTAAACTTAATTTTGGGTAGTTGAAATTCTAAAGTGATTATAAGGGGTTCTATTGGTGACATAAGTAGTTCTTGGAACCTTAGATTCCCACGGTTTATGTCCGTGAGTCCAGATTGGTAACAATTTTGTTTTCTAATCTCAGGAAGGATTTTCTGTTGATTATTATTGGTTTTCAGAACTATCTAGTTCCTGACTTTAAGTAACCTGTATATTTTTTTTGTTTTAATGTTTTGATTCAGGAGTACTTATTTGAAGGTGAGTGGTATAATTTTCTCTGAAATGTACAATCAAGAATGCACTGCTAATATTTAAATTATACATTTTTCCCATCAATGTTTCGGTGGGGCAAAGGATAAATCTTGGAGATATCATCTATGCATATCAGGGAAGCTGCTTGTCACCATCGATTATTCCCACTCCTCCCGTTGGTATTTTCATAAAATCGAACACATTAAGTGGTAATAAATCTAGTTTTTCTTACAAGAAAAGAGAGAAAAGAAAGACGACAGTAAAATGCAATGAGATGCATGTAATAATGTGAGCTTGCAAGGGTGATCCCGCCCCGGCCTAACAACATAAAAACTGGCCCTGATAAATAGGGTGGTATAGTGGCCATCATCTCCACTCCACTACCATGGGACAGTGCAATTATGCACCGCAAATATCCACCAATCAGGGCCCCGACACAGCACTTATATACATCTCATGTCTATTAGTTGTTGATTGAAAACGTCTTTTGGTCAATGGTGGTCGTAATGTCTTATACCAGTAGACTATATCGCTGATGGCACGTAGAAACCGTGGAGGGTATTAGCGAAATAGCTCAGAGAAATAATTGAAAATTAAATCTATAGCGCTATACGTCAACAGCTGAAATAGAGACAAATTGTATAATACGTAATTAACAAGTTAGATAGATCTCCCCCCCCCCCCCCCACCCAACCCCAAAAGAAGAAACAGCTCGGTGACTGAAAATTGCCTTTTTACAAAATTCAAATTCCTCAGCAAGATTGAATTTACTGCTTACACATTCTAATGTGTTGAAATTTTCATGTTGATTATTTAAAAGAGTTTTTTTCAGAATTAAATTTTAAACACTAACAAGAAGTGACTTATTAAATGACCGTGTGAGAACTAGTCGTTAATTCTGATAACAACTTTGTTTTATTTATTAAATCTAATAAATACTATGATATGATACTTATGATATATTATGATTTATCTAAATCGAAAACATTGACCCAAAAAGTACAATTTAAATCACCTTGAACCACATCAAGTACTTGATTACTATTGTTGGTCTTAAAACCAACTAGTGTACCTAAAAATAACACTATTAAGCCGTTATGAGGAGAATACCCATGAACCTTACTCAGTAACCGTGAAAGGAGGGGGTGCGGGTCGCTTGGCTATACTTGGTCACTTCAAGTCATAACTGCGACAGGGTCAAATGTACAGGTGTTCCAGGTTTCCACAGCTTACAGTCTGCAACATTCAGCTCACTTTTGAGCATTGTAGGAGGGTTCTAACCTAAAATCTACTACTTTAATAACTATTCAATAACTACTTCAAACGAATAAAAAAAAAAAAAAAAGAGAAGGAATGCGACGGATAAATTATCTATACGTCCAAGTATGTAATAATAGCACGCAATTTTTTTTTTTTAGATTTAATCGTGGTTTATTTAAGAAAATGTTCTTTACTATTATAGCGTAATTTTAGAATTTTTTTTTTTCCCTTAGCTCTCAAATTTTCAAGATTATAGATAAGGGAATTTATTTATTTATTTGGGGTGAGCGGATCCTTTTACTAGGAGTACCTGCTTATTTATTTTAGTATTTAGTGATAGTATTTTAATAGCGGTTCTCTACTAGTATAGCGAGATGTTTTAAATAATGGTCAAAACATAACAGGTTTTGGTAAACAATAAAATATCGTAGTTTTGGTAGAAAAATTAAGATTTTAGGAACTGCTAACTCCCTCTTTGAATGGATACTGTCTAGCAATCACAATATCATTATTATTTAACAGAAAGTAAATCTAACTAAAATATGCCCCTTAATTTATTTTCAGTTTTTTAAATTACAATGGTTGTGAAATTTGTAAAAATGTTTTTCTCAACAGCAACAGCCAGGCAGAACCAGGATGCATCCAAAAGCGGTAACGGGCAAAAAATGAAGGCGGCTGTGAAGATTTATTATCGAGAAAGCGCGTTCGGTTCTCACCTTCCGAGGGGAAAATGAAATCTAATTAATGGCAGAATTTGGGTCTCTTCTAAAGAACTGGACTACGGATATGTTCACTATAGAGGCGTATTAATATGCTAATTTTATTATAGTCCTATAAACTTACTAGTTATAATAATATTGGGACGTGAATCGGGCTGCTCTTCCGACCCGGTCGTTTACCCGTCTTTTTAAAACCCGTGTGGAAGGAGGGTTTTTCGTTTTTATCTTTTTCATTTTTTTTTTAGCCTTGTTTTGTCGTTGTTTTTTCTTTTTTCTTTTTGTCCGGATTCAGAGCACGTTGTGTGTTTGTGTCTGTGAGATTTAGCCAAAACCCTTGTGCGGAGCGGCATACCCGAGAACAAGAAGAATAAATACATTTGAAATTATGTCGGAGGATATAAAAAACAACCTAAAATATAGAAAACTAACAAGGACAATAACAGGCATGGTACAGAGGAGTAACGAAGGAAGCGGGAGGATTGAGATTACAAAGGTCAACGCTTTCTTTCGCATTCTTTTATTTTCTCTACCTTGTTTATTTTACTATAAATATATATATTTTGCACGGGAAAGTTTCTATAATATATCGTTCCATTTGTAAGTACAAATACAAAAACACCGTCTAATCATTCCTTATTTTTTGTCATTCGTGAATAAGCTATTGATTTACGTTGCACCAACATACGGATAGTTCTATAATAGGCATTCTTAGAGTAACCAATACAATGTGTAATGAAAAACAGAATAACACCAATAATGAAGAATGTATAAGAAATAAATAATAAAATAAAAACAGAATAACGTATGAAATGATAAAGCAAGGAATACAGCAGAATTTCAAATTAAAAATAATGAAAAAATAAATTAAAATTTCACTAGACAGTTTCAATTTAGCTCCTGAGATCTATAAATAACGAGCTATTATTCATATTACTCGTTGGCCAATTATAAAGAGGCCGTATGTTTTTGTGTATTTTTTTTTGCATTACTTTATTCTGGATCCAATAAATTATAAGGAACATTAATTAAATACAGAGCACGTCTGACAAATTTAGATACTTAACATGTGCTGATGTCACTGGTGCTCTGATTCATCTAGCATTGTGGATTCAAGACTTGTTCTTGAGTTCTTGCATTACACTTCTTTTTTTTTTTCTTTTTTTTCGGTTGAGGACTTATACTTAATAAGGACTTCACTGTTACACACATAAAAAAATAAATAAATCCATTTTAAAAACCGTGGGACTTCGACTCGTCGAATTGTACAATGCAGTTTGCTAAAGTACCTGTTCCCCTCTCATCTTTAAGTTACTATTTGTTTTCAAAAATTAGGGTAGTCCACATAAACTTAAAAATCATCATTAGTATTGTACGCACAATATGTGTGGAATTTCGGTAAATAATCTTAATAAAATATATTATTGATTAATAAATTTTTTGAGTGGAACAATATATCTAAACAATTAAGACAAACTAAATTTGTTA
This sequence comes from Acanthosoma haemorrhoidale, assembly GCA_930367205.1. Lineage (NCBI taxonomy): Eukaryota > Metazoa > Arthropoda > Insecta > Hemiptera > Acanthosomatidae > Acanthosoma > Acanthosoma haemorrhoidale. The sequence continues at coordinate 140,309,341 of OV884011.1, forward strand.
AATTAACTTTATTACTGTTTCTATAAAACCCAGTTATTGATTTTATTTTGGATAATATTTATTTATTAAGATTATTTTCCATTAGGAAAGTTGTAGATCCTGACAATTATCGTGGGAAATATTGTTGCACAATGGAATTTATAATTTATTCTGATTTATCGCATATTTGTGCTTATTACATAAATTTTTCAAGGGAGCTCGCTTAGTTCGGGTGAAACCTACAAACCATTCACTGGCCTCTCTCACCACCATCTCCATAGTAGGGATATCTTAACAGTAACACTAATTTTCACAAATAGAAAGTAGAAAAATGAAAAAAAAAATTTTTTTTTGGTTACTTCCACCCTTGATCTTAACGCAACTACTTAAGTTACCTAAGCAATAGATATTAATTACCATTTGTAGCTACTGTAAGTGACAGTCATTTTTGCAATGCATGCAAAATATAATATAACTTCTACAGAGGAATGTCTATAAAACTGCGTTTTTTGTATTGGCTTATAAATATCAGGCAGATTGTAAAAATCATCAGCGAATCTTTTAATTGTGTAATATTACACCTTATCTTCAATGATGCGTCTGTATTGCTCAGAAATTCAGATGATTCATTTGTGCAATATGGCATATGCTAATACATATTTCATAAATGTCCTTCATTTAGCCTCCTGTAAATACCTCCTATGAGTTCCTTCTAATAATAACTTCATATTTATATTTTTTATAAGTTAACAAATTTAAATGATCTAACAATAATTGATGTTAAAATTAGCTCATGAGAAAAGATAGTCCCGTTACTCGAACCTTGCGAAGTCCTTTTCCATCTGAGATATCCTTATCGATCATCACACAAGCCAATATCAGATATCTTGTGCAAACCTCAGAATAACATCAACATTTTTCGGAGGAGACTAGAATGCAATCTTTTTAAATTTCCTGATAGATAGTTTACCTTTTATGGTCATATATGTTTATAATATTTAAACATGCAAACGGTATGTTGACAATTATTAATTATGGTGTCTAATACAAACAGACATAATAATTGTTATTAAAACTTTAAGTAGCTACTCTAGATTATATGCTTTGTCAGTATTGTTTTATTATTTTTCAAAATTGCACATAAGAAGTTTTGTTAGATTTGTAAGATAGTAAAGGTACGAAATTTTACTTGGGCTTCCATGGTATACTTTAAAAATATGAATCATACATAGTATTTTATTTTGATTAGAAATTGGGCTCTTAATTATCATTATTTATCAGACTCAGTATGCCTTGAGATCTTTAGTTCGATGTATTCTAGTCAATGTATTCTAGTCAAACAGGTCAAACGAGAAAACTGACTTACGGGTGTATTATGTCAACTGTTTACACGTGAGAAGGTGGGTTTTACATGACAAGAACGCTTTACAAGGACAAAGACGGTTGTTTGATCTTGATATTAATTGTTGCTTTTTGGGAAAAGAGTTTTTCGTGTCACTTTTTCAACGGTCAATTATTTCCTCTTAATTGATTCTTCTTCTCCTATTAGTAATGGAAATAAATTTAGCTTTTATATTGGGCCAATTAAAAAAAAACAAAAACGAAGAACTTTTCTGACTTAATAATCATTTATACCAGTAAGTGGTTTCAGCGTACACATCTGTTACGCAACGCCTAGCCAAGATTAAAATATTCCCTTCTCCTGTCAAGTGTGATTTGGAGGAGCTGGGTTCGATTTCCGGTTCCTCTCGTCCTTTGGGTGATGGGTATGTTTTCCTCAGCCTCTTAAGTATAAATGAGTAGCTAATTGAATCAAGAATTAGCTAATCCGGTTAAGAAAACTGAAATAAAGGTAAACCTTAACATCGGAGATCATTTCGTTTCCACCCGAGAGAATGAGAGAAAGAGGCACGATTGCCCTATTTCCCATCTACACTTTATAGATACAGACCCGTTCAATTTTGAGATATTTGAAATAAAATCGTTGAAACAGGTTTCCTATATTAGAAAGGATAATACATCTCTGAAGTATAACCCTCATGGATATGTTCAGGCACGAAAGTGTTAGAGAAAAGGGCACTGGAAAGTCCCTTTATTAAAGGGAAACATAAAAAAAGGGGAGGGTGAATGGGGACAGCTCCCTTCCATGGTAATTAGAATCCTGATGGTTCGGTAATCGCCACCCTCAATAACTTTTTGTTCTACGCTGCACCGTCAATAACGACCCGACGTAATTCAGATTTTTCAACACCACACGTTTCACGTTTGTTTTTATCGTGAGGGGTGGACGAGTTTTTCTTGCCTGTTTGAAAATCGAAACTTGTTCTTTAATGAAAGACTGGGTGGTGTATTCTACTAGATAGTAGCATATATTTTGCAGTTGAAACTCATTGTAGCATCATTAAAATAAAACGTACATTATTCACAAATTTGAATAATTTTTGGCTGAAATTGAAAGAACAATACCTAGAAATGCTTATGAGACTCGTTAGTTTATTTAATACTTTTAAAATTACTACAGATTTTTGAATATCTTGGAACCCTAATTGTTGTGATGGTTTTTTTATTTTTTTTTAAATCCCAAGTAACTGATGACTCTTAATTATTTTTAGCTGGTTACCAGTATTTTTCCTGGTCATCAAATGCAATCTTCAAGTACTTAAGCCAAACATGGCCAAACATACAATCCTGAACAGACTCTCAGAGTTTAAGTTCATTTACAAACCCCTAAACAGGAAATGAATCTGAATTTTAAAAATTGCATCGTAATAATTATTTAAAAAAAATTATATGAGATTGACCAGAGGTGACGAAGGACCTGTTACCAGATCTCGGAAATGAAAATAGCTTCATAGCCTCTGAGCCATTGTCAAAATGTATACCGTTATTATACAATCTTATTAGCATTAAAGGGCAATCGAACACTTAAGCGCTATTATACTTAACATATTCGGGACTATCCGTTACTTCCTGAGGATCACTTGCTCATCGGTAGAATTAGTTTTTGACTTTATGGAAATTCTACTTGATTGAATGCAAAAAGCAGATAGATTATTCCACTGCCGTTTACGGAGGATTAACTACAGACTGCCAGAAAAAACAGTTCGTATGAACCGTTATATGTCGATCTTAGTGGCCTAATAAAGCTTAATTAACTGTTCAGTGTTAGTATGTTACATAATATGATACCCCTAACTTAGGGCTTGCAGTAGTTTAATAATACCTACATCTCGATTTTATTCCGGCAAGGAGAGTTATTCATACCAAATATATAAAAGCCTGAATTGATGAACCGTATTTAGAAATAAGGTCGCGATAGTTAAAATATCGTCAATAATGAACATCAAAGAGACATCATCATCGTAAAGCGAAGGTATTGTCTATCCACAACTTGTTCATTGTTACTTAGCTTGCGACTGTACACTTGCCATCTTGATAAAACTAACAAAGATTTACAACAATTGTTTTTAAAGATTTATAAGAATATGTCAAGAGTGTTAGTGGATTAAAATACGTTTGGTCAATTATATATAAGACCGTGAAGTATATGTTAAAAAAAATGGAAAAGTTTGCAAAAACTATATATTAAAATCGTTAGTAATACTAAAAATAAGACTTTATCGTCGCCACCACGTTTAAGTAACGAATGTGAATATAGCTACTTTTCAGGAGAGAACTATGATCAATACTTTTTTCACATTCGTTATTTAAACGTGGTGGTGACATGTGTACTTACCACCATACTAAAAATATGAAATGAAAGAATAACGAAATTCTGAGAGGGATGTCACTAGTATCAAATTTACTGGATCTATTTAGTTATGTAGTAATGATGCTTTTTAATTAGAATAAGTAACATTTATTCAGTTGGTACCCCTGCCTAAGGAATTGAAATTTTTATTAGGTTATCAAGTATAAGATTGCGTTTTTATAGCTGATTCCCAGATCTTCTTGCTCAAACAATCCCCCCTAGTTTATCTATATTCGTGTCATCTCATCTTAAATTCAGCAGATTCAACCAAGAGAGGTTTCTCGCTTCCAATGCACACATTTTCTTGACCTCCTTCTGCAGTTTGAAATTACATATTTTTTATTTTCATTTTCCCTAAGTATTCCTCTCCACCCATTGATTGGAACTAATTGAAACCTTCTTCGAGAGTCTTAAAGCCATGTGCCTTATTGTTACCAGTACGGTTTAGCTCGCTGTCAATGACTCTCTGCTTAGAGACTAATCTTGATAGCAGTTCTTTGACAAAAATCCATCCAACCTCAAGCAGGTTCTTCTGCCACTGATAATATAAGTTTGATAGTTATATTGTAAGATATTCTGTATTTTTTGAGGATCCATGCTTTTTTGGAAAAGTCACAAGGTATTTGAATTTGAAACTTCTTATGAACTTATATTTCTTAACTGTGTACAGTTATTCAACTTTCATTCTCTGTAACTATCATGCCATTTTGTGGGCTTTTAAAAATTTTAATCTCTTAAATTAATTTTCACATTCTAAGTTGGTTTTGTTTTTTGTTAGACATGAGCTACGGGGTTTTTTAATCTATTTCAATTAAAAAAAGAAATAAAAAGGTGACCCTATCCAAAACGTTTATCATCTTCGAAAGAGTGGGTTAAGGTCGCTTTTGACTGGGGGGGTTTTAACCCAAGCGACCTACCGGAACACCGACAGGAGGAAGAACTTCCGACGGGCACTTCCTCCAGATGGGAGGGGAAGAAGGCGTGACGGGAAGGTCTATTTATAATTAAAATAAGATGGTGCCGAGGATATTCAAAATGGCCGCAGCTATTAGGGAGTTTCGCGTCAGACGTGACTGCCTCGCGTTCCCTCACAAAATACTTGTATTATAACTCTCTCCCTATCTCTCCGGGACTGATTACTGATAATCGCTTCAATATTACCAAAGTAATTTAGGCCTCTCTCCGTCTCGCTCCCTCTTTGAGTTTTTTCTACTCAAAATTAATAACTCATAATGGGGGAAGCCGGTGGAGATACTGCCCCTTCGAGATCCCCTGCCTATTACTTATAATAGTAATGAGAAACCGTGCTCCATTAACCGAAGACAGTTTGGTCCTTTTATTACATTTTATTACATTCGGGGGAGGCAGGACGACTTCGTGAAGGCCCCCTTGGCCCGGCCTTTGGTGAAATTATCGCTCCACACAATCTTTGCCCCAGGTCGGTGGTAACGGCTTCCTTAATCGCCAATACTGTTACATTAATGCTCACCCCTGTGGATAAAACCTCACTAGGCATAGAAGCAACTCCCATTCAAACTACCGCGACGAATGCAATGAACAGAATTCTCTGGAAGTTAGATGGAAACATCTTTAAGATAAGAGCGATTTAATGCAGAAGTTTTACTCGAGGGCAGATTTTACTTCTTTAATTTTTAGAAATATTCCAAAAATAGGCTTTCTCTTCAGACTTAAAAAAACCTTTGCTTGTTTATTAAGTTTGGACCGAAAAGAAATAATATAAAAATGTGTAGAAGTTATTAGAAAATCGGAATAGGATAATGTGAGAAAACCAAAAAAGAGCTAATGTGAATGAAAATATTTAACAAGATGTTGTCATTACATCATAAATTGTAATAATATACATTTTGAAACCCACAAAACGTTTCTAGAATGTGGCCTTGGTTGCACTTGCTCAACGCTTTCTAATCATTGAAAAGATTCCCTCCTTTTTTACTCATATATCGGCATATTAGTTTATCACACTGGTAGTTGTTAATACACGGTTTTAAGCACACAAACAATTTTACCCACTTTTATTAGACGAGGCTCCTGAATGCTCGGTTCAATAGCAACTTCTTTTGCCGAGGAATTTGGTCAAGGCCATTTAAGTTCCGGGATAGGAAATGAGAACTTAAATAAAGACCTTAATAATAATTAAGCTCAGAGTGTTAGAAGACCAAATATTTGAAAAACTAACCAAAATGTAAAAAGTATCTGAAAATTTTTAGCATACATAATAAACATGTTTGTAACATAAGCTTTTATCCCTCAAGTGCTTATAAAATCGTTATTCTCATGCTTAACTTACATCATCATGTAGCATGAACTTCCACAAGTAAAATATGTATGTACCTACAATCTTGCGAGTGGATGAATTTATTAGGATAATGGGTTCGATTGAGAAAAGAGAGATGGCTGATTAACATAAAATATATTAATGGACTACGTTTCGACATACTGTGCATGTGCACGTCTGCATCAGGTCCAAGTATGAGTCGGTTAGGCAGCTCTCTGGATATCCCAACAAAAGTATCCATTCAGTTATATATTCACAGTTAACTACGAACTCCCTATCATACTTGTTCGTAAAATTACTGAAATGTGCCGTCTTCATCACATTCGGCGTGGATTGCCTATGAATTACTTAGAAAATGATGAATAAGATGTCTTAAAAGCTATGCGATGATTTTTTGCGACTGGCCAACCTATTTATATCTAGTTGTTGGTGTTTAATTATCTAGGTGTTGCACTGACACTGGTCGGACTGAAACGGTGGGCGTGTGATTTTGCGGTGTACGACCGACTTGGGGAGCAATGCACTCTGGGAGATGCTTGAGGAAGATTTAGTTGTCAGCGCATTACTGCCCCTTCCTCGGGAGCATAAAGTACCAAGCCTGTCTCCAGCAACGGAATGAAAAATTTCAACTCTCATCTTTCCTCATGTCTCATGCGACTTTTAAACCGCACCGATAGGCACAATATATTTTTAACGGGTGATGCAAAAGGTGATCCTTTCCCTAGTATATACTGATAACTATATACAAGTCTTAGATGGCAAACCAGACAGACATATTTGCGTAAACGATATTTCGTACAATAATAGGATTTTATATTCAAAATTATCAATGAATTTCTTAGAAACTTTCATTTTATAAAAAAAAAACAATTACTTACTTTACAATGCATGTCTTGTTTCTTGTTACCGTTTAGTATTTTTATATTAGCCAATAATTGTATCAACCGAAGCAACGTTCTACAATTATTCACATCACCTTTCAAGCAAAATTTCACGCGTAAAGTAAAAATTTTAGGGTATAAAATTAAAGATCTGTTCTGATCTGGTTAAGGCTATGTAAAATATTCTGGGGATTTAGTGGATTATAATTTAAAAAATACACAAAACTCCTATTTTGTTTTAAATACTCATGTACAATATCAATCAATGGAACTTGTCAGAGAATTGAACGTCGTGTTAATAAAAATAGTTCAATAAAACAAAGGAGGGAATGGATTGGTAACATCATCAAAACCCTTATTTTTCTGATACTCGTATATGCACTTCTCTTAGCTATCTTTCTATCTTTTTCCCTTCTCTTTACAATAATTTTATTCCTTGTATGTAATTTCTGGCATTATTGTCAATTTTCTGTAAAACAATCCCCAAGAGATATCGTATATTTTTAATGACAACTGCAAGTATTTTTGTTTATTCATTCAATTAAATTTTAAGGAGTTTGCAGTATTTTACACCAAGTCATCAAGTCGACCTCCACGCGAGATTCAGCCCAAAAAAAAGAAGGATACAATCGTAGGAGCATAGAAACTAATAGCCATTAAAGTATTGTTCTTTCTTCATATTAAATGAACTATTAATTCCAAATAATTGTGAATTCCACCCCCTAAATTGTAAGTTACAACCTAATCACACTTGCTAAACCTCACTGTAAACACTTTTTTTTTTTTATTTGTTAATGTTTTGAACAAAACAGGAATAAAATGACTATTTTCTAACCTAAAACACTGATGTTAGGAAATACAACGTTACGTGAATATCTTGTACGTGAAATGAACTAACTTTTTTTTTTAGATACTTGAATACGATATGGTGACTGAACCATTTATGGTTGAAGTAGAGAAGTATAATACGACATATTGGTTTTGGATTCATTTCATTCGTCAGTTCCGAGACCCAATGTTACCTATATCCACAGGAGCTATCTAAATCATAACTTTCCCAAGTAAAATTTTTGGCGAAATTTGAAAAATTGTACTTCTTTGAGATGTCTCGTTTTTCGTTCAGCCCGTGGTATACGAGAAAGTGTTAAAGCAAGAATAAACCTGAATTTGCTTGTTTTCCCCCCATGTGTGCTCTAAGACTCAGTCGTGTCGGGGACTTCAACCTCACATAACATCGCTTTTTGGGTCACAAATTAAATTGCTTTATCGCGACTAAATGTCTTGAAACCTGTTACTGGATTTAACGATGAAAACTTGAAAATATTACCAGCTTTTTACTACACAACTATCAGCACAGATATAATTTACTGCCTCCTAATTAAATCATTAATATATAAATAGTCCATTTTCTATGTCAGGATGATAAAATTGATGTCTCAAAAGCTATTAAGGTTATAAAACTCTGATCATTGATGCTATTAGAGCTGAAACGTCCTAATTTCTATCCGAAACTAATGGCGTCGAAAATTCATGTTTCCTGAATAGTTTTTATGTCACAGCTGATTGGTTGGACTTGGGTAATTGTATAATTGAAGCTGCTGGGAACATTGGGTCGCTATCCGGTTTTAGAAAGATGTCGGAGTCGCTGACAACTAAATTACCATCAGATAAGCATCAGATTTTTTCGATCACTTCAGTAGTCTACCGCTCCTATGCCTAGTGACTGAGTATTAGAAAACTATAATTAATACGTTGAGAAACTATTTTTGTATAGTTTTTCTATGAGGATGGCTCATTTGATAAAACGGTGATAATCTCAATCTTGTGCATCAAGAGATTGGGTCAGCTGCCTGATTTTTTCCTCGATCTAACATCAATACTTCATTAAAGGAACAGATTCTCGACAATACTATCTTAAATAATCTAGACTGTCAAGTTATGTAAATGTTTAACTTGTTTTCCTAAACCTCCAATCTTTATCCAGAAGTCAATAAAACTAAACGTCAAAAACGTTACAGAAATGTTAAGCAGCTCTACTTTAAAACGGATGTGAAAGTATCATATTTTGTCTGGCAGGGTAGTAAATAGTAAATGTAGTAGCAGGGGCACCATAGTGGTAGTAAATATGATAGTTCATATATATTCCACAATACCTCAGATCATACTGCATGATGGCTGTGTGTTTTATAAAACATAATGGCGTGGAGTATGAATAAAAAATTAAAAGATGCTATATAACATTAATGTTGGCTGCTCTTACAACGCGGTTTAAGTCTTACTGGAGACAATAATGTAAAAATGTTAAGATTTTTCGAAATTGCTTAATCCGAGCCGGTTATAATCAATGTTTTATTATTTATGTGTGCATTGCAGATTTTCATAAAACAAGGTGGTTTAACAAATAAAACAGAAATTTGTTTTCGCAATCATTCGATAGACTCATTAACCGAAGTCCCTTGAATATCTGTCGGCATGGTTACTTCAATTCCTAAATTCCAAAAAATGCAATCGAATTGATAATTGATGTAACAAAAATACAGCCAGAAATAATAAATATTCGATTAAAATTATTTTACTCAGGCTCTGATCCAAATAGCGTTTTCCAGTTGTGTTAAATTGTGATGTCTATGGTAGGTTAGATGATGAAATTATTATTTTCAACCTGACTTCTATCAAATTTTTCACTATGCTGATGTTTCTCTTGGTTTCTTTCTATAACCTTTTCTCTTGATTTATTATTTAATTTTTCTCTAACAAGCGATTGATTCCTAGATACCGTTTGTGTACGAACGTCTTTGAAACATTTGTTTTTTTTAACGCACCCATACTGATCCATTTTTTTTATTGGGAGCGAAGATTTTTAAACATTCTTTTTCTTCAAGATATGATTTTTTTTTTTAATTCGTCCTTTCTAGGACGACTTGCTGATCTCCACCCATAGTTCATCTCTGTCCAATCGCCCCACTGTCTGATTCTCAAGAACCACCTCTTAAACGATATTTGACTATAATGTGAAGTTTTCTTTTATTAGCTAACAGTCGCTACTGCTCGTTATTATAGGTACTTTTATTGGCGCAAGGTAAGTGTAATAATTCTTTTACTATTTCGAAAGAAATCCTTTTTAAAACAACATGAAAAGTACTGTTTATTCCCTACTGATCAGCAAAATATGACATTAAATAACCGTTGTAATAATAAAACGGAAAACTATAATATATTTTATTTTTCTGCAGGTGAGTTCATTACGATAGAAGAGAGAGAGCCCCTGGAAATAGTTTACTAGATTTGCTAATAGTGGAGTCTGCTCTTTGTTATTATCTTAGGGTCAGTCCTAGATCTATAACCCTCAATTAGTAAGTAACAATAACATAAAATTATTTGCCGTATAAAACATTTTCTTATAAAATTTACTACATACTATATGTATATTTATATTATAGCAGTATTATGTTGAACAGTTTTTTTACGATATTAAACTACTACCAATGAGCTAGAACACACAGATAATATGTGAAAGATCGCGGTTAAAAGTGTGTTCTGATTCATGGATCAACTTGTTATGCCTTACACAGTACACACATACTAAGTCCGGAGTTTTGTTGAATATACCTTTGGTACTTTAGCTTTATTGATTCATTTCATTGCAGCGTAGAACTCTCAGGCACGTGGAAGACGAACACTCTACACCTGGTTGAATGTAGAGCCTCTCCCTTCGGGCATGGCAATAGGTATAATTGGTTAACTGCTAAGCAGTATTGGAGTTATTTTTATAGGAAGTAAATACTGTTGCCTTATAGAGTTCATAAATTTCTTCAAATGCGAGGAGTTCTCCCCCGAATACTACACACAAAGGACTTTTTCACACCCAGGACGAAGGGATGCAAAGAGCTGAGGACGTCTTGATTAATAACAAGAGAGATAGAGATCTCCAAATACCTAATTGAATTGTCCGCCACCTGGTTATCCTTGCCCGAACCCTGTGAACTGCAGGAGGGACCACTGCTATGAGAACTCCATATTCCGAATTCCCGGTCCCCATTACTCCCCTCCAGGTGGGGGTAATGACGGAGGGAGTGTGTGTTTATCTTTGGACGTGACCATAGAGACGGGTATCCTCTCCCTCCCCCCCCCCCTCTAGAAATACATTCTTCAACCCCGTTCGACTCGCTCCCAGCAGAGCAGAACGATGGGAACCCCACCTACCTGTCTAATGAGAAGGCGAGGGAGCAACGACTCGCAGGCCTCTAACAGATTCGGATCTCGTGTAGTCTTCAATATTGGTGTACTTCAGCATAAATCTACTGTAATTGCGACAGATATGTAATTAGTAGCATTAAAAGGTTCGTGCACATAACTCCAAGAAGATGGAAAGACAAAGAGAAGAAAGCAACAAAAAAAGTTCTAAGTTTAGCCTGAAGCAACAGAATGTTGAGAGACTAAGATTAAGATCAAAAAGGAAGGGATTGGCAGGAGAAGCCTGGCTCACTTCAATTTCAGAAATTGCATGTGATAAATCCAGTTGCGGCCCGTTGTATACTGCAACGTTCAATCTATCTCTTGAGAAATATATTTTAAATACATAGAAAACTAAAAAAATATAGATTGCATGAAAATATATATTTTCAGCTACCTTATTCGGATAATCACGCATCTATGCCTCATACATCTTCAGTGAGATGTCACTAACTTCGAGCCTTCTGCCTCTTTTCAACCCCGAGTAAAAAGGTTGTTTATCACTAGACCGTCAACTCGTCAGTCAAACCTCTTTAGTCAACCACCAAAAAGACATTAATACGCTACAGTAAATTAAATTATTTTTTTTATATTGTAAATTGTATATTATGTGGTGACTTACACATATAACACATACATTTTCTACGAGTGAAATAGAAAATAATTATTTATTACAATAAATACATTTTTACGCAGTCTTTTATCCTATGATTAATCTATTTTATCATTACACCTACTTCATGCGAGGAGTTACACATATAGCAAAAAAGATGTGCTTATATAATAATGAAAACTGATTTTAAGGATTGAAATCTCTAGATTAAATCAGGCCAAGATAGACTAAAGCGGGCATCTCAGTAAAACATCTTCAGATCCAAAATGAGGGAATAAGTGGCAATGATACGTCATGTGCAACTTAACAATAGCAATCATAAATAAAATATAATACTAACGATTTAATGATTTATTTCATAGACGAAAATAAAAAGGGGGTTTAGAAAGTGGTTTCAATAATAACGGTGTTGATGACATGATGACATATAGTAAAATAAAAGTGTCTTATAAGAGGAAAAGGGCATGAAAGTGTAGCAGATTGTCCTCATAATATTTTAGCCTTTTCTGTCCAAATTGCGTTGAGTCGGAATATAATAGTCCAAGCGATTTACTCATAAATGAAGGTATGACTTTGACTGTGGATAACAAGAAAGAATACACAAAGAAGTGTCATCACTCAGGTAACTCCGAACTTTAAAGCAGAAGAAAACAAAAGACATTTACTGATGACAAAAGACTGCCGTTCAAAACCTGATGAAATCTTCGCTTGTTTCTGTCGATTTTACGGCATTCATTTATTTATCGAAGCGATTTCATGCTGTAATACTATTCTCTTGGTTGATAAAGGATGCATTTGGTTTTATGGGCTTCCTCACCTTGAACGTTGCATCACCCTGACACCACGCAATTGCTGTTCACTCAAGTCAAGCGCATATCAACTGCTTCAAATGTCACCGGGATGCATTAATACGTCCCGTTCGTTCTCTTGTTCAGCATGGCTTGTCACTCACAGCCTTTCAGCGAATCTTTTTACGACTTCCTTATATCTGAGCATATCGCGTGTCTGTTATAGCGTCTCTACGTTTTATGCTACTGGTTAACCTCTGGCTCTCTCTATACGGAGCATTTAATGAAGCGGTAAGTGAAAGAAGAGGCATAACTTGCTTCAATGAAAGTGCTGGCAATCTCATCATTTGAAACCTACTGCAATCACCTTTGAAACAGGAGAAAAAAAATCTGCTTCAGTTGTTATGGAAAACATCGGTTGAACACGGTACATGCATGACATTAATACTGCATATCGAGAGCACTTCAGAGATGAGAAGATAAATAACAAATCAGCTTGGCTGAGGGTGAAAATACAACTGAAGTCACAGTTAATGAAGAACTGCGACTAGCGGGATCGTAATACGTCTAATAGTTATTGGATCACGTAGGATATGTGCACGCTTCGAATAATTACATCAACATCAAAAATTCTGTTTTCCTATCCGATTGGATAAATTACGCCATAAGAATCATAATATAAAACTTAATCTTGAAGAAAGAAAAATGTTGTTTATTTTGATACTAGATTCTAAAAAACAAAATGACGTATTAGTTTTGAAAAAAAACAACAATACTATGCTCTATCCATCTTGTGTAAAAGGCTTTTTATGACTAGGGCCATTATGACTTGAGACAAATTATAAAATTGTATAAGTTACTGGGATATTGCGAATTAAAACCAGTAATACACATTATTTTGAGACAGTGGACTTTCCAAGTTATTCGTTTCGTATTATATTTATCTGGGTTACCATGTTCTCTAAATGTCGGTAAATGCTTAATATTCATACACAACCAACCTTCAATTCTCAGCCATTATGCAGTTTGGGAAAGCGTTCTAAACCTATCCTCAAATAGCTGCTCATCCAGTGTTAACTTTTTGATCTATAATGCCCTTGAACGATTTATGAGGTTTTGTTTTGATAAAACTAAAATTATTATGCAATGCAATAACGTTTTAAAAGCTATTGCTACTTCCTAAAGCTACTTCACTTCCTGTCACTTGACGAAAAAACCTTCATATCACTTATGCCACTAATCTGTATGAGAGAATTTGCCGTGAGCGTTTTTGTTTTCAACGAACGAATATCGATTTCAAACATAGTGAGTGCTTCAGACTGGGACCTAGCACGTACTCTTGTAATCAAGCACTATCCTAGGCTAGCCAGGTCAATGCATCAGAACCCTATAATTTGTTTCCGTCTGGCTTCTGCTTCCTTATCCTCGTCTTTATAGTCGGTTTTTCGTGATAAACAGCATACTCTATTCTCTCTCCAACGATTATTACAGAACATTCAGATAAAGAAATATTGTAATAAAAACTTGGTGGAGAACGGACAATAGTACAGAAGAAGCCACAAGCCGACCGAGGATGAAGAAAAAAGTAAGAACCATTAGACAGACCAGTCATGTCCCACCGCGGTCGTGGGATATCATTGGCTCGGAGCGGAGCACCCGGGACCACCGGACCGTAACTCGATCTGAACAGGAGTACGCCACTTCTTCGGGAGTGGGAGAACCAAGGCGGGGCCATTACCCCAGGATCACCCAATGGTGCCCTGTTGACACCTTACCAAGGAGGATATGGCCATGAAGGGAGAGGCTCTACTTTCAAGCAAATACGTGGTAGAAATATTTCATCTGTCTGTACGCTAGAGATCGTAAAAATGATTAAATTGGTTTGAAATTTTTGAAGGTATATTCGAGATACAAATATATAAAATATTCTAGGAGCTGACAAAGAAAAAGATTCTAAACCGGAGCCTACATTAACTAAAATAGGGTTTAACATTGTTTTTGTTTAAATCGGTTGTGGATTAAAACCAAATAATTATCATTCAAACGATAAGATACCACCAATAAACTGTATCTAGGAATGTGATGTAATAATAAAAATAAAGCGTGGTTCTAATAGCATTAATAGACTTGTTGTCTCCTTCGGCAAATGAATATTGAATGCACACGCTTTTAGACACTTTTAACGTAAAACACGTTTTAGGTAATATTTGAGATGGGTGGAGCATCTTTACAAAATTCCTGTTTTTGGTTGGCTTCTGTTTATATGGTAATAAAACAAACAATCTGATATATATTTAGCTTTGTCAAGCAAGCTAAGATGATAGCTTTTGTGAGTGACAAGACATTTTCATATTTTGATGCATACTTTACATATATATATTTTTAGGCGGGAAGGGTGGGGGGTTACATTATTATCATTGTCTAACTTGAAGATACAATTTTAACAAAAGCGTTATCATCACTTAAATAGCAGCGACAATAACTTTTTATTCTCGTCGAGCCTGGACAGAAGTGATTCATTTAAATTCTTCCTTGTAAATAGCCTATCAATCATAATAATTCAACTCGAGGGGGTAATTACTCGGTGATAAGAGCCCCCTTGTAAATTTAATGAAGAAATATACACGGCGCCATTAGCGCTAAATTGGCGGCCTAACCTACGCTAATCTGTTCGGTCTGATCCGGCACAGATGTCGACTTTTGACAAAATGGCGGCGCAGGAGGCATTCGCCCATCCCCACCACGGATGCCTCTGTCTGTCCGGGCTCCAATTAAAGGATTACAAGATTGTTCTATGCCCAGGGCCGAAAACAGAAAGAGGTCCCGCCCCCCTCGCGATACTCGATAATAACCATCTTGCGCGATCTGTTCTTCCTGAAATTCTTCAGGTCAGTGCCACGTTTTCATTTATGTTGAATGACGGGCAGTTTCAGATTATTTGTTCAATGAGCATTTAGATTAATATGGCAATTAGTTGTTTGTCACTTATTCCCCACTATAAACACTTTTGTAAATGTGTATGGATAATGTATGGATCTTCAGTGTATGGATGAAATCTATAAGGTTAATTTTATAACATGGAATTGTGGTTGCAATTATGTGAGTATAGAAAAGTTTTAGGAAACAAAATCCACCAATTTTATCTTCCCACAAGTTATGCTACATGTTTACCTCATATATAATTATTATCTACTGACTAATTCGAATTAAATATTCGAACTTATAGGACATCCTCTCATCATTATACACAAGATAAGTCCCCCAGTTAAATCGTGTTTCTCGCTTATCAATTTGTTATATCTAATAGTTTCTAAAATATTGCGATTGAAAGTTAATTACGGACATTTATTTTTTAAATTATTTAATTTTATCAGTAAGGCCTTGCAAGTTCGTATATATTCGTTTTCGATTATGTTAAGTTGACCAGTAAAAAACACACAGCGAAATCAAATCCAATTGTAAAGGCACAAATAGAGTCGGTCGGGGGGATAGGTGTTAAAAGACGAAGAAGGGCTTTAAAGAATAGCCGACGTCGACACCTAGAAGAAATACGGCGAAGAAGAGGAACAGGAAGGGGCTGGGTCAGTGAATGAGGAAGCGGTGGTGGTGGGGGGCCAGCAGATGCTATTTCGATGACAAGCTATGACGAACGGAGCACGCCGGTTGGTCAGCTCCGACCACGCCCACCCCCTCCCCTCTCATCCCTCACATAATAATAATGGTAATGAGCTGAGTCGGAGATGGACAATGGCGTCCGTTTCATTCAGTCATCCTGAGTTGTATTTGGTAGTCGGCGATATGAGTCGCTGGATTAACATTTTTTTTTTTTCAAGTTGAATTTACGAAAGGAAACCTATAACACCAAGATAACATCAACTCATCATTAATAATAGTTCTATTTTGATGCAGAATAATTCATTAGAATGGTTCATCACTCCTCTGTAGGAAATTAATAAGTCCTTCGGGTAATAATCACAAAACTATTGTGACTTGGAAAGATATCGAAGGGATTTAGCTTTATTATATCCATGGAATAAGTATAAAATGGATAAGAAGCAATCCCAGATAACGTTAATGGTCTTAATCGAGTTTTTACATGGATTTCTCAGTTGACTTCACACAATCCCCACCACAAAGGATAATGAGAGAGGACAATACCCTTAACATGACGGGTCAGCTGGAAACAATATTTTCTTCTTGTACCGTCTATTAAGTAAATCAATCTTCCTACTTTAATTCCATATGTACGCTACTTAACTAGTCAAGACATATCTGATATAAATGTCAAATAATCGTTTAAATGTACAGTTGTCGCGGTGCACAACACCATTGACCCGACCTAATTTTCAATTACATATATGATTATTCTTGAAGTAAATGCTCAAGGCATGGTTTACTGATTAATTTTTTACTGTTTCAACCTGTTCATCTGAAGTGATCCCTTAATAATTGTTTCTTTGAATTTCTTCCGGTAGGAGGTAGAGATCATATAGTATCCTGCGCCTTTTTTTTTTGCTTTTTTTTGGAGGGGGGAGTCCACACTTTTAAATTATCCAACCTTGGGCAGGAAGGTTGCGTTGTCCTCACCCTAAAGTTTTCTTGCAGGTCATTCTTATTTTACGTTCGTCATTCATTAATATAGACATGGTTTTGCGCTAATGTACCACAAAAGTAGTTTTGTTTATCCCTAATTCAAATTTAGGCTTAGAAGTTATTCAAAATTTAAATTTCTTCGTCATCAAATGACGTTAAGCCGATTTCATTAGGATTTTTTTGTTTGGAACACTTAAGTTTCCATGTTGTAGGGATGATACAACTCCCGTAAGTAGTAGGCCCCACAGGGCTATCGTGCCTGGTTGTAGGAAGATGAAAAATAAAAGTCAATATTTTAAATATATACCATGGAAAAAACATTATATTCATTAACGACCGCTTTCCGCGGTTCTACGAGAATATGGGCCATTGTTTAAAACACACCAGGGTTCCGTGATGAACCCGAGTAAATCATGAAATATAAATGAACGTGGGAGAGCTGAAAGGGACACATATGAAACCAATAGGAGCAGTCATGGAGGGAAATAGAAGGGGAACTAGACAAAAAAGGGATGAAAGAGCTGTTTCGGAGTGAGGTAGGAGGGACGGAAGAACAGTAAATCGAGAGAGCTGGCAGGTTATGATCCCCTCTCGGTTACCTCACTCTGCTATGAGATTTACGTCCGCTCCGGAGTCTATCTCTAATTGAATATAAATTTCCTAGGCTCACTTTCATCGCCTTTCTACCACTCTTCCTTTTTCGCTCGTCTATCCACCCGCCTGTCCCACCGGACTCATCCTTGTCGGCCCCGAGGACCTAATTAATAATGAGGACTCCTTTAATGCCCCGCAGGATCGTAAAGATCGTCCGTAGTAGAGTAGCTCGCTATCATTAAGGACCTGTCATCGGTAGCTACTGTCCGGAGTAGATGGTTAATTGAGACTCGAGGCTGTTAATTGGACTGTGCATCCTACTGCTCTTTGGAAGACAATTATTACTGGCTGATCAAAGGGCCATGTTTTATTTTTACATACTGAAAAAATTGTTTTTATACCTTTCAAATCTACGGCTGGTATCAATTAATAGTGTTACGTTTTAGCTCACTTACGTCAACAGCCTAATAAAAATAGACCTTTAAAAATTAATTGACACATGTCTTAACATTTTCCGAATACATATAAACTTAAAGAGGGTTTACTTTTTACTTTTTTTGATGTGGACTCCAAAATTATATTAATTACTAAAATGGCCGAAGACCTTGAAGTGAAGATTTAATTTTTGATCAGATATACTTTGTACATATTTCTATTTCCTGCCCCCTCCCTCCTCAATCTTATTTGTAGTAATTGGCGATTGCCAGGAGTGATTAGGTGATATCAAGTTTTTTCTGACTGGTACATACCTACATTTTAAACTATTGTTGTTCAGGGAAGAATGTCCTACGCTTATCATTTACTTATCTCATCATATAAAAATATACATTACTCATTGACTGATGCAGTACTAAGCCATTTAATACATAGACTTACGCTTTGGATAGCACAGGGCAGTATGTAAGAGACTAGAACATAAAAAAGAAGGGTTCATCAGATTGGAACTCAGCAGAATCTTTTGCATTGCATTTTGACTTGCCCTATTTGCAACATTATTATTACATGATTATTCCCTGGATCTAATCAACGAGAATTCAAACCAATCACCCGCATGACGTCAGCCTTCAGCCTTCAATTGCTCCACTTCCCACTATTCAGTCTTTATATTTATATTCAGTTTTCTTTACAATTCTTTTAGAACCGACAGGCAAAATTGACTTACAATCTAACAAGATTTGAATGGTAAAATCATAGATTCGGCTCATAAACCTCCTTTATTTACCATAAGCATGTATCAGTGAATACATGGAAATCATTGCTCATCCGCAATATCATTTTACCATTCCATTAAACCATGTATTGATACACAGCCCACTGCATCATTCTATTTCTTAAAAGCGCACCATATATAACATTTATGGTGGTAATACTACTACTAAAGTGATGACTACACAGAATACCACGATAATTAAACAATTGGCAACATTTTTTGCTGGCAGTTTTCTATTCCATCCCTTGCCCCCTTGCCTTAGCACCCCTCCCAAATTATCACCGCTGTATAATCAAATAACTCTATTGAGAATGAGTCATTTAGATCGTTACTTTTACGACACAAGGAACCATGTGAAACCTGTAAATTTGTAATTTCACTAAGAATATTGGAAATCCACAATTTTCTTTGGAAAATACTCGCAGACATTGTAAATTTGAATGCATCCCTTTGGCGACTACTTACTTGCAAATGTGCTAAGCGTGGTGAAGAACTTGTGGTGAAGTTGGGACCGTCACTCAGCCAGTCTTGGGAATGCCATTCTTCTTTTTCTACTGACCGAAATTAAATCACAAGCCACAAGAATGCAAAAAGTTTGTATTTTATTTCCCCCACTTCTATCCGCATTCCATGAATCTTCGTGGGCATAATAAGCGCATCTTCAAACATTTTGTTACTTTCACAGTGAACTCAGTTTCGAGTTACGGCGAAATCCTTATAATTTTAAGTGGTTGCACTGCACGAAGTTTATTGTTGATTTTAATGGTCTATGCCACAGCACATGAAAATGTGATAATTAGTTTCTATTTAAAATACAAAAAAGTCCCCATCTCAGGAGCAATTTAAGATTTAATGTTCAGATCTTTTCCTCTTTGTTTAAATATTGAAACTTCTTAATTGTTCTAAAATTACAATCTGCCTTATTAGGCAATAAGTAATTGTGATAAACGTTCTTATTCATACCATATTTACGATTTCGTTCACAGCCCAGAGACCTCCCAAATCCACGTGGTTTTCACCTCCTTCGGAAGCGGAGTCTTGGGAAGTCCCCCACGCTCCTCCGTCAGCCGCGTCACCGGATACGAGCCGGTGGAGGTTGAAAAAGAGTGCGAGAGCTTCCCCATAGTTAATAAGTTAATAAAAGAGGCTAACACAAACAGGAGTTAAATATAATCCAAAAATGTTCCAAATATTGAAACCGAACAGCTGAAATCGGGGAATGAAAAGGCGATCTTTATTAACCCCAATGGGTTACAAAACAAAGTTTATTATAAAAAAACCAAGTAGTTCATTCACAATCATTTAATAGGTTGTCAAGCAACTCTCACAAGTTGAAGTATTTTCTTCAATTTCTACCCCCTTATCATCATTGAATCATTAAAAAAAAAATTTAATTTATATTATAGATATTTTTAAGTAATGGAAAAAAAATTGTTTGGCTTCTTGTATGTTTCTGATATTTTTCACATTAAATTACACGTAAAAATGTGAAAAATAAATCCAAGGCTACTGATCCATGAACCGTCTAGCTCTATTGAAATTCCACACTAAACGTAAGCCTCAGAGGCCAATATCTAGGTAACTTAATTAATTGAAAACCCACATGCAGTGTGTGGGCGTTGAAGATAGCTGCCGACCAAAATGAGCGGTGATAGCTACCCATAAAAAATATAGCATAGAAGGAATGCCAAAAAGGCCCAGGTTCGAATACGCCGATGTTTAATTAATTCCTTGGCCAGGTTTTAATAACAGCCGTTTGGTTTAATACGCCGGAACGGTGTCTATTATAACTTCACTGTCCATGTCGAAGGCGATGACAGAGTAAAGATTAATGGCGTCTCAAGTGAATCATTTTTTTTTTCTATTTAGTAAATGTAAGAATGGATATTTACATTTCCAAATCAACGATATAAACTAATTTGTAATGCTTCAATCAAGTTAAGAAAATTAGATTAAATGAGTGGCATGAATTTTACACATTTTTACGTTTAATTTAATGTGAAAAATATCAGAAACATACAAGAAGCCAAACAACCTCTTCATGCAGTCTGTAAAACTTGTACATTTTAAACCAACAACAATGAAATATATACCAGACATATAAGGTAACTGAATCTATAGGGGTATTTTTGGTGATTTCGGCAGAGCTGTAACAAGTTCAACTAAACTAGTTCAAACGGTAAATATACCCCACAGCCAAGTACCTGAAATATGTAAGACCATTCGTCATATGTTCATCAGCTCTATTGATTTTAGTTCGGTGACAATAACGTTTTTTCGGACCCAATAGACATTGAAGATTGACGCCAATGTTTTTAACTGCTGACCACATAAGTTTTCGTGAGCCATTGTTATCGTAAGATTCAGAGACTGAAACCAAAACAAACATTACCGCATTACTAATAAATATATGTATGTGATGATATTTTATAGAAGAATCTTCATCATCTTTTATTTAGAAAAATGAGAGCAATTTCACAGCTAACAGTTGGACAATGTCTATGATCGGAAGCCTTATTTGTATGATAATTGTTGGTTATTAAATTGAAGAAATGAGTCCATACTCGGAAGAAACCCAGAAAGGAAAGCCATGCATGCCATTGACCAAGTGGAGGTAACCTAGGCCAGAACTGCAGGAATCCTCACCGCATTCACACGATCCCACGTTCAATATGATCCGGATTTTTTTTTGTTTCATATCCCCTTGTTACAAAATTAATACATATTACAAAATATAGATTCTACAAACGAATCTATTTACAATTTCTTCGTTATATTTCGTGTAGCTTGGCTACATTTTATACAAATTCTATTTTCTACTAATAGTAATCTGCATTGTATAAAAGTATAATGATGTATATAATACATTACTGGACCGAATTTATTAAAAATGATGGGGCTCACCTTACTTATCATAGACTTAAACCTAAATCTATCTATATGATCTAACGACTATATGGAATAGGATCCGAAATGTATAAAATTACTTTTTATAGAAGAGTTAATATGAAGAGTTTTTGCTACTAGAAAAAATAAGACTTTATGTTTTAATGAGCTCAGCCAGATTTTAGTGGATTCATATTGTGACTGTTTCATTACATTCAAATGTGGGTATTCGATGACATTTTCATAAAACAAAGAGAAGTGCTAACATTTTCTGAGTAATTATTTTTTTTATTTTTATATTCCTTTATTATAATTACAATATGCCTTTTATAAGGCAATAAGTAATTAAGATAAATGCTCTCATTTGAGTAATTATTAAATTCATTCATTGTTTACGTAGATATATATATTTTGTTGTCATGTTAATTTATCCACTATTGTATGGATGAAATGTATGAAAAATATGGTGATTGCAATAATAACAAATAGGCATGGATGGCATGGAGGAAGGAACATCCAAAGGTAGCTCCCACGTGTAGGGTTATGTTGTTGGCAGTTTATTTAATTTAATGAATTCTTACTCTAGTCTTCCGGCAAACCAGGTAAGCCTTGTGTTGTCAATCGAAGTATGTGAGGATTCGGGTTTCCGTATATGTATTGGAATATTAGTCTTGTTGTAGCTGAGGGTGAGGATTTCGTAAGCATGTGTGTAGGGTCGTATTTCTGGCATACTGGGGTGCACCAGTTATAACTCGTAGGTTTGATAAACATATGTGCTCCATATGCCAAAATAAGTCTTAGTATGTAAATATAACTTTTTTCCTAAAAAACAGTACAATCTGTAAGTCACTTTTTCACACCTTTTCTTATTTAAAAGTATTTTGGGGCGAACAGACTTACTACCTTTTTTTTTGGTTATGGCGACTTAACTACTTATTCTTCGGACTCACACACACATATATATATACGTATATATTATAAACTGGACTATGGGGATAAAATTCGCATTTTAGTCTCCTATAAGAATGAACGCGCATATCCCAAGCTCACTGAGAATGTTGAGCTGTATTTCATGTATATAATCACGGCAAACATAACCTATAAGATGTATTTAAGCGAAGTTTCTGCAAACATAAGATACTAAAGATGCCTGTAGGAATAAATATGAACACTAAGGCTGCTGGTCGCACTGCTGCATGGGGTCGTCCAAGGTAATAGTGTGCGGTCGCTCTTGTTTTCACTCTTTACACATACGGCCCTCCTCTCCATGCAATCTGCCAGCTAGCCTTGTCTTTGTCTCTCTCTTTCTCATCACATACCCTTGGTAAATGAGGCGAGTATCATCGTAAACATAGATATTATATATACAGGGCATAAAACGTTAAACACATAAGATGTGTACGGTTTAATGGCCAGCGGAGGGGTATTTCTCCTTCTCTACGATAGAGAGGCCAGCCGAACGATATGTTATATCATGAATTAAAACGAAAACTATTTTTATTCAGAAAATTTACCCCTTCTAGGAATTCATAAAATACTTTTTGTTATAGCCTTATACAAAAGGCGCTAGTATTCTAACATATTTGATATTATAACGTTCTTACACGTTTTGTTATTTATATTGTCAATGCAAAAGAATATTGCCTCGAGGAGCACGGTTCGCTGCAATTACTTATCTACGGTACCGCTATTGACAAGCAGTTTATCAACACTTTTCTTAGCAGAAGTGATGCGAATAATGAAGGTAAATAAAATACAGTTATTTCTCTTCACACTAGTTAGACTGGTGATGGTGAAAACCATGACTAAATATTTAAAATAAAAAAAAAATATTAATATTATGTCATGAATAATGAATTATGGTTATTCATGGGTGAAACAGCTTGATTTACAAACCCACGTTAATTAGAGTCAGTTATTGTTTTATGTAGAACATTTTTCAAGGCAGGATATGGGATAATCTAGGCCTAAAGTGGCTAGTCTGCCCTTTATTGGTTTGAAGAGATAATTCTGCTCCTAGTCAAATACTGAACCCAGGTATGTATTGATACAGTATTTTTTTCCTTCTTGTGTGCTTACGCTGGATTTCTTCAATGAACAATTTTTGTTTGTAGAGATTTATTTTAATTTTGATTGCATTAATTCCTTATTAAAAATACCTTTATCTAAACACCTTAAACCCTTCACTGAAAATCCCTTGGCCACGAAGGACCAATGAGGAAGTTATATTAGTTGCCAATAAAGCCGATAAAGAGGACCGCAGGATATATCTGATACCGTTAGGGAAATAGAGGTCCTCCTTGCAACCCTGCTCTCTCTGGCAAAAGGATCGTCAATTAACTTTTCAATCTGGAGCTCTTGCAAACATGAGGCTAGGTCGGCTATCCTGATACCGTTTCTCCTGATTGCCTCCTACTCCACTACTGGATTAGGCTTGAACGTTATAGTCCTAACGTCTCTACCAGTGCGATTACGTACTTAACTTAATTGCCCAGTCCCAAGGAAGAGGCTCTAATATATAACAGATAGATCGATTTCCTTATGTTCTGCGATATCAATTATAAAAATAAAACTATCAGTCTAAAATTGTAATGGTTTATCACAGCACGGTTTACGCTGTGTGTCGTTTTTTGAAGGTTTTAAAAACTTAGCAATTTTCCTCCAAGGTTAAGAAATTTCCTTAGACGGATAATACAGCCTCAAGCCTTGGAGAGAAACTTGGAACCAACAAATACCAATTAATATCAAAAGCTATTTTTGTCAATATTTTAGCTATTTACAATTTTTTGTCCATGTGTTGTAAAAGGCGATTTTCAGTTAGCGAGATGCTTGAAAAATAAATAATTGTAATGTGATTTCCATAAAAATGAGCTGTTTTTCTTATCTGAGTTGGAGTATTGGCGAGCTACTCATTAACTAGCGATAAAAAATTTACGGCGTTCCTCGGGTTTCATACACGGGTATTCTGCGTAATAATAAAACACTTATGCAGATGACGACAGAGACCACCCCGACACGACTGTTCACATTTTCAGCGTGCTTACGCGACGCATTAAATATCAAGCTGGGTGGTATTAATAAACGGGGAGTATCGAAATTACACCCAGTGGATATGGCAGACACAGACACACACTCATGAAACAGAAGTGATCCCTTGGCCAGATGAAATGCGAAAGGGCGCCATACCGTAATAAAATGAGGCAGGTCAGGAATAATGCGCGGGAGATAAACTGGCCGAGATGAGTGTAGATTCATGGGAGATCGCGCGCTCCTCGACCGGCATCTGTAGAGCACAATTTACATATGTAGCGCTTCACAACTGCTGTATATAGGAGCTAGGATATGTGCAGGTTATCCGCGCCATTATCTGATCGGCCAAGGATTTCCAGGAGCTCACGGCTTACCTCTTATCTCCGGTCGGGGGCTGGTGGGGTCCTTGTCTCAGCTGTCACTGCGAGCCATTGTTCCTAGCGTCCGGTTGTCATGGTTACCGTAATGTAAAATACCAATAATAATCTGTTCACATAATGCTAATTCTATTGCAGTTGAAGGAATGATGACGAATGAGGGATTGCTTAATAAACCTCTCCTCTACATCTGTTAGGTATGTCAGCTGTGTTTATAGAAATTTATCCAAGAATTAATAGCCTCTCATGTTTGTTTTATTAATATTTTATACATTTTTTTGTTAATTGTTACCGACCAATTTATGAATAGTCTCCTTTCACGAACAAAATAAAATTTGTGAAATTTGAAGAAACAAAATCACTCGAGGGATTCAGAGTTAGCTACTTAAAATGATGGCAAATTACTGTCAAAAACTGTTCTGTATTTTTATAGAAAGTAAGTCATTACGTTTGCTACATTACAGTCACTAATAATCGCTTTTTCGACAATAAAACGAATTTTCAATAAATTAAAACGATAGAAAAAATAACTATTAAAATCGTCTGATAAGAAACATTTTATGTATACACTATTGCTATTGTTAGGTCCAAAAAATCTTTTCGTTTAGTACTTTAAGCATTTACTAATTTCTTTTTTCTTTTTTTTTTTCCCCCCATAGCTCTCAAACTTATAAAAAATAGGATGTGGGAAAAATAAAAGGAAAATTATTTTGGATTGATGGGTGCCTTTCACTAAGGGGAGTCCCATTTGAAGGAAGTATGAGAAGAATATGGGGTGTGGGATGCCTAAAGGAGGCGGGTGGGTTCGGGAAGGTAGTGAGAGTCTGCCTATGGTGGCATTTACTAATACTTTGCGTGGATACTAAATCCGTGATCTGGCAACCATCATAGTCGGGAGATAATACCAATACACGGGCTTATGTTTCGTTATAAATACAAGGTGAGCTAAAAATAATTAATACATTCAGATGGAACACGCAGTAACATGTTTCCCAGTTGCAGAATTATTGGAGTGTGGCAATAAAAAAAACACTTTGGTATTTTTTAGGTTGACAAAGGTCTCTGCCTGACTCCAGTGGATTGGAGGCAGGCTATTAGGGAGGCTACCTCTATTTAGGCCGGTAATAAGCCGGCTTAGGTGCTGCTGACTGGTTGGTGGTCTTACCTGCTGCAGCTAGGTATAATTTCATTTCGAACCAATACAAAAAAAAAAAACGTAAATTGCGGAAGGTAACTACTTTAATTTCTATGTTCGCCTTTTTCCCCCCGGATAGGTTTTTTGTTTGCATGAAGGTCTATAAATAATAAGTTTTGAAAATAACGGAAACAAATATACAAAAGCATTGGCTCAATCTCTACAGCTAATACGTTGCATGGTATTTATGTTAGAGATAAAGAGATGAAGATGGCGCTGATGTCTGCCAGAATGAGTTTAATTCTATTGTGTTAATTCAAACAGTTACTCATTTTCCATCCAGATGCTTTGTTCTAATGGAAAAAAAATACCGATAAGCTGGCAATCAAACTAGATACCATAGTGGTCACCCATGCTAGGGCGATACGACTGTTCATTATTCTTTACCAGGGAAGTAGATTTCGCATTTAACCTAAAATACCTCTTCTTGTGGCAATGAGTTGTAATCTATCACCAAGACAGATTGTTCAAACATATTAGTTTTATTTTCCATTTTGTCGTTGCCGACGCGATGAACCAAAATCCATCAGCCGGCAAAGCCATAAAACTTGTTCCTCTGGCAGACACTAAGGCGATTATGTGGGGCTATACCCTCCTAATGATATTAGATCTCGTCGTTCTGTCTTCTCCTCTAGCTTTCCCTTTTTTTTCTTTTGCCTTTATTTTGTCGTTTCTTCTGCCGTCCCGTCTCTATGTTTTGTTTCTTTTTTGTTGTTGCTGCCGTTGTCTCACATCTAAGTAAATAGGTATCATTAGGTCGCTGAGAAGAGTGTCCCGAGGACGAAAATGGTCTTCACCACCGGAATGATGGGGGGACGGGAGGTAGTACTTCCTTAATGTGAAAAAGATGGAGTTTAATGCTCGTCTCGAAATCTTCTTTTGCTGCTAATAACGCTTTCGCTTAAGACAGAATACTTGGAATATTTCCTCTAGAACATGTCGATTTCTCCTCTTAGTATTTTCTGGTACTATTATTTACTATAGAAGCTGCATTCATAAAACGCACGTGGCTCTATTTTTATATTTGTAAAACCAACGACTGGATCTAGACAAATGCTGTAAAGGCTTTTGATAGCCTATGGCAAAGTGTTTTGGAATTAGCTCTATTTATGATTCACACGTCTCTTTTTTTCCCAAAGCTAAATTCGATTTTGTAAAACTTTAAATATTCTGTTTCTGAGTTTTTGTTTATATTGTTATGGATATACACATTCCAAAAAGCTATTTTTAGATAATCTAAAATACAAATGTGCCATTTGCACTCTATAATAATAAATATGGTGGCCACCAGTTGGTATTTAAAAAATCTACCGAAATCGTGATCACTGTGACAAAATGTCCTCTTTTCATATTTATTCGCTATTGAATAGGTATTGTAGAGTAGAGCATAATGATAAATAACTGAAACGTTTTCATAATTGTTGGTTCTCAAAGGCAGGTTTAAAGGCGGTAAGAAACTATAGACCTGGGTGGGAAGTAATAATTCGATGTTCGATGTTAAAGGATCGCGTCCAAATTTTCTTTTCAAATTTAAAATTTTAGATAGCCCATAGAACAAACTGCATATATATTGCAAGCATTGTTTTGTATGTTATTTTCCGACATACCAGTCTCACGCAGTCATCAAGACGATATTGCTTGCAGTAGTTTCTCATGCCAACATCCCAAGTGAATAATATTACAATGTTCGTATGGCGTGTACTTGCTCTCTTCGACAATCAAGGACGTCTCAATAAAACCGATGCCAAGGGCAAACTGTCATGCGGTATCCTGTACAAGTTCAATATTCAAATAGAAAATTGTAATATTTGCTTATCTTTCAGCGCAAACACGGGCATTTGCATTTACATTGACTTCCAGGGTTCTAGGAAAAGGCCGTAAAAAAGAAAAAAAGAAAAAAAAAGGGTCGTCGATATTATGCAGTAAAAAATTGTTTAAACAGGTCACCTGTGTGTTTTGTACTTCCCTCAATCTATGCATGTAACCTTCATTAGCATGGGTGTGTATCTGGAAGTGGGCGCATACATTTCTTTTCTCAGCAAGATTTAATCACATAGAAAATTGTTTACTACGTTTACACCAGAGGTGTACAGACGCTGAGAGATTATCGGCTAGAATTAACAATCAAATGTTCCCATAGTAGTTTATTAAGCAGGTCCTTTCAACGAGGTAAAAGCACAAATTATTCAGTCCTTGAGCTTCTGATTTTTACATAATTTATAGACCATTTAATATAAGCGTGCAATGCAATTTCTAGATCAGATGTTTTAATTTCATGAAATAAACAAGTTAAAAACTGGTGGTTGGGATTCTCATGTGGTGCAATAGTAACTGCTCCATGATGTGTAGGATCTGGGTTCAAATCCCTGTGATGAAGAACTGAAGGGTGAGGTCAGTACAATACTAGGGGAAGAAAAAACGTTTTTACTAAACATTGTAATAAATGATAATAAAAAGGTCACTTCTCGATAACACTAATAATAAAAAACGTAAACTTTCTGTACAGACAAAAATGTATCCGATCCTAACAACGTACTCAATGCATCATTGTTGGACCTCTTAAAGTTGATTTGAAATTAAAACTGCCTTGCACGGAGCTTAAAAATGGTATAAAATGTTAGTATCTGGCTCAAATAAGAACCTAATCAGTAGTTGGCCCTTAGGGTTCCATGTGTAAAATTTGACGAATTCGTATTGGGCGTCATGGGGGAAGAATAATTAAACGAGGCAGAAAATATCTCACACTAAAAAGTTGATACAATTTTGTTGTTTCTTAAATTATTTTTCAGAAATTGGAGTAGCATTTCAAAGATATCCCCCTGTTCGTTATTCTACTGGATATAAAAAATTTCAAAAATTCTGTGGTGTGTGGTTATCACACCAATGTAATTCCAAGAAGGATGAGGTCATCTCCATATTTCTAGCAACGAACTTACGGGTCATGTTACCGATGTTAACATTCCTTGTTTCTTGAGATTAGGGCGAGCCTTATGCGGATGAATATTTAGACGATGAGAAGTTCCAAACTGTTTTTTATTGCCTGAGAAAACGTCTCTCGTTTGCGAAACACGCATTCGACGATATTTGCCGTTTAATGGGTTGTCGACTCGCTTGTAATACGGCCATTTTCGGCATGTGACAAAGTAATCTGCCTGCTTACAACCCGGCTAGTATGTTAACAACACAGGAATCTACTTAACATTTCCCAACTCCAACCTTGGTGGCCACGTTTAAGGCAAGTCGTATTTTCCTACGTATACCCAGTCACACCCCACCACTTAACCTTCTATCGAGGATCACTACGCTATAAGATTGCATGAGCAGTATTGATTCTCAAATGTTTGTTTTATAACGCACTGGGTAAGAGGGATATATTAGAATTCCTCACTTGGCTTTACTTTATGGTATTGTCAACTATCTACGACTGAATATATATTACAGTTTCATTTATCCTAATTGTCATTGCGAAAGCAACAGCATTTTGTAGAAATCGATCAGTTCTTATATTTATTTGGACCAATAGATCAGTATTTTACACAACTTTTTTCAAACAAGAGGAACAAAATAAATAAAATTAAAGGTATATTGATACATTCTTGGCTTGCATTTATCGGCCTAGTTAGAAGAAGACAGCCCGAAGATAATTAATGGCAGAGGACCTTAGTTCATTTTCGTGACCCCTTCTATACTGCGGGTTAGTGGCAATTCTAAATGATTTTGGGCATTCTTGACGAACCATGGTAATGCTCCTCGCTCAAGCTGGAGTATTTTTTTCTGGTGTATTTGCAGTCTTGTCCCGATGGAATTGCTAGTGCAGTACCATAGTAACACCGAAGTGTCGGTAATATTAGTGCCCTATACAATATTTGTGGGTATATATTGTACAATTTGGTTATAGTGATGTATGTCTTTTAGAAAAACACTGCAGATATGTATGTCAAAGGTTACGCTTATGCTAAACCAAGGCGATGGATAAACTTTCATTTAATTTACGCTTCGTGTCGGGAATGGTTCACGTATAGCACGATAACTCATAAATCATAAGCATAAATCAACCATAAAACGCTCACTTATGTAGCAAACATGTTTCAATTGGCCCGACATCAAATCACCATGTTTCAAATCGCCATTGACTGAACTATGCCAATAATGGCTTCGTTAAAGCTGCGAAAACGATTTTAATAGCAGCAGTAAATACTTATTGTAACTATAGTTTAGTAAAGTTCCTACACATAATACAATCAGTATACCAACAACATTGATAGCCTACTCAGTATGATAGACAACAAATTAACATGTAATTTATTTATTTGATATATAATGTTTCTTATCACCGGATCATCAAATAGAACTACGAAGCAAAACATCATCATCTATAAAATTTTTTATGTAAATCCAGTTTGTAATTATAGAAGAAAAAAAATGAAGTATTGTAAATTAGGCGGGCATGAGTGAAAACATAACAGTTTCTCGTTTTGAAAAAAACAAGTAAACCCAAAAATGGTCATTTTAGTATCATATGGTTCTTATTAGTCTGTTACAATATTTTTGTAGTGATTTTTTTTTCTTAGATTTATTCTTGGGATCCCTAGGGGTTATCACATTTCGCACCCACTACTCGAGTAGGGATGGCAGCACCCTTCTGAACGTCGCCAATACTCCCTTGGATCCCTTCTGTTCAGTAGTACCACGGTTAAAAAGCCCTCTTACCTTCACGTCTTCCACCAATTCAAATTAGCGATCAAATCCCACCCCTCCAACTTTCCCTTCCCATAGATCTGCTTCTTTTGGCCACTATTTTCTTGTCCGAGCCACAAACCATGGGAACTATATTCCCATTAATATGCGTGGTTTAACTCTTTCAATCTTAAAATCTAGACTTTACCAGTTTCTTATCTCCGTCCAATCTAAAAATTTATAATTCTTAGTTGTTATTCTGTTTATTTTTTTGTCATTCGTCACAGCGAACTTCCAAGCTCTTTCTCCCTTTACGACTATTTCTAGGTTTTATTTCATTTTTGTTTTTTGGTTTAATTTTTTTATTATTGGTTATTTTATCGTAATCTCAAATCTACATAGCCATAGCACATCTTATTATGTATTTGTACATATTATCATTCATAAGCTAATCAAATCTGTGTAATATAATGTATTTTTTTCTTAGGGCACAATGCCCCCTAGTAAAGTTTTTTTTTTTTTCATTTCATATTACAATGCAAATCATTCGTATAAGTGAATTATGAATACAAATAGAATACATATTTATTTAGATGTTACCGTTGCCTAAACCACAAGTACCATTTATATTAAAAAATGAATAAATAAGTGGTACTAGATCGAGAGGTGAATTAAGTTTTCAATTTGTTAACAAGGCGCTATCTGTAATCTTAAGTGAAACGTTGGACTTGCCCTGCGCCTACTTGCCTACTTGCCCGATATTGGCCCGATAGGATCTGCGCGTTGTGCACCTGCGCTGATATACACGATTTGTCAATCACCGGGAGGGAGGAGGTATATGCCAAGGTGACGCATACATGAATATAACATGCCAGCCTCCTTTCTCCTCTGGCAAATACGGGCAGTGCTAACTAACTCCCGCTGTCTGGCTCCCTAATACGTGAGGATAATGCCGACTCGGTGTTGTCTATCCTTTCTATCAATCGCAACGATAGCTACTTGTATATATTATTACCAAAAAAAAAAATGGCTAATATGTTTATCTAGTTATTCACGACTGACCATCGTGTACGTTTTTTATGTTTCCGTGGCTGAAATTGGTATTCGGAGGCATCTGAATAACTTAATAGGAGCTCGAAAGATCGCGTGTAAACTCGATGATTAATGCCCTATCAGATTCGGAATCGATAATTTGTTACTAATTAGGTCGATGGGTTGTGAAACCTTACCTCCTCATCGGTATTCAGTGACCCATATCTTTGATACTGCTTTGCGAGGGCCTCCAAAATGTTTCCGTTTTGCTCGTTAATGTATGCGCTCTTGGTCACCAGTGCTGTCCTTGTACTTGGCATGTTTGACTTCTGATCGGCTTTTCAAGTGCACAATGACACTGCGTTGTAAGTGCACTCTCGTCATTTTGTAGTGTAAGAAAACAAATGAGAAATGACAAATACCTTACAGGGTAAAGCTTGAATAGCTCATCAGTGACAGGTTGTGCAAGTTGAACATTAGTGTGAACGCCGGGAAGACCGACTACGTAATCTTCTCTTACCAAAAGGGCAAAAAAGCTTTGCCAAAATCATATAGTATAGGAGGACAAGAAAGCTCGCCAGCATTCTCAATGTACTATCTGGGTATACAAATGGACACATAATTATCTGTAAATTTAAAGGGGCTATAAAAGAAAAAAAAACCCACTTTACTGACAATACAGCCAAATGTATCCAAAATTCCAGATTGGGATCATGCGAAAAGTGGTCCGACATACCTCTCTCGAGAGGTTAAAGAACGCTGACCTGCACTCGTTGCTTGATGTGCCGTCGGTGGGTGAATTCATCCGCCGGAGACTTAAGTATTTTGACTCGTTGCAGCACCTGACAAACCCAGTGTTTAACACTATAAATCCCCCCCCCCCGACTGTCAGGGGAAAAGTACGTTAAGAATTAGTATGTAAGTTAGTTTTAAGTTTGATCAAAAAGGTGAGCCTTATCATCTTTATTAGTCAGTTTAGTCCAGTCACGTATAATGTGTATCATTGTACTTGTTTATTCATTATATAATTTTTATAAAATAACAAAACCTGTATATAATGTAGAGACGTTACAGGAAATACAAAAATAATTAGTAAATAGATTCGCGTGAGGATCTATCTATCATTGTTGTTGATATAATTATCTGTAAATTTAAAGGGGCTAGGAAGAAAAAAGTTCTCATAATTTTTTTTGATGGTTTGTATTTTATTCAATTAGTACCTAACTAACACTGTGGTTATTGAATCCCCAGATCATATTGCATTAAATATTCACAGAAAATAAAAGTTGTTCAACATTGCGTAAATTGCTGTTTATAAGATGGGTACCCTTCGACGGAAACAGGTCGGCCTCCCCTACTGTTCTGGAACACTTGCACCATAACATCTGACCTGAATGACACGTTAAGCAGGCTGATTTGTTTTGTTTTTTGGATTTTCTGTGCAGACGAATAGCAAAATTAATGTCTACATTATTCTCTATTCCGCACCATAATTTCATTCTACAAATAGATCTCGCTACAAAAGGGGTTATTAGTAGGAAGGCCTTGAGGTGACAACACACTATTGGAGACACGTCTTTGAAATAAAGACATTAAACGATAATAAACCTGCTCTATCGATAATTCATGTCAACCTTCTCATCGTTGATTTATTGCAATGCCATAAAAGGAATTTTTATTTCAACTGCACAGGGACATCAAAGCAAAAAGAAAAGGATCTCTAAAAAAAATTTCTTAAATAGAAGCTCCTAAGTAATTAATACCCTAATGTATTTGGCTGTGACTTAATTTGGATTAGGTTACATCGCCACCATATCTATACATATACCAGCAGGTTACCCTTGTGTGTCATATGCCACGGATTAGAATGCCATTCTTTCCTGTCCTGGATGGAGGTCATCTGTCAAAGACCGTTTATTATTCGAAACCGTGAAAGAAATATTAAATTGTTGTGTTGAATATCTTACGACCACACACACCCTGACAATGACTCTCAAGGTTCCGGGTCGAGGCGTATCTTCTCACTACTTCTAATCGTTAATTGGCATCGAAAATTGTTAACGATATCCCCTTTCAATGAAGCGGGTAATAGGTTCCGTCAATCCGCGGTCCCTGGCGCAACACAACGAACTGCATTACAATTAGTTCTGACGGGGTAATGCTGTCGTGAGTACATCGCAATTAAATTA
The DNA here is from genome assembly GCA_930367205.1 of Acanthosoma haemorrhoidale. Taxonomy (NCBI): domain Eukaryota; kingdom Metazoa; phylum Arthropoda; class Insecta; order Hemiptera; family Acanthosomatidae; genus Acanthosoma; species Acanthosoma haemorrhoidale. Next base: position 140,343,665 of record OV884011.1, read on the forward strand.
ATTGTCAGGTACAAGTGAGCCAAATAAGGCACTGGGCACAGTTTCTTGCTATTACGAGGAAATTTTCTTCTTCTTTTATAGTACTACTTTTTATTTTTGTAAAACTTTTATTTAAAACATCATCATCAGGAACGTGGAACATGAACCTGTATTGGTTGTATTTAATGGCGTAAAGAACCAAAGTGCACAATTTCAGAAGATGTTGTGGTTGACCCTATTAGTTAAGATCAAAAAATAGTCAATGCAGGAGGATGTTAGAAGAAAGATAAGAACTATAGATTGGGCCCCGGAAGAAAATATAGGAGTTCAAGATGAGGTGGCAGAAAAGGGTTAGCTGGAGGAGACTGTAAGATTTGAAGGTTAAAAGCTTGACTACTCTTGGAAAGTCTAAGATAAATAAACTAGACGACTGGTAGGAAAATTGCTATTAAATCGTAAAAATACCTTGGGAATTGCTCTCCTAATATGCAATAAGTAATGTCCGTTGGGGTAATTGGTCATTATTCCATGTCAAAGCAAACAGTGACCAAACCCTTTTTTTTCATTTTTGTTTTATTGTTTCATAAAATGATTTTTACCAAGGAATTACGGTGATAGTTATGTCTGACCAGGGGTAACAAATTTATAGGTGAAACTTTAGATTACTACGTTTAGGTAGTTGTATATTTACGATTGCTTTCGGTACTTTTCACGTTACACATGTCAAGTTAAGTTGAGTATGCTTCTAGTGAAATGGCATCTTGAAATGCTGTTTTTAAGTTTAAACGGTGCCTTCTTTTTTTTCGGAGGGGGGGGGGGACGTGACACATTGACTTTTGTATGCAAACCATTTTTTTATAGCAAATTAAAGCATTATTTATAATGAGATTGCATCTCTTGGATGACGATTGAGCTTTGAATATCTAAAAGTTAATTGGTAATACTGAATTAACAAGATTAAATTAACATTTTTTGACCTGATGATTTTTAATAAAATTATTTTCACCCTACAGACATTTTTATCGTTATGATCATTTATACATTACTTTATCTATACTTGATATTACTTTTCTGTTTTTATAAATATATTTTATGTTTTCCATGCCTTAATGACACAGTACTGTGAAAATGGCGGGGGTAGAGCCTCTCCATTCAGTTTCATTCGCAAAGACCGCTACTGACAAAGGAAGCTTGTCGCCGCACCAGCAGTAATATGTAGTGGCGGTTCATTTCAATTTCCTTCGTCTTCCATCGTTGATAATTTCACTGCTAATGGCCAGTTGGGCGCGTTCTCTTTGTATTTTGTCTTTGTTCTTGCTGTAAAGCCGCTCCAGAAACCTTATCCCTCCTGCATTTATTCCTGTGTGAAATGAGAGATAGATGTCTGCGGGCGAGTGGTCGGTTTTTGTCTAGACCGGTCCCACAAAGACACCAGAGTAATTTGGGTCCATTTGTACACAGACTGGGTCCCTGCCCCCTCACATTAGGAGTTGCCGCTCCTACCTGCCTCCTGGCCACGGATGTCGACTCTTTGTCAGGAATGTACTATCCTCGGGCGGTTACAGTGAATTATTATTTTAAAATGTCGGCGAGTTATATATAATTTAAGTGAAAGAAAGTGTAAAGCTTCCGTCATGTAATTTTCGCTGGGGTTTCGGACATAAAAGTTTCTAGGTAACCAGGATGTGAATAATGAGTCTGCACTTCGTCATACATGGTTGTGGTGATGGTTAGCTCCCTTTCCTAATTTCAAATTTCAATTTCAGCTAATCTAACAAACAGCAACTTTAAATATTCTTAAAATTAACTAAGTACATTTATTGAAATGTATAGTTAATTAGTTAATAGTCGATCATAGTCCGATCCAAGCCAACAATTAAATAAAGCATTAACTGCTAATTATTCTGCCAAGCTATCAACCTACAGTAAAATAAATCAAATTTTCTTTTTTTGTAAGAGAATTTATTGATTTATTAGTGTTTTATTTTCGATATATTTATTAGTTTCCTAAAGATAACTACGAAGCAACCAAAAAACAAAGCAATACGGGATGACAAAGTTTAATTAAATTGGAAAATTACCAGGTAATATTCCTAAGTCCATACCTATATTGGACGTTATAAAATGTAATGTTTTAATTCCATGTTGAAGTTAATTAAGTGATAGAACGGTTTATTTATGGATGTTGGCTATATATTTTTATTATACAAGCATTTAAGTATATGGTGAAAAAGTGAAAAATTTATACTTGAAATTCAAGATGTCAAATGGAATTTAACAGCGTTACTTCGTGAGTATTATTTATTTTCTTACTCGGCTAATTATGGTAACACTAATCTATAACTACGAGAATCATCATCGTGATTATTGAGGAAGACTTTGCATCAAGGTAAACTTGTATATACACGTTCAATTGTGATGGTAATCGATTTGGCTTGAGGCGTCAATATAAATTTCAAATCAATATACAGTCCATTCATTAATAATAACGAATGGACAATATTACTGCAACTTGTAGCCTCCAGGTGGATTTCCCTCCCGCCACACCTTGATGTCTAACCTCCGATAACCCACGGTGTTTAACTTGTTCGACTGCACTGTACTCTTCCGTTGAATTTTCACCTCATGCATTTCCTGAGGCATAGTGTACACTGCCGTGCCCCCAACGAGATAAGACTTGAAAAATCAAAAACATATTTTGCAAACAATGAACACCTAGTGCAATTCCTTCTAATGCACTTTCCGACTTAACTCAAGGTTGAAGGACTTTCGAATTCCTAGACCTAAATTTCACTTTGTTAGCTACTGATTAGTTTTTCTTTAACGAAATTATATTATTAACAATAATATAAACGGCGTAGCTCACTTCATTTAGAAAAAAACAACTTCTTAAATTTTACATTTAACTGCATCAAATTCATTTGCATTTATTAGTTACCATCTATGATAAAGTTCCAAAACTTGTAAAAAAAAAATGGGCATTGTTTGTCTAAAATAGTATTTGAGCTAAGACTTTAGAGACTTTCAAGTGTATTACTGCAGTACAGTAAGTTACAGAGACTTAAGTGAATTTTTTACATTTTAACCAAAGTAATTCATTGAATTACCGACGAAAGAAAGTTGCTTGTAGACTTTTCCAGGTAAAGCCTCCACCTTCGTGTTCACTATTATACTACAAGAAAAATAATTTTGGAGTAACTAAAAGAAGTCAAATACTTCGTTGAACGAAAAGTTTTCCACGAAAAGTTCCTACAAGCCTCTATTACTTTAACAACTTATATTTGTTTTTAAATTCAATAAATTAATGTGAGTCAGAATAAAAAATCTAAAATTTCAGATAGAGTCGATCATTTCTACTGTCTGAATATTTGAAACGCTTATGTCAAAGTAAAACCTCTCCCTTTGGACTTGGCTGTTAATTATTTCCTGCTCTCTGAGTAAGCACCCCTATAAGCTAGAGTACAGTTAGACTGACGGTAGGGGAGTCGCCGGTAGGCGCTTCGTGGTCAGGCGAGAGATATGATCTGCACGGGAAGCAGTTACATAGAATTACCTTGTTTTCACAGCTAATATTACTTAATGACCCTCCTACCCCATGGGAAACATTGTTTGAACAAGTTTCGACAGCACACCCCCTACCATCATAAGGCTCGTGCACCGACGCCTCCTGAGAGAGCTCTAACGGTATGTTATGGCATTGATTCCACTACTAACAATACCATCTTTCTCTTCTTTGTCTTGGAAGAGTACAACTGCTATTTCCATCAGATGATAGGTCTTGGAGGATCAGGCAATAAAATAGTGTTTAAATACGGAATCGCCACCAACCTCCTTTCCAAAATTGTGATTCAAAATAGGTTCCGCATAAATCCAGACAAAAAATAACACATATATTAATTTATCTACTTGTTTTAAAGAAGGTGGCTAGTAAATCTTCGTGTCAATACTTTTTTTGCCGAAATGAAAAAACAATTGTGACCCACTGTGAGAATCGCACTCACATTTGTTTCCTCGCGGTTGGTTAACAGGCTATAGCCGGTTTCCAAAAAAGTGTACATTTCAAGTTCTGTACATAAAATTGTGCAATTATTTATGTATTTCCTAACTTTATTTTCGTAAATTTTAATTTATTTTTTTCTGTTACAGGTAATGTACTGTTCACCATGTCATTTATCGTATGAAGAAGTGGTAAGACCGATATCATGGTAAGTCGCTTAGCGATAGTTTTTTCAGTTGGCACGCTATAATTAGTTGAAATTCTGATAGTGGAAATCTAGTCCGTCTTGTTTTTATTATGACACACCAAGCCGATCCAGGTTGCGTTCCAATCCTTTCTTATCAAGTGAACATTTTCTCGAGAAAGCGCAATTTTGAAGTGTGAAAATTCCATAGGCAGGGGTGGTTACGCTTATGAATTCTACTACTTAAGCACGATATATTGGCTACGTTCGAATTTTCAAGTTCTAACGTCCTAAAATTTATTTAAATTGACATTTGTTATTATTTATTTTTTTAATATGATAAGAAGTTTCACCCCTAGCGGTTTATTTAACTCTTCTTCCATTCGATTCAATCCGTAATTCCTATGAGAGGAAAACATCTAAAGGAAATTAATTAAATAGCAATTTGTCATCATTGTAAAACCCTTTATTATAATTAGTCACCCTGTAATGAGGTGATTTTTTAACGTCTGCCCTGCAAGAATCTCGCACCAGAACAAATCGGTTATTAACTACTTACCCGAGTTGTATACTGATTGTCGAGAAACCACCTAGGGTTTCGGAATTCTAATACAAAATCGTAAAACCCTTTTGCGGTTTTTGGAGTTAATAGGGTAATTACGTTCTCAAGGGGAAGACTATTACCCCGGAGCAAGACAACTCCCGAAGGAAGACGAGTTCTCCGAACACTTTCTGGCTGGACGTTTTTGACCACGCGAGCGTATAATTTCAGAGCAATCCGTATTGCCTGTAAATCCGTATCATTACGTTTTAGTGGTACTATTACTATTATAATAATGACGGGACGGGAGAGGCTGCATGTAACTAGCATTTGAAGGATTTTTTGTAAGGTGAATGTTTGAAACTACTTGTCTTAATCGCAACTAAAATGATAGGAATAAATTCAATTTTGAATTGTATAGATTGTAAGGAAGAGAGTGATTTTTTTTTTCAAAGATTCTTAAATTTAATAAATAAATTGGGGAGAAAATGGTTCATTTTTGTTACTTTGTAGATGAATGAAGTGGGGCATTCATCGAAATTTATTAGTTGTTCTACACAATCATTATCGAGTGCTACTAATTGTCGCAGCATAAAGTATATATTAAAAATTTAAAGCTAGGTGTGTGTTAAAGCGGCTTCTCGCTTGAATCTTTACTAATGAAACCTTCGATCGAAGTATCGAACGCATACAGGTACTAAGATTGAGAAATTACGTTTTTTATTCAGGTCTATGATAGAATTGGACCGCTTTCAATCTAATGGCTACATTTGCAACAACTGTTTTGATCAGTGTTGTTAAGCTGTTGATATGTCCGCCTACTGGTTTTCTCATCAAGTGGTTCTTACGAAGCCCAACGAAACCCAACTCATCGGACAAATTCGGCTCACTGTACACGTTGTCGCGACGCTTCAGCCAAAGTGAACTTGGATAGGATCACGATATCTGGAGGAGATGAGAGAGACTGAGCTCGAAGCCCAGACTGCCCTGTTAATGAAATTAGATAAGCAGCTCTGGGCTGGAGTCGATGAATATGCAAGAGGCTGGAAGCTGCTAGGCCGGTGGTGTGGTCTTGTCCTCTCGTGCTCCGTTCTATTCGCCATTATCGTCTCCGGCATATGGTGGCCTCCTTCAGGAGAGACGGTCACATCCGACTTATAAGTTTAAACAGAGCAGCAACAGTCACTCGTGGTGACCTATCAGACGTATTCACAAGCATATCCAGCAAAAATTCGGGACTATGGTTATTTATCTCATATTGATGCTGAGTTCAAAGAGTGCCTAAAAAAAAATAAAAAACATACGCATACGACTTGCTTGACAAAATTGTTTTATTGCATGATTATGGCATCGCCTAAATTTGAAGAAAAAATAAAATTTGTACTAGCCTGTCTTATACTCGCCTACAGCCTCGAAATACCAGCTGCGGCCACCACCCTACCAATCAGTACATCGTAATCGTACTTTTAGACAACAACAAACTCAACGCGTGCCATTTAGTCTGTTTCATACACCGGAATGAACTGCTATTACAAACCTCCCCCAATAGTTGATGTAACCAACTGAATAGATATAACCACTCAATATACTTTAAGCCTTGTACAGTGTTAACAAATTTCATCGTAATCTGTTTTATCTGTTAACCCGAATGTAAGTATTATTATATTCATTTAAGCATGAATGAATTGAAAAACAAATATAAATAAATAATCATTATTAAAAGTGTTGTTAATTTTCGCCATAAACCTGACTGAAAGTTTTTTTTTAATGAATGCTTAATAAAAAAAAAAAAAATTGGTTATTTTCTTTGTTCTGAGGTGTGAATGAAACACGGGATGGTAGGTCAAGGTAGCGGTCGCAGTTGGAATGGTTTAAGTAGTTCATTTCGGGAATAAAAGAGGCTAGTATGATTTTTTTTTCTTGAAAATCGGTCGATGGCATAATCTTTCAATTAATTTATTTTGTCAAGCGAGTAGTTTTCGTGCGTTTTTTTTATTTATTTTTAAATCCTATTCCATTGATGACTATCAATGTGCCACGTTAGTAATCAATTAACTGCCTGGTATTTTAAATTAACATACATAGCCTGTATAATAGACTTTTAATGTTTGAAAGAATGTTAAAGTTGAAATATTCTTATTACTAAGTTTTCCCATTAAATAAATGACGAATACACGGGCGAACGTCGATTCCCTAATTTAAAATTAACAACACGCTGTAGACATGAAACATTTAGAAACCAGATGACTACGCCCGAACCGAACATAAACTAAATGATGATGATGACGGACCGGCGATGGCGGTCCAGGTACGGAATCGGTCGGCGTCGAGGTATGTTCCAGAGTGGAAATTCATTTTAGAAGAGTAATTAAAGTTTAGAGATTAACTCTTTTGGAGACCTTAACGACTCAACAGATTATCGATATAACCATCTTTAACTCTTTATTCGATACTCAACCCTCAAACGATCTCACGTACAAATCATTTGTCCACAAAACGTTGGGTATACCATCGAGGACACGAAAGCTGTTTCGCTAATTTCAGACTGTATGCCTTGGGCAATAAATCATATCTTAATACGATACGATCAATCAAGAATATTCCTTAACGACTTGCGCATGGATACAGTCGACAAGGTAGATGAGTGCGAAGAAGCACTGGACGCAAATCGCTCTTGTATCGGTCAAGTTATTCAGTGCAATACGCTATAAATGTACGGAGAATCTGTTTTTATTTGGCTCCTTGACTCCAAATTGCAAAGAGAAGGAAATTTGCCGAATTAGCATTGAATTAATTAATCTTAATTAGCATGAAGACTTCAAATAAGAATATCAATGAATCTTAAGCAGGATACTGCTAGCCCCCCCCCCCCACACAGAGGGCTTAAGATTCAAGAAACTCAACTGACTACCATACCACCACGAAAAGATAGGATGGAAAACTAAATTAAATTAATTAATTTAAAAAAAAAAACATCTTTCTAGAAATTTATGGATAAATTTGTTGAAATATCGGTTTAGGCTGACAAAAGAGATATTAATGGACAACGTTTCGACATACTAAACATATCTGCATCAGGCTCTAGTATAAGATGGCTGAAGAGAGATATAGGCTGTGCGTCCCGTTGTAATAATTAAGCCGCCTTCATATCCAACCATTTCATCTCAGGACTTGATGCAGAAATATACTCCATGTCGAAACTTTGTCCATTAATAAATTCAATGAAACTCTAACTTCTCTATCATCAGCCTAAGCCGATATTCGTACGAGTTCAGCCACACAGTAGTAAATTCCTTGCTAACTATGAACTCCTAGTATAATACATAAATGTGTTATTTAAGGTTAAGAATTGGTTAAACAAAATCAAAAAAACTCTTAGAGATCTAAATGCTCTTTGATTACAAAGTCTAATGTATGTGGTGTGAAAATAGAATTAAAAAAAAAAATGTAGGGATAGTTACGAAAATGAATTTATCTTAAGTTTTTTGTAGCACCTGGTTAATTTGGTGATGTGCGATTTCTTATACGAATTCAACTCGGTTATCCAACGTTTTATCGGATGTACTTTGTTACTAATTATATAAGATAATAAAGATATTTTGAAACTTTTTGGTTTGATTAATCACGGTCGGCAAAAAAATTTTTTTTCATCTGACGAAGGGTGGGCACATGTTTATTTTAGCTCTCATCCATTGTTCTTCGAGTAGCCCCATCACCGGTCTCGGTACAATAAGTGATAAATCAAACAGCGGCTAATAATCATATCTACGTGATGTTTATAAAAAACTACATAAAGGACACTATGATGATATACACACTGAGGCAATGAATCAGGCCCTAGTAGTGGGACGTTAATTGTTCCTTTGCCTTGTTTCCATTTTTAACGGGAAAATTGTTTCGAAGAAAAACCGGATTTGCGTAATGAAATTGTGCCTGTTATTTACATTTAGTTCAAAGTAATTTATCTCACTCTCGTTATCCTTATTAAAAAAGAAAAAATGTGTCGATCTGACCTTTCGATTATTACGTAGATTTAGTATCACAATAATAAATATCCAAAGATTGTTGAATAAAAAATGAGTGTAATTAAGCTGGTATTTACTCACGTTTAGATTTTTTTTCAATAGTTTTATCAAGGGACGAAATGTTACATTAAATAATTAGTTAAGTAATTAATTATAATTGAGTAATTATTTTTACAGATTCTAAAGGTATAATTTTGTAAATTTTCTGCTACAGATAATTAATTCATGGTATCTGAAATCGAGGTTTGTTGGTTATTTAAAAGTACCGTTGTGCTACTTTTGGCGAATGATGGATTTTTGTTTAAGTATAGACTTCCTACGTATTGATACACTAATCTGTTGGATATAAAACTGTATCCAAATTCATTAAACTGTAAGGCGATATATAAATTATGTATCTTTTCTACGGATGTATAAATGCGTTTATACATATACCTGACATACCCGCAAATGCCACGCTGTTGAACAATTAGAATATTTGAATTGTAGGGATTCCTTCTAACTACTCAACAACTGACCGAATTGATTTCTCTATCAAATCTTGAGCGTATTCCATTTGTGTGAATTTATACTTATTTATTAATTCAAATAATTTTCTATTGTCACAATTGGAATCCAAACCGAAGTAACTTACCTCAATAAATTAACTTTGTGGTCAAATGGAAGGGATTCATTTATATAAAGTATAAATTTGTATACCATATTTTATTACTCATGTTATAAAACTGTTTTACTGAAATAATATGTACTTTGATTGAATTTAAATGATAAGAAGATTACAGATATCTTACTACCTTAACTATAAAACTTATCGATTACTGAAATTCATCGATGGCTTCAAGGTCAACCTGTGGGTCAAGTCAGAAGTCAAAACCACAGCGTCTCAGAGGTCTGCCCGAGACCAGTCCTCGCCACAGCAAGCAGCAGACCCGCTCCGGGCTGTTGCCCAAGAACAAGTCCTCAGGACAGTACTACTGCCAAGGAAGTCCTGCTTAAATCAGAGCTGCTAAGGACGTTATCCCCACTGTCTCGTCCTGAAGTATATATATAACTTCTTACGTCTTGGACCGTATCTCTCTCTTCAACATAAGGTTTTTGCCTTATTCGTTATGCTTTCTTCGTTTCTTTGTTCGTGTATGCCTTTTCACACCATCTTGCGAATGGGTTACGCACACTATTCTCGGACCACCCTAGCTAATGAATCCCATATCCCTTACGGCGCTTCGTGACAGGTAAAAGAGAGTTACAAACTGTAAAATCCTCCACCCCTTAAACGACACTCCACACAGATGAGACACCCTTGCCTTCCGTTGGGGAAACCGGCCCACGCCTAAAACAGGAGTATATTGCATGCCGACTCTTAGCCATTTATCTCAGTAGGCCTTTGTACCACTTTTACAATCTCTGTCCCTTAACATTACCGGTGACGCGGCTGACGGAGGAGCGTGAGGGACTTCCCAAGACTCCGCTTTCTCTTCGCATGTGGATTTGGGAGGTCTCTGGGCTGTCTGTAAATATTGTATGAATGAGCGAGTGAATGATGAACTGTAAATATGGTATGAATGAGAGCATTTATTTTATTACTTATTGCCTTATAAAAGGCAGATTGTAATTATAGCACAATAAAGGAGTATACATATATAACATTACTTTATAATTTTACACTGTATTCCCCATATGGAGGGGTGGAACATATAACAGAAGTTTGTGTAACAAACTGAAGAATTTATCTATTTGGCGTCTATGTATGTATGACACTGAAAATTTGGTAAATGGATAGTTATAAAATATACCAAATGCACAGATTTTTAATTATTTCAAGGTTCTAAAATACAACGGATTGGTTTTGATGATTGAGATTATATTAGAATGATGAATGTTTTTAGTGAATTGAGGTTTAATATAAAATTTAATTAAATTAAATTAATTAACTGGAGCTGACTACTAAACACGGTTCTAGAGATTTTTCTGCCTGCAGAATTTCATAATTTCGTATGAACAATCTCTTCTACGAGGAATCAAAAAGTCCATCCAAGAGCCAGAGCCTAGAGTAGGGCGTTAGCTGCGATAGAATTTATTAGAAAACGGATAAGGGGTTTAGGCTCGGTCCGGCGTCCTTTTTCCGCAGTGGACGTTTTTATCGACTATCTGTTACTGGCGTCTTCTAATTTATAGCTACTCGGACTTTAACGGCGAGCTCTCAACCTTTCGGATGTCGCTCCGTGTTCGCTGGAGGTTCCCGTTAGCACACTACGGCGTCTGGCTCTGCACTGTCTTGTCTTATTCCCGCCAATTTTTCACAGCTCAGGTGATTTTACTGAAATGTGTGCTCTCGTTATTTATGGTATTTTTCCAGACAGAATGACGGTGGAATAAGTAATTTCTCAAATTGGCTGGAATACTCGTCCCCGGTGTTGCATTATGGAACCAATGTGGGCAGAGGAAGTTTTAATGAGTGTTCAATGTGAATATCAGAGAATATACTCGGTAACTCGCCATTCACTATGAATATACATTGCTGTTTAGTACCTTACCGAACTGTCGTAGTCTGCATTCGACACCATCCGAAGTTACACTAGCTCTAAGCCCACCAGGCACGGTTGAATTGCTGACCACCTTCGTTCATTGCTATTGCACATTTGTTCCAATTGTCATCTCATGTGTAGATATTCTTAGACTATTTGACACAATATTCACCTTTCTGATTTTTAAGATGTACTAATAATAAGACTGAGCATTCTTTTATAACAGATATACCACTCTATAGTCGGCATGTTCATTCGTGCAATCGCATGTTTATATATATATGTAAGGAAAGTATTCTATCTTTAATTTGAATTTGCTGCGCTGCTTCCACCGGGTCCCACCAGATGGAGCCGCCATCGTATAGAGAAGGTTATGTTAGGGAACCAAAGTTGTAAATAGAGTTTGAATATAGAAGTGATAGTTATAAACTGTAATTGTCGTTTCTTTGTTTACAGGTAAGATTGTGTAAATCAATATTAATAATTGTTATAATATAATATATAGTGAATAAAATTGCTAACTTTGTTTACAGAGAAACTGATTTCAGTTTATTCACCCGACCTTCAATAATTGTCTTACATATATATATATATATTTTTTTACTTACATTCCTGACATACCCTACGCATACATGAATAATAAAAAAAATATTCAATGATCCCCCTTAATTCTGAACGTAGGCAAAAGACTCATTATTTCCTTTTGCCAACAAATATTAGAGATATTATTACTAAATATTCTTCTTTTCGTTGTCACAATATCCCCCTTAACCATGAGCAATTTCAGCGATGTGAAATATCTCTATCCCCAGGCCTACGTCGGTACAAAAGAATGAAAAAAAAACAACAAATTTTTAAACGAACTGTACTCGCTGGCATTAATGGGATCATTAATTACTCCCTTGTGTTTTTGGAGACAGAGAGGTCAGCCCGATGTGTGTAAGGGCTACAAAGGATTAGGGCCAGGGCAGAGAACTAGGGGCTCACTCTGCAGTACAAAAAGTTAATTAAATCTGACGTCAGCTCCCACAACAATGGTCCTATCTCTACATGACCATCTCCACCGGCACTGACGTTGTCGGTAACATCCCTCGGTCTATTTAATACTGTGACCTGCCTCTGCGAGCACTCTTTTACCTTTTGATCCATGAATAATAAATTATACTTAATGCTGAGTGTGAGTAGGTATGAGACGAAGGTCCGTTAGGCGGTGGTGCCCTCCAGGGCGTCTCTTGGAGTCACGTTCAGGGACGACAGGTCGCTTCCGCCACAGCCCTTTGGTAGGTAGGTAGCAGTGGGTCCGGGGATCAGTGGATTTGATGGGCTTGTCCTTGCTGACTCACTTCTATCAAATGTTTGTCACTTTCTAGAGCTTAAATCTAGAAGGTAGGAACATATTCAAAGTGCGTCAATATATTTTTGAAAAAACCATCAGGATTGTAAAAATTGAAAAAAAAAGATAAAATTTAAGATGAACGCTTTCAACGATCATTCTAAACAATTTTTTTAGTTATTAGCTACGTTATTGCCAATGATAATAACCTAAGAATTAAATCTCTCTAGTTTTGGATTAAATCGACTTGAAATGCAGGCAACTGTGTACACCATAACACACACACATAACAGTGCCAAGGGAATTTGTAGCATAGTAGTGGTGCCACCACATCGTCTGAATTATAATCAATATACATCATTCACAAAATTATGTCATGTATGGTACATCATTAGACGTCTAGCCAATGTCATAAAAAAATATGAGCTTGAACAGCCTACAAGGTACAAAAGAATAAAAACTTTCTAAACAAACTGTACTCGCTCTTAATAACGCGATCATTAATTATTCCCAGTTTCCTTTGAGACAGTGGACCAGTGTAATATGATGACAAATTGAACATTTGGTACATAAGTAATCAATCATAGTAGTGTATTTTGATAATGGGGCAAGTAGGAATTTTTTTTTCAAATATCTTATGAATGGGCTCCTTGTCATCTGTTGTCTTCGTAGAAGAAACTCCCATAACTAAAGTGGGTTCCTGGCCCTTCATTGAGTTGAAAGATGGCTCCATCATAAGAAATAGCGCGTCCTTGTCTAGTACTGACCCTTTGGTACTCCGTGGGCAGTAATGGTACAGGTAGTGAATTAGAGCATAGCACTAAAACAATATATTAGTAGATAGATTTGAAAATCACTAGTCCCGCTGTTTTAGTTCATTTTTCATAGTGTTTGTTGTTTTATTTATTAATTGAAATGTAAGAGTTCAAACATTACGTCTTTGTTTTTTGTTAAACTACTCAGTCGTTAAAATCACTTGAAACAAAAAAAATGTAAGTAGCAAAAACATTGACAAAGAAATTCTATTAAAAGCGACTCGGATGAGTGGAGTTGGGGAGGAGATAACAATTCCGCATAGATCGGATTATATTTTTCGCACAACTTGTTTATAGCCCGGTCAGAGAATAATTTAGCTGAGTGTGAGACACCTGTTGAAATTGGACAGTTGGATATTAATATGCAGAGGGGCGGGCACTCGCCCAAGACAGGGCATCGAACCGAGGACCATTAGACCCGATATCGCACCCTCCCGTCTGCGGCGCATTCAATCATCCGGAGGTGTTTTTTCCTCCCTGCCAGAACACGGGAGTGGATTTAGAAGGGTATGACGGATGGGGCAGATAGCAGTGTCGCGGCAGCGCCTAGCTCTGTGTGTCTGTCTGCCCGCCTCCTTAAAGGTTTATCTCACGGGAGCAATTCTCCATCTTTTTCTTTTTGACTGACGTAACAGGTATGAATTTCGGATACCCGAGGAACCGTCAGGAGCACATAATTGAACCCAGAGATGGGGTAAGTTGAAAAGATTGAAATAGGTTTCCCTAACTAGAGAGAGAGAGAGAGTTAAATAAACAATATTTAAACATTAATAATTAATTTTTGGATGCAATGCTGGTTGTTTAAAGGGTTGATAGAACAGTATATTTAAGGTGTCTACCTACAACATACGCCCATTGTAGCTCACTACCATTTTCAAGCGCACAATTCGGTACGAAACACTTGAAATAATAGTTGATCATATTCATTAATACAAATACATATCAAAACACCATTACAAATGAGAATATTTTTTAACTGTGTGACTTTTTACATTATAATTGTAATGATTATGCGTCGATTAATATTTTTGTTGAATATTATCCACTAATGCCCCAATTGTAAATTCGAGACTTTAACTGTTTCTTATCCCTCTCCAATCTAACAATCCTCAATTCATCATTATTATTCTGTTTATTTATTTGTCATTCATCCAAGAAGCCTTCCATCCTCTCTCTGTGATAATTTCTATATTTAATTTATTTATTTTATTAAATTTATTTATTATATGCCATCCTTATTTATTTTGTTTTTTGTTACAATTTGTTGGTTCTTTGTAGCGATCGCATATGTACATAGTTATTACATCGGATTAGACATATGTACATAGTATGTTTCATAAGTTGGGATAATGTCCCAGAATAAAGTTGTTTTGTTTTCCATTTTTTATTTTTTAATATCTTGTACCAAATTGCGGTTTTTTGTGTCTTTTTAGCATTCGAAAATGGCAATGTGAGCTGCCGAAAGTCCTTGTGCGTTAAATACACGTAATTTATAGGTAGTGAGCTAAAAGTGACTTTTTCATCCAACCTTTTGTTAATTATAGATAGCATCCACTACCACTTTTTTTTATGAATATCAGCCGTAGAAAAAACATGACACGCGGAATTGGATACTGTGGCCTCCCAAACTACAGTCAGGCACCCTCCCAATTCACCCCTTGCGAACCCTTAAAACTTGTCGATTTGTAATCTCTTTTTCTATGCACAGTTTCTAAAAATTGAGTTTTAGAGGCACACGTCATGACCGCGAGCACTAATGTGGCCGAAATATAAATCTAACCTTATTTGACGGCAAGGGTTAGTTAGCTCTGCAACATATCAAAAGTTTCTGGTTAAAGGGACTAACAAGTACTAAAACGCGAAACAGACGATTTCATTGTTTAGTACATTACTTAATTTGACAGACTGGTGCAAGAATTTTCTTCGTGCAAATATCTAACTTAAGCTTCTGCAATCAAGTTCGCAAAAAATAATGTTTTGGCCACCAGGTTTTATTTCAAAGTCCTTACATAAATCCAGAATTGGCCAAATTTGTTGCACCATTGAAGTTCACATTTTTATAAATTACCTGGAAAAAATTATATATATATATATATATGTATTTATAACTGTGAAATACAAATTTATAAAAGCAGCTGAGATGGCGCTTCCAAACTGAGAACACAACGCAGGGCTTCACACCCACACTACTCAGCTAGCGCCTGCCCACGGATTGTCGTCAGATTCACTGCCTCACTGGGTAGGCTAACAACTTATCCAAATTCACCATTACAGAGTTCTTTTAAATCAGCCAAAAAAAAAGAAGGTCCGTAACCTATTTGAGGTTAGTTCGCGGTCGAGTTTGAGCATTAACGTCTCTCTGAGTTACTGCTCGAGGCAAAACTTGTTATTGATAAAATCCTCGAATAAAAAACTAACGAAGACGTTTCACACGTCCACATAGTCTTTGAAATGGGCAACAACAAAAGACACCGAAACAAAATCATACTGTAGCTTTGTCAGTTTGACACAAAACACGTAAGACCGATGTTGAAATATATAACCGATGTTATCGTAAATGTTTACTCGAATTTATCCCTTATAACAATGATATCAGTAAATTTTAGGAGGTTTTAGTGCTACTTTGTGAATCAACATGGGTGACACTCTATAGAAAAAAAGCCTGTATATTTGTTATATAAACTACGTGGCTTTAACAACAATACTTTAATAAATTATTAAAAATAATTCATTATCAGTAGCCGTTACTTTTTAGAAGAGTGAAATTAAGTTCCATCGACAAATTATGTTAATAATTTTAATAAACAATGGTTTCTAACAGATTGTCTTTTTTTGTACAAGTGCTTTTATGTACGGGGGTGGTCTGAAAAGTTTCCGACCTAACAAAGCTTTTATTTTAGCTTTTATTTATTTTATTATCATCTTCATGTTGAGGTCGGAAAGTTTTCAGACCACCTGTGTACATCAACAGCGTGATCCATAATTGAAATTGTGCAGATAACAGGTTACCATATATCAGTGTACTGACAATGATCATTTAAGGTTTTCAACATTGCAGAGTTGAGTTGGGCCATGTTATAATAACAATAAATAATTATTTAGTTTTTACAAATAAATTCGTTTTTATGTTTAGCATTTATAGCTATTATCTGTTTATAAATTATTTATAGCAATTTAAGACTGTCCCAAATCATCCTCAGCCTGATTTTTTCATTACATTATACTGATTTTGTGTTCATTTCCGCCGCACATTCATTCATAATTTTTGTTTTTATTCCGGAGGCCCTGACTCTCTCTACCCCCATTGTAATCAAGATTTACACAGGACTGCAGCATCGCTACACGCAGCAATTATTCACTATTAGACTATATAATTCAGAGGGCAGGAGAAGATCATTAAGAGAGGAGTTAGAGAGCTGACTGGGACAATAAGCAGAAATAAAAGCGAGCGTCCTAAATAAGCGAGGGCAGAGGCGGATTGAAGAGACGGAGGTAGAATGCACTTGATCTTGGCCCTTGCACCCTGCACCAATATGCATACAATGCACCAGACATCCCCCCTCTCTCTCCCTCATTCCCTCTCCTCCTTCTTATATTCTCTAAATATTCACTCTCTTCTCCTTCTCATTCGTGTCTGTAGTATATCGGTAGGATTTTTTTTTATAATTTATTTTCTGAGTTATGTGTTGATACGTCAATAGTAATGAAAAAAAACAAAACTTCATCCTGGGACCAAGTCCCCCAGGGATAATTGTAATGAACATATTATGCAGTATTAACCTTTCTGTAGGGCACGCCTACCGGTGAGGTCTCGTCGACTTAGCAACTGCCCGACGGGTGTCAGAAAGAGATACCTGTGGTTTTTGACCTTGGCTGGTGGCCTAGTTGGTGGAGAGCTCAATTCATTTTTTTATACATCTGACTACATATGATCTTATAAGCTGCGCCCCAGCAACGCACAATTTTTGAAGAAGAGGTACAGTCTAGGCATTGTAGGAAGTTTAAAAGGAATGACACGTGAAGTGTGAATTCGTCACAATCTGTATCTGAGGGTAGGCGAAAACTGTCCGGATCTAAATGGTGAGTGTGAACCGAAAATATGCAAACTAGAGCGTTGGTGGAGACGCTACTAACTACATTTTTAGGAGCCCAGAAGCCGTCGTCTGAGTGGTCGTTTCAAGGATATGCTAGTTTAGTGGACAGAAAATTGGAATCTGCACTGGGAAGGCTGTTAAGGCTGACAGCACCGAGACTAACTTGTGGGTGAAGAATAGACAGGTGCAGAGGTAATTAAATAAGAAAGCCATGGTTCATGCTTCTTGGGTCATTGCAGGTTCCACTGCAGAGAGAGAGAGAGAGAGAGAGAGAGAGAGAGAGAGAGAGAGAGAGAGAGAGAGAGAGAGAGAGAGAGAGAGAGAGAGAGAGAGAGAGAGAGAGAGAGAGAGAGAGAGAGAGAGAGAGAGAGAGAGAGAGAGAGAGAGAGAGAGAGAGAGGAGAGAGAGAGTTGTTCACTTTGAGTGATTCCGATTGAATAAAATAAAAATTTGGATTTCCAAGTTATGTAGGCAGATAGATTTCTGCGAGGAGCTAATGAGAGGCCATAAAAATCCAACCAATGAGGAAGGTGGTTATTCTGGCCAATCAGGGTCAACTACGCCAGCGCTCCCAGAGAGCGCTCGCGGTGTCTCGTTCGTGAACTAGTTAGTCATTTCTCTCTGTACTGAAGCCGTAAGTTTATTGTTATATGGAAATATGGAAAAATAGGTGGGTGTTTTCTGATCCATGAAGTGGGTAACTTCTGATTGTCCATGTTGAAGTTGGCCTTTAAAATAATAAAACAAATTCATAGGTAGGAAGAACACACACAGATTATATATATATATAAAGTAAGTTTATTAAAATCCGTATGTCTGAAGGGTAAAGAGATGATGAAAGAGACGGGCTTTGAAAGTAGGATGTAACAGAACATCACGAATGCAAATAGGGAAGGAATTCCAGAGGTTTGCAACTCAGCAATGAAGGACTTTTCGAACGATGCAGTTTTATGGGGTTAGTCAATGTTTTAAAAGCTGGTTTTAATCAGTTACTTCATATTTTATAAACACATATTTTAGAGTAATTATTAAATTAATACTGTTAAGAAGTTTTCCTACTATTTTTTTTCTCTCTGGGGCCAATGGTCAACATCCCTGACTAGAAGGATTCTACAAGGAGTGGAATTGTTGGCCGTTTGGATTTAAAGCGTTATGTAAATTTTATGGTTGACAGAGGTTGTATTTACCCACGACACTATGGGACCATTAAGATAAGTCGATTCGGCTCTCCTATATGGCAGGCGTTAGTCCAAGCTATGACCGCATGTTCCTATTTCCAGTCTGAAACATTCCGGATTTAAAAAAAACAAACAATTTTTCAAAATGTCTGATAAAACATAAAGGCTTTCGGACTCCAAGAATGATTCTATTGAACATCTGATTGCAAAGAGCAGTGATCATAAAGACTGATTGCCGTACCTCGTTACTGCGTAACAAGAACATTTTTAGAACCCAATTAGCACAGTTGTAGTATTTTATGTCTTGTATCAGTAGTTTGTTAGCATCGTTAAGAAAGGGTTTATTCATAAACATGATCTGAACAAAAGTTCATGACCGAAAACAGATCATCTGAAAAGTAAAAAAAAAAAATATATTATTCCTCTCGTTGGGTTTTTTATCATGGGTTAATTATTCAAAAAATATAAAAACACCATCCGATATCCAAGAAAATGTTTATTAATCAATTTTTTCTGCACCCCTTTTTCTTTTAGTTCCATTGTACCTTATATTTCCATTACTTGCAATTAGAATTAGGATTCTTGTTTACAGTAGACAACTCTTTAGCTTGATTGGTATTTAGTTAAAAATTAAAATACAAACTACATCCTAAAATGTATACTTCTAAAGTACAGTAGAATCAAAGAGAGTATGAAGGCCTGGGATACCAACTCGGAGAATTAGGTAAAAACCATGTCGTCTACTCAAATTTCACCGATCGTCTGTCTTTATGTTTTACGATAGCAGCCGAAAAGGTGTCAATCTTTTTTAAATATGCCGAATAGTTAAGGTTTAAAAAACTACTAATGGAAACTATAAAAAAAAATATGTGGGTTTCTTAACTGATAACATTACTCAAGTCCCATTTCAGAACCTTTTTGAGATTTACAGCTCGATGGCAATAGATTTTTTCCCGATGTATAAGGAATCATTGAAGACGATAACGAATAATAATTTAAAAAAATGTAGTTTTAGTTTCTAGGACCAGCAAAAGAAATAGATATTTGTACACAAAGAAATGCGCTTAGATAATGAGTAGATACAAAACTAAATACCTCTTCTTTATACTTTGGTTCAACAATTTCTCTTCAGGGGTGAATCGAAGCATTCAGGTATTCCGCATTTTATCACATCCAATGGCGCAAAAGCTCAAAGCTCTTTCCGCATTCGGCTCTAAAACACTGAAAGGATGATGGAAGCTCATAACTTTTTCACAGTAACTGCCCTAACTAATTGACGCTCATTGTATTTCTATAGAACCGTTTTATAAAGTTTGTTATCGTTATGGAATAGCGTCGTCATTTACCACCCTTTAAAGGGCCACCCTGACTTTAATGGAACCGTAGAATATAATTCTGTAAAGATGGAAACTTCGAGGGATGGTTCGAATCCCGATGGTAAGTAAACTGTGACTATTTCAGCTAAGTACCAATATTAATTTCTTTCTTTTCTAAAATGAATTACTTACGTTTCTTTGTCTTACAAAGTAGAGGAGGAGACAGGAACTGGTTATTACTGAAATTTTTCGGGAGCTGTTTGGACTTTAGCAGTCTCTTTAAAATCACTACTATTCATATAGTACTGTTCATATGTGCACAGCTCATCAGAAAATGCATTTCCAAAAGTACTTGATGTCGAAGGCTCCATACGAATAGTACTTTTGAGATCAGCTCGGAAGGATCTGTTTCACTGAATATCGTTCTTGTGAATAGTTAGGTAGTTCCGTGTAGTAACCCTTTCTCGGATGAGTATTCTGCCACGTTTTCCAGCAGTATTTCTATTAAATGTATTAATTCAATAGAATCGTTAAAGGAGAATAAATTTTCTATAATAGTGTTTGTCAGTGCATTTACTATTTCGGACCTTATCAATAATATTCAAACAGTTGGAAGGGAAGTAATTATTATTGCAGAGACAACGCACAAAAAGAACTCTCACAACAAAAAAAGTTAGGGAAAGAAACGAAAATAAGGAGCAAAAACAAAACAAAAAAGTCGAACACAGGAGTAAATTTAAAAGTGAACCCGGCTTGAAATTATCCCCTTGTAAGGAATCCGCGCCAGGTTTGACAAGATTTAAGAGGAAGTCGGTAATTGGCCAGAATCTAATAATTTCGGCTTTTTGGCGGGTAACCTTCCCCTCATTATTGCGGCGGCGGTCTTCAAATCGTTAGCAGAAACTCTTGTGGAGTTCAACTCGCCGAAATGCATCATTTGAATATCTCCTGTAGGAGCTCTGGCTATCTGAGAATGGATACTCTCTTCTCTGTTTCTCCTTTGTCGGTGTAGGATTCCAACACCTGTTCCGTCATTCTTTACATATAGACCGACGCTCTTTTCGGTATCGGAATCCGTTTCCCCTCACAGGGGATAATTTTTAATCGGCTTGTATTTCTGACAACTTATCCTCCGCAATGGGCGCTGGCATCTCCTCCACAAGGGGAGTTAATTATTTAATTCAGCGCCTTGATCACGTATTCGAACAGGCTGGAATGCTTTGGCTTGATCGACAGTGAAATGGCATCTTTGACACGCACACCTTTTCTTCAAAATCATCATCATTATTATTTTGAGTTAGAGAGATATAACTTTGTATACATAACAAATGAATAAAGCAACCTGACTAATGTGGAGGCCAAGGGCTGAGTCTGACTCATTCAGCAAAAGGAGCAGCTAGTGAATAGAACTTTTTTTCGGTATAGGTTTGTGGGAACCGACCCTGGTCAATCAAACCTTTTTTTTATTTACATTTGTAATTCCATTTGTAATACTTATAACCTGGAGTTATTTTCTGAATATGAATAAATATTATACATATATATCCATTTTGTGACCACTTGTAGCATAACGAAGGCGTTTCCATTCACGTCTTTTATTTATTTATAAGCGGATATTTATTGACAGTAAAATTCTAATTTTCTCTTGTAAATTACCATTTTCTGATTACTGGGACTAAGCCGTCAATGTTGCTAAACAGCGATAACCAACAGAGTGGACATGTCCTCTAGCAGTGAACAGACCCAATCCCTTGACTGGTAGCATAAAGGCGACGATGGGTGATTTGTCGTGCATGCCCCGCCAACAACGCCCCTCTGACGTGAAGATTACAGAGTACGCTTGGCCTATAACTACTTAACACACCTGTTCCATATCGCCCAAATAACACCCCCTCAACACTTTTCAACTCTATTTCAAACGGAGCCTGTCCGAATTTGATTGGCGATCGTCATTGACACTTCCGAAGTTCAAGATGCGGCCTTCACTCGAGGGTTTTCGGCATCTTACTAATATGTTTGTTATGATGAATGGATTTGTATTGTTTTCAAGAATATACCAAAACAAAGTAATTCCCGAGCAATTTCGTGTCACAGAATTATAACATTTAAGTGCTAAAAGCATGAAAAGCGTTTTCAATTTCAAAATAATAAAAACGCAATCCAATTTGCAGATTAAAATCTGCGGGACACTAATAAAATGATAAAAATGACTTAGATAAACACTAATATTTCTCAATTGAAACGATCCCGAAGTCAGAAATAATAATGAATCAGATCAAAAAGATATAACAAGATTTAAACAATAAATATAAAGCACAATAAGATTATAGCCATCTATAATATAGAATAATCAATAATCTATAATAAAATTAACGAAACTTGCTTTATGTTTAGTAATAAAAACAATAATAATTTTATGTTTAAACAATTAGCAAAAAAAAATTCTATTATCGTAACAATTTGTTCATTTTGTGGATGTTGGTGTCGTTTTTACCTATTTTAAGTAAAATATCCGAACAAGCAATCATTTGTTACTTGGCTATATAATAGAAGATATGCTCTACCTTTTTTTTCACGGATTATACTCTCCAGTGTAGTGTTTTGGCATATTCTTACTTTCGACATTTTTGAAATAGCGGGATTACGAATTATTGAGGGTTAAAAAAAGGAAAAAGGAAAATTAACGGGGTTATCAGTTTTTATTAAAATTCCATATACGTACAATACAAACTACAAAACAACAAACTAAAATATGTACATGCTCAGTTTCGTTTTTTTTCTTGCAATCGGTAAAGGCTGTTATAATCTCCTTTTTTTCACAAATGGACAGACACTTATGGGTACGCTTTGAACTCATGGTGAAACCACACTGAACTGAAGGAATAATAAAGCATATAGAATCCAATCCAAACAGGAAAAATGTAAACATAAGTACACCCCCCCCCCCGTAGTTATAAGACGAATCTCTTGATGATGGTCTGATGGTTGGTAGAAGCGTTGAATTTAACAGCCAAAGAGAAAGGTTCAATCTTTTCAAATGATGTGGGCCGCGATATTTTTGTCCAAAACTTGGATTTTAAAATGCCTTTGTATTTCGTTTGGTGTTACCCTCTTTAACGTGTCTTATAACCATTGATGAAAAAACAAGTATTTCATCCAAACAGCTTTTGAGATTGGACTTAAGAAAGCTATAAAATCAAAGTTAGTTAATAGATTCAGTAGATCCTGAATTAATTTTCTTCCTTGTTTAATTCTTTTAGACCTTAACGTTCTAACAATAGGTTAGAAGTTAAGAATAATTCTCTGTAAGCAATTGAAACCTATAGGCTGTACCTTAATAAATTATAAACACTTATAAAAATAATAAAGGAGTCACGAAGTCACATTGGGCTCATTATTCTTATAGTTTTCTAGATTGGGAAGTAGAACGATTGTAGTGATTTAATATTTAGTCTTCTTGTCTTATAACCTACACATGATGATTTATCACAAAGTTGGCAGCAAAGACGGTAGTCTTCATCATCTTATCATAGCTCATAACCGACAAACCGTTGGGGGTCGAGAGGGCGAAGCCCCTTGTCTGGGCTATCAATTCCATAATTAATAAGGTACTTAATCGACAACTGTTAACTGTTAAATCCGCTATATAAAGCCCGTAGGTATATATAACTACAAAAAAATCACATCTAATACTTATACTCGTAAGCGTTGGATAAATTTAGCTCTGCTCGCCTGCAAAGTATTTTTAACAATCGCATTAGTTTTGCTTTTATTATGTTTTACGGTTCATTCAACGACCGGTTGATCGTTACTTGCTACTTCGTTATCAGATATTCCTGTTTTTACTGCTGTAGATATTGTGCCTTTCATTGCCAGATGGGGAGTGTGCAGTTTTCCTAATGTCATTGCTGAGACGGTGGCTGGAAGACGCATGACTGCTCGGTGTTGTAACCTACCTATGTAGTTATAGTTATGGCATTCATCTTTCCTCTTTTTCATCTACCTAAATATGAGTCACCTGTCAATTTTTAGTCGGCTAAGGCAATATAAGGCAGGAAAGTACGTATTTGGTTTCCCCAAAAAAATCTGAAGCATACTAACAGCAATACTGTTTAGGCCCTTACTTAACAAACACCGCGGGAGTTGCTACTGTCGAATTTCACCCTCATTAATCCCTATTCATTGGTTAGACAAAGTTAGAGAACAGGGATTTTTTGAAAACATTCAAGTTCTTTTTTTATAGGAAAGTTATACACAAAATGCAGCCATCCCCATGAATATTTTGTGTGTGCTACTAATTAATTATAGGTGTAGTAGTATAATAAACTGATGGTTCAAAGTATGTTATATTTTCGCTTTTTATTTTTAGCAAAGTTAGAAAGAATGAATAGCAGTTTCATAACACTTCGTAGAGTACAAGCAATGTTCGTAATTTACTCAGGCTATCAGTGACCACACGTTGATATTGAATTTGGCCCTGATCGGAATACTCAGTTAATTAATTTCCATGCAAATGGGAGGTTTAGTTGACTAACTAAACTACCTTTCACTACACATACAGAAGGAGTGGATAACGATGTTAGAACCGAAATGAGACGGTGAAGAAAAAAAAAATAGAAAAGAAAAAAGAAGAAGAAACAAGTCCAATAATTGGCAAAGGTTTATTTTGATTATCAGCAACGTATGGTAATTAATAACGTTCTATTGTTAGATGGCTGGAAACAGAGCTTTAATTGGCCCAAGCAGGGTTTTTTTTTTCCAAGAAATATGCTCGTTGCACTCTACGCCTATTACGCAACAATCATGAAACTCAAACACATCCTGACAAACTGCTCCCTTCCTATTTCCTCACTTTAACGTACGTGGGAGCGACCGATAAATATTTCCCAGTAGCACTCACTACGCCAACGGCTAGGTAGATTTACCAACTGTAATTATTTCCAACCTGGGCTGCATAAGTTGATTAAACTACCTTTGCAAGCCGTTTTCGAAATCGGTAACTAGCGTAAACTGTGTCAGCGATGCAGGCTGGGTCTTTAGCAATTATAAACCAATGGTGCTGTGAAGCAATTAAAAGCATTCGATTTTACATTGATAGCTGGTGTTTCTGGTAAAACCCCTGACATCTGGTGAAACAAGACCGTAGGAACTGTATGAAGGAAGAAGTCCCATGGTAACAATCCTTCATGGGTACAAGGTAGCTGCTTGGAGACGGTATTCTGCTGGACTTGGCCAGTTTGTCTCAGAGCTGCCTAGATTATTCCGAGATTAGGCATGTAAATCTAGTCCCAACAAGCAATCTTTATAGCTGACAACAGTACACTATTATGAAATGCAGTGTTTACGAATTTTCTCCTGAACTGATGCAATAATAATTTAGCATTGATTTCAACTTCACTGTAGGATATTGATAATGGTAAAATATTATATTTTATTCCAAGTTTATGAAATTCCATAGTAACCTATACAACCACTCACAGTCATTACACTGCGCCACTTATCCCTATCATTCTCCTCGGAGATCAAAGTGGCAGTGGCCTCGTGACCTGCTATAAATACGTGACAGTGGGAGTCCTCGCAACGGCCAGTTTCTCATGACCTGTGCGTCTGTGGCTCTCCCGCACTTGATCAGCCTCCACTAGCTCGTATCCTGTGACGTGGATGACGGAGGAGCTTGGGGGATTTCGTATGTAAGGGAGGTGACAACCACGAGGATTTGGGAGGTCTTTGGGCTGTTTGTAAATACTTTATGAATGAGCGAGTGAATGAAAATTGTAAATATGGTATGAATGAGAACCTTTATCACAATTACTTATTGCCCAATAAGGCAGATTGTAATTTTATCGCAATAACGTTTCTATAACTATCTTACGGAATAAACCTAATTTTATGTATTATCGCTAATTCGTTGACATGGAACTAGATAAAAATTATTAACATGGATTCATTGATTATAGGTTTATATTTTAAATTAGATAATAAATGCTTGGATTAATTTTAATAACCATAATTAAGTTAATTTGTTGGTCCGAAAGTTGTTTGAAGCACAATTCATAACCATTTTAAAATCCCTAAAAACTATTTGAAGAGGGCCCTTAACAATTCAAGAGTTTTTTGTTAATTTGATTATTTGTTTCACCTTGGCATATCATTTATTTTTTTATGTAGGATTAAGTAAACCAGTTCGAAATTTGATAATACCTTTATAATAAAATGGTGATATTACGTCTTATTTTAGCCGGAAACTGTCATTAAAATTTACTGGATAAGTAGCCAGGACGAATGAACATATTCCAAGAGCTCTACGTATCTACCCCGGCGTTAAAGTCACCTAGAGCCCTGTGGAATCTCGACCAGGCGAAGCCGCTGATGGTGCAGCATAGGAAAACAGAAAGAGAGAGAATACACGACAGACATATTATAATTTAAGGCGTCTGAGGCTCCTGCAATTGGGGTTTGCACTTAGCGGTAGACAGAGTAAATCACGGCCTTATCCTTCACAAACACCAACACGACTAACATTGTGACTAATGTCGGCCATTTTCGGCCCCTCTTATCCACAGTCCATCTTCCAACCATCGGGACATCTCTTATCCTCCTGATGAATATGCTGATCCCGCCTGTTCGCGAGTGTGTAGGGAGCTCCTGTGGTAGGTCTGAGTCACGCTTATGACAGCCACTACTTTACGCCTGTTCAATCGCTTTGAAGGTTGAGAAGTTGTATGTTTTCTAGCCTCAATATCAGGATGGATCCTCGAGAACCTATGTTAACGTGGCCAAAATACATACTACTTTTTTGTAATATTTATAAATTAGTTTCTTAAACGGTTGTTCGTATTGTCTGTTCAACTTAGACGATAAATCGTTTGGAGTTATGTCATAGTCAATTTTTTTTTTATTTTTTCCAAAGGAATTACTGATGTAGGCCATTACTGTTTCAACAGAGGTTGAAATGTTTTAGAAAATGGGCTCATTATATTGTTTAGTAAATTGTTGGCTGACGAGACGAGAAGGACATATTTTTTTTAATGATATAGTGCAGTCAACTCACAATATTCAAGAAGATTATCTTTTAGAAGGTTATTTCGGAAGAAAAAAAAATGTGAAAATTACACAGGAAAATGACATGCTAGCCAATAGATGATTTTGTAATTAAAGTCACTAAATAGTTTTGTTTAAACCATTCTTCATCAAATTCAATCCAATGAACAAATCCACCAGGAATAAGAATGATGTTGATGTCTGTATCTCTGTGTATGGGCTATCCAGTCTTCTGATGGAAATCGAGTAGCCAATTAAATAATGAAATAAGTTATAAAAAACCGATGCATCATACTTCAGCACAACTTAATGGTAACCTCAGAAGATTTTGTCTCGTATCATAAATTTAAATGACTGACAAAATTTGTATTGTAAACTATGTTATAAATATCAGAATTTTGAGCATTTTTTGGGGAACAAATCATATTATGTACTGACATCAAGCTTCATTGAACGCCTAGTTAATATTAAAGGGTTTCTCATTTTGCGAACAGAGAGTACGAAAACGGCTTATCTTTTTGGTGATTTTATTAATTCAGTCCGTTCATTTGAGTTTTATTGACACCTAACAAACATTCGTTCGTGATAGAAGTTTCAGATGCCCAGGGAAATTTAAGATGCAAATATTTGACCTTTAGATTCTGCAGTTTATACACAAAGTATTTGTAGCTGGATTACTGGAATGTTTTTTTTCTTCATGGAATATCCTTTCTGGCGAAGGCAGAGCATACATAAGGCGGCAAAGCGTCTACTAAAGCCGAATAAAACAGGAGCTGATTCTCTTCAGGCTCCCTAATCTCCCAGCGATCCCGAGGACAGATCGGCTTAGGGCTGTTGAGCTGTGAGTGACGAGCCATCGACGGCAGCCACCACCAGGGCGGTCGCACACAGCACAGCGGAAAAATAATAAAAAGAAGTATCGCTAAGAGGCGATAATCGTTTTCAGCCCCGGCTATTAATGACAACATTAATCACGGGATTATAAGAGACGGGGTGACTAAAGGCTCGACCGGCAGCCTTTCTGCGGTGGATCCTTTCACGTGGAGGAAACCCACGGGTTATTTATGTCAATAAAAGAAAAACCAATATCGCCTGATTTATATCGGTGGGGGGGGGACGGAACGGCTAATCAAGATAAAGTAAATATCAGCAGTCATTGTGTTTAACATTGGCGAAGACTTCATTCTCAGTCCGGCTGGCTCCTTTATATTTATAGTCTCCGGGATTTATTCAGCTGAGCATTAGTCATTATTATAATTCTCAGGAAAGTGAGTTGCGCATCTTTTATTGGGCACCTTACTCCGTTCTCTCTTGCTGCAATCCACATATTCGCCCAGTAGAGGAATGTCTTACCTACAGCCGGGAATGCACGTATGCACGAGTCAACGATCAGTATTTTTTGTTTTTTTTATATAAAAAATTATGTTTTGATATACTCAATGTTATTTGCCTCAAGTTAGTTAATATACAAAACGTTTAAAATTCCTAATTTTGTTGGGTATAACTGCGGATATTTCACCCAGCATAATTAAAGGGTTCGAACTAACTAAAAAAACCTCCTACGGGATATGTTATTTTACGAATTATTCCTATATCCTTCGGGTACTGATAAGCGTAAATGGCGGGGAATAATGCTTAAAAACTTTTGGGATATACATAAACTAATTTTTGCTTTACAATCTTTAATTAGTTCCTTGCCTTCATTCTTAATAGACAAAAAAAATAAAGCTTATATAGCACCAGTGCGAAGAAAATGTGAATCAACTTTGAAGATTATCATGCTTATATTTTTTCTCATTTACTGATTTACTCGTATACTAACCAAGGTCCGATTACGATGTGTCCTTCTATGCTAATTGTGGATTTTGTTTTAATGATGGTGAAATATTTTATGTATCCCCGAATTATTGATATATTTTTACTATCCTATAACATATAAAAGCCGAAATCAAAACCTAGAACAGGAAGCTGTGAGAACATATATTTAATATAATGTCTTGAAAGCCCTTGTAAAATGCCTTGCTTGCTGGCATGGGCTATTTTAGGTTGTTTTAAGATACCCTTCAAATATCAGATCAATTGAAACGTTTTCACGGCCGCTGCGTGTGAACAAGCATACCTACAGAAGGAGAGGACTCATCAGAGCGGAATTTAAGCCTTTCACATTTGATCGGTAATTATAGCAAAGAATGCAAACTATCGTTAAGTTCAAACTTGAAAGTTATAAGGTATATGATAGTTACTGAATCGTTAATAATATGCCTCATGCCTTAGCTAGTGAACTCATCAAAGCCTAGACTTATTCAGTTCAAAGTTTTAATAAGGCTGGGGAATGTTTGATCAAATTAAATCGGATCGTGGTTGTTCTCTGTTGAATATAATTTCGTTAGGAAACATGAATTAGTGGAAAAATTATTTGTTACCTTTTTAATGAACACATCACAGAAATCAATTAATAAAAGTTATCAGAGTGTATGTCATTGGTACATTGGTAATGTGAATTATCTGATAATAAAATATAACTTAAAAAGGATTTAACACCGAAAGAAATTTCTTTACTTTAACAACTGGTCTAAAGACTCTATTTAGTGTCGATTGTAACAATAATATTGCATGGGAAATAGATTAGTTTCTATTCCCTAGAGTCGTGCATTTAGCTCTTGGGGTAGTCATTACCTTCTCTCCTTCATATTGTTTCACAAAAAACAAAACAAAAAAAACAACAAATTATGTACCTTAATGGAAGAGAAAAGTTTTCAACCCGTCTCGTCTGTCCTTTCATTACCCCCAAAAAAAAAAAAACTTTTTTGAAAAACTAAAAATAAGTGAAATATTGTGAGCCAGCTCTTTGAGAGAGGGAGAGAGAAGGTTAATAGAGTAAATGGGCTGTAAAGTAAAATGAAGTTGAGGCCCGGGAGTCGCTCATTATGAGGCTTTGCCCCCGTAATGCCCCATAATCTGATGAGAAAACTTATTCCGTAACTAATGGTAGAGGCAAGGAAATCCTTGCTTTCCTTTGTTCTGGGGAATCTCAAGACCGTGACTACATCACTGCTTGTCATAACTTGGGGAAGAATGCACGAACGAATGAGAGAATCTACCTGACTGATATAAGAAGTTGATGTAATTGGTTACTGGGTACTTCGGGTTCACAATTTCATAACGACTTAAGGGGGTTCATAGCATATACCGGAGGGAAAATGATCATTACCACGATAATACAACATTTTGTTTTAATCTCGTAAAGTCTCAAAAGTATACCTACCTACCAAGAAAAATCTTAGAGCTTATGTCGTGGCTATTAACTAAACAATAGTTTTCGTATCGTATGGATTTAAGGGTCTCCGGATAGGTGGAAAAGGAAAATAAGTAACAATATTTCCAGATACGAACTTGCCAAAAAGTATATGGAGCTTCTGCGAAGTGTCAATGCCCAATATGGAAGACATGGTTCCATCATTTTGGTGTCTCTTGGGAATTATTATACATCGCCACAGTCATTGAAACTATAGTGTTACAATTTATATATTTCTTTTTGTTTTCGTTCTAACTACAAATTTGACAAAATACTTTTTTGCGAATATTCAATTTATGAAACAATGCTTTTGTTAATTTGTCTAGGTTGATTAGCATGATTTAGCCAATATATTTGGACAACGCTGTATTAAATAAACTGTTTATTTCTTTGTTATTAATAATTTTTGGCTGAAGAAAAAATATGGAGGATATATAACTTGGAGGATTTTGAACCAGACTTACCCTAATAACCTTAATAGCAAATAGATTTGACTGTATATAAATATAAAGCGCTTTTTAATATTTGACTCTTAGTTAATTTAGTTTCCATTTTATATGCCTCAGCGATACATTGGTAAATTCTTAACCTACCAAGTGCTCGTTAACTTTGAAGGGGCCAGTTCGCAGATCACACCATTCCAGCTCTCAGATAACTACAAAATCACAAGGATTCCTGAAAGGATTAAGATACACTTTGGCTTAAGCGGTCCAATTACTTAAATAATAATTTAGAAATTTCAAATCAACTTTCTTTTCCGGAGACAAATTCTCGCTCAGAAAATGCGAATGTATAGCAGTCGGAAGAGTGAGTAGAATAAAAAAACACCACCTCATAATTGAGACAAATCGTACTGCCAAAACTGCTATTCATCGTGAAGTTTCTCCCGTTGCTACAACGACTTCTTCAGCATCATAATGGTTTTGTGGTGTTAATATGTATTATGGCAGGACACAAAGAAATTTAAACAAGTGGTTTTATTCATTGTCTCACCTGGTTTACTATCCACCGAGAGGATGATATGCAGTTTCCATTCTACCTAACTAAAGCATCAATCAACCTCATTCACTTCTCAGTTTGTCTGATGCTTTTTCCGTCATGAGAGACCCCACTTTATGCAGATTATTTTATCTTTAATACAGCTTATATAAACACCTTCTATACAGCTTCATGTAAACACTGATTATTTTTGGTGTGCGTATTTTTAGTTTCAATGGGATCAATTCATTCATAAATGATTTATGAATGGAATTTCTGCTTAATTATTTGTTGCACTTATGTCTCAATATCAAATGAAAGTTCATTTGAAACCAAATTTTTGACAGTTTTGATGATATTTTGATAAGACCCAATTAGCAATCTATATTATTAATCATGATGTCGAGTCCTTGAGTTTATTTTCTACTTAATTGCATGTGACGGTCTACCACCAAAGGGGTTTCTAAATTTTTAAAAAGTAATAATAAAACTATTTAGTAAACAACTGGATAAACCAATTCGACATCTAGATCTCATGCCTGACATGGTATTTCATGGAATGAAAGTTTTGAATTGGAGTCCCTTGACAGTGATTTCTGATCTGGTGGTTCCAGGAGACAGCTTGCCTACTCAGCCTTTAGTGAAGGTGCAAAAAGGCGTTAGAAAAAACAATAATAAAAATACAAAGTTTTTACTTTTAGTAAATTAGTAAACATTTTAGTGGGAATTGTTGCATTAGTAATAGTAGGCGAACATAGTTCTTACGCAGTACTACATAAAAATAGGTTTCATATACAATTCCTCCCGTGAATTACATGCATTTCTTCCTGCTGATGGAGGTAAGAATCATATCGGCTATATGCTGTTCTCTGAAACACAGCAGAGAAAAAGGACGGCGTGTCCTTTTCGTGTGGCGCTACGGCACTGCAGCAGGTGTTTTGACGCTAGTCACTGCTGAGATCTGCACGAACCTGTGCCCGTGCAGAGCAAACACTGTTTGTTATGGATTCGCAGAGACCGTAAACCACGCTGTTATTGTATCATGTTTGCAGGCCGAGTGCCAACAACTCACGCTCATTACGTGCTTAGTGGCCGCACGAAGGTCCTAAGCGTATGTGCGTATTTGTCAACTGTACGTACTTAGAGCATTCCACTTCCTTGGTATGTCTCGACGTCAGTAAGAACCATCTCGGAGCTTACTTTTTTTATCCGCTGTTTGAGTGTCCCGGCGATAAACAATAAACAACCTTCTATTTGCGGGTATCGCTATGCTTTAATTGATCTATATCATGATTATCTCATACCTGAGTACTCATGAAAGCGCACTTTCTCAACCGAAGCTCACATATGGCAAAGTATGCAACTAACTACTTTATTATATCGAGGACAGGCGTTCGACGTACTCCGAATCTTCATTCACTCATTTATTTCTTATTACTTAAATTTAATTTCAAATTTTAAAACAATGAACGGGAAGCATGCATGAAAAATAATTGTCTCCGTGCTCTTTGCTCGCTAATTTACCATGTGCTCTAAAAGTTGTTAAAAGTTCTTTGTACTGAAATATTTTAAGTCATCGGAATTATTTATATCCACTAAATAATGCACAGGATTATAATATTTTAGTCTAAGGTTTGTGGTGTATTCTGCCTTTTTTCAATGTCCAAAGGCAGTTCGAAGTGTCCCCATTTCCCCAAAACTACCATTGGATCAAATAGCAGTAGATATTTGACTAGTACTTGGCACATCCATGACCATTGATGGAGATCTTGTTCGTTTTTTTTTTTTTGGTTAATTCCCACATTTTCCTCTATAAATACACGGTCAAACTATTTTCCCATACGTGTAAGGGTTAATGAGACCGGCTAATTAAGCACGATGGGCTCAACCCCGCGAAGCCCATGCCCACGAAGTCCCGCCGAAGTTTGTCGAGGACTTACCTACCGCCTCACGGATACACCCCCGTACTTTATCTTGTAATTTAATTAGATCGTGTCTCAGCGCCAAGTAGCCGAATCAGTTTTGGCTTACCTTCTAATTGACTTGGAGCATTATTTTTTAATCAAATATATTGTAGTTTTACATACAGTACAACACGTAACATTTTTTACCTTTCTGCCGCACAGTTAATTTCATCATCCGAAGAAAATATGCAGTATATTCCTTAGATTATTAATTCTAATTTAAAAATTCACAGCTGACAAGGTTCGCTATAAATTCACTAGTTTAGTTGACTTTATTTCTTATGAAAATTATAAATTAATTTATTCACGTTATTAATGTAATTTACAGCTTTTATATTTTCGCTCCTTATCTCTAACTTGCCCCGAGGCCACGCCTTTAATCAAATGCTCAGCGAACACTTTCAGATCTTGTCTATGAATTATGATACGAATTATAATACGATTTCAATTTATTTCAATCCTTCCGAGGTACAATTTATGTGCTTATTATCTTATCGTTACTGACAATGTTATGATCGTGACAGTTATACGGCGGGTATTAGGAGAACTGTAATAAATCATTCCTTGTCGGCGTATCGCTTCCTTATCACAGTGGAAGAAGCTGTGGTTCTTGAAAATATACTTGATAGTTACTGTGATATCTCAATATATCTAATAATGACGATGATGGCTGTAGGTCTTGCTGTAAAACCTTTACACCTTTTTTGTCAGATGTCAACAATAGTACGAACTTTTAAAAGTAGCCAAAAGAAGTAAAGGTGGTCAAGAATTGGTTTATTTCTATCTAAAGATTCCCTTACTTTTTTCTAAATTCATAGAAGAACGTTTTCAGAATAACGTAATCCACATAATAATCTTTATATTTCCATGTAAGTAAAGAATAACTAAATATATAATAAGTAGAAAAGAAAAATAGTTTATATTATTATATGCCTTCAAAGAAGTGCACTTCGTGGTGTAGTGTGGTAAGATAGTAAATCCTAACAACGCTTTAAATATCTAAATGGTAACTTATCGGTCTCTCTACGATCTTATTCATTATGAAAAAAGTTGAAGAATTTATGCACTTTTGAATGTTATATGTAGGTTTTATTAATTATGATTAATATCTATTATCTTGAATATCACTAATTAATTTGATTTCTCTGTAAATATACAGTCAATATTTTTTTTGTATGACAGATGAGGTATGACGACTTCCGTAGAAAATAAAAACTAGTTTGTCTCAAATGAAGGAAAGAATTCCAGTGCGTTTTATTGAGGTTCAATGTTACCTTAACTGAGATATCTTTTTCTTTAATGAAACATGTATTTAATGAAATAATATAGGCAGTGGATTTTCTTCACTCTAAAAATACATCATGGGCATACCTGGGCTAAATAACTCTTAGAATAGTATAGCCTAGCCGATTTCCTAAGAACAGCCTAGGGCAAGAAAGAGAGAACTGCCGATTTAATTGTTGGGTTATTTTTTTTTTTGTATTCTTCTTTTTTTCTCTCACTGTTACATTATTCAGGAGACCATGTCAATTTTTGGTTCTCCCTTATTCCTTCATTATCGTAGAAGATGATCAGAAGGCTGGACGTAATTACGGTGTCATTATGAACTGGGGTAATGAGAGCCGGATGGAGGAATAGGGAAGAGAGAATAAACAAAAGTTAAATTTGTCCAGGCCGGTATTTAGATACGATCTTCATAGTTTCAAGTTGTCTTAGATAGAAATTTGTTTCTCACTAAAGATGGAGTTCAATTCCGGATGATTTTTCTTTATGATGGTGAGATTTAAAAGGTCCGATCACCTCGTAAGGGAAAAATGAGATGTAACTTGATTGTAAAAGATCCAAATCCGAGCTCCAAAACCAAATGCAAGAGAACCATATTCTAACTACGGTGCCAACCTCAGTAGGCTTCGCATCCTCCAAATTTTCTATCCCTAATTTTGTCCATTAAAAGGAAATGACTGCATTGAGTGGATTTAGCCATTCAGTTCCCTGCCATGCTATAATAAATTCGCTTTCTGGACTACCGGTCGGGTGAGACTGTCGAAGATACCTTCACCATAACACCCTCTCTCGGTTAATCTAAATCGGGTTCGTTAGTCTAGAAGTGAGATTAAAACGCATTAGAGAGAACTCATATAAGGGAATGGGCCTTTATCTGCTCTCAATTTAACCCGACTTATGAGCCCTTCCTGGGTTCGCTCTCGGCTCCATTGCACTAACTACTTTCACGTGGCCTAAAAGATAAATTCTTCAACTTTTTTTTGTTGTTATTAATGTCACTACTCGAAGAAGTAATAATATGGCAATAAAATTACATAATAAAATGTTCTTAGCAGGTCTTACCGGATTTCGGACCTGCTAACTCTACCCAACTTGTAGCTTCGTCTCAAACTGTAGACATATAAATGTGCCCTCCGGCCAGTTCTGGTGTACGGTGCCCCCTTATATACTCACTTGACTGACAGTACAGCTAAAAGTCTCCAGCAACTTCAGTTGCTATTCTATTAATAGGATCATGAAAAAAGTGGCCAGACATACCTCTCTCCAGAGGTTAAAAACTATACCCGATGCTAGGGTGAGTTCATACACCGGAGACACGTCAAGTTTTTTGACTCGTTGCAGCATCTCACTAACCCAGTGTTTAACACTATAACATGGCAACAGATAGTCGGGGAAAATTATTAATTATATAAATTTAATTATTAAAAATATTAATTAAAGGTTAAGATTATGTAACTTAGTTTTAAGTCTATGATTCATAAGGTGAGCCACATCACTTTTAAAGATGTTTAGACAAAGAAAGTATAATGTGCGTAATACATTTGTAACAATCACAAATCGCAATGTTTACATAGCCAGCAAATGTGTACATTTGTAGTAACAAGGTGATATAAAAACACAGACTGATAAAAAACATTTCTAAGGATTGTATCACCAGAAAGTGGCGTCAGTTGAAAACATATATATCTATATCTATTATGACATATTATGCCTTAGGAGTGTCGTAATTCCTTAGTCATACATGATGGCATTGTACAATTTCGTTCACTGCAATGGCATTATCCGATTATCTCGTTTTCAAATAATTACAAGTTTTAGGTTTTTAATGCGGTTTTTTTCTTCTATTAAAATAGACAAGGATCTAACCTGTTATTCATTGTGCAAATATGATTGCACAATCGGGAAAGATTTCCTATAAGCTTTCACTTATCAATGTATAAAAAAGACATTACTTAATTCGTTAAAAAACAAAAGTCTATTTACAATAGTAGTTATTTATATTATGTATCACATATTTATGAACATCTTAAAGTCAATTACAGGTCAATTGAACTTATATTGTTCGCTTCTTTGTATTTGTTTTTCCACTATAGAGTACTACTAAACATGTAAGAAAATCACTTTAAATACATTTATATGTGATCTCATGAGCCAGACCAATCAAACATTATTTTTATATCCATTTAGATCTTTACTGTGTAAGCTTTGCACTGTTTCTACTCAGAACTTTACCACTCACTCCTTTAACATTTGACTCCTTATTCTAAATACTTGTTAAAACAAGTTTTTAAAAGTGACAAGTTAGCTATTGTATCATTCCAAATGTTGGATGAACGACTGCTTTGGAAACTGCAAACGTGCGATGTCTGTTTTGCTTTTTCTTTATGTCAAACCGTTTATAGAAGAATACAAAAGAGTAAGGCAAAGAACAAAACCTTGTGTAACTTCAGCTGTTACACTTTTTAAAAGAGATAAATTGCCGTTTATTTATGAGATAAAAATGAATACGGTTGTATATGAGGCCCTTGTGCAATCGAACGCCTTTTCGATATCCATTTTGATTTTTACCGTATAAAATTTTTACTCACAACCTTACCACGTTTGGCCACTTTGTATAAACTTTCTTCGGAACTGTTCTGAAAGTATAAGCTCAGATGGTGCTGTCCATTACTACTGACCTCCCTTTTGTTTCTCTGACTACATAAGTTAGAACTGATTTCAGATATAAAAAAAACTCGAAATGCCTTGTCAAAGCCCAGTATAAGATACAAAGAGTGATTTGAGATACATTACTCATTCCAGTGGCGTACTTGTTGATGTAAAGGTGACGGTCTACAACAAAAGAGGAGGACTCAGCCAAGGGTAACCGGGGCCACACCTTCCGGAGAGTACATAGTAATTACCCAGAACACCAAATAATTAGAATAGACTTTTATCATTTTATATAATCAGCAATATATGCTCCTACCTCGATGTATACTGTTATTAATATTATCATCAGGAGAGAGAGAGAGAGAGAGAGAGAGAGAGAGAGAGAGAGAGAGAGAGAGGGAGAGAGAGAGGTGGGTACCTTCTTTTAATGGAGGCCAATCTCCGAGGGTCCATTAAGGAGTACTTTTTTTTTCCATAAGTAAAATTATAAACAACTTTTGAACGAATGCCGACTTCATTTTGAATGAAGTGGCTATCTGAAAATGTTAATATCCCCTCGCGGGTGCAATAAATATCACGAGGTGTATTTAATGTTATTTCTTTTTCATCCGTGAATTAGCAGTTCCGGGATTATAATTGTTTTGCCAATTTGTCTAATTTTTTTTTTACGTAAAAATATTTAATCTGAGGGGCTCTTAAACGTTTAGGGATAACCAACGTATTGATAGCTTTAATTAAAGAAGGCCAACAATAAGTGATGGATTTCTTGAGCGTTAACTTGTATATATGTAAGGAAAGTATTCTCTCTTTAATTTGAATTTGCTGCGCTGCACCAAATTCATGGTGCAAAAAGTATTTATGGTGCGGGTTCCACCAGATGGAGCAGCCCTCGTATAGAGAAGGTTATGTTTGGCAACCAAAGTTGTAAATAGAGTGTGAATATTGAAGTGATAGTTATAAAATGTAATTGTCGTTTCTTTGTTTACAGGTAAGATTGTGTAAATCAATATTAATAATTGTTATAATATAATATATAGTGAATAAAATTGCTAACTTTGTTTACAGAGAAACTGATTTCAGTTTATTCACCCCACCTTCAATAATTGTCTTACATATTTGTATATACCAAACGAAGTTAAAACCTGTTTCTTGTAAGTACATATCTAAATGATTTATATGAGTTAACTTCAAAATAATCTTGGGATAATCATC
The DNA here is from genome assembly GCA_930367205.1 of Acanthosoma haemorrhoidale. Taxonomy (NCBI): domain Eukaryota; kingdom Metazoa; phylum Arthropoda; class Insecta; order Hemiptera; family Acanthosomatidae; genus Acanthosoma; species Acanthosoma haemorrhoidale. The sequence continues at coordinate 140,382,078 of OV884011.1, forward strand.
TCAAGCAAATAACGATAATTTATAACGATAAAATGCGACAGCGTGTCCTGTGAAATAAAGAAAAACGTTTCTTTATTCAAGTAAAATTAAAATGGTTAAATGATTGATAAGCGGTCTCCAAATTTTTAATCAGGGTGCATAAAATAGTCTCTTCGTAAAATATATGTCATCAAATGTATTCTGGTTTAGTTATTTTAGACGTTTCGATGTTTAATTATGTGATTCTACAGAAAGTATATAATTAGAACTCTGCTGACGTCTGTATATAAAAATGACATTAGAAAATGCATTTGTGGTTCCTGTTGTTATTTTTCGTAGATTTCAGTTAAAACTAAAACAGAACGATCCCCCATGGTTCCCAGCTTGTATATAAAAAAAATAAATAGGTTTCCTTGTCATCCCGCAGGGACTGTTGCTCGGGTGCTCAACTCTGCTCAAGTGTTTTCTAGCTTATGGTCGTATTATACTTCAAAAATTGCAGTCATGCCTTATAAAATATTGGACATGTCGTGACTATACACGGCTCAAAGGACACGAGAACATGAACAAAAAAAAAATATAAGTGATTTTTTATACAGTTTATTACGCTCCTTACAGTGTCCTTTCAGGACGTAAAGAAAGGAATTAATGCAGCATTGAAGGATAGTTACACTAGGTTAAGCAGCCAGGCGCTGTTGGTATGATTCAATCCGACATGGATTTACATACATTCACCTTTTGTTTGTTGTGCCGATTAATTTAAGGCATGGCCGTCGGCAGAATACAAATGTTATGATAACAATCAGAGAAAGAAAGGAGGAGTAAGAAATAAATTAAAAAGAAAGAAATAAAAACACATAGAGAAATATCGGAGAGGAAGGAACTTGTACTGGCCTCGATCACCTTGCACTTGGCTCAGGAGCACCTTCTACTGCTAAAGGACTTCTCTTATCGTTAATTGATAATTATCAATGTCCTTATTTTATATGCTGCTTTTATAATTACTTCTGTAAATTTTTTATTCACTTGTAATTTATGTATATATTATTTATTACTAAAAATAAAAGAAGTGGAAACAAGACGTTAAGAATTAACGCTGGTGTTTCAATTATTGAATGCCACTGTAGAAAATACTGCTGAGAAACTTATGAATGTAGGCATTCCCGTAAAATAAAATCAATCCCAATTAAACGACGTGCAAATGACATTGACGATTGGGCTAAAATGGTTTTGGTTCGATTCCATCATTTTGTAGCTATTACATGTTTTTTTATATATATTATTTTAAGAACATCACGTTCTCGGCCCTCCATAAGCGATGTCTCAAAACATTATAGTACATCGAACAAAAAGTTAAAAAATGACATTGAGTTACTTCGAGTTTTCCTAGGTCAGATTTTACATCCATGTGAATTTTCTAATAGCATCCCGATTAAACTAGAACCAGATACTTAACTATTATTTACTTTATCACAATCGGAAAGGATGTTAAACTTTTGCAACTAAGTATTATTGTGTGAAGGTTATTCCCACCTCTTAGGTAGTACATAAATTTGAGTTTGAACACTCCTAACGCCTGAATCAACTAAAAAGAAACATTACCTGTATTTCCTCTACTAAATTAAAAAAAAAAAAGTTTTCCTTTTACATATATGTAATGTATTTCAGAAAAGAGAAGATAATTAAGGAGTTATTGTGCAACCTCAAATATTATTTCTCCATGGTTTCGAAAAAATCACCGCTTTTAATGAGAGGTTATAGATCAGCAAAATATCCTATATGTACATTAAATATTAATTTTTGACCATAAAAAATAATTTGTGGATTCTATTTGTGATTCATACACTATTGTCACAGTTTAGCAAACTGCTTATTAATAAACGTCCGTTATGTTGAGTTAGCGTTCCTAAAAAAAACTCCATGCGAACCAACCGACGCACTGGTATAAAACTAAAACAAAAGAGAATGGGTGGGGGGGGGTTTGAGAAAATTAAAAAAAAAAATACTGTAAAAAAGCGAGAGGGTTCCGGGACAGGTGTTAGAGACCGCAGTTATTCTAGTTGGACAGTAAAAATGGACGAAGTGTGGTTAGACCTCAAAGTTTCTTCTCGCACTTATGGTGAACTCCTCTAATGGCCCTGCGCCGTCTAGAGCGTTCTTTATTTTAATTTGTTGTTGATGTTAGTGTTTTGTTGTTCGGCTGAACGATTAGGAGTACATTGTTCGAACCAGGCGGTCTATTTTTTTTAATGTCACAACATAAGTGTATTAACAGGAAAATGAAAGGGTCAAAAGTAATCTGTAGTGTGTTCTATCATGAGAACAACATAAGTGTGTTATCAATCTTGAGTGTGTTAATAGGATCAGCATTATATCAACTGTATCCATGAAAATTCAACAAAATTTAATTTCCAACAAATGTTTGTCTTAAGCGGTCTGAAAACTACATTAAAAACATATAAATTAAAAGGGAGGGCTAGTCGACCTAGACACTGCCCGGTGGGCGTCAAAAAGAGATATACCTGTGGTCTTTGACCTTTGCTGGTGGCCTAGTGGGTGGGCAGCTTAGTTCGTATTTTTTTATTGATTTGACTCCATAAGATCTTAGGTGTGCCCTGTCAGTGCACTATGTTCAGGGAAAGAGGTACAGTACACAATGAGCATTTATGTAAATATTCCGCATTGTGGAGTATACCTAGACTCCACATTGCGGAATATTTACATAAATGCTCATTGTGCTTATTATAATCGACTGCGAAGCTTGATTGTATATAATTGGTCTATAACAATAATTGTGCCAAGGTAGGCTGATGTACAGAAATGCAGAACAACGGAAAAAGTGATAGGACTAACTTCATGAATCTGTGAGGCTAATACTAAACTAACTTAACCTAAGTTTCCCGGATAACCTGTGGCGATTGATGCGGGAATGGGGGTGGGGTCATAGTGCCATATACGGGATCCGTTAGGTCCTGCAACGAGTAAAAAACTTGACGTGCCTTCGGTGGATGAACTCACCCACCGACGGCACACCAAGCAACGGGTGCAGGTTAGGTTTTTTTATGGAGGTATGTCTGGCAAAAAGAAAAAAAATTAATATTAATTCAATCGTTTATAATTTCCCATGCTGCTAATGATTTTTTTTTGTTTAAACCACTGTGAAATATCTCCACTTTGCAATGGCTCACGATGTCCCACTTATTTAATATGCGAAAGGAATTGTCTGATCTGGGTCTTGGTAAAGAGTCAGTTCCCATATTGCTCTCTAGCTCTTCACCGGCGGACCTTCCAACCGTTATAGCCTTAGTCATTATCGCCTTGCCAGAGATGCAGAATTAGTCTATTTTTATTCTGCAATATGTAACATCCCAACACATCAGTCTCTGATTAATGCACCGATTTCTCTGCCGTTAAGATTAGAGCTGTTAAGTGGTTTATTGGAAAATGGAAGTGGAAAGTACGATAAATATTAATGGCCTCTGCGAAAAGCCCCGAGGAACGTATAGCTTTTATATTCTTGCCCAACATTGTAAATAACATGGATTCGTTTTTTGTTTTTTTTTAGCACTAACGAATTTACCAAAAAACACCCGGAGATATCACTTGTTCATTTATACTTGAACCTACTGTCGTAAATATGTCATTCTTCCGTAAATGATAGCAGTGTTCCAAGGAGCCTCTCGTTAAAAACGTCCCCATGATATACTTTACCCAAGTCGTGGCTCTACCATGTCCCCCTATATATTTTTTTTTATCATAATGGGATGTTTATGTTTCTTGAAGTCAATGCCGAAGACATACAACAGGCTACATAAGAGGCGGTTAATAGACCAAGTGTTTGTTCATTGGAAGGGTCCGTCGTTGGCAGAAGACGCGGCCGCCAAAGGCTGGTCTGTTGACAGTAATGCCCAGACAAACAGCTTTGATGAAGATCAAACAACAAACCCTCAGTTATCCAAGTGCTATTACTCCATTGATAAACGCCTCAGGGTAAACATACGGTCTATCGGCCAGTTTGTTTAAGTGGTGCCGCTACGGTGTGTGCTCAACTTTAATTTGAAACGAGGATTACAAATAGACTTTATAGAACAAAGTTTTTCATAGTACATATATCGGTTGTGAATGAAGACACCTTTGGCTACGTGCCCCCCGTTTGTTAGATCATCACCAATGTTGTAGCATATCTACCAAACAGGTAGGGACTGCAGAATCAGTTTTTTGTGGCCAATATGAAATTAAATTATCCACAATAAGTTTTTAAGTTTTGCTTCGATATCAGAAAGAACCCCTGTTTGAAGACGTTTAAATATTGCGTTCGATAAAGCATTCGCAATCAATCTTTACGCCATTGAGAAAAGCTCTGTATCTGATTGAAACAAATTCCGTTCCCAAACAGTCCTGCTATTACCGCACATACAGTAAGAACGAAAATCAAAACCGAACATGCAATTAACGCCGTGTATTATCCCCTCCCCCCCCCTGTTTCCAGGTTTCCAAATAAGAACGGCTTTTTCACCGTTATCTTCTCAATCGGCTACTTACCCGTAGCCTCGAGTACAAAGGCGTAAATTACGCCCTTATCTCTTCTGTTTTATGTAAATTCGTTGAATGCAGTTTATTATAAGCTCTCAGCGAAGGGTTGATTGTTGTCCATTTGTTTTTCCTAGCGGAGTCTCCGCGGTTTAGCGTTAGTCTCTAATGTTTATTAGCGCATTGTCTCCTCTCTTGTATCTGTTATAGTCTATTGCTGTTTACGGTGGCCTGGCACATCCCGTGCCCGAAGTCGTACGCATTAATTCAAGCCATGGTCTTACTATTTGTTTTGCTCATACTGAAGTAGAGTGTCATTCATATTTCATGGTGGCACAAGAACGCCGTAAGCAAACCTATCCTAACATAATATCACTGGCTATCTTGTTTGTGGCATTTGTTCGTATTCGGAAATAGAGATTTTTGTATGATGGTTTCACATAATTGTATAAATATGTCATTGAAAGTTCACAATGATGTACTTTCATAATATGTAAGATAAAGGTAATGAATTGTATTCAGATTACACTCCATTGCATAAAGTATATTAGTGATGACTGAATATGTAATAATTATGATAAATCGGCAAAGTGTCCTTGCACTTAAGACGACGTAAGACAACCAAAAATGAGAAATCAAAAGTACACAAAAGCCATTGAGACTCATCCCAATCATCCCTCCTTTACAAAACGAACCCTATGTAAATACAGAATCCACATATACGTATTGGAGAGTCAAAAACATATTATTTCATAATTTTTGCACTACTACAGCAGTTTTTGTAGAATTTCCTTTTCAAAACAACCCTTTTTGTAAAGGCGTGTCATATGAGTAGGTGTCATAAGAAAGGAAAATATGTTTCAATTAATGTGCTAGATAGATAATCCGTATAATTCATCAACATGAGGTTTTAATCCTGCCTCTTTCAAAAAGTGAAACAACTTTAAGCGATACGTTTTGTTATTAACAGTTTCTAAAAGGTCAGTCTCGATCTTGTTCGGTTGAAACATGTACCAATAAATAGGTAATAGTTGTGCTTAAACGCTACTTGAGAAGACTTAATGACTCCTCACTGACCAGTGGGTTGCATTGATTGTAGTTCTGGTGGGAGCTCATATGCCAAAGACTTCTTCATGGGGCGAGGGGGGAGGGGCTTGTGAGAGGATTAGCGTCATCAGAGGAAACCGATACCTAACCGTCCGGTAGTCCTTACCATTTAAGAATTGAACTAGTTCCAGGATATTAGACATGGAGTTTCTTAATTACTTCGTATTTCTTGTATGACTTCTGGTTTGGCTTAGGGGTCCTATCATATTTCAAATTCGAATAGATTGCTGATTCGTTAAAGAAGGCTGATGTGCACTAAACCTTTGCCATCTTGCCGATGGCTTTCTATTCCCTGAGACCTGGGAAGTATAAAGCAAACATGGTGACGATGTTAAATCAAGCCGAGATGCCCGTCCTTTTTATTACCGCTCGCTTAATGATTGCCCCTTGTAATATTGGCTCCTCTCTTTGTAGCAATTTATCGGCTATAAAACATCTTTTGTGCCTCGTTTTGACTGCTGAGGCTGGATCGAGTAGAATGAAAATTTAATGACAAATATAAAGGACGAGTGTCGGTTATTGAACCCTCGTAGGCTGGCAATTATACACTGAGGGATTTTGTAACGAGGCCTTTTTACCATACTGCTAACTGTTCCTCTGCCATTAGTTTTTCTTATTCTTGGAGAGGAAACGGCTTTGTTATTGGAAGAGCCACTCGGCGCCCGTATATAACTTCAAACTTGGGTCGGTGGCTCAGATTCGGCTGATTTATACTCAAAGGGAAAATCTTAAAAGGCCAGTTAAAGATTTTTTTCCCCAAATCGTCGTTCTTGAATACTTCATACGGGTTATAATCAGTATGGTTGCCTGCTATTCGTTTTATGAGGGGGAATATATTCCCGTAGGCTTACCTGTTTCGGTATTATTACAAAAATAATATATTATCTACTTCATAGTAGTTCTCTTTTAATCCAATCGGTTTTCTTCCTTTCATTTTCCATCTATTCCTGATTTTTCTTCCTTCATTCCCAATCCAACTAGTTTAGTACCTGTTGGCCTCTCTTCTATTGTTTTAAACCTAGCAAGGAGTTTTTAGCCGGGACCGCTCCACCAACTTGGCTCATGTTGAACGACCACTATAACATTATGGATTCATATTAATAATTATTAAAGGACTGGAAAAGTTTTTTGGGAGAAATCAGTTTAGGTTGATGGAAGAGAGTGGCTAGTAATGGATAACTTTTCGATATACCATATATGATTGCATGAGGTTCTGCTGATAAGAACAGATGTTGAATACGATTGATAGTAATTAAGAACAAAAGTTAGGTATAAAATAATAGAAACAAAACGAGGTAGATAGATACAAATTCAATGTGGGCGCTCATGAATTGATATTGGTATGTAACCGTTTGGGTACATTTTTTTTACGGAGACCTTGTAGGAGTTTGTAGATAGTGGTGACCCTGTGTTGATTATTTTGTATATTGTGTTGACCTTGATATAGTTTGTCTCTATTATTATAATGGATAAATATTATATATATATTAAACGAGAGAAACTAATTTATCTAATTACTAATTAAGAAATATATCATATTAAAAGCCGAAACGCAATGAAATGATTTCTAAGCCGTCTTAATTACGCTTTAGTTAATTACTAAATCAAATATTTAAAGATGTACTTATTATTACTCGTTGCCACCTGCAGAAAACAACTGCAAAATTCTGCTACGGCGAGAAGCCGCCCTCAATTTGCACAAAACACGAACTAAGAAGACAGTAATTTTATTACACATTCGGAATTTAACATTAGAAAACAAATGATAGATAGTGTCTAGCTGAGGACTGGCTAGCTAATGCCCATGGTACAAAGATAAGCTGCGTGAAATTGTACGTAGCCTGCACGGGCTGCAAAGGTACACTATCGGAGCTGCGTTTCTGTTCGTTACTATTGACACATAATTACTTACCGATACTAATCATATTATGTTAAACAACTATTTAATCCATGGATATTTATCTGATAGGGGCTGTAATTGGAAAAAATTATAAATAATTATAATATATAACAAATTAGTAAATCCAATGCAAAAAGGATCTCTTATTTTGTTACAGGTTAAGGATACAGATAAAATAGTTAATATCTTTATCGTAAAAAATCGATAAACATATGAGAAAACAAATTACAGACTGGGTTACAAATTTAATGGGATTGGACGTTATTGAAACCTGTTTACAGGGGTTAAGGGAAAAAAAAAATATTTGTCACCTACATCCTTGAATTGTTCTAAGGACCAGATTTTTACATATTCTACGTTGTCCATTAATGAATTTAAGAGATCTACCTATCATCATACCTCATCAATCTGATTTCCCAACAACCTGAACAAGACAAACCAGAGAGACCAAATATTAAAAAATATATATTACTATATGACACTCAATGTGAACATCTTAATGCAAACTTATTATCTTCACTTGTTCTATAAGCTGGAAGAAAGATTTATTTCATAATCATCAAGATGTTTCAGGATTGTTTTAATTATTATAAGTGTTATATTTATCAGCTAAACTAGAACAACCTTATAAAAAATTGAAACATCTGAAACCGAAAAATTATGTTAAAGCTACTATCACAGATATAGTTTTGTTCAGATCACAAGTAACCAACTCCTATTTCTTATTGTTGCAGGTCTCCGCTTCTGACCCAGACTGCGGAGTCAACTCCATCGTCAACTATACCATCGGTGGAAGACCGTCACAGTTCACTGTTAGGTCCGACACCGGCGAAGTCTGCATTTCTTCGCCTCTGGACTTCGAAACAAGGCAGTCCTACGAATTCCCCATCATAGCGACGGACAGAGGTGAGTCATTTATTCACAAAATTTAACTAAACTAGCTAAATGACACTAATGTCACACATGGGTGACATAACACTATGTATGTTTCAAAAATTTACTATTCCACCAAATTTTCAAAATAGTGAAATAATCTCGCCAATTAATGTAACAATATGTACATAAGAAAAAAAATATGAAATAGCTAAATATGAATGGGGTTATTTAATGTTTAGGCATCATGTATCAATAGCTGGATCGTTACATACAACCGTGGTACTTGATGCAAGGGAAATGATCAAATATGGGCCTAGCTTTCTTTTAGAAGTGCTTGTTCGAGAACAGATTGGAACTTTACAAGCCGTGAAATAACGGGGTTACCAGCCGGAGGCATACTGAGGTGCCATCTTCACCTGTCACGATTTGGGTGGAACGTGCGGTCACCCATCAAACTAATGATAGCACTAAGGTGTCGTTACCGTCTCTGGAAAATAGCGGTTTCAACTCGTAAAAATTTATGAGTATTGCAAAGTATACATATCCAGATGTGATATAGGTCATTCGAATTGTCTATACAAAATTAAATCTTAAAATTAAACACGTGCCAGGAACATTAATATCGACATTTGTCAACCACTGCTTACGGAAACATTCCCAGGGCTCATTGTAGAGTCAGTATCACTGTGCTCTTGCGAAGAAAAACAGAAAAACGGAAAATCAAGTCAAACTGTAACCTCAGAAGTCTCTCCAATGTCATTCATTTAACCTTTTTTTTTGTCATCTCTGTCGAAACCATTGATTTATGTCTTGAGCCTTTCTCTTAAAATATCTTCAATACTTTTAACTGAACATTTTTGACAAATGTCTTTTGAATAAGGCATTTGGATTTACACAATAAACTAAATAGCCTCCGTTTCTGAAACGTAGACAAGCGAAATATCCTATAATTTCAGAAGCAGTTTTTCAATCATGCCATTTAACAACATAATTCATCTTAACTTAAAATTTCATCATTATGGATATTTGCTGACGTCTAAAACATCTAAAAATCGACAACCTTTCATCGCACTGGGTGGATGGGCTCAGGCACGAATAATTGAATAAATGTTTAATTAATCAAAATCAAAACTAACTAATCCATCGTTAAACAATCCCAACGCCGAAAATGATCAGTCTTCCGACTGACAGCCGACATTTTCCTTTTCGTTTTTGTTTAAAGAATAGATTGATAGCTATTACGGATGCCGTGTTGAAATCGCCATTAGTGCTATTAACTCGCTTTTAATTAAGCCTACGGGAAGACATCGTCGTGCTGTTGGCAGTCCTGCTGTTCCTCTTTAATGGTGGCCTGCCTCTGGTGAAGAACAGAGGTCGGAGGATAAATTATTTCTCCATTCCTATCTTTAGTTGTTTTGTGTGTTCATCCCAGCTGAAACCCTCACAGCAACAATTATGTCCAAGGGGCAAAAGTGTATATCTTGGAAATGTTAGATTAAATTACTGTGGTAAATAATTTTCAAGAGGAGGACGACTTTGCAGACATTCAACTGCATTTATCATCATCCTCACATTGATGATACTTAGATGGAAAGTTCCATAGTTTAAAATGTATGGAACAATACAATTATGACAATGTCTAACTACTTTAAGTCATATTGGATTCAGTAGTGCCAGAGTTAAGTTTAATTTATTTATATTTTTGTAAAGTTCCTTCTTGGTTGAACCTATTGCTTAAGCAAGTTTCTTTTGTGCTTCTGAAAACCCTTCAGAATTAACAATATTCTCGTCGCTTTACCTTCATTCGCTTCAATTATTCCGTTTTGTTCTTCTAGTTGTGAAAAATCTAATCTTTCCATGTTGTGTAACTTCCATTACTTCAGAATGATATGTTTTTAATGAATCTTTCGCTAATTTTATTTATGTTGGGGAAATTATATCTTGAGATTCTTCCTTATTAGAGAACACCAGGTGGAAAGGTGTTAGAAGTAGCCGTGTAACTCCAGAAGCTATCATTAAAGCTTCGTACGATACATTAGGGTACTCAGATTCGTGTAGTAATTTTTTTCCCAACATTATCTTCCTTATCGACATATTGTAAGGATATTAAACATTTTTACTGATGTAACAGCTGTTATGATTAATTGTTTTTCGAAGACTCAATCCTCAACACACCCGCCTTATGACATGATGTGTACATGATATCATCTTGTGAGCCCCGGGCCTTTGGTACAAATACACTTCAAATTAATTTAATTCATAACTCGTGGTGATTAAAGAACGTATAACATATATCTTAATAGCATGTTTCCTATCAGATTTTAACTACTTAACCTGGCACAAATAGTACACAATTGAAAAATTGAAAATAAAACATTATGACTCCGAACATCTAACTAGAATGAACTAGAACATCCAACTTTTGATTAATTTGTGTTACATGTTATATCGTATATAGTCCATACCAATACCAAAAATGCATTAAAAATCAAAAGTACAATTTTTTTTCTCGCGTAAACCACTTGCCGTACGAACGAGATATTGTGCAACGTAGCTCCATTAGATCTGGTCCATGGCGGTCCATTAAAAAATATAGATTTTATCTATATTATTGAGTAGAGTATCAAATTAATCATCCCAACTTCCCGATCAATTAAATGCACTCAACTTTAGTGGACTATAATTATAAAAGACATTGTGTTCGCAACTGTAATAAAATCAATTCAATTCTCCTTAATTCCCTCACACCACCTTCAAGCAGGTGCTCCTGGTACAAGGATCCTCTCAACCCAAATTTTCCCTCATCCTTAATCTTATTATTAGAGAGCTAAGAAAAAAAAACAAAAAAAAACTGTAACAAAAGCATCTTAATATGTCGATATATATACATTACTTAGAGTTTTAGTTTGAAGTTGGGGCTCTGCCTTCAAAAATTTATAATTCAAATTTCAAAATAAAATATGCAACGAACCTTATTATTGGTGTCAAGCCAAGATGGAAACATTTGTCAAAAAAAAAAAAAAAAAAAGCTTCGTTCACACATGCGGAACATAGACAACCTTGAAACGTAGTACATAGATAAATTTGGTGAAAATCTTTCTTTGACCAAACTAAGCCCAGAAAACCCAACGGGAGCACCCACTAAAATAGAAAATGCTTTTACACAAGTCTCGATGATGATGTTTTAAATAGTTTCTCTCAGCTTAAGAATATTAGACGTTGTGTCGCCACCAGTCAGATATAGAGAAGGTTATGTATGACAGACGAAGGTGGCTGTGTCTTGCGCAAGGCCGGGACACCTGCTGTGCATTTTAGTGCCTTATCTTCCTCCTCCGGTGACAATGTATTACTAATTATCTACGTAGTTAGCGTATTAATCACTGGACGCCTACGCATGATGACAGCGTAAGAGCGATCAAGCGTGGGATCTAGGAAATGTACCGCAATGTGCTAGAGTGAAACGCCCAAATCTAATGCCCGCACCCCTACGCCCGGCTTATATATAAAAAATAGCTACAGTTGATCCATTGGCGAGTAGCCCATCTGTTTTATTTTTTTTCAAGATTTCGATAGTACTTAATAGGTATAGAAAATAAAATGAAGAAGCATTGATATCGACGTAGACTTGCAAATACAGTACAACCTCGATAATCCGGCGAGAATATCCCCGTACAATTGAAAAACGCGTTTTTATAGACTAACATTGATGTAAATAAAGAAAAACGCCAATTTTCAACTTACAAATACACTTTTATTTTCAAAAAGTACATATGTGCATGTGTACAACATATTTATATATACAGATAAATACATACTTAATTTAATTAAAATACGGTGTAGTATGTTATGTTTTGGGTTTTTACTCTCAGATTTGATTTTTATGACCTCTGTTCTGATGCTTCTTAAAGTAATAATTATGCAATATTCAAATAGGTGATAACTTGGTCAACTTCTTAAAACATAACCTGATGGTGATAAATAACTTGATAATCTGTAGATTTAATCTTAAATAGTTTTTGAGCTGAGGCTAGAGGCTTGTAACGTTAGTGAAACTTTCAATAGCAAAGAACCAAAAAAATAGTCCATACAACCTATACCATTTGCCGTATGAACTAAAAGATTTATTTTTCCCTGTATATCGGTTTTGCATAGCAATTCGATCAAATTGCTATGCAAAACCATTTCTCCATAACTACGTGCTGCCTCAAAAGTTTAATTTTATGAAAATTAGTGGACTCGAAAAGACCAATTTCGATCAAATTTTTGAAAATAATACCTTTTAAAGATCTGCTGGAATATGCTCCTTCTATTACACACGATGTGATTCTTAAGATAGCCAATCGAGTTGTGAATCCTCGATTAGAAGGTTTATGCCCTTCCTTGAAGTATTGAATAGATGTAGAAAATGTTTCTCCTTAGCCTTCATCTGATTTAATACGCATTGGCTGACGTGGCCTTTATTATATTATTTATAATGAACAACAGTGGAGACTTTCAAATGGTAATAGTCCGCCCACATACACCTCTTCCCGTTCTGTCAAGCCGGCAATTGAACAGTAATTACACAACCATTACATCCTCAACTTAACAGGTAATAACAATCCTAGAAAATAGGAGTTGTAGATTGAAAAAACAATGTCTTCGGGATGATCTGAAAGGAGACATGCGAAAGTTTTTTTTGTTTTGAAGTGCGCTTCCTTTAAATTTTCTAACTGATTGGCGTGGTGTGTAAAGGTAAAGATTGAGGAGGAGAAAGACCCTAGCTTATCTCATTATGCTGAGTAAGAAACGTTTGAGATTACGACGCTAAATTCAGAATAATTTCATTGATAACTAAAAAAAACAGAAAACACTGCTGCTCTTTCGTCCTAGTCTTCGGGTTTTATTTTGGATAGTTTTATAGCTATTTGTATTTTTTTTTTATTTGTTGAATAGTAAATTTTCACAGACCTGTAATAAAATAAAGTATATTTTCTCGATCCTACCAAGTATATATTTCAAGGATTATCCATGGCATATAGCTTTAATTAAATAACGTTTTAGTATGTTTCTCCCTTTTCTTCCTGGTGGAGCAACCAATCCAATGCTTTTCTCGCCGTACCGACAACCTTTGGAACTATATAACTCCATTGAACTATTCGTCCTCCATTGAAGTTGAAATCTCTTTTTATATCAGTTTACAAATGAATGATATGAAAAGTAAAAGACGATGCGAACACAAGACAGAAGCTACAGTGTGTGTGTGTGAGAGTATATAGTTGGGTACACCTTAGATAATAGGCTGTGATTGCTATGTTAAGAGGATCCTATTTGCTTTATGGAGCCCGGACGTGACTCAGGGGGCAATTCTCGGTCGGTTTATTGCTTTCACGTAGCTATTTGGGGGGCTCACTTCACACCTGAGTGACTGTCGCCTGCGCCACCCTGTCGTAAATGTTATTATGGTCTTATAGTCCTTCGGGGGGATGGGGGAACATCGCAAGCTTCCTGTGCCAGGAAAGAAAATATCATCTATAGCAGAAATCAGCCCAATTTTGAGTGATTTTAACGGTCAGTGTTTCAAACCTTGTTCAAGTTTTAAAAAAAAAATTATAGTACGATGGGCCTAGGCTCCTCACTACTTTTGTAAAACGATTTTTGTATACCGACTGGAATTGATAGGTCCGTTACGAGCAATATGTTTTTAATTTATATAGTCGAAATATGATCGCAGAGATGGTTCAGGGACCCCCACCTCATCCAGGTGGTCACAATTCTTAAATATTTATTAAACTATTGAAAAAAATACTCGCATTAAAGCAGTAATAATTGACTGTATTATCATATCACTATTCTTTTTTCTACATAAACCACAAATCAACAAAAATCTATTTGAAAAAATGAAAGATTCGCCAGATTGATGAAAGATTTTCCAGTTGAAAATTTAATACCTTAACCATACGTTCTTTCGAATGATTCAGTATTCAATTCATCTGGATTGAATTTAATACTCTTTTTATATTTATTTTTGTTTATTTTTCTTACATAAGAAGTGCACTCCGTATATCGTGTAGCTGTCAAGTTCAAATCCGGATTATTCCCATTTCCATCTTGGAATTCATAGCAGCGTCCATTGAAACAATTTGCACTTTCTGTTAATAAATCTTCTTTAGAGCTTCATTTTCAATTAAACGGCTTAGTGTCGACTAGGCCGATCACCCCCTCCTATCCCCAGGATGCAGTATGATAATTTTAATGTCTTTCTTGTATTTCTTTTGAAAGCTGGGATTAAATCTTAAGGAGTGGTCAGTGAGGCACTCCTGGAGTTTTAATATTTTATTTCTTTTATTAAATACATCGCTAAAGTGAGGTTTATTGCATTAAGGTGCATTATCAACAGTCCTAAAAAACTTGCATGAACGTCAAATCATTCCCAAAAATGAATATGTGGCCATTTGGCTTTTTTGTGTCAGAATATCTGGATCAATAACATATTAAAATAACTCCATCTCGATTAGAACCCATCCAAGTCATGGTAATTGTTGTTAAGTGGTTATGTATGACTAATAAACTATACAATTTCTAAGAGTTCAAAATCAGAAAATATCAATCCGTGAGAAACTCATTTGTAATTTATGTAACTTTTTTATCAGACTTTAGTCTAAATATCTAAAATAAGTAAAATAAAAATCTAATATACAGTGAGTCTGCCCATTGTAAATACTTCTCATAATAAATAGCTTCAAACTCAACTTAAATTCTTGAAATTTTCTTGAGGGAAACAATTCAAGTTCCCGTTCCTGCCAGTTCAGGTTATTCGATCCGTGACCAGTGACACTAAAAACTAACTTTTTGTCACTTTTAAACTCCATCAAGCCTCAAACTAAAGAAATAGATTTTCTTATGTGTGGATCATTGGCACTATTTTACACTCGTGAACATATCCAAAACTCGTTCACGGGCTTACTGAGCTCGTATTCTTTAATAAAGTTCTATTTGATTAAATTTGTATGCAAATATGTTTAGGGTCCTCATTGTATGTCGCTCGCTTAGTTGCTATTTATTGATTGTTGATCTAAGCTCTCTCACATGTTATTGCTCGTGTATCTTGGCCTGTACTAGATATGCTCTCGCTCGCACGTTAAGTGCCCCTTTGGAACGGCCACATTCACTGTAGTGTGAAAGGTACTACCCCCTGCTAGGATGGAAGCGCGGATCGTGTGCCTGAACCATTGAAGAGTCCGAACGATAGCGAACATCAATACGGGCACAGTATGGGCGCTCTTGACCGGCCCATTGTCGAGCCCACTATCGCCCCTATTGCAGTGTGCCATTGTTGGCCGGTCGCTGTGGTAGTGCGCATCGCCTACTTCATCAGGTGGATTGCACTGTAAGTGTTATGGCCGGCTCACGATCTGTATGTACTCGGTGTATCGATGGTCTGATCCTCGAGCACTTGCCGTCTTCAGGCGAGATCCTTCACCTTTCAGAAATAGTGCACAGGACGAAATTTGGGGTTCCACTATATACATCGGTTTCCTCTCCACCCAAGGGCTTTTATCAGTTTACAAAGCCATTTTTAACTGTCATTAAAGCTGACAATTTGATGAGTGTCGGAATAGCTTCCTGCTCCGAACAAATTTATTATTAATGTGTGGACTATTCAATCACGAGACTCAAATTGCATCATGCAATTTTGTATGAAGATTTGATTTAACAATGACAGGAAAAACACTGTCAACTCGATAATCACCACCTCTACACTACTATTAACTGTATGTAATGTTTGTTAGGACTCCACAGCATGACAGGTGTGCTCAGTTTTCATGAAGCACTTTTTTGACCTAGACAAAAAATTGTTTTATTGTTAGCCCAAAACTTGTATAACAACCTTTAATGGGTTAACAATGAAATACCACCACCGCCATGTCATTTTCCAGCTCATTTGTGGATTGCGTGTAATAAGACATATTTACTAGAAATCAATAGATTTTATTCCATTGTTGAAATTTAGATTTTGTGAAGGTAGTAAGCCCCAAAACAACTTGTTATTATATAACTCATTACTTGTGAATAATGTTAAATGTGTACATATTACTCAATCAATTTAATTTCCACAGGAGGCCTAAGCACCCGAGCCAATGTGAAGATCCAACTGACCGACGTGAACGACAACTGGCCCGTGTTCTACCCTCGCGAGTACAACGTGTCCCTTCCAGAGGGCGGGCCCTTGGGGGCGGTGCTGGCAGTGGCCGCCTCCGATAGGGACTCCGGTGTCTTTGGAAGGCTTACCTACAGGATCACCTCAGGTAACAGCGAGGGACTGTTCCGGATAGACCAGAACAGCGGTGAAATATCCCTGGCGAGGAGGGTCACGTCGAGGACTCATAGACTTACTGTCGGTGCAGTCGATGGAGGAGGGCTGTCAGCGCGGCAGGAAGCGGAGGTCTACCTGTCCGTCGAGGACCCACGGTCGCCACCTCCACAGTTCCTCAGGATCAGGTACTCCTTGTCCGTCAGGGAGGATGCCACGCCCAACACAAGTGTCGGCAAAGTCACCGCTTCTCAATCAGGTTAGTGTTCTATACAGTACTACCTTATACTTATACATACATAAGAGTACACATTAGTATTAATCATCGCAGTCTAATCACCTATAATGTTTTAGTAACACTTTAAACCCTCATTAAAATTGAAACCAAAAATGTGCACGCAAATAATAACTTACTAAGCTAGATCTTAAGTCAAATGCCATGTGTAAATTTTACTCAGGATGTAATTTTTATGCTTATATTAATCTTTTTTTTTGCAATATCGTGATGAAATAAAGATTAAAAATTTGCAAGCATTATTCTACCAACGTTTCTAAATCCAAAGAATTTTCAATTTCTCAATGAATTTGCAAGAAAAAGATAAACTAAATAAATGTCCCACACTCTTTTATAGGGAATAGATCAATTAAATAAAATATATTATTAAAAGTCATCAACTTTTTTCATCATATATGTAATATGCCTTATATTTTTCATACGTACCAGTATCATTTTATCTTTTCTACATTCTAGATTCTTCTATTCACTAATATAAGCTTGCCACAAATGTATGCATTATATCCAATTGATTACTGTTTGCTGGTCGTTATCGGTTTCTAACACAAACCTGCTGTTCCTCAGGTGCTATCTCGTCCACCTATCTAGCTCACAAGCTCACCGACCGAAACTAAAACATAAAAAAAAAGGTCAGGAGGTAAGTGTACCAGAGGAGGAGAATGAGGAGGAGGAGGAGGTTGGAACGGTGCTGGAAGTCGTGTGGTAAATATTGAAAACGTGATTACCAGTTGGCCGTATAGAGATGTAGACCACGACCGCGCAGCCACGATCCAGCCAGCGGTTCTTACTTAGCCACCGAGGCATATATCTTTATTGTCTCTGTCATTCCTACAGCCACTTATGTCCCGGCCTCTTCTTCTCTCTAGCCTCAGCTCTCAAACGGAGGCTCTCTGGGTATTTGTATCGCTGATATTTCAGCTAGGAAGGCTATCCTCTATACAGACGAAGATTAGACAATATATTAAGCAATTAAATCTGCAAAACGATTCCTGTAAAAACAAGTTGTCACTGTCGTTTGTAGATGCTGCTCAGGTTAATGCAGGATCTTTTTATCTTACAACCTTTATTGTTTAACTTTTCAAGATCAGTTGGCACCCGGACAGGGACAATCGCTTAAAACCTGCAGGTTATTTAACAATTGCTTATAAATGATAATAAATAGAGGTCAAAATAATCCAATCAATTGGAAATTTTAAGCAGGTATTTCACAGCCCCCTAGATCGATGGTTTACTGAATCATTAAAAGTCACAACAAAATAAAAGCAATAAAAGCAATCTGAGCTTTCCCTCAAGGTTAGCTATCTTTTTAGAGTCGTGGTTTGGATTTTTATAGATAAACATGTGTGTGACTTGTTTTTTGTTTGATTTTTTTCCAAATCTGTATTTTAAAAAAAGACAAATGATAATAACGGCTGCTGGCCGTTTAAAAATAACAAAAACGATTGTATGAAGCTTTATGTTAATGTTCACAGTCTACAGTCTACTTATTACAGGAATATCAAGATTGTACAGTAGATCAAAAGAGATAAGCAATCTATTCTAAATACGGATCCTAGTCACTATTGCAGTTTCTACGCCTCCTATCTTCGGCAGGAAACAGGAGTGCCATCCTTGAGGACAGTGTCAGCTTACACCGTCGCTAGATATAACCAGGTGACCACTCATTGGTGCTCCAGCCTTGAGGTTACGTCAACTTGTTTCCTTTAGTGGGTGTTAGTTCCAGGGCATACCAGTCTGTAGAGTCGTGCCCGCTTAATCATTACCGGAGTAGTATTTCAATAGCTGTCAGATTTTTTTTTAATAATCTTGTATGTCATTTGTCAGGCCAGTTAGCTATCCAGCTATGTTGTGCGAATGTTTTATCAGCACAAGTGAGAGGGGTATATGTTATGGAACGAGCAATTAATCAATAGGCGTTGTCAGGTTCTGTTTGTGTATATTGCTTCAAGAAAAACTGAAACAAACTGATAAATTAGTTACATCAAGTGACAATATCTAAACTACGATTTTCCTAGGGCCAGTTTTTCCTTTAAGGGTATTGTCCGTACTCAATGCGTACAAATTCTATACATAATTAGTTTTACACGATATTTTATTCACGTTTATTTTATTTTTTTCCCGAATTAGGACTTTCATATAGATACTCTAAGAGCATATTCTTACATTAAATAGTTTAACATTATCAAGACTAATTACGAATTTATTATCCTCGTACTTTTGAAGCACTCCAAATCCTCATGGCTGCCACTCCGTCCTCTTCTTGCTTTCATTCCAGCTTCTACTTTCATCATCCATTGTCTTCTATTTCTTCGTCCTTTTGGGATCCACCCATTTTTCAGGCATCCATCTTAACTAAGGAACCCCTCTTTATAGAGTTGTTCCAGCCTGGAGCATCTTTCTCAGTGGCCAGCAGTTTTTTTTAACAGTAATGTTCCAGAACCACTAGGAATAAGTGCATGACAGCTTCTCATAGTCACTGAGATATGAACAAATGGAACTGAAACATGGTTAACATTACTTACCGTGTGATGTTTTGGCGACTGTGTCATGCCCGAGTCCATTGACCCAGCCATTGTCTCTAATATGTTTTTTCACCGCTAATAGCCAAGACAATATATCCGATTATCTGATTGTGCCACCTTCAATAGTCTCGCCTGGTTATTGTCAAGGGTTCCTTTGACATTAATTGTTCTATGGAAGACAATAACCTCTTTTTC
This sequence comes from Acanthosoma haemorrhoidale, assembly GCA_930367205.1. Classification (NCBI taxonomy): domain Eukaryota; kingdom Metazoa; phylum Arthropoda; class Insecta; order Hemiptera; family Acanthosomatidae; genus Acanthosoma; species Acanthosoma haemorrhoidale. Next base: position 140,401,775 of record OV884011.1, read on the forward strand.
CCCTACTCCTCCTTCTTATCCGTCGTCCTCTTCTTCTTTGCATTTCTTCTCTCCCGTATCTCTGCCATTAATCAATATTTGAATAGTTATGGTGTCCCTCAGCGCGCTGGGTATAAATTGAAAATAGAAAGGTGGAATTCCTCGGCTGTGAGGTCGTTCTAGTAGAGAGTTATCGTTTTATACACACTTCAAAGGTAACGACTATAAAGTAACGAGATATAACCGAAGAAACAACTCGCAGTAAGACAAGAAAGGAATTACGTTGAAAATAAGAGCTAATGAAAACGTTATGACAAGTAATAGTAAGAAGAAAAAAAATAGAGCGTTATAATAAGAAACTATAGTAACCGAGCTTGCAATAGCGTAAAAAATGAATAATAATACCTTCAGAAAGTGTCTTATTTTTTTCTCATTTTGCTGCCTCCTTAGTGCTTTTAATCACAGAGGAAAGGGAGTTACTCGAACCTCTTTCTTTTATATAAAAACGTTTTCGTCTCAAGTGTTTTTTTTTTCAAATGAGCTAGGCGTGCCTTGGTGGACCTAGTAAAGTCGCGATAGATTATCCTTAAATCATTAGACATGATGTCGTTATTCTTCAAGCAGCATTTGTAAAAGTGCATCATGAAATCCGTTTCGAGTATAGGCAGATAGCATTTCTCACAGCTGAATGATTGGCCTATTGTGATTGACACAAGAGACCCTTGAATAGATTTCAACACAATTTTACACGATTCAATCTCTTAACATCCCTGAGTATTGATGTTTCTAAATTTAACTATCTGGTTTGTAACCAATTTCCATTAATGCGCTCTGTTTGTGTATTAATGCACTATTTGCTTATGTATTGAAGGAATATTTTATTACGTTACTACCTTAGTGAGCTCTGCGACCAAGGGGAAATTTAGATCGCGTTCTACTCGATATGTGTTTATTTATTGTATTTTTGATATATTTAGTTGATGACATTACACTCCTTAATTCCCTCACTCCACCTTCAAACAGGTACTCCTAGTAAAAGGATCCGCTCACCCCTAATAAATACCTTTATTTTTCCCTTATCCATAATCTTAAAAATTTTTTACTAAAACAAACAAGCAATAACATAAATTAATTTATGTCCTATATTTTATTTCATCCTTGGCCTTTTAGTGTGCCAAACGTTACCCCGCTTCTTTTATGTCCTGTGGATGAAATTTTGTGAGTTGAATGTTATATGAATTAAAAATTAAGGCTGAGTTGACTTTGATCGTGATTATCTGTTGTGTTTTCTCGTGTGTCAAGACTTAGCGAACAGCCTCAACTGCTGCTGTTAATGCAAAGGTTCTAGGCTACAGGAAACCTCCTCCACACTTCATTAACACTTGACCAGCAGAGGGTGAGAAAAGGCGCGGGGAGAGGTTGTAGTGGCAAAAAGGCGCTATATCGAGAGTGGTTTATTAAAATTCGACATGGGGCCCAAGGTAAAGAGGGAAACCCCCGGAGTCACGAAGCCCATGTTCCCACATGCCCTTATACGATGTCCAGGTAGGGCGAAACCGAACTTACCAAGAAGGTAGGTGTGCGGCCGACTAGTAGAGGAAGATATTTGCATATCTACGGAGGGGGAGTATTTGAAATTCCGATGTGGGGGTGGCATTGTCCCCCCCCCAAGCCAATTTACACGGTCCGGCTCACGACTCCTTCCTCCCTGGCCTCTTCTTATTTGACCGGGAATTCATAATTAGCAGTCGGTGACCACGACGGGTTCATCTCTCTGTGGAAATTGTACGGGTCCCAGAAAATGCTTGGAATTGTCCCCGGTGTCATTGTTCCCTCGTGGCCGATCCCGTTGATAAAAGACGACTAAACGTCAATTACCGCGGCCACAAGGTATTTACTGTGCACTACTAGCCGCGCAGTAGTTGGCTATTTACTGTTCACTGCCACGGTCGGGATTGTCCACCGTTCCTTTCAAATATCGTGTGGGAGATAAGATAATGACGGACGGCTGCATAGCAGTTTTAGTGTCACATAAAAGTTCGGGGATGTCGTGCGTTTGCTGGAATACCTCTTTGATAATCGACTGAGCTATTCACCATCATACTCCTTGTTTGAATACCTCTATGGAATTTGTTGTGGATCAATCATACTTTAGAATAGTGAATATTGACCCTGGGTCCCATACCCCCCATTAGTAGAATTTAGAAAGAATGGGATTAGGGAAGAAATTTTTAATACAAGAGATGGGGAATCATGAGCTCTTGAGGTTGTCAGGTGGTTGATGTACCCCATTCCATACACAATATCTATCTATGAATGAAGTATTGAACCGTGTCAAACAAGTTAAAAACATTTTTAAATTAAATTTTTAATCCAAGTGAAAACCGAGAAGTTACGAAATCGGAAAACTTATATCGAGTCGTAAAATTTGATCAGAAAATTCGTATGGTTATAGTCATTTTCATGAGATTTTTCCCAACAGCTCATGCTTTTTTGTGTTTAATACTCATACACGATCCCGATTTTTTTTTAGAAATCGTGGAATCAACATGGATATTAAATACTAACAAATATAAACAATGAAGATGACACGAATTGACTATGAATCTATCAGGTAAGCGTCAGTCAGGTGCTTAACCGTTAGAGCGCAGGCCTGCCCCTATTGACGATTCTCTGAACTAATTAAATGAACTAAAACAAAACACTCCAGGCTTTGTACCTCTGAGTAACGGTACGCTAGGACAATATCTCGTTCCGTTCTTAGTTCCTGCTCTGTCCCTCATTCCACTTCGTCATCTACCGCCATTTTTTTAAACTCATTGTATCCAATTGTACTCTTCTGAAACTCATTAATATATATATATTTCCTTGTCGTTCTTTTCATTATTATTAGATACGCATAATATTTTCAGAGGCAAGGTAATGCTTTCTGTAATTAATGTAGCCAAACAAAAGTAAAACTTAGATTTTTTCAATTCCCTTTTGTACGTTCTCAAAAAAATAATAAATCTCAATATATTACCTAAAGAATAAACTCTGGCCTTTAATAATTAAGTTTCTCTTAATAATACTTAATAACTAAGTATGTTTAAAATAAAATAGTGTTAGTAGAAGGAAACTCCTAACTCTAGTATATTAATATACATTTTGACAGGATTAGGCACCGTTAATGTTAAAAGAACACTTTTAGCCGCAGCCCTGTTGTGAATATTTTATCATACTATTGCAAATGAATAGCTTGCTCTTAAATTCACTGATCACAGTAGGGTAACAGTTCAGTCAAGTACCGTACAGTCTATTGGGAGAGTTGGATCCAAAAAAAAAACGAAAAAGAAACAATCCCGAGAGTTAACAACACCTTCCGAATAATCACTTGCGGTGAGGTATCCAAAACTAATCTGAAATTGCCGCTAGGTCTCAATCATCCATTCCTCACTGTGAGAAGGGACGTCCATCATCAAACCGGCAGGGATCGGTGAAGATTTAAAGAGGCGGAGAACGATCTATAAAAATGATAAAAATCAAACTGGAAAAAAAGAATAAATAAATAAAATCCACCGTTGAAGAGAGATAGTACGGAGGCTGTCAATGCGAGATGGAACGGCGCCCCGCGTCGCCGGAATGCCACCTAATGCCTCAATCATTACAGGGTCTAATGGCCGCCTACCCGCTATCGCATTCCTACACACATCCCTTTAGAACTATAATACATCACATATCATAGTCTTAATTATACCAATATTACACTTTCTAGCTTCCATCCCCGACTTCATTTATTCACGCTGACATTTTCAAAACTTTCCGGTTCGTTCTTTGGCAGGGTTGTATTGATTGGGCTCTTTGGTATGGCAAGACGGAATGTCAGATCTGTATCCTCTGACATTAGTGAAGTATGAATAATTGATCCACTCAGTGGAAGCCTTAAACCACTGATGTTTCTAGAGGACTACTCAGAGTTGAGGTCTGACGCCCTTCTCATCAGACAGATATCATTCGGGTATACTTGAGAATGCAAGCTTAGGGTTTTCCTATATAATCCCACATTAACAAACATCCATTAATTTGGAGAAAGCAGACATTTGATTTTTCGTAATTAAACCATTAAATTAAACCATCCCCTAATGTCTAATCTTCTTAGGCATTCCGTTTAGTGCTCTGAAACAAGGGAGGCAGGGTGACCCTGAAAGGTAAACTACAGAGGTCTGTCCTATCTTGCCCTAGGACGCATCTGACCAATCCAGACATATCTCAGTACAGAATAACCCTAGCAATGCAACCACTGCAATGAACCACTAACTGTAATAATAAAAGTTTTCTTACTGTCTTCCGGTCAATACTGACTCTCAAAGTTAGTAACAGTTTCACAAGATTATTGATCGACAATATCCAACATATTACACAAACAGTTAAATTATTCTTATTCATATGACTAAACTTTGAACACATTACAAATTACATTGCAATAGAAGGAACCAATATCATCGACGAGGTAGCTTGCCATTTTACTAATACAATAAAATAACTAAATAAAAAGTACCTAGTTACTAAACAATATATATTTCGCCATGCTCTCGCCTGAATAAATCACACATTCCTTTTTTGAAAAAAGTAATTATGAGAAGGAAGTTAATTATAAGGTCAAGATAGTTTGAAGATCATCGATTATTCTTCCTTGACTATATTTATAGTTTTGTTTTTTTCATTTATGGAGTTTTAATTCGTGAAGTTTTTCACGACTCTATTTACCATTTTTTCTTCTAATCCTCCTCTCTTGCTTCTGCCTAATACTGATCCATGGATTGGATTTCCATCATCTGTTCCACATGGTAATCCTCCACAGATTCAACGCACAAAACATTCCTTACGCTGAACATGCCATTTCTAATAGGGTTCGTCCACAATATACTTGTCGGCCGGTGGGGTTATACGTTGCTAACGGGCATAAAGCTACTTTGCAATAAGTTTAAAGAGGAAGGTAATTATGGAAAATATTTTTAAAAAGGCAATGGCCACTAAGGTGAAAATTGGTCATAACTTCTCTCATAATCGCGCCGGTTTTTTTAATTACTCATAACAATAGAAATCCCGTTGTTTCTTAAGAGATGAAATTAAACGGAACCGAAAATAAAAGTAAAACTAATAGAGGATGGCGAGCAATTAAAATATGATAATGGAAGGTCTATGTAATAAGGACTGATTAGTTAAGCCGAAGAGGGCAGGCTGTAGTGGAGGTGTAGTCGGCCTGTGGTGGGGGTCTAATAGACAAGAGATAGCATCTGTGGCGTCACCGCATACCTTCGGGCTTCACAGAGGACCTTAGCTCTGCCTCTTACTGCCGAGTCCGCAGCTCCGTGTCACAAGACATAGCCAACCGTGTACCACATAGGGGAGCATATGTCGTACAAGGACAAGATGGACTCGAAAGGCTTAAGAAGAGATGAGTTAAACCGAGGATATTTGGAGGACAGGAGCTTTCGGAGTTCTCCAGTGACTTGACAAGGCAACCCTTTGCTCGACGCATGACAGACTAGTTTAGGACAATAGGGATTTAGAAAATAAACATGTATGATCAAGAGGCCACCGCGGGACACGGTGTGAGTGTCTTAAAAACGTAAAACTTATTAAAAGTAAAAAAAAAATAATGAAAGAAGTCTATTCAAATGGGTTAGAACGCATCAAATTTTTACTTTCTCTACAAAATCTACTAATCCTTCACTTTTTCTTATATTTAATTTTAAGACAAGTTGAAGACAATAAATTCCTTGCAATTTATTGACAGTAAATTATAAGAAATAAATAACTTTAGATCAATAAAATCTATTGAAATTACAAACTTGCAACATATACCCGAATATCTCGTCCTATCTGACCTTATGAGCCAGCCTGACCAACATGTGAAGAACGGTTACAGATGGGTATCGGCCGGTATTCGCAGTAATTGAGGCTCCTTTCTTGCATTCTAATTATATAATAATAATAAAAAAAATATATACTGGATTAATAAACTGATAAAATACCTTTTGCAATTAAACGAAACTGCCTTATCAGAATAATAAAAAAAAAATTATAGTTACAACTCTGGAATGTTGGGTTTGTAAATGTTACGAATTGCACTATGTGAAAAATTGGCATTGATCATCTAAGCAAAATGAAGCAGCAAAACGGAAATATTGACCCAAGCGACTATGAAATAGCTGAGCCAATTCAGCAAGTCTGACTGTTGTCGATTCCCTGAACGAATTCTTCGATGTATTTATGAATTGATGGCTTCTCAGAAGCATGGTGGGAACAACTGCTTTTGTCTCATTAACTACCCTCCTTTTGTACCACTTTATGCTCACCGGTAGTAATACATTCATAAATCCAGTAGTCACCCGGTATGTTCTTGGTTTTTTTTTAACATGCTATATCAATTACGCGATTTACTTTTTCCGTATATTCTAAACTTATAATTTTAGTTTAACAACCAGCAAGCATACCTGTAATAATGTGCAGAAGTAGAAAATATAAATTAGTTCGTAATCGATGTTAACAGATTTCAGTCGGTTTTTAAATATTTTTGGTCATACATTTTTTTGGGGGATATCAACATAAACTATTAGTTATTTACCAGTGGAAAAACAATCAAGTTATATAATACAATGTTATTTTTTGTCACTCGAAGTCAATTTCGAGAGAGACACAGATATCACCGGCTAATTGGTACATTTATACAAGCCCGAACCCATTAGTTGAAAAGATCGATTCTCTGAAAAGCTAAGAGGAAGAAAACGAAAATGAAAACAAAAAAAAACATCGCCTCAGCCGAAGAGAGTCAGAGACACGAATGCCGTAATAATAATTATTTAATTGGCTCGGCTGCTAAGAGCGTTTGGAATAGCCGAGGGCCCATATGAAGTGTTAGTTAAATAGTAGGCTGCTTAAAAGACAATGGCATTAGAGAGGTAAATCTTGCGCGGAGAGAGAGAGCGTATTGGATGGGATGGCTGAGGATGTGTATCTATGTGGCTCTGCGGATATCTTCGGTATTCCTCCTCGCTGGCCTCTCTAGCCTCTCAGATTACAATCACCGCATAATCCTCGCGCGCACAACAATGGCCGCTCCACGGCCCCTTCCGCATAATTGTATGGGAAAACTCTAAGCTTTAGGGAAATTAGAGGGGATACATTTATAAAGCCCAACGGAATTCTCTTAACGGAGAACTTGGGGGGGGGGCAGCTGCCTGATATACCTTTTTTGCAATTTTATGAGACAATGGCACCCGTTTTTCTTTATTGCTCTTTAAAGACGATATCGATTTAAGATCCGAATCGACAATTCCGCTTGGCTTTATAGTGTGGTTACTCGCTGGGCCCTCTTATACAAGGAGTCTTGTCGTCCTCATAGGCGACCCATTTATTAAATGGTTAATGCCTAATATATCTTTACAAATTCTCGAAGCCGAAATTATAACAATCCTATCAATCTTGGCTTCACTCAGTTATACAGAAAACCACACTGGAATTCGCGGGTTACGTGATCTTTAAAACAGAATAGAGGAAAAAAGTTAGCTAGGAAACTATTTTAGGTTTCAAAATCTGATTATTTTGGCAATATGTTTGTTTTCGATTACATGTATTTTTTGACAGAGTCTCGATACTTCGAGAAGAAGGATACAGAGCTTCTTAAATAAATAAATATCAAATCTGGTTATGAAAACCTAATTTACGTTTTAGAGGTGCCTAGTGACCCAACCCATCTTTTGACGGTTGTCACAATTGTTGGCAACAGCAATTTTACAGGTCATTTGTTGATTATTTTCTTCCTTAAAGAGAAAAGACAAATTACAGCTCGCTTTAAAAAAATAAAACCTTTTCCAATAGGCCTTGGATATATAATATAGAGTTAACTAGACAAGGAAGTTATTTAACGAACACGCGATTTTTCCATTTCCCTTTGAGTCGTCATTACCATTATGTTCTCCTAATTCCATTCTACAGCCTTGTCAACGAACCTCTCCTAGCTATGACATATTTTTTTTTTCAAGGTAATAAGAAAACAAATCGACTTTCTGCTAATCGCAATACATTCGAAAAAATAAAATAATCTTAGAAATGCTTTATATGATTTATAAAATGTGGTATTCACTGACGCTAGACATTTTTCAGATCATTAAGATAAGACCGGAGAAATTCCCTTTTTTTTTTTTTTTTAATAGGTCTATAAAAATTGTAATTACTTTCTGCCATGGTTTGAGGAATCTAATCGGTTTTATTTTTTTGAGTTCTTATCAAAGTCATGGGAATTTTTAATAGGAAGTTTTTACATCAACCTCGCAACTAAAAATTGACTACTTCACTCAGACTACGTCATCAGGGAACACTTTCGGGTTATTAAGATAGATCAACCCTTTTATAGGTGAACCTCTCCTTCCCAAAAAATAAGAAATCGAGAAATATAAATGAGGGGACGGTAAAGGAGTGGTGTCTTATTTATTTTTTATGCTTTATACGTTATCTAAGGAGAGGTTTGGAGTCAATTTAGAAGCGTGCGAAAATACATTAATCAAACTAAAGCTTTTTACCACTCTGGCACTAGGGAGGAGGAGGAGAGGTGTGCGTCGCCACTTAACGGTGATACTACCAAGCCATCGTGGCAGGACGTTCTTATCGAGTTATGGAAATTTTGGCACCCCGAACTTTTAACTCCCAGCACCTATCTTATTCCCCTTCTGATCTTCCTTCCATCGCTCCTTTTCATGAAGGTCCTTGATGGCCAGCACCTTGGAGTGTGATCTCGGAGTAGCCTTTTTATGACTTAGTCCATGCCTTTGCACCCTGAGCAGGACCCAACTTTCCATTTGACCACCAACGTTTAATTGAAAATAAACGTTCAATATTCCAGAGGTGTGATTGCATTGTTGTGGATCACTTGTATTGTATTGTATACGTGCAGTGACTTCGGCTCTATCGTCTAAAAATGTAGGGTATGTTTTGGACTAAGCACAATTACGTGCTCAACATCTTACACTATCCTGTAATAGTGTCACTAACTACGTGAAAGCATACTCGACAGCCTTCAACACTCCTGTACAGTAATGCTTTATTTCAAAGTTGCTGGCTACTTCATCACGAACCGGTGACATTGATGAATAGTCACGTTGTGAAGGTTTTTAATTCTTGCAGTCAGAATTTGCTTAAAAAGTGCTTCTAACTAAAAAACCTAAATTGGATGTTGGCAAAAGTGTTGTGATTCGATGAAGGACCATCCAGCTTATTGTTTCGGAACACGTTTGCATCATAAATAAAATGGTGATTTCATTTGCTGGAACTATTTTGAGGAGTTGAGGTCCTAAAACGCCATCGCTGGTGGGTAGAGAGGATGCTATCCCTATCGGGAAAATATTCTATTAATGTCCTCATTCAAATTAGACACCGAAGTGCATTCGAATGTGCGAACGACTCGAGCCCAGCGAGCCCTCACCTCTCATAGCCCCTATTTTAATAAACAGCCCGGTCGTTATCTCCACACCCGGGGAGACGGCGGGCTGCACTAACCCCCCGATGTAGGAGGAACGCAACCCGGTGTACTGTTTATACAGTCATGGCTTTTCCAAGGGCTCCCGTATAATGGCGGGACGGCCTGGGGAATAAATCCACGCCCACGCCCTAGGTGTAACAAGTCGGATTTTATTTTCGGTTCACGAAGTCACGACTCACCGGCGAGTGTGCACAATGCACATTACCACGGGTAGGCGTCCGGCATTAGAATATGCTCCTGCTGCTGTGCTGTGGTGGCTCGTTGGAAAAGTACCCCCTTGTGATTGGGATTGTTGTTTCTTAGTAGTTCCCAGGCGCTAATTCCAGAATCTTTGGTGAGACCCGAGTACTCTTTGATGTTAGATACACCGCGACTCAAAGGTCATAATCGCTGTATGTACATTATATTTAAGTAGCATAGAATTCCTCATTTTCATGGGCCTAATTCAAGGGCAGAGCTGTACTTAAGTAGAATCAGAAATTCTGGATTTGAGATACAATGATACAAATGGTAACTATCCCTCACAAACCCGGAACCAAAGTCTTAAAATAGTACTTGATAACTGATCACAAATAGCCTACAGTGAGATACAAGAATACAGGTCAATGGCAGTCGTATTGATAAATAGAATTTTTTTTACGATATGAACCGGACCAGTTTACTGGAAGAAGAAACAAAGGGAAAATAAAGAAAAATTCATATTATGTTGAGGCATTTATGATCTATGTAGTAGCGTTCAATTAACAAATTGGAAATAAAAAGGTAATAAAGGCATTGTTCAATGTCGTGCCTAGTTGTTTTATTTGTGTAATTGGTAGAATTGCATACCATGGGTAGAAAAAATTAAGATTTGAATAAGAATAAGCAGACAAAGTGAGCAGAGAAACCAATTTGTCTAAAGAAAAAAATCAGTTATGTGTATAATCTATCACTTAATTGTATTAGAAAAAGAGTTTAGTTATACTTCATAGGTGAAAATCAATGTTATCAAATATGGTGTTTTTTGGGCTCAATTTTATTTTGTGCTCACACTACTGTTGATATCCTACACAATTTTGCATTGAAGCTGTTGCCCATAATGTGGTTTTACTCTGTGATAATTATCATATTTTATATCCAGTAAATGGTGACAATGTAAAATGTTGAATGAAATCGTGGCAAATAAATAGACCAATTATACTGAAGGCAGACATCTTGTGGTAGTTTAGTTTAATTTAACATCCACATCTATAATGGTTATGGTTACATTCATCACACAGTTTTTTAGTTGTTTCCATTTTCTCCATGGTGTTTTCTAGCGCTCAGACCCCATCCTGACCCACACCTACCAACGAATCTGCGGAGTTATTGATGATGCAGACAGCCTCCCTATCTGCACTGCTATTTCAAGTCCATTATTTCGCTGCTAAGCCCATCAATCAAAATCCTTTACGCCTTATTTACCCCTGTGACAAACCACGTAACATTATTCGGCACATTTCTAAATGTTTAAAAATCCTATGGCCAAACGACAACACATCGGTAAATGCAATCTAGGATGGTCCATCGAGGAATTGGTCACGGCCACTTAAGGCTCTTAGTAATAATGGCGCAAATGGTAGAATTCAAATGACCGCTGAGAGTTCAACGAAACTTCTTAATCAATCAAATAGCTATCGATGGCAGTCCATTAAAGAAATTATAATTGTTGTGACTAGTAATCATTTGCACACACAAATGAAGAGTCACCAAAATCATACAAATGATGATTTGCTCTTTCAATCAAAATCCCTTATATTTTCACCCTGTAAGTCTGTCTTTATCGATTATTGTGCTTCTCCAATCCGACCAATAAATATGTACCTTTTCATAGAAAACCCATTTGATGGCGCAAACGTCATGAAAAATACTCCATTAAACGTGTGCTATCTTCCGCCATCTCTCCAGCCTAAGAAATTAAAAACTCAACTACCTAATTTACCGACCTAATGACAATTGTACATTAAACCCTGTTTGCAACTTTAACTTAATCCCTAATCTAACTGTCTACATGAGCTGTATACATCTTGCATCTATGTCTAGGACCTGATAAAAATAGTATTCCCCACTTCATCCATAAATAAATATGATCAACTTCCCAACAAAAGTATTAGTTTGCTCTTGAAGTTCTTTATACAACTGTTCAAAGGAATGGTGAAAATGTGATTGTGTAATGGTAATGAGAAGTGCTGTCAATAAAAGTGATGAATAACTGCATATAAATCACGAAAAACGCATTTTTGAGCTATCTCTTTTTTGGTATTGTTAGACACTATTTTAAAAAATAGGTGACTAAACAATGAAAAATATTTTAGGGAAGAGTAAAAATTATAAAATACTACCATAAAATTAGATCGAAACTTGGCTGAATCGAATTCAAGAAAAAACTTTACTATTTTCTCGAGGAAATAAAAAAACTAACTTAAATGGAGAGGGGCTCGAAGAGGATTTATAATACGGTTGGGTTAAGGGGACAGTAAAAGAGTAAGTATTCGTTTAAGAGAGGTTTTCACGTGTTGGCTTTGATTGTCTGTGCCCCTGCTGGAAAAGCCCTATTTTACGTCAAGCTATCGCGGGCAGGTAGAATCATTTGGCCAAGTGATCCCATTGTTCCGAGGTAGATAAGCGGTAATCAGAATAAATTTCCATGTCCTCCCTACTGCGTCTTCTTCCTTCTGTCTTCTGCCCTCTGTCACTTCGAAGACCCTTCGCCTTACAACTTTTTAACCTCGTCTTTATTTATATACCTTGCTATTTTTGTTTCTGTAACTTATTTAAATTACTATCATTTAGTTCTACAGCTGAAAGTTTATCGTTTTGTACTCATTGATTAAACGATAATTAGCTCCCTCATTTCTTTTTTCGTTTATAATTTTCTCCTAAGATTATAAATTAAATTGTATTTTTTTAAAGAACATGGAAATGACATAAAGAAAATATAACGTGAGCAACCGATTATATTTGATCTAAAGATACTTCACTTTATTTGTAAGGGCTCACTGAAAATTGCTTAGAAGAGAAAATGCACTTTATTTTAAAATCAATTCTACTAAGTTTGATATAAGTAAAAAAAAATAATGTAAATAACTAAAATTGGCCTTATTAAATGCGAAAAAAAAAATCAGAACTTTCTACCTTAAAGGTGTTTCTAAAATTGAAATTTCAGATCGATTGGCAAATTTTTAAGGCCACTGATTGTAGAGCAAATAAACTTATATTGAGACATAAATACAGACGATTATTTTCAGACCGCTTCCACCCAAGAGCTTCTCCGTTTAGGTTTGACAAATAAAATTACATAAAATTATATTATGTAATACTTTTTATCATAGCTCAGGCACATAAATATTTAAGCTTCTTACAAGTATATATCCTAGAGTAGACATACACGACTGACACATTCATATTTCAGAATCAACCTGATAGAAATAATATGACAAACCACTAACCACGACTAAGTCTCAGCGTTCCTTACAGTTTGAAAACTCTAAATTCTAATTTGCAACAGTCTAAGTATTGTAATAATACCTGTCTTAATATGTTATAAATATTAAATGGTTGTTAGCAAATATAACCTTTGTCCATGTAAACATCACAAGCCCATAAACCCGGTGCACTCCCCCGTGTTGTGTAGAGGACTACAAGTATATAACAGGTTGTTACAAAAGCCTTTAAGCATGAAAACATTGTTGGTTTATTGCGTATTATTCAACCGTTAGTATATAAATGAGTTGAGGGTTAGTTTGGAAAAGAGTTAATAAATAAATTTGATGTGAACCTTACAACTCTTTTCCATCAACCTAAGCCGATTTCCAAACTAACTCTCCTATTGACTTGTATCATTGTGTACATATACTAATCCTTTATTCTCTTATGTACTCCGAACGTCTTCGTGTTCCTTTAGCCGATAATATTTGTAACGATAATGTCCGCTGAAAAAAATGAGATTCTGGGGAAAATAGGGATTGACTTCAAAGGTGGCAGTCGAAGTGATTTTTTCGGTGGAAGGTAGAAGGGGTACTGCATCGAAATACGAGAGCACTTTGGTTTAAGCGTTTTAATGCTGGGAATACCATTCTTCAAGACCAGAGGGTACTACCATAGGGTAGGACTAAAGGGCACTATAGGGGCTTGAAAGTCCATCGTAAGTACATAATTTTTGGAATGAACTAGTTCATAAAACTTTTGTAACAACCTAGCATGTACGAAGATTTGAGATGAAACTTCGTTGGTTTGGTTATGATTCCTCGAGTGGCCAGCCCCCGGAGACTGTGGTATTTCTCTTACGGGATATTTCCCCCTGAGCCTCCCTCTCCGACTGAAGGGCTACCCTGCAGTCCCGAAGGACGTACCCTGGCAGTAATGTATTCCAACGGCCTAAGGAAAAAGAGGCCTGCCACCCTCCTATTGTTATCTGTTGGCGGTATCTCCGTCCATTGTACTCCATGTTTTGCTTTGCATTCCTACTCTTCTTACACGGCTGGGTTAATTAGAATCCTATCCTTAGTGTGTCCCATAAAGATGTCCATTGCCGACATCGCTACCAAACTCTTGTCTGGCCAGACAAATGGCAATGTGCCATGTCAGTTTGGCAAGGGAGGTAGCTTAGATAGCCGAGAGATGGGAGTAAAGTAAAACTTAAAATCACACCGATGAGTGCAATTGTTCGTTCTTACAGATCAGGGGAGGAATCAAAAAATCGCAATGTGGTACAAATTATTAAATATGTTATTTATTTAATATAGTCTAAACATATCATGATTAATTTTCTTCATTATCTGCTTGCATAGTTTAATAATATTTAACTTGTGATCGTCCATAAGCAAAGGTAATCTTTTTTATTATGTTTTTAGTTGAGCAATGAAAGTTATAAAATTCAAATTTCACTTTTAAATGTGAGCAATGTCAGTACCATTTTCTCCAAAAAAAAAAGATCCCGATTCACTATGATTTCTGTCTTGTTCATCTCCTGGGAGTCGGCCAACATTCCCTGTTAATCGAAAATAAACTGCATGAAACATGCAGGCACAAATGTGGAGTAACAAAAGGAGTAAGAACCGGGGGGAAATAAAACAAAGTGGAAAGGAAACCCCGGCCTGGGAAGGAGTAAAAATGTTTGCATTAATTATGTTTGTTTTGGGGATGTCCTGGGGACGAGCGATTGTCCACCGAGGACCAAATAAAAGAACATGGGCAGCTAAACGTCCTCCGGTACATACAAGAAGTCCTTTGAAGTCCCGAACTCCTACGGGCTCCTCCAATTAAATCAGATTAAAGGGAGGCCACTACGGAACGGTATTTGTAAACCAGGAGACTCCAGGGCTCCTGCATAAATCTCATCGCTACAATTAAAGCACTCTGATTAGGATATCATTGTTCCTGCTGAGGCTCAATTAAAATAGCTCTAAGGACCTTCCCCTAAGGACGAAGGATAAATGTTGGCTGGTCCTTTGTGCAAAGACACCCTTTGTACACCATCTGGCTCCCATGTTTCCTGTTTATTTAGTCCCATTATTAGCCGCTCTTCGGCCATTAACTTTTTTTATTTCCCTCCTCGGTAACAGGCTCCCTGAGTAAATCTCAATGCCCTTGCATAATATATCAGGCTTATCCCATCTGCCCATCTAACGGCCGTTTATTATTTTCCTACTAATTTCGCACTAGCAATTAAGGCTTTTCAAGAGCTTGTTCGGGGCTAGAAAGAGATTAATGTAAGATTGCTTCGTTAATCTCGCTGGGGAGTAAGTATATTGCTGGAAATCCTGCACAATGGCTTCTCCCTTCTTCAAGTGTTCTCTTCATTTTAAAATTAAATTCGTTTCTCTGTTAATGTTAAAATTCACGTTTATATTCTGTTATATATATCCTCAAATAAAATAAACATGTGTAAATAACATATTTATTTAGATTTAATATGTTTATATAAATAACATATGTATATAACGCACATAAGCATGTATCGCAAATAAGGTCTATTATTATTGTTTTTGACTTTGGATTCATCAACATGTTCAAACGTAATATTTTTCGCATAATGAAGTTGGTGAAAAATACCTAGATTCCAGATAAAACAGACAAACATTCTCATATGTTCAAAATAAGTGTTATTTACAATTTTACTTTTGTTATTGGAATGAGAGCCTCAAGTCAAACAAACCTTGCATATTTTCTATCAAATTGTCTTGTATTAGATCTCAAAGTGGAAAGTGGAAAACATCAGTGATATACTCCTATATGGTACACCTAAGCGAGAATAAAAGGGTATCCTCTTTTGAGCAAGCGTTTCTTAGCTTTTATTTGGAAAATAAGCAGAATAGATGAATAAGCTGGAATGCACCAGGCTTGTTGCAACAGATCCGGTATTAATTACTCACCACAATTCATTGAAAAGTGGGAGGCAAACAAATAATGACGCCATTAATTCCATAAAATATTCAGTGCTTCTGTTGACATGGAACTTCCCTTACAGGAGAATAATTATTAGGTCTAATAATCAACTCCTTCTTGCCTACTTCTGTGTTTTTAATAGCCAAATGGTAAAACTTAATAGTTAAGACCGATTTCTCCTGGGATCAAGAAGATTTTGTGATATAATATGTTAATTAATTTTGGTGGAATAAGTTAATAGTACGTTCCGTAATGCCTATTGTCCATTGAGGAATCAACCTCGAGATAATGTTACGTTGAAATATTATGCGAACGCGTTAGCATATATATCGATACATCGTTTTATTTTCTCATTAATAGTTATTTAGCCGTTTCGCTTAGTACAATTTATCATCTCCGCTTATGCGGCCCGTCCTACATCAGTGGACCACTTTACCATTCTGTCATTCAAGGAAGGGAAGATTGAGACGTCAATCAGCTGATGTTGTCAAAACAGGAACTGACAAGTACTTGCATTGTTCATTTTCTACCTTGCCTCTCCCGACTCCTAATGCGGCCGTGCTTCATCCATTTTAATCAAGATCTTAAACACAGAGGACCCTCCTCCTATAACCTTTATTACAATTATGCCTAAGTGGGATGGGTCCATATTATATATCCAATCCTTAGCACTCGCATGAAACCATCTAAAATAAAAATAATTTATTTCCAATGTTTCATTATATATTATGAGTGGACAATATGGAGTGCATCACATAATAATTATGTTTTGAGAGAACTCACACGGCTAATAATTATTATATACTTTTAATAATTAATTGTATGAATTCTCTCAAAGCATCTATTTTTCTAATTTTAATGTATATATATTTTATATAGACATGCTTTACAACAAGAAAATATAGGCATAAGCATATAGAAATATAAAAATAGATACAAATACGCTGTCGAAAGGACATAAATATGTAACAGTTGACGGCTTTTAATTTAAAGAATATAAATAATAAATAGATGTACAATAAGTCTATTAACATGCGGTCATATTGTTTCGCTCAATAATTTAACCAAACAGCAATGTAATATTTTTTTGGCCACATTTTTATATTATAAAAAATCTTTATTTTTAAAGACAGACTGTCTAGTACAATTTGCTAATTCATTGGCACCAGATTTTAACATATTCTCTTCATATCTATATCGATTTCCTACTTGTACTTATTAACCTTTTGGTATACCGCAGAACATTTTATCTTGTAAGCTGTTACATACTTTATTTCATATACCTGCTTTATCTATCGTTTATATTACGGTAATTCGGACCTGTCAACTCCTACATGAGTAAACAGTTCACTGGCTGGCCACATTACATTTTGCACCTAACTTTTGTTACTCAATATTACGATTCATGTTTAAACATGCTTTCGCTTCTTGTTATTTGATATACATATCGTATATCGAAATGTTATCCATTAATAAATTTGACGATTACCTAACTCCTCTCTTTTATCAATCTCAAGTCGATTATCCATCAAACTCTTCTTATACTCAGGACTAACAATGAATTGACAGTGTTTCCTGTGTTTAGTTTTTTCTTTGTATATTCCAATTATCGTCTTCTTCGACAGTCATAGTGATCCTCAGAAGAAGACACCGCATACCCCGAAGAGACAGACAGTCGTACTTCACTTGCCAGGCGCGAGCCCAGTTGCCGATAATGGCCTATGAAAGAGAATCCTTAGGCTCCCCGCCGTGCTCCTAATCAACATGAACAATAAGGCGATTAATAACCCCTCCCCATTGATTTCGTCCAGACAACAACGGACAGCCCCTCTCTTTGTTTCCTTCTTATATTCAATGCCTCATTTCACGGTAACAGTGCCTTATGTCTCTTATAAATGGTCCGTACGAAGAATTGTCTTTATCTTCGCAGGTGTACCAACTCAAATTTAAGAATAAAATTATACCATGTAATATAGGTGTTTTGTTTGCCAGTTACGTGTGGATTCCTAAAATAAATTAAATAGTTTCTAAGATTTATGTATTTGTGAGTAGAAAAAAAAAATTGAAATGTTCTCCGCCGTAAGAAATAATGCCCGGTTTTATCCTCTTAACTTCATCGTTAACATTTAATTCCCTTGACAAGTCATGGCTTTATAAATTAGCAGTATATTGTCATTAGTACTACGGCTTAGTGTGGTATTATTTTTGTCTTTTATACCCTGAGGTACAGAAAAGCTGTGATAATAATTACAGATGTAATCCTTTGAAGATGCGCATTTGCTCTGCAAATAGTATAGCATCAGAGTATAAAATTCTTGTATTTAAACGCTATGGGTTTTTCTAAACATAGTATGACTTTCTGATATAGGTTTGTGAACTCGTTGGGTGTAAATGATGTTAAGTCAACCAGCTGGTCTTCCCACAGAGCAATGCACTTATTAACTAATGCAATTTTCTAGTCCCTAGAATCCCGCTTATAAGAGCGGTGTTGGCATATTAAAGCAGACCATTCAAGAGGACTTGCTAAACCACAATTAAGGGTAAGGTCAAAAAGTACTTGAGAATAACAGTGTGGGCTGCTGAAAATGCTCGTGCGTCAATAAACGCATTGGTTTGTAAGACAAACTGATCGACTTATTATTTACCTTCTGATAAGGGTATTCTATTTCTTAAAATGATTTTGAGCTTGGTGTAGAATTTCTATAAACAGCCAAGGATATCTAACGACTTAGCCCTATCTAAAATATTTACTTCTCGGAGAATAGACGTTTGAAACATTGTGACATAGTGAAATATTGAATGTTTTTAGGTTCATGTATATGGTTTACAGGTTGGCTTATGTATTAATGCATAGTTGGATGTAGATTGTAAGTATCTACTTATATGGACGTGGACAATCCACTCATTAAAACCTCACATGAGCGAAACTTACATTAAGCTACGTATGAAATATTAACAAGACTTTCACTTGGCGATAAACCCTATATGGATTACAACACCACCGTTACCAGTGAAGTAGGAAGCACCTACAAGCACCTGAGATGTTTATTACCGTTGAAATCCATGTTTGAACTTTTTATTTTCTCTCTCAATAATCTTATGGAACTTTTTTGTATAGCCGGTTTCACCTAATCAATAAGACATTTTTCAATATGTTAAAGAATTTATGGCTGCCTAATGGTAATCATATTTTTTAAGTTGTTTCTATGTCGGTTCTATTAGCTTAACCACATATGAATTTTCATG
Source organism: Acanthosoma haemorrhoidale (assembly GCA_930367205.1). Taxonomy (NCBI): domain Eukaryota; kingdom Metazoa; phylum Arthropoda; class Insecta; order Hemiptera; family Acanthosomatidae; genus Acanthosoma; species Acanthosoma haemorrhoidale. The sequence continues at coordinate 140,420,925 of OV884011.1, forward strand.
TTTCAGGTCGAACCGGCAGCGTGCGGTACTCCATTAACTCAGGAGATCCGGACGGATACTTCTCCATAGACCCTGTCTCCGGGAACTTGAGGACTGCGGCTAGATTGGACCACGAGGCGAGGTCTAGTCTACTCCTCAGTGTTCAAGCTGCCGCGGGAAATCCAGTAGCATACGGAGTAGCTCAGGTAATTTAACTTAATTTTCAAAGATGTAAGCAATAAAACAAAAATACAAAAAAATAAATAAATATTTATGCTGTTTTTTTTCGTTCAGGTCCAAATTTCTATAGAAGACGTAAATGACAACGCTCCGGAATTCGATTCTGAATCCGTGAGAATTTCAGTCCGTGAATCGGAATCAGGTTCCAGTCCACTGTATACAGCACATGCAATCGATAAGGATTCTGGAGACTTTGGAAGAGTTACCTACAGGTAGTTTATTTTAATTGTAATTCCAAGCCTGAATATAACACTAATTACATAGTAAAAGATTTACTCTCTTTAATAGAATTTTCAAAAACTTTCCCTTCAGTAGTGTTGTAACAATATTTACTAACCGTTAACTACGAGTATGAGCGATCAATATTATACCCATACCGCTGAAACCATTTTCTTAAGGTACAAATATTTACTTTTGGTACAATAAAAGTTCGGATCTAGTTTTATAACTATTTCCAAGTTATCTTTTAATTAACGAAATAATGTTATTGATAGGATGCGATAGAATCAAGAATTGAAGGGCTGAGAGGTTAGGTGCTTTCGGCAGCTGAAACCCCCATATTTAAGTGCTCAAAAATAATTATATAAAAAAACTGTGTGGTACCAAATATTTAAAATAATAGTAGATCTTTTTGAGATTATTGATCGCAATTGCTTATTCCCCGATTGTAATTTAATCTGAGTAATTGGTATAATACATAAATTATAATTGGTATAATAAATAAAACAGTAGATAGTACAGTAAATAGTCGATCATTTACATTAAGATCAATGTAATGAGGTAAAACATCGCTAAAAATACAATAATATATATTTGTAAACATAACTATAAATAAGATCCATAATACATAAAAAAATAAGATATTTTTTAAAACCCACATGCAAAGGAAAGCCCAATTTAGTAAAGAAGACTTGTTCACAAGTCTGTGTCACACCTGCAACTAACTTTACATTTGTTCAACAGGAGAGTAGTAGGCGGGTCCTCCAAAAGTGGAGTCAATTTCAAGCCATCCTGTATAATTAGAAAATAAGGATGGAGGGGTTTCAATTTAATTTATAAACTGAATACTAAACGCTGTGTATTTTAGTCATAGATGGAAATAAATAGTATTTCTCTCAGGAGATATTTTTATTGTTTTACTTACCTATCCTTATTTAAAATTAAATTTGGACATTCGATTTATCAACTGTATAATTCTTTTACAGATTGGAAGGCGGGCCTCGGGGACTGTTCCGCCTAGACCCCAGGACGGGAGACCTTTGGCTGTCTGGAAGACTGGACTACGAAGCCGCCCAAAGACACTCGCTGCTCATCACCGCAACTGACGGAGGGTTGCCTCCGCTGTCGGCAAACCTCACCGTCCTTCTAGAAGTACAAGACGTAAACGACAACCCACCGGTCTTCGAGAGGCCAGAGTATTCGGTCCCAATATCAGAGAGTATGTCTCTCAACTCACAGGTACGTAATCCTTATTTGTTTACATCACTGTTGTCAAAATAAATTTGTCATTTAAATTTCAAAGCTCCTTATTTAAGATTCATTAAAAAAAAATCGTGATTTCCTCAAAATAAATGTTTACTCATCAACAAATTCTATCCATGAGAAGCATACACCTAGCCGCTTGTATGAGCACAGCTGATATAATTTAATGGTAATTTAGAGTGCAGACCTCGTGTTATCTCTAAAATGTACATCTGGCATGTTAAAAAGTTCTACAGTTGCCAGATGTGGTCAGATGTCCAAGGAGGTTTAACAACTGGTAACTTAGGCTAAGAGCGACTTTGTTTTCCCATTTTTATCGTCCACTATCTCTTCCTACACCTCCTTGACTTCTTCTTCGGCTTTCCTGTCCGTCGGCACTTTCTCTCTAGCTGTTTACCAGTGCCTATAAAATCCACAGGGTGGATTAATGCAACGAGTACATTTGCTTTTACAAGTTAAAGTAAGCACCAAGAGTTTTAATCCACCTGGCCATCCCCAGCTCGAAGAAGGACATAAACTAAAAAGAGAAGAAACTTGAGGTGAAAAAAGAGAAAAAAATTTAATATTCCGAAGGGAGTTAGTTGAGATAAGGTGGCCGTTTGCCTGACAGAAATGTTCTGGCACGATGTTTATTACTATGCTCAAATGCTATTTCACTGTTCGGTTCCAATGGGAACGAGGAGCATATGCACGATAAATTTATCTTCATACTACATGTACGGGAACAAATTATATACTAACATCGTATGTTCTTCGGGAATCAGGCACAGTGGGAGTCCAATCTATTTTATTTTTTTGTTAATTAACTAACTCATGGTTAACATGAATTCTCTACGTATCAATATATATTTTTTTTAATTTGCTAAAGTTTTTTAGAATTTCAAATTTATGACATTAGTAGAATTACCCGAAATATTTGCTAAAAATTGTCCACACTAACATCGGGTATAACATAACATAATATGAGAGCCTTGATTTTTTTTTTTAGGGGTTGTATGTTTATTGAATAAATGGAAAATTAACAGTTATGATCATCATAGTCAAAAATCCATTAAATAATTGATTTTGCTTCCCTAGTTGGCACTAAAAAAGGTAATTTTGAAGCTAAACATTATACAGGATCCCAATACGTAGGTAACATCCTGTTCACAAATGCCTCATCCCATGCCATGAATTATATAATACCTATATTTATAATATGGCCACTTGTAAAAAGGTAGAACTGATATATATTAGTGTATTATTTTCTGTGGATGGTTGGATTGTGCCCTGGTGAGTAACCTAATGGAAATTTCTTATCTATACAAATTTAGAGGATGAGGAGACTCCTCGGGATGCGAGTGAAAAATCTTTTAAGCGATGACCCTACGACAAGGCATGATTAATGATGTCCACCCGTTGACCTACCCTGGACAAAACACATTCAGTAAACCGAGCTTACAATTTTTCTATAACCAGTTTCAAAATCAAAAGAATATATGATTTGGATTTAAATTTATAATTTGTTGTCCTCTAGCTTCGATGAGGACTAATCTGGATCCCAGTAGCCTTGAATCATTATTTTTATTCATGGTAGTTTGATTACACGTAGCATATGTCTAGTAATACTAGAAAAACGAACCAATACTAGTCCCGGAGAAGAGAACCATGGTTTCAGGATTTGGTTTTTCAAAACCGAAAACCCTTACAACTTCTTGGTTGTGCGGGTCTGGCCCTACGGGCCGCCTTAAGATCGACCACAGTCCATTAAAATTGTTGAAACAGAAGATGCGGTGGCCAACAATTTTCTCTAAAACATTAGATTTTTCAAAACATTTACGACGAACAATTTATAGACAATATTATACGTGAGTATTAAGCACATAATAACATATCAACATAAATCGAGAGTAATCAACATATGATTTAACTTTAACGTGTTTTTTTAGCACATCCCTGTGGATTGATAACTTATATTCGGTTTTGTGAAGAGCGTGTTTGCTTTGGGTGCCCAGATGTCCCATCTATTACTGGCTATATACAAGTGGCCGAGATTACAATTTGGTCAGAAGCGCCCGTTACATTCCTAAGAGCCATCGGACAGCGTGAGCTTTGATGGATCGACGATTAACTTTTCAATCTAAATGCTCCGGGTGATACAGTTTAGAGGGGCTCGGACCTGCGGGTAAAGGGGTGTCGAACTCGAACCCAAGGCAGACTGTGGGGTGGGGGGAGGGTCCATCAATCATCTTCTCAGGGTAATTAGTGGGTAACATCCATCTCTCTTCGTCGTGGGTTGTGGGTGGAGGACCACAGTCCAAAAAACAAATCCATAATATATCATTAATTTTTTTTTTACGTTCAAATACCCTAGCCATCTTATACCGACCATATCGAAAAAATAACTTGTTTGTAATCGAAATAACATGCTTGGATGATTCTAAAAAATATGAAAACCCCAGTATGTTTATTCATATCTGATAATGTTCCTTTCAAAAAGTATTACTAAGTATTAAGTAAGTAAGTAGGTTACGATATAAAAGTAATAGCCCACTATTTCTCCACGTGAACATCCTTCCTTTATTGAATTGTTGAAATCTGCAAATACCCTTAGTGTTGCAATGTCCCGTCAACTATATACTCCCCTCAAAGTTGACACATAGGGCACTCTGGTGTTGGTGTTGATGATGATGAAGGTCCATTGACCCTCTTCGCCCACATCTCTGCGAACATCATCCATCAATCCATCAAGATAGTGTTGCTAACAATAACCTTCGCCCACACCTACCTTCTTCTGGATGTACGATAGTTCCATCTCAAAGTCGATGAGTCCGGCACCTTTGGAATACGCGTCCACTAGGGATATATTTATTTATGCAAACAGTAATCAGACATGTTTGGGATATTAATTAATTGAAATATAAGAATCCATCCAAAGATTTTAAACGTAAATTGTTATAAATGGGTTTTTAAAAAGCATAATCTGGGTATCTTATTTTATTTTAGATGAACATATAATTAAGCATCTTAAGATATTTCAAAATACATTTTAATGAGTAAAATGGGAAAGAAAAAACATAACTACATGGTAAGTATATTTTTTATTGGCCCATAATTTTTGAACCAGTGGGTTCGTAGACGATTACTGGTAATTATTTATTTTAATAAATATTTAAATACTGTCGATTTATTGCATTTATTGAGTGATCCAAAAGACATGCTATATACTTCTACCGGATCTACCGGAAATAGCTCATGTTGGACAACTGTCCTTAACAAACTTTCTATTTTAATTATGGAATGATATATATGATAGTTATACACGTTACTTTTATTCCCTTCAGAGGTGGTATTTTTTATTTTTCCTGATATTAACTGAATTTCCTAATAAGGTAAATGTTAACATTTTATTCGGTTTCAGGTTGTCCAGGTGACCGCAGTAGATTTGGACACAGGGAACAACGCCAGACTGACCTATAGGCTGATAGATAACCCGCCTGAGTTCGGCGTGTTCCCGAACAGTGGTTGGATCTATCTGCGACAGGGCCTGGACCGGGAGCGGCAGGATTCCTACCGCCTCCAGGTGGCTGCGATGGACAACGGTTCGCCTCCATCTACTGCAACAGCTCTAGTCAGCATTACCGTCACAGACTCCAACGACAACGACCCCGCCTTCGCCGAAGAGAGGTACCTCTGGTACGTCGAGGAGAACCTCTCCAGGGGAGCGATCGTCGGTAGACTGGCTGCCACCGATCCGGATCTCGGACAGAACGCCGAGCTCACCTTCTCCATCATACCGTCAAACTCAAGCTTTCAAGTCGATTCTGTAACAGGTCAGTCCTTTTGTATTTTACATACATCGTTTCTTTAGAGATTTGTTGTGTTTTCAAAACTGGAAACCTATCTAGAGGGCATGATGATATTAATGGGAGCCGAGTTCATTTAAACTCTGGGAGGCGTCGTTAACTCTTGTTTTCTGCAATGAAGAGTGTCTGAAAAATTTGATTCTGTCATTTAATTTTTTTTAATTACTGTAGTCCCATGTGGGTTTTAGAGGTTAGTAAATAGCGAGGCTGTATGTAGAAGCCCAAGGCAAATGAAACCTTTTTACATTTACCTTTAGCTGCAGTCATAATTTGAGGCTCACGGTTTTTTTAGTTATAAAATGAGCTGAACATTTTTTTTTTAGTTTATAAAACGTTTGTATGGGTTCATTATGCTAAAGAAATTATGCTGTTGGAGAGCGTTCAAGCTTCTGCAATTACTAACATATGAGAATTACTTGCAATGAGGAATTTTGAAGATTGTACGAAGCAACGTACGATGAATCACCAGAGACCCCACAGGCACTGAGGGTGATACATCACGCAATTCATCTCCGTCCGATGAAGAATACGTTCTGCTATATTTGGGAGGGAGCGGCATCAGAGAGATGAGGTCCGAGCAAGAAAGTTATTATATTCTCTAAGTCTTTGACTTAATCGAACCCGGGCCGAACTGATTACCCCGGCACAGTTTACCCCTCATCAGTATTGCTCCTAGGAGACTCCCTCATCTCCCTCTGATGAACGCACGTACACAGATTGCTTTACCACGCCCAGCCAAAGAGTAGGGAGGAAGAGGAAGGAAAATAAAAAGAATTCTAAAAGAATATAGCAAAGAGCCCAAACGACTGGACATTAAGAAAGGTTCAAGTTAAATATGAGCACCGGTTCGCTGTTTAACGAAATCCATCCCCATGGATAATATAATAGCTTGATTATAATCCGTGCCGACCTCGTCTCACTTATTATACTAATAGCTCATTCGAGCCATTATCTATAAATGTTCAGGCGATCCATTTTTCAATCTCATTTTCGAACCAATCCGTCGGTCCTTTGCCCGCCCGGTGTAACCTTTATCGTAACACTCGATGCAGAAAATTTGTATTTATACCACTCAAAAAATTTAATCTTTAAAGAAGTCGTTGACCTCTAGAAATGGATGAGGAAATACAAGGCGATATCATAGCGCGGCAAGAATATGTAAATATGCAAGAAACGACAAATCTGGAAACCAACAAACGACAAGCCAAGGAACGAAGTTATTCACCTTAGCCTCTATTTATTTTTTCTAGTTTAAATTCGTGATTACTTTATTCAAGCAAAAGAGGAGCCAGGAGCCTAATCCTGGTTTACACAGTTAACAGCCAGTCATCTCGATTCTCATTACCGGAAATTAGTATTTTGCCACTAGACTGAAGCCCAGAAACATAAAATTAAAAAAACTTAGCCTGTTCTTATCATAGATTACAGGTCGTGGCTCCACCATAAAGCACACTGTTCATCATGAAGATAATTTTATAAACAGCCCGGTACAGTTAGTAACCTAGAACGGGGAAATTGCACCAGCTCTACTTAAAAAAATTTACCGGTGAATATACAGACCCAAATTGCACCGAAACTAGTATTTAGAGGAAATGCACCTACTTCCTGGTCGCTCATCTAGAATTCCTGGGGTAACTCTACACTCATAACAACTTCCTGCAAGTTTATATAAGTTTCGCATAGTTCAATAATCTAATAAATGTTCATGCATATTCTCTTTATGCCACAATCTGATATTAGGAGGGTTCATATAGCTTTTAAGATTACAGAAGAAAATGGAGTAACACATAGGGGTCGATAAGAAGTATGTCCCTATGATGACAACCGATTCTTTGGATACTTATAGATAAAAGAACAGAAATAAAATGTAACGATGTCTGTTAAAACATTAGTAGTGTACTTTTGTTTTATATATAGTATTTTTTTAAGGATTCATAGAAGTGCCTAGTGTTAGTATGGACTATCCAATCATCACTTATAGAATTCACCACCTCAGTCATTGAGTTCCTCCAGTTCCTCATTGAACGCATAAATTATGACTATGATACCCTGCTCCGGGTTCTTGCAGATGAACGCAACGTGCTCTGCAGAAATCTTTTTTGTTTGCCACAATGTAGGTAATGGCTGCTCAACTCAAGATAAATAGTATCTTGCATCAAAATAAATAGTCATTTTCTAGATTCGTACTTCGGCTTTAGTGCATGAAAAGATAAATACAAGTAGTAAATAGCAGTTATTTCCAGGAAGGAACCCTTCTATGCTACTCAACCTCCTCAACTGCCACATATTGTAAGTTTTATAAGCTTTACTTCATAAAGCAGAAGCATAAACGCTATGAAGAAACATTTGTACATACAAGAATGCTAAGATCTATTAATTTCTCACTTCTGAAGCTTCAATACTTATGCTACATAATGCATGATAATATTTGTTTTGTTTTTTTTATATTAAATTATACCGGGATCTGAAATGGTAGTGCCACAGAGCTGTTTGAGGTAGTAGTGACTTCAGTTAAGAGAACGTTGATTGTTGCTAACCTTCTGAAAGAAAATAAAGGAGAAGAAGAAACTCATGATCCAAGTTCCAAACCGATTTGGAATTTCAGATTGTAAAGAATCACCGCTTTCCTATGAACATCTTATACCCCAACCAAAAAGGTATAGAATCTGAGACTTTTTCTACTTCTGTCTTGTGATTCATATCATGGAGAAATCGTTTTAATCCCTACAACGCAGTAAAGATACATAATATCAAAAGAAAGGTCCATTATGTATATTCTATTGCAGGCTCTGGCCCTAATAGCGAGTCAAAGCTAATGGATTTGACTAGAGCCCCCAGTTTATTGTGGTCGGGTAATAAAATTGCTTTCTCTCCCTTTACCGCGAAAGGATCTTTTATAAATATATTCTCTAATTGACCCGGCCAGCTTGTTGGACGTATTTCGCCATCCGATTTAGTAAGAGTAATGAATAATCCCGAACCTATCCTTCTATTGCAATATAACAACGATGAACTTAAATGCGTCGCTTAAGTGCTCAGCCTTCTCACCGGATCGTAAATCTTCTAAGATCCACTGTGTACGTTCAGCTGGCGTATATTGCCGCTTAGTACAATTCAAAACAAAGTAATAAAAAAGTCATGCATTTATTGGCAAACGATATATTGCCATTTGGTTCCTCTCTCATATTCTTTTGAGTTGTGGTATTTAGAACCAACAAAACTCGTTTCGGATGACTGTCGTATATCAAAGTAAAGACAATATCTAATCATTCTATTATTATGAGGGTTTTCAACAATATTCTCTATTTTAGGACTGCAATTAATAACAAACATTTTTTGGACTACTTTAATCTCATATATGCGTATTAATATTTTATTTATGGTTGACAAATATAAAGATATTTTAACATACCTCACTATATTTCAAACTTATTGCTACCCTAAATTTCTATTTATAATCTGATTAGCACGAACCGTGATTATCGCCTTAGGAAAAATACTGTTTACATTCTTCAATAAAAAAAGTTGTGAGTCTCCAAAATAAGGATTTTACCTCTTGCTACTATTACAGTTCAAGTTATTCTGGAAATTTAAATTTAAGAAGTATCTCAAGCCAGCTAAAGACAAAATCATGTCTAAACTCACGTTGGTCAATCATAAGAAATTTTACTATTCGAATAGATGAAATAAAATTTGAATAAAACAGGATATTTATGCACTGCCTCCTTTATCAGGAGGATGAGAGGAGTATGTCCGCCAATTAAGAGACCACTAGCGCCCGTGAGGAGGACCCAGGAACTGAGGAATGCCAATAAAAAACATGGCGCTCCCATTGCTATTCCTCACTACTATTTCCTTAGCTAGAGCTTTCACTCCGGCTTAAACCTTTCCTTACTTTTCCGTCCTGTACCCTATGGCAGGGTTTTATCCCGGAAAGCGCCCTTTTATGTTGGACCATCGTGTACTGCAGCTTGTAGACACGCTGTTTTTCTTAAAAGGTCACTCGCGAACAACTTATGTTCTTTAATAGCCTACAAGGGCTTTCTTAACCTCCTAAGGCATACCTAACACGGACTACTTAACAGGGATAGGCGTGTTCGCTGCTTTTTATACAAAACGGATATAAGGATAGAAGCAGTTAACTTAGTGTATGCAGAAATATATCTTTATTATGAGTCACGTACCCTTAGAATGGACCTTCAAAATTTTCTAGCTAAAAAGATGAACTGATATTAAATTACTAAAATTATTAATATTAGTAATTTAATATTAAATAAAGTTCCATAGCGCACACGAGGAATCGTTAAAAGCTTCTTCTGTGGGAAATTGCAGAAATATGTTGGATTTCGTGGAGTTTATGAATTTTTAATAAAAGTAAGAGGTTTTTTCAGCGGGTGATAAGCGAATTTAATAAAATGCCAAAATATTTAACGATAACAGCTGATTCTCATATTTAAACACCGTCCCAAAAAGCTATGATTTCAGAAATGCCATGTTATTACTTGAGTGAGTTCAAATCAATCTATATAATAAAAAAAAGAATTAACTGAGCAAATTTGAAATCAAAATCCTTGTATTTCGAAGCTGGTGCGTAAACTGTTACAATTCCTCATCATGATTTTTGAACTTTAAATTCCTTTTTGTGTTTCGATTTCCCTCAATCCTTTTGTAACAGCGCTAATATTTGTGTATCATGCACATGATAACGTTAAGATTTCTAGTTATAAAGAATTAATAACAGAATTATGGTAGAATCATAAGCATTTATTAGATGCTTGGACTCCTCAATTAAACATTAAAAATTGCATACACATTTAATTAACAATAAATTAAAGTCAACCGTTAGTTAAAAATACCTCATAGGATACATTCGCTCATTAGAGTGGAAGAAACATCTTAATTAATGCTGAGCACAGATAGTTTGGAAGTCAAATCTAAATAACCCGCGCTGCCGCTCTCCTTTTGGGGTAAATAAACACTGTTTTTGATTATTTATTTCCTTTTTTTTTATTTTAACCCCATCCTCGAAAAATGCTTATAAATTAATCAAAGATTCCTTCAAAAGGTTACGTTTAGATAAGACGCCGAAATACAGATTTCTTAAAAGGTTCACATCATTTCCAATCTTAATGATTACAATAAAGTTTTCTTCCTTTTTCCAATACGAGTTTTCGGCCCTGAAAAACCTGTTTCATATGTTAAATTGATTTCAGGACTTCTATGGGTTAGATCGTATATATATATGTGTTTATTTTTTTTTTTTTTTTATATATATATGCTGAGTAATTTTTATTCTAAACCCTATTTATGTTTTTATCCTAAATCCTTACAAAATGATAAATAATGTATGTAAATATGAGAATTTATATAGTTGTTTACCCTTAACAGTTTTCAGTTTATTATTTCATGAATACGTAAAATCTTTTAGAGATTAATTGAGGATTTTGTCAAACCTTTTAGAATTTCTCATGCCCCCTTGCGGCCAACATGTTTCTTTTTTCCCATTCTAACCAAGAATGATGTTTCATAAACCAGTGTTGACATTTTTTTTCTTCTTTTCTGTTTATAATCTTAAACTTAAATTTTTCAGATACATATAGTATTTAATCATTTAGTTAAAAAAAAAAATGCAATAGATTTAATAAACTCTAAACCAAAAATAAAAAATGAACTAAAACGACTATTTGGACTTTCAACCATCCTGGATGACCAGCCTCATTGTCACCTGATAATTAATAATACGATTTATTATTATTTTCTAATTCCACTTTGGACTTACATGCATCCAAATCAAAACATGGAAGCCACTCAATCTATTGTACTATCACCTCGTCACAACTTATAAATGTCATTAAGCTCCAAATTCAACATCAACATACAGTATCCTTCATCCACACGTTTTCATCAACCACCCATCTCACATACACACAGCAAAACTGACAGGGAGTTATTCTTGGGACGTAACTGCGCAACAGATTTTTTATGAAGACGTCACGTACTCCGAAGTGCAGCTTTGGACATATATTTACTCCTCTAATTTTCGAACTTAGCGCTTCATGTTGGTAGCTCCACAGCGACTCAACGCCACCAACCGCTCCCTAGCCACAGAGATGGTAAATTAAGCCATGGTAGACTCCGACTTATGAAATACTTATCAACAGCTAATGATTGTGAGAATATTAGTAAGCGAAAAGCATAAGAACTATTCGTGTCCCTAAATTGTATACATTCTATTTATAACCAAGCACTCGAAAAGGGCCCATTTGCTGCACTACAGCATAATAAGCTATTCAATAAACTAGCTGAACCCCATGTTGAACACCACAAATGTTACGTTTGTGTTACAAATGCTTAACACCCCCACACTTCTCGCCTCGATGGCAACCGACTGTCCGGAATACTTAGGTTAAGTTAAATGTAAACAAAATGTAGCATAACTACAGATAATATAAGAACAACAACTTTGGTATATATATATATATATATATATATATATATATAGGGAGAGAGAGAGAGAGAGAGAGAGAGAGAGAGAGAGAGAGAGAGAGAGAGAGAGAGAGAGAGAGAGAGAGAGAGAGAGAGAGAGAGAGAGAGAGAGAGAGCGAGAGAGAGAGAGATTCATTAGATATTCTAATTATTGTAAATGCAAAAAAATATTTACAAAATGAATGGATTTAAAAAACTATAAACCCATTCTCAGCGTGACCATGCAACCTGCTGTTATTTCCTTCACCCCTAAAACAAGAGCACTCTTAAACGTTGTCACTCGTGTCAGCAGAACTCTTCTGGAGTAGCAATGTTGCTGTTAAAATTAACCTTCTCGGAACAATATTCCATTCGTTTTGGTGAGTATTATGTTCTTTATATAATATAATAGTAAGAAGGCACAATTGCAAGAGCGTGACAAAAAAAAATCCTTCTTCCCTGCAGCGGAGCAAGGACGTGATTGGCAGCCAGTGCCATTTAAGCGTTCGTTAGAGCCGAAAGGATGGTGTCATGGAGGTTTCATTGTGACGGCTGGGAGATCCTCTCGGAGATTGTCTCCTAATGGGCAAGTTTTCACGGGTAGCCTCCTCTGACACAGGGCTGTCGTCCTTCACGAACGACTTGGCCATTATACACACTAGCTAGCTGAGCGCTGCTAGCTGGCTGGCCTGATATTCAAAAGAAACTCCTCACCCCTCTTATTCACATTTAAAATAAACTCACCTTCACTCTGTGGTCTCTCGAAATCAATTATTTATATTTATGGCTCTTTTGTCTATGGCGAAGGGAGACAGGAAAGTGAGCCGGGGGAAGCGCACCTGCTCCGATTCAGCACGCGAGTATGGAGAGGGGATCTTGGCCGTTATAATTACTTATCTGCATCGTCCAAGGCTACTCGCAAAATGAATGATAATAATGAACGATGAAGAACAATCGATTAACCTGATTTTTATACAAGTAGCAAAATGTGGATTTTTTAGGTTGTAAACGTGTTGAATTTTCTGTATACTCCGTAATAAAGAAATAATTAATTAGATAAAAACTCCTTACCTTTCCCTGAATGACCTTAAAAAACCTTAGGTTTTGTGATATTACGCAATAATTCACACACTCTATCCACTTTATATATTTTCTTAACGAATGAATGCAACTAATATGCAATATGTGAAAAAAACGCTACTTTAATGTTCTCATTCTTTCTTTTACCAGTTTTGAATTTTACCTATCAATAGGCGTTTGTTATAAGATGAAGATATATGTATGCGAAGACATAATTTATTTATTTTTAACATGATTATATTTACTATCTTGAGATAATTTATATATTTACTCAGTTTCTTTAATGTTAAATTACTTGTTGTCAAAAGGAGTTCTGACGACGATTGAACCTTTGGACCGGGAAACCAAATCCAGCTATGACCTGGTTGCGGAGGCCAGGGACGGCGGATTGCCTCCAAGAACGACCAGGGTGCCCCTGAAGATATACGTGACCGACGTCAACGACAACGCTCCGGAGATCCTAGACCCTCGGGAGGACGTGGTCTCCATCCGCGAAGAACAGCCGCCCGGAACGGAAGTCGTCAAGATCAGAGCCGTAGACAGGGACAATGGACCCAATGCTACCCTCACCTACTCCATCCTTAAAGGTAAGTCCCATCAAGCATGCTGATATGTAGATAGCCCTTCCCTTAATCGGCGGCTTAACGGCATGTTGGAAGCATCCTCCAGTTCCCACTCGCAGGTTCTCTTTACAATGAGGTAGAATCTTTTAAGTTGACCTTAGTTATTAAACTACAGCACTGTAGTAGAAATGGATTAATTAACCAAAAAAAAAATACATTAGCTTTGAATCAACGAAAAGGAATACGTTAGAAAGTTTTGATGTACATGCCGGCATCAAGTCAGTTGCTGTATAAATGGAGTGTTTGTTTAAGAGCAAAATCCAGTAAGAAACTACTCCTATTGCTTTCCCCGGACCTTACGAGCAAATATAAGCCAAAGTTTTTCATCAGCTCGTATGTATCAAATGCATCCAGTCACATTTTCTCTTTTCAGGATAACTTTGCTTCAGAAAGTTTCCTATTGAAGTGTACTCAAAACATTAACACTATTCCTCCTACGTTTTAACAAGTGACCCTTTTATTGTTAATGGTTCCAACTTCTTAAATTACCTGTGTGGAATTAATTAACAGGCAATTTAGGCTCCTCCTAATAGCGCGGATGTAAGTAATGATGATCTAATTCTTGAATATACTAGACGGTACCCTTTATCAGCGGAATGTTGTGGAAATGATAAGCCCTAGAGGGAGGAAAGGCTGGTTAAAGTAAAAGTATGCTAACTAAACAGAGAAATGATAACTATAATTCAAGGCGATGGCTTGTTCCTCAGAATGACCGTTGTTACATACTACCGGTCTCAGGTACAGATAGCGAAATCACAAGCGTTAAGTGCCTCGAGTGATCAAGATGGTTTTTAAATTCTTCTACTGTCCACAAGTTATCCAATTTATTTAATTGCTTCAATTTCTTTGCGAAATGTCTGTTAGCTTGGGCGAATCTATTTATTTGCATAGCCTCCATCCCTGAATATATTTATATTCAGCTTGAAATTAAATTATCTTATATTAAAGCTTATTATCCTATGAGTTAATGCTTGAAACATAACATTGCATTAATATATAACATTACATTGTAGCACTCTTTGGAATTGTCAATCGATACTTTTAATATTTTAATGTTCCAAAATTTCATTTTAGCTCAAGGACCTTAAACTAAATGATTAAGAATTGTCATTTCAAAAGTTATATTTTACTTTAATGATTATTTCATTTATGATAAATTCTTACGATTAGAGTTGGCAACTGTTGTAGGAAGAGACGCAGACGGTTGGCGAGTGTTCTCCATTGACCCAGTGACGGGTATCCTCCGGACCCGGGTCACCCTGGAGGCTGGCGAACGAGAAGTCTACCGGGTACGCGTAGCAGCCACCGACACGGGTAACCCACCCAGGCAGGCGGTGAGGACTCTCTCTGTAGAAGTGCTGGCGCTATACGACCACAGGCCAACCTTCTCCAGCTCAAGCCTCACCTTCAAGGTAACCTAATTATTTCCAGTCTTGCATGCTTCAATTAACGCAGAGTAATTAATTAACCTACATCAATTCTTGCTAAAGCCATAAACTCTAGATCATTGATCCAACAACGCAATTAGCTAATCGTTATTTTATTGGATGGGGATTGCACATCTCTGGATGTGTTTTTATTAACCTATAAAGTAAGTTTAGATTATTTCTTAATATTAATGTGGGATTATTAAGCTAAATAACCCGCGATATCTAGAAAGGAGGCTTCTATCAACGGCGCTATGTGACTCACAATATAATTTTCCAAGAGCCTTACAGTAGGAAGGAATATATTTTTTAATGTTTCTTTTGTTAACTCTTTTTTATCAATGAGTTTATTGTTCTTTTGGCACTACACTTCATTTGCTTTCCGTAACCTACTCTCAGTTTACAAATCTATTCTACAATCCCGGCGAACCAATGAATTCGTAAGAGATAGCAATTGTCTATTCCACGTGTTCCTAACTTATTGCCAAACTTTAGTTAATTACTTGTAATTAATGCACAATTACCATCGTTCATATAAAAAGACCCCCAATATTTTTGAGAGCAAAACTGTGGATGTAGGTATACCATTTGACTTACAATGGTTAGTAAGACGTTATTTTCCTTGTCATGGTTACGTTTCATGTATATTCTATATACAGGAAAAGTTTGATCTCGTGAGTATAAGAGCCTCTAGTTATACTTATGATACCGGTATATCCACCATTTTGTTCCTTTGTATGATTACAGTTCAGCCGTGCGGAAAACTCACCGTTATCCTATTACTAATGGAAATTGTTCTAGTTAACTCACTTATAAGAAAATGAGTAGCTATATACAGCAAAGAATTAGCGAATCTGAAATGTTGCTACGAATCCAATGATCGTTCTGAACTTTAGTGACATCAACAGTAAAGCCTCGTCAAGTGTCGTACGAAGGATTTAATTCAATATTACTAATATATTGAATTTTCAGTCACCAAAACTTGGTGGAATCTTTAATTTAAATCATACTAAATGGTTTATGGAGCGTTCCAAAGTCCAAAGACTTATCCCAAATTCATTTGATTTGAAACATGATAATACTTCTTGATAATTAGCAGACAAAGGAGCATTATCGGGACTCGACCCAATATGTAGGCGGGGGTTCTATTGAGTTAACCTGCACTAGTGAACGATCTTCCCAATATGAAGCTTTCTTCGCTAATCTCTCTCAGTAATTTTAAGCACCGTACAGCTCTGACTCCAGGGACAAAACCTAACCCTCAATTTATTCGTCTGAGAGTCTAGTTTGCCATTGATAAGGAATAATATTAAAATATATGATATTGGGGGGGGTCCTGGTTTCGAGTCCTGATCCCGCCTGTATATTTTTCTTTGGCTAATAATTAGATATTAATAGCAGTGGGAACTATACTATATCAAAAATTAATCAAGATAATATTTCGTACAAATCGGTTCAATAGTAATATAGAATTATATTCTCTACATCCTCCCGTCAATCTAATATGAATAAATTGAAAGCATTTAATAATTTATAGAATTGATTAGATGGCCGTACAAACCCTCTCTGTGATAATAATCCAAGCACTTGCCGCAAACCATTTTTCTTCAAACTCACGTTGCGCACAGCACATTGAAGCATTTGCATAATCGTCTCGATGCAGTTTATCTTCGATGACGGAATCGCATGACTATTACGGCGTGATAAACTGAAGCGTAGCAGCAGTAAATATCAGCTTCTTGCCTTTGACACTTCCACGGTGACATTCTTCAACAAGAATGGAGAATGGCCCCTTAGCCCAAGGTGTTTGTCAGAAAAGGTGTCGTTCTCACTTGGAGTTGAACCAGTCTCAAACAAAATTGATCACATATCGTCGAAAATGTTAATGGTTTTGTCCTTTATCCTGAGTATTTACAAATAATGATAATTAATATGTTCACTATCCCTCAATACATATCAACTCAAACTGTCAAGAAACAGTTACAATAATGGCAGATTTCATATTTCATTCCATTCAGCACATTCGAGCTGGTTATGTGCTGTGCATTAACTTATTAACAAAATGCTGAAATCACGTGTCATCATTATTTATTATTTATATATGTTTTACATATTGTACAAGGACGTATAGAAGGAATTTTACATATTGTTATGCAGAGAAAATAATTTATAAGTCTCTTGTAACACGCATAAAGAGCTTAAGTAACGTAAAGGTTGAAAAAATATCAAGTTGGATTAAGGCAGCCGTGTTCTATGAACTATGGTTGAACTATTTCAAAATTCCCGTGACGTAATCGTCTGTCTATAAAAGAGATAATAATTCTTAAACGTGAGACATTTAATATAAGTACTTTTTTCAAACATTGCTGCCTTGTTGTTTCGTTATAAATCACCTTTTGAAAATATATGCTATCATCGAAACTAAAACTCGCCGAGAGTGGTGCTATTAATCAAGAAGGCTGAGAATTACCCACATGCACATACAGAGTGGCCATTCACGGTTGTTGTAGTACAGTACGAGTATGTTGCTTTTCGTCTCTTTTTTAAATTTTTAAATGAGAACCGATTTGATCACAAAATACCAAAAATTGGGGGGGATAAGATGTCAATCGGCTGTTTAAGAGTAGTTAAGTAGTAAAGAACTAAAAATCGGCTAAATTAGTCAGATAACCAGACCTAAAGCCTCAGAAACATAGGCTCGTTCTATCTATTTTAGATTTTATTTATTCCAGGATAACCTCCGATATTTAGAAAGTGCTATACGATAATATGAGTATAAAACCTTTTATTGCTTTTTGAGACATCAAGATTTGTTGAGAATTCTCATGGGCATTGGTATAGCATTTAACATCTTGTGCTATATAGTATTCGTTTCCTTGTCACTTTTACAATCATTATTAATTGTGCAATATATTTTATATGATACTGTACAATCCACCACTTTCTCCCATTGATGATTTAATCAATTTATATTCAGAGGGACAAGAGAGCAAACTGTCATCCTATTTCCTGCGAGAGCTGCTAATAAATACTGCAGAAGATGTGCTGTGCAAACAAGGCTCCGGCGGGTGGAGATACAAGAGCGCACTGACATAGATCACTAGGTATAAGCCATCAATAAGGACCGGCTGCCACGGAAGCTGTTGGATAATTAGCATCTATCCATCTCATCACATCTCTTTGCCTGTTGGGCTTATTTATAGTGTACGCCTCGGGCTGGCTCGGCCCGCTCGCTCCTCGCTGGGCTATCTCAATCATAATGACCGCCCTATCTCACCATCAGGGTGTCCGTGCTACCGGCAGCTCGTGTCCCGCCGTCTATTTCGGCACCTGTTCTATATGGAAATAATTAAGAACTTTACTGCCCTTCCTACATGTGTCCGGATAGGTAATTACACAAAAGGCATGTAGTGGTTATTTACTAGCCGGCAAAGGTCAGTAGGCTCAGTACTATCTATACGAGGGACACCTTTTCCTACCATTTATTAAAGGATCTGATGGGAAATCTAGTCACCTAGACGTACTTAATGAAACAGGTAAAGTAAAATAAGACTTCATATACAATAAATAATATAATAGAAATGCATGTGAATGCAAGCCTGGTTAGGAATGGAAAAAGAAATGAATAGAATGTATAAATAAGCAATGCTTACCTTACAACAGCGATCGGAAATTATGAATCGGTAACAGGGTATTGTGCTTTTAAAGGATATGTTAAATAACATTTTACTTCCTAGTCCTATCTTCGTAAACTTTATTTTTTTATCAGTGCCTTTAAAGACAGTGAATCACAATTTTTCGTTCCAAGGTTCTCGTTGCAAAATATAACAGTAAATAAAAAGCAAAGACGGTTAGGGTACATAATTGAATAAATGATTGGTCAATGTAAAAATAATATAAATTGTATAATTAAAAGAGTCAACTAAGTATTTTAAAGGTAACAATGTTTTCTTGCACAATTGCACAAGGACTTTTGTAGCTGTGAAAATGTAATGAAATGAAAATAAAAAATAATTGTACCAGGGTAGTTGAAGCTTTCTTTTTTAATCATTAACAGCCAACCTGTTGTATCATTGTTATAAATATCTATTATTCCTATAAAATTTGGGAATAAACAACTTATGGCTATCGGACGAATAAACAACTTAGGAACATACTGGTTTCACTATCACTGATTTAATGAGCTCAAATATTTAAAGACACTTTATAATAGAGTCAGTTAAGAGCGCCTGTCAATAATTTCCAGTCTAAGTTTAAAAAGGAAAATACATTTCACCTGCGGAATATAAGTCGTGCTTGATTGGCCTGTTGCTGTCATGGAAATCTTTTGGGGACAGAGAGACACCCACCACACAGTTCTTCTCGTCTTATTTTATCAATATGGGCGACGGTTCCTTCGAAATGAAAACCGCTTAGGAGTCGGAGAAGTCATTTTGTAAAAATTGTTATAAATTACTTACTTTATTGGTTACACAAAAACTCTCAAAAGGGCAGCTCAGCCTTTATTAAGGACTTCGAAGATGAATATTCTTTTTTTCTTCTGCTTCATTCCATTAGCAGCTTTTAAAATGAATAATAAAATGCCAGTAGCCAATATTTTACTCAAACGTTAGTACTTTTTTGGGAATACTCCAAAAAATTGATTCTAGCAAAATAGACCCATTATATCTACATTAAGGATTAATTAAATTAAAAAAAACCAAAATTTTAAGTTTGATATCTTATCATCGTATTAACTAAAATGACGCAAAATGCAAATCTAGTAAAATTACTACATAAAGAACTACACAAAAAAATAAATGTTTTTTAATGGGAGGGATGAGCCTTATGCTTTATATATAGTAAATTTTCAATATTTGGCCTTAATTTAGTTAGGTTTAACCCAGAGCCAGCGAGTGGATGGGGGGGGACCAGGCGGCCGAGGATTCAAATTTTTATTGGTGTATTTACTCCCTAAGCTTTTATCAGATATACTATTTCACACCATGTGAATTTAACGCTTTAAAAATCTAATAAATAATTCAAAGTAAATCTTAAAAGGTATGACAATGACCGTTGGCATTTTCAGTTAACTTCTAGTAATTTACATACAAAGTAACGTAAGTGAAGTTTAGTAGCATGAGAATGTATATGGGGCTAGGTATTGGTCAGCGTTTCAACTTAAATCTCCTCAGTCAGCAATTTCCAATCAGTATCTCTTTTTTTTTTTTTTTGAGAATATTAGTATCCGTGCTGAAACCCCTTTCCACTCTCATGCACCCCCAAATTTTGTTTTCGTTGACCCCACACAGTTCGGAGTCCAGTCCCTGGGGGTCGCTATAGACCACTTTGAAAATCTATGATTTATACATACACTTAAATAATGGTATTTAATAAGTTTATATATGTTTTGGAAAGTTATGGGTGGGATAATAGATCGTTGGCTATGAAAGTACGATAGTTTTTGTTTATTTACTTTCGACTTTATGCACTAACGTTTAGGGTCCTAGCGGTAGAAACACACTTATGGAAGGGATATAAAATTACCTTTCAACTAGGTATTTAAACCCAGAATCTTCATGTCATGAATCCGAACTGTATTAGAGCCTATAGGTTGTGGTTTATTTATTATAATTACGTTTCGCTGTTTCGGTATAATGGAGTTTTTTGAAAATTTTAATACTTTTAATTACGATATTATCATTGAGAAATAAATCCATGTAGTCAGCAAGTTCGCTGATAAACCAGAAAAGATTTTCCTGTTTGTTAAAAATAAAAATAAATTTATATAACGCAACTTCTCTGCATGTCCTATTAAGACGGGAGCCTATTAGATACACCGCACAAGGAAACGAAACGCAGTGGAACTCACAAGAACGTAATAGCCCCACAGTAAAACTACAGCTGAATAAAACAGCTTTTAAGCTGTAAACTATAAAGTTGATAGTCTTTGAAAAGTCCATCTGTGAGCTGGATGTGTATAAAGTTTTATATTTATACTTAGGGAAAATATCGGTCATAAACGGGTCGTTGGGAGCACGAAGTGAATGTTGGTGCCGCGGGAGGTAGGGGAATGCGGTTGTGCAACGAGTGCAAGGTGCATGGGAACTCAGATATTACGTCACTCTATTTGAGGACTCCCGGTTTTATTATGAGTCATTCCTAATGCATGGAGATTCAATGGTGGGATGGAACAGCCTAAGTGGTTCCAAAGGTAACCCCATTCTTTAGTATGTAAATTATGTAATCAATATTTTTTATGTTATTCTCCTATAATATTATGTTTTTATGGAAATTGTATCATAGCTATGGAGTAGTGTTCAGTGCAATAAATGCTAACGACAATTGCCCTTATTCGATTAAAGAAATTACATATGTGGTTTAAAAACACGAAGTAGAGGGACCTTATGAGATGGTCTATTGACCTATAGATCGACGATATCTACCGAATACAGCCGAAACCTCGGTTAAGTACGGATTTAACTATTCCTTAAGTCGAGGCAGGAAGGATAAAAGTATTTTTTCTAAGGGGAGTGGTAAAAAAAAAACCTATTACAAACTAGAAGCGAAGGCCTGGCTGCCACTAATAAAACGTGATCTATTAAAAGTTCAATACTTTTTCGCAATAGTAATTATTTTTAAAGATTTTTAAAGCGATTCAATTTATCTCCCACTCCCCCAGCTACACCAATATTTATATGAATCTTCTGCTATCTCTCTCCGAATTCCACGGACTATATTTTCCCCCTTTAAAAGATCGTCGTTTCAGCTCAAGAAATAATTTTTTCCAATCATAGTTGCATGTGCGTTGTGTATGAAACCAATGAGCTATGTCTTGCTCTAGACAGTGAATGACGTGCAGGCAAAGCTGAAATAAACGCTGATGTAGTTGTCGCGCGGTGAATGTTTCTGAGACACGATCGATATTTACACAGAAATAATTGCTAACCGATGCCAGTACACTTCATGTGAACTTAATTAAAATGTCAAAAGACCCTTTTGCCTAGAAGATTTTTACAGTGCCGACCTTTCACGCATCAAGCGGCCATTTCGTCACCGAAAATACCAAACCGATACAAAATAGAAGCGAAGGCCTGGCCGCTGCTAATGAAACGTGATCTATTAAAAGTTCAAGTAGGCTTTCCCTTGATTTATTATACAATTGCCATTGACATGCCACAACGAATGAGTTCTTAGAGACCTATAGCGTCAATGACTTGATCAAGATATAGATCTTTCCGGGTTTAAACAAGGTCCACCTAGATGTGTAAAAGACAATATTGACTCCTTGCAACCTTAATTATAGGAGATGTTCATTCGTTAAAACAAAGTCACACGGGTAGTCCAGAGCTTGCGCAGACGGCGTTGGGTGATAAAAGGACAAGAGACAGACATGCTTTAGCAGGTTTCAGTATTCGGTCGGAATTCAGTGGGTGCTTTTCGTACATGAAAATTGTTCCTGATAAAACGATATTCTTCATCTAAAACAACATGTAAAATTGTAAAAATAAAACTTAAACTTTATTGTGCAATAATTACAATCTGCCTTTTATAAGGCAATAATAATACAGATAAATGATCTCATTCATACCATATTTACAGTCATCATTCACTCACTCATTCATACAATAGGACATGATTGGAGAAACTGGCCATTGCCAGGACTCCCACTGTCACGCGATTATAGCAGGTCACGAGGCCACTGCCGTTTCAGTCTCCGAGGAGGATTATAGGGATGAGTGGCGCAGTGCAAAGACTGTGCTACAGGATTAGGGTGGTTGGAAAGGCTACTGTGGAATTTCATAAACTTGGAAGGGATGAGTTCTAGAATGTAGGGTATATTAAGGTCGTTATGAAGGGTTTTGTTGCTGACATAATAAGGGGCATTTACTATTGTTCTCAGGACTTTGGATTGAAAGGATTGGATACGCTTGATGTTCGACTTTTTTGCTGTCCCCCATAGCTCTATTCCGTATGTCCAGATTAGTTTAAGTATAACTTTGTAGATTAGTAGTTTATTTTCTATTGAGAGATGGGATGTCCTTTGAAGTAGTCTGTACAGTTGTCCAAAGCGTCTGTTTAGTTCTTGTCTTTTTAGTCTCGTATGTGGGTTCCAGGTCAGTCGTTTGTTGAGATGGAAGCCTAAGTACCGTACTGTCTCGGTTACCCGGAGCGGAATAGAATTAAAATAAACTAATGGACAAGTCTTGCGACAAAGGGTGAAGGTAATGTGGGAGCATTTTGCTTCATTAACTTTGATCCACCATTGATTGCACCAATACTCGATCTCGTTAAGGTGTTTTTGAAGGTTATGGGATGCTATGTCGGGGTCTGGGTTGGATGACAAGACTGCAGTGTCATCTGCAAATGTGGCCAAGAAGGTGTTGGAAGTAGAGGGGACATCAGCGGTGTATAGGTTATAGAGGATGGGGCCTAGGACACTGCCCTGTGGAACTCCTGCATTTATGGGATAGTAGTTAGAGTATTCTAAGCCACAGCGGACTTGGAAGAAGCGGTTTGAAAGGTAGGACTGTAGGATTAGGAAAAGGGTCTGTGGTAAATGTCTTTTGAGCTTGTAGAGCAAACCTGCGTGCCAAACCCTGTCAAAAGCTTGAGCTATATCGAGAAAGGCAGCAGTGCAATACTTTTTGGTTTCAAGGGCTGAGGAGACGTGATCAACAACGCGAAGGCCTTGTTGAGCAGTGGAATGTCGTTGGCGGAAACCAAACTGGTGTGTGGGAAAAAGGTTTTTGGATTCAACAATTGGAAGTAGACGTTTTAGTAGGAGTTTCTCAAATATTTTTGAGAGGATAGGGAGTAGGCTAATTGGACGGTAAGATGAGGTGTCATTGGGTGGTTTACCGGGTTTGGCGAATAGGACAATAATGTAATGTTTCCAGAGGAGAGGAAAGTGCGTCGTTCGGATAATGCAATTATATATATATAGGTTAGGAAGATTATGGCTTTAGGAGGAAGTTGTTTGAGAATTTGAGGAGTTAGGAGATCATATCCAGGGGATTTTCTGTAAGGTAAAAAATAAAACTTAAAAAAATTATTTGCTTCATGAACGGGATTCGCCATGGCCTAATTGGAGAAGCTTCTCAATCTCCCAAGTGTGTGTGTGTGCACCTTGACAGCCCCTCCTTAAAGCAAGCTACCGACTGCTAATAATCAAGATTTTTACGGGATAGGGACGTTTTCCCTTTCCCGTATATCGCCGGACCTTCACGACTTACTACTCACACTTCGGGGTGACTATGTTTCGTTACACGTTCAACCTTCGTTGCTAATGACTTCTTCAGATACCTGGTGCCTGGTGGCCCACATTGCTCATTTGCTGGAAAATTTTTCCAAGAGAAAAAAGAATCTTAACCACTCATTTAGCTAAATGACCCTTTAACTCAGATGAAAACCACTCGATAGGGTACCGCAAAAAACGGAGATATATACCCTTTTTATAAAATAAAACAACTTCTGAAAATTTATAATTGAGGCTAAAAAAAAGGCATCGATGGATAAACAATTTTTTTATCTTATTAGCATTTGATTGTATCATTAGGCCATAATTTGTATCGGTTTTAATCGAAAAATCAGATCGAACTCTAATTTTCTGAATAAATTTCATCCAAGCATTTTTTTTTTTTTTAAGTTAACTGCGTGTCATAAGTTCCAAATGTAAACGTTTCGGCGGATATCTCGAAATTTGGATAGCTTATCTGTTCGGATACGGAGCAAAATAGTGCGAATAAAGAGCCGAAGGAAGGAGCTGGTAAATAAAATACTTGGCCTCTTGTTTCTTTTGCGACCGCGAGGTGAGAGGGTCTGTTATCTTAGAGGAATTCAACCACCGCGCACCTCGGCGCCTTTACCGCTTCAGTGTCACTTTCAATTAAACGACGCTGATAATTAGCCTGGCATATTTCTCAGTAGCCTTTCTACTGTCATAGCAACTGAAATTAACTCTTAAAAACTACTTATGTCGGTCATATCAGGCACCTATCCTGAAAAATAAAGAGTCACCAATGAGCAATAAGCATTGCTTATAAACTTCAGGCACCTGCAAGTTATAAAATGTAATGTTAACTCAATAAAAATCCAGTGACAACCAACAATAAGTATGTTATAACATCATCATATATTGATACAAATTTTTAGTTTAAAGAATATTTCAAAAACAATCTTAAATTAATCATACATGCACTGGATTAAATAAAAGTCCAGAAAGTATTTAATTGTAATAAATCAAATTTAGGGGCTAAGAAACAAAACAAAATTACCAAGTTGTAGGCCCCTCTCTCTTTAATCCGAGTTTAATGGTCCTGTTTGTATTGTTAAGTCCTTAAGTAAATGTAATCTGTTTAAGAATAAGACTAAGAAAACTTTATTTACAATTCAATTACTATATTGTTATTACATGTTCCGGGTATTCTTCCCATGTTCAATTTTATTAGCCTATAAAACCTAAATATATACATACATTTTTTTTTAATATTAGGAAAAATAAAATAAATACCTACTCAATAAAATGAGAAAAAAAATCAACAAAAACACAACATTAAATAAACGAAAGTGTTAACAAACTAAATTAAATAATAAATATTAACAAAGTCTCTAAACATGTTTACAATATGTAAATATATATAAGACTATTTTCAGCATAACAGAAATATTTACAATTTAAATTAGTATGATATTTAGATAGGTAATTGTAATGATGATTAGATCTGTAGACAGTTTTTTTTTTAGTTGAGCAATGTTTTGTTCTTTTGTAAATGTATCTTTTATGAGGTTTTCTTTTTTATTTACCCATCTCCCGAATTTATCTAATATTTATATATGTGCTAATCCACATAAAGTAAACTATTTTCAATATATTAAAACCTTAAAACAAGCCCTTCGCATTTATTTAACTTAAAATTACTAGTTCCTTTCTTTTTATGTAAATATATCATCCTATATGTGATGTCCTAATGAAATGGAGCTGTGGAAACTAATATATTTAAATTAGGAATCACAAAACAATACCAAGAATAGTTATAAATAAAATAAATAATACCTTATACCAACTGTAGAATTAAAAATAGCATAATCATACCTCACCTTATTTAGTATTAGTTTAGGGAGAGAAGGACATCGCGTATGCTACGAAATTGACAGCACTAGACCGTACTGTTGATCTCGGTGTTACTATAAGTCATAATAATAAGGCCAATAAACTATAGTATGTGGTAATAATACCATAAAAACACAAATGATTTAATTAATATTTTTGCAGAGCTTTCAGGAAGATTTGCTCTCTTGAAGTTTCAACAGAAAAAAAAAATAATTATAATAAAAATTCTTTGCGAGTGGTCTCATCCTGGGATCTATCTACTGATATTATATTGACGTTGGACAGAATACCTTACATTACTTATCAGACCTACTGCGACTCCCGCACGCACATAAGAATTTTTAATTGGACTATTTGCTTTTATGAAAATATAAATTTATGTACGGATAAGCAGGTAGATACGCCCCTCACTCACTTAGTGACAGTTTTTATAGGATAGCTCATTTTTATCTTTTTATGATTTTAAGTGACAGTTAAGGAGAAGAACATTAAAATACAAATAAGATATCATAAAAGAAAAAGAAGAGAGAACTAATACCATCGCAGAATGGTGGGTGTAAATCTTTCTATTTATTTATTAAACCCTGACGAAGAAAAAGTGCTTTTGGTAATATACCTAACTAAAAAACTAAAAGTAACGAGCCTTATAACGATAGCCATCTTTTGATGTTAGGGAAAAAAAAATGGCTTCTCTTCATTGGGCCAGATAAATCTATGGCTTCTCAAATAGAAAAAAATAAAACGAATCTTATTATAAAAATTATTTACCATTATTATTATATATTATATTTACCAATCGACAACTGACTGGGATAATATTTACTGCAAATATGCAAAGCTCTAATTATACGATGAAATCTTTCTTATTTTATTGACTGCACCGCATAAGGCCGGGTAATTGACGTTATTATAGGAATCTTTCATAGAAGGGGTTTCTCTCCTCAGAACACTTATCAATTTTTATAGTTGATTTCTGCTCTGATTTAACGATGAAAAAAACAATCAATAAAGTACCTAAAGTGAAGATGCAACGCACTAAGGGCGCACAATTATTTGTAAAGTTAATGAGGTTAATTAGATCGCATAATAAATTCCAATGGCCAATTACAGTCTAGTTCACTCTAAATGAGCAATTCTTATTAGAATTATCCCTTAGAGCTGAGATATAATAATAAAGCTATAAATTGATGTGTATGTCCACACAGTTACATAAATAAGAGGAAACTATCCTGACAACCCGTGGGCTGTATTCAACCGTTTGACATTACCAAATAAGAGTAGGGGAACCTAAAGAGAGTTATATAAATTCAAGAAATATCACGTGAGAAGATTGTATTAGTGAATTCTTGTTGCTGGCAGTTGGAGGGTGGAAATTATTGTATGATAGGGGACTTTTGATTTTGTCAGCTTTATTTTGAGGAATAAATGCGTACCCCTTTTACTTCGTCGTATAACCCCCGGGTCATCAACGACATTGTTTGCTATATTTAAACTTAGACTATTCGGAGAGATAATTTGACCTATTGAAATTGTTCATAGAAGTTCTATTAAATATCTAGACGGTTCAAAAAATAAAATATAGTTCTTTAAACTAATAAGTGTGATTATTAACCAAGGTCTTGGAAATAGTAAAAAAAAATGGTAATATGAAGGATTATTTTATATTACCAATTATGAGATGACTTATGGCTTCTTTAAAGCAGTATACGCAACAGGGTGCTAAGCTATCTCCCTTGTCGAAGCAATATTTAAAGCGGACACATTGTGATTAAATCTACGTTCAGCATTTATAAGTCCAATTCTGAATTGAGAACATAAGAACGCATCCATAAATGTTATTGATATTCCTCTAGCATTCGCATGCCTGTTACTGTAACACATACTATCAAGCGGAGGACCAGGACGAGTATTTTAATTGCCCCGAATCACATACGAAGGGGAAGCGCATGCGCAGAGACCACTGACCGGCCTGTGACAGACCTCCCCCCGCGTGTATGTGTGCCCCTGTGTGAGTGTGACAGAAAGACACCAAATTTATGCGACTCGCCAAAATTCCGAACCAAAGAGGAAGAGATAAAAAAAGCAGGGAAAAGAATAAAAAAAAATGGGAAAAAGAGCCGGCTGAGAGAGTGGTCTTCGTTTTGCACTCACAACCGGATTTTTACCGAAACCCTGTCCCTTTCAACCGATGTCTCTCCTATATACCCCTTCATTCTTTTTTCGTCATGTCTTCATTTGAAACATAAATACTAATAATAATATCGTTTACAACCTCCTGGCACGGTTGCTAATAACCCATGGCCTGATGTATCGCTGCTGGAGCGTCGCTTGTCTTTGACTGATTCTGCCTTAATAGCCGACAGGCTATGAAGAATTTTAAGAGCTCGTAAATTATGCCAGACACGTCTCTTTTGTTTTTTGCATTCTTAAAAATAAAACAAATAATCGTGTAATCTAATCAGTCTATCTTTAAATCTCATTTCTCCTTCTTTCAACTGCATTCTGTTTTTAAAATAAAATTCAATGCAAAAAAAAATTGATTTATTGATATCGTTAGATTCATGTAGACGTAAACATATTTTATGAATGCTTTTTAGAAACATTTTCTTAATAGGTAGATTTCATAGGTGGAATTAGGGTGGTTCATAAAATATACTTAGTTACTGTGCAGTGCTCCAATTCAAATCTGATATCACAGAGTTTTCCTAAAAGCTGGTTATTGTGGGTTTTACGAATCTACAAAGGCAGTGTGGGACATCCAAGGCTCAATACAATTAAAACTGTACATTCCTCGGGAGCGTTTTATAAAGCAAGCATGCCTGTTCTTTATAAAGTTGTTCAAACATAGTTTACCGGCAGTAGTCCGTAACTCACTTCGTCCAGTAACTGCCAGTTTGTTTTATAGTTGAAAAATAACGGAAACCTTAAGGAAGGAAGTTAGTAACGAGCCGTTTTATGCCTTAGGGATAATTACTAAACAGAAATCAACAGTTATCTTAATCAGATTTTAATCACGTAAATGGGTTTTCATCGATAAAAAAACTACTTCACATACCATTCATTTATTGCATTACATAGAATGGATAAAATCTATATATAATCTAGCTAACAGCGGTAAATTTTCGAGCAAAGTGAGTTTTTGCAGCCGATATTGATGAAGTTACTCTTGAAGTTTAAATCAACCTCACTTCATGAGTAAACAGGTACAAATATTTCTGCTTGTGAAGCTGTCTCCATGTACAAGAAACGGTTATAAATCTCGGTGAGGGACGCAAACGCATGTTGGATCGAGATAGAGGACGGTAGGTTGCTAAGTAATTGGTTAGGATAAGAAGAGTTGCCTGTTGTAAACTTGGTTTATCTTAGGAGGAGGCAGTACATAGGCCACTCTGCCTTCCAGCGGTGTGTAGTAGCAACCAAACAGTGTAGAGCTTAATAAAAACGGAGGAAAATACTTCCTATGAGAACGATATAATACACCAGTCTTGTCCGAAGTATACTAACACGCTAGTAAGCTTGTTTTATAACGAAAACTAGTATAAAAATCTTTTACCACTTGTAATCTATGGAAGATTTTCAAGGACCAACCTTCTGACTAGGAATTCAGTGGCAAAGACCAAGGTGTCATCAACTTATCTGTCTATCATCATACGTCCATCTACACTATAGTTTATACTACAATGGAGTTAATACTACATTCTATAGAATGTGACATGTATATGTTGACGGAAACATCACTTATAACAAGCACAGTAACAAATTTATTGAAACGTAGTCTCTCAACATAATCTCAGAAATAAATTTACAATGATCTAGGATGGTAGTATTATAATGATATTTTTTTTATTCTTCCTAATACATTGTTATTGCTACTACTACCAATTTATATGTTTTCTTACAGTTTAAGAATTGTTATGTTAGATGGTTTGATTACCAGTTTTATAATTCTTACATTGTGATATTGCAGGTGAGGGAGGACGCAGGAGTGGGCTATGTCGTCGGTAATGTGGTAGGCACCGAGGGCGGCCAATCATCATCTGGCAGGGCCCGCGCTGGGCACCTTATGTACAGCCTTAGTTCCATCCAGCCTACAGAGCCTGGAGCCGCCTTCGACCTGGACCGAGGTAGTGGTTCCTTGGTCGTCACCCGGGCTCTCGATAGGGAGCAGTGCTCGGAGTACAGACTGGAGGTCCGGGCGCTTGACACCAGCACCACCATCAACCACCAGAGCAGTGCTGTCATCGTCAAAGTCGAAGTCACCGACGTCAACGACAACCCACCCATCTGGGGAAAGAGTGTGCTGGAGCTGGAGTTGCAGGAGGACGTGGTGGTCGGAACGTCCATTTTCAACTTCCACGCCGCCGATGCCGACTCCTCCCCTAACGGGGACATCCACTACAGCCTTATCAAAACTCATCCGGGCGAAGCCTTCACGGTGGACGCTCTTACTGGTACATTGTCAGTGAGCAGGCCGTTGGACTTCGAAGAGGTGAAGGAGTATACGATAGTCGTCCGGGCAACTGATCAGGCACTCAATGAGTCCGAGCGCCTAAGCTCCACCATGACTGCCAGAATCAAGGTCCGCGATGTGAACGACAACAGGCCAGTCTTTATGTCACCGATGGTGAGGAGCATCTTCGCCAAGGAGGGGTCGGAGCTTGGTGACCCTCTATGCCAAGTGATGGCCGTCGATAGGGACTCCGGGGAGCTAGGCAGGGTCACCTATGTCCTTACCTCTGGTAACGAAGAGGGCAGGTTCAACCTCAACTTCGAGACTGGGCTGCTCAGCGTGGCTCGAAACTTGGACCCTGCTGCTCGAAGTGTGCTCAACATCACCGCTTCCGACCAAGGGTCTCCGCCTCTGCAGGGTTCCATTTCCTTGGTGATAGCTGTCCGCGGAGCCACGGAGTCCCCGCCAGCCTTCTCCAGTAGGTACTACAGTGCCAATGTGTCTGAGGATGCGCCCATAGGTACCTTCGTCACTCGGCTCCAGGCAAAGTCACCCATTACTGGAGGTAAGTTCAATTATCTAAATAATGAATTAACTCTAGCAAATACAGTCCTCAATCATTCACAAACTGCAATAAATACATATATGTTTACTCTCACACTTGTTACATTCATTAGACAATTACTCTACAATGGTTTTTCGTTTGTGAGGAGGTTTAGTTTAACAATAGATGCATCGGTATTAAAACGTAATGAAGCAATTTGTTCGGTTGTATTTCAAACCAACTGTGTGTACCAATGCATTTACTCGCTTTAATCTGGTACATTATTATTTTAGCTGGGAGTTTACTCGATGAAACTTATCCTTAATCATGCATTGTAGACAGTTTACACTATAGCAGGTGAATGCACAAACCAACATTTGGTTTTATTGATTATTACAGTTACTTTCCTCAGGTCCACATTGCTTTCAAAACTGCAATATATGACAGTGCGCCTTTCAGATCATTCTAGCAGTCCTTGCTGATTACCTGTCAATCAAACGGTGCTGTGTTGTTTTTTCTTTGCTGGATAAAATGAACTCTATTTATTCGACGCAATAATATATCATAATTTCAAATAGGTCGTTCCCTTCCATGCAGTGAAACTGTTTTGAAATATACAACTCACTCTGTCACTCACAACACATAATCCCTTTTGTGTCTGTTACAAAACAAGCTTACATGAAAAATGAGCAGCAGATTAAAATGTCGGTTCAGTAATTTCTAAAGCACACGTCGAATACGATTTCTGTAATGTGAAGTTTAGTTTTTGTATTGATAGAAAAGAATCACTGTAATTCCCATTTATATTATAATTATTATTAATTCCGGAATATTCGTTTCATCCCGTTTTAATTGTTGAAATAAAACCGCGTGTGAGCACATGTAGTAATAATTTAAGGAATGTGATGAGCTACACAAGGTGCTTCAGACCCATGCCTCGTCACTGAACCACGCAACAACCCCGGTGTTCCACACCATTATTCCTCCATCGATGCCAACAGGTGGTAGTCGAAAGAACCTAGGTTAAGTCATTGGTCCACACATGTATGCATAGTTATATACTTATTCATATTTTATAGTGCTTCTCACACTCAATCGAACTAGATGCAGTCAACATCTCCATCAAGTAGAGATCGGTCTCAATGTCATCATTTCATTTGTATTATGTTATTCATGACTAAAACAAATTGAAATTTAGAACGAAAGATGACTTATAAAAAGAATATGTTGGTGGCTGGTTCAATGCCGGGTGTGGTCACCCCCCTTTTAGAATCCTTCTTATTCAGGAGCAACTGACACTTTTTGCATGCGTATCCTTTTCCGCAC
This sequence comes from Acanthosoma haemorrhoidale, assembly GCA_930367205.1. Classification (NCBI taxonomy): domain Eukaryota; kingdom Metazoa; phylum Arthropoda; class Insecta; order Hemiptera; family Acanthosomatidae; genus Acanthosoma; species Acanthosoma haemorrhoidale. The sequence continues at coordinate 140,453,478 of OV884011.1, forward strand.
CTATTTAATCAATGATTTCATTTAAATACTCATTAAGGCAGTTTTCACATAATTTATCACTGCCCTCCTGTATTTTAACTAAGCTTCTCCTTACATCAAACAACCTAAAGTGAGATATACATATATTTTTAATGAGGTGGCAGGGCTGTGTAAAAGTAACTTGCTCCCTCTAGCAGATACACCAGTTTTTACTTAATCCTAATAGGAATGCAAGCAGACATACGGTAGGGCTGTCGCCCCAATCAGGAAATGCAAATCGTGACCTTTGTTCTAACTTTCTTTGCTGGAGGAGAAAATAAAACCAAATAAAATAATTAATTAGATTCTTTTCATTTAAATCCGTATTCGGCTGACAATTATTCATGGAAGACAAAATATTAAAATTTATTTTTCCGGTGAATATGTCTAGCGAAAATACATATAGGCTTCAATCGCTCTATTTCAAATCTCAATATCAGTAGCTACTTACTCCTGTTTATCTTTAATTAGAGCGCATTAAAATTCGTTAAAAAATTAATAGAAATTTAATTTGCTCACTAATTTAACAGTAACTGTCAGTGAATTCAAGTGACGTGCAAAAATTCCTTCCAAAACTTCAAAATACACTTATTCCCCAGAACTACATGAATTGCTTTAAAAAGTGATCCCTTTCAATTCGGAACCGCTTGCTGAAACAGTTCGTGTAAAAACGTGCAAATAAAATTTTAGTTTTCCTCAATTTCTGAGCAGTTTGTCCCCATTGAGTTGAGAAGGCGAGTATTGAGACTGAGCTGCTTAAATCCTTAGAACATTTCAGATGAAATACAAATCGCAATCAGCGTGCTTTCCTCCTCCCTACTATTTAGTATTATTAAAAACAATATTAACTGAAATATAGTTTATAACAGATAGTAAGTACAGTATCTAGAAAATTTATGAGCCCCCTAGGCATTAGTGTGTCTAGATAGGGGTCCAATATGCCCACCTGTTTGAGTCCCTCACGAGAGAGCAAACATTTTCCGGCCGCGGCCTGTTGACAGAGTCCCTAAAAGCTGTCATTATATTAAACCTTGAAACTTTCGAGAGCTCGCAAACAATACACGGAGAGCACTGCTCTCTCCAGTCGACAGCGGGGAGAGAAGATTGAAATCGTTTCTGAGAAGGACTTTCTCGATCCGTCAGCTCACCCCAGCCAGCAGCAGGCTCAGCCCTCATGATCTCTTGTATAATGCATATCTTCCAAGTGTATTTTTTTGGCTGAAACCTCGTTCCTTCTTTCCAAAAATAAATATAGGTAAGCGTTAGAAATGTACACATACCTACATCTACATCCTCTTCTACCGCCCATTTCATCCTAGAATAACACACATTCAAGAATCTATGATTTACGATCCAGTGATGTGTTGCATCCAAGAGAGCTAGTCAGTTTCCTCTGAAATCCTAAACACACAAAATCGTTTAGATAGATACCCACGTTTACTTGCACGCACGTCATGAACAAAATAAATGAAACAAAAATGGTTAAAAATATTACATAGCAAATATAATTTTCAATACTATGTTACAACTTTAACAGTAGCAGCATGAGTGCCAAGGTAGCTCTAAAACAGGCTGAAGTAGCCTGTAACCAGATCAGTGAGAGATTGGGGAGACTCAATATCTCTGTAAACGCGGGTAAGACTGACTGTGTAATTTTCTCTTTCCAAAAGGGAAAACGCCCGCTCCCTACTAGTTACATAGTAGGAACGGAGGAAAATTCACCAGCCAACCACCTAATATATCTGGGTATTAAAATGGACAGACATCTCCATTTTAGTAACCATTTTACGAAGAAGTTGAAGCTAACACGCACAAAGTCTTACCGACTTGCCCCCGGACTTCCCCCAATCTATCACTGTGTCTCAAGCTATTGATATACAAGAGCATACTAAGGCCTACTCTGCTGTATGGTGCACCGCTATTTCGTTATCTGACGTATACGACAGCTAAGAAACTCCAACAATTCCAAAACGGTATACTGATGAAAGTGGTCAGAGGTACTTCATTCGAGCAGCGACGGAACAGTGAGCTGCATGAGATATTTGAGCTGCCTACGGTGGATGAATTCATCCAGCGTAGACATATCAAATTTTTCGACTTCTTACAGTATTTGACAAAAGCGGTGTTTAACACTATAACCCCCGCTCCGTTCCCCCATCGATGGCAGGACGCTGTCGCGGCTGGAACGCTTTAGTCCTTGGTTCTAGGTATAGGTTTTAGTTTATTTTGTTTTGTTTTGTTTTTAGTGTTTAGTGTCGGTGACAAGTGGAAGGTGATCCTCATCACCTAGTATTGTGTATATTGTTATGACTTTTTTACTACAGATTGAATGTATTTATATTATGCCCTCCTCCGAATGCATCAGTGCATCGCAGTACGAGGAGCAACTTGCATCTCTATATAATTTTTTGTTCATTGTAATATTTTGAGGTTTTGAAATAAAAAAAATAAAAATAAAAACTTTAATTAATACATATATTTATTTAAAAAATTTGGTCATTTTTACGTTTTATTAATAATTATAACATAAAATATTTATTATTGTCAAAGTATCGTCGCCATTGCCAAGCCCCCATTCTTTCTACTGTGTCCGGATGTAGTAAATTTCCCAGCATCGTTCACAGCCCCGCCCAATCATGATATTTTAAAATGGTTCCCGTTAAAAAAATGTTTTTGAAATAAATATTTTATTTGCATAGCTAAAAAAAAAAAAGAAGAACTTTGAAATCGCGCAGTCGTTAAGGTACTAAGGTTAACTACTTCATATCAAGAAGGTTATGAGTTCAAATGACAAAACTGACTCGAACCGCAATATAAGAGTTTTCCCATCAAAGCCTACAACATTAAAATATATTAATTATTAGCAATAAATAATATGTTTTATCCACCAGAGATCCTAAATTCAATTTCAACATAATTACTTAAGATCCGCTACTAGGTAATAAAAAATTCTATCAGAAACGAGTTCGAATTCCTGGATGGAAAAATTACGATTAAGTCCCGCCTGATAATCTTGCAATATGCTTTTAATTAAATGTGGGGATAATCACTGGCGAGGGGACAACTACAGCACGTTTACATAAAATACTCAATCACAATTAATTGAAACATTACACTCTAATCCCAATTAAAGTTAACGAATTGTTGAAAATAATTAAACTGGCACTCACTGTCGAACGGTTCTTTAACTAACAAAGTAAAAAATTATCATACAAAATGATAGTCACATTAATTCACTACAGTTAGACAACAATGTCATAGTGTGTCATCAGTAATTAGAAACATTTATAATATTACTTTATGATTGACGTTTTCCACTATGAAATGTTTCATACTATATTTGCAAATTTTGTAATAGGGTCTCAATTATTTTTTGAGTCTTTTTTAGTGGAAATTTCAAATCTCATTAACAACGAACGGGTTCCGAAAATAATGAGTGTTAAGAAAATTTTGAGAAAGAAACACGTTTATTGACAAATTAATACAATTTTACATGTTAAAGATTTGTAGTGTGAACATGGTTTGTATTAGTGAAAATCTTCTTTAGATTTTTCCGACACTTTAAAGTAAAAATGGTCATAAAATAAAAATATGACACTAAATATACATAATGCAGTTAAAATGTCTAATACAATATGTAATATGATATAATAAAACAACACAAAACACAGTATTTAATGACAATTTGGAGGTGATCAAAAATAATATCGAAGTAATCGTCTAATCATGCTATAAAACAGAAAAAAACTCAAGACTCAAACATTATTACATAGAGGGTATGAACTTGAAGAGCTTTAGTTACTTACCCTATTCATCGAGATTGGGCACTTTTTTCCTTAGCTATTAATTAATGACCATTAATTTATTTGTATAGACAGCGTATTTTTCTTCTCGTCGGCCCATCAAGTAATCAAATTTCATCTCTGGGTCAAACAGAAGATATGCAAATGTTGAAAACCAAGACACATGATGAAGTTATTGGTTTTCGAAGACCAGCTAAATCCTAAAAAACATTGGAAAAATCAATCCAAAGGCTTATTAATAGATTATCAAACTATTATATTATAAATACATCTTTGAACCATACTTCTTTTTCTCTATAAATATTCGACTTCGACGGAAGTCTTCTAAACGATCATTAACGTACAAAGAAGTATGCACGTACTTAATCCCAAGAGTGTTAAGAGGTAACCTTTCACAGGATCTACCTATCTTGTGAATCTTTAGGCTGCCTTGATAGTAATTGATAACCTCAAGCACTCTCCTATGGTTTTGCTATAATAGTCAGAAAAAAGCATTTCACTCGTTAAAGAAGAAGTACACAAGCTTCAATAAATAATCCACCTTTGAAAGTGTATATATTACCTCAGCTTTTCCCTTATTACATGCCTGCTCACATGCAATAGAAAACTCCTTTCAATTTTCAGCTAAATACATTATTATTTTATTTCATGCAAAATGTATTATTTTAACTACATCATAAATACCAGACTAAGGTCTGTGGGATTGTTACTTCCTCCTTTAAGGGAGATTTATTTTTATTTGAAGGCAACTAAAACGCTACATAAAAAATTAAACAAGCAATCAAGCTGTTTATAAGCTAAAAAACAAAACAGAAAAAAATCTTTCAGAACTGAATAAGACATCTTTACGACCAGTTTAAAATCAAGGTGATCTCTCATTATAATCGTTTGCCAGTGTTAAATTTAAATTGACTCCATTAACATACCAAAGTTTGTTCGCTTTTGAAATGTAATGACATTTCATGACAAATGCTAATCAACGCTTATTATGCTCAATAGATCTAAATGAATGCCACGTATTTATTAATGGATCTTGTCGGTTCTGCAAAGCTTTCATGGGGGGCCATAGCAGATGGACTTTCATAGTAAATAGTAAATGGATCCTTCGCTGTTGATCTTAAACACCCTCTAACATTTTCAGGAAGCAACGGCCTGATCTACACCTCGAGCACGGACAAGTTCGTCGTGGACCCAATAACTGGCGTGGTAACCCTCGGGTCTACCCTGGACCGGGAGAGCGTCGCCCATTACGACGTCGCCTTCTACGTGGCAGAGGGTGATCGCTACGACTCCACCATCCTCTCAGTGACCGTCTTGGATGCCAACGATCACGCCCCGAGGTTCCCGGCGTGCTACTCTTTGGGGGTACCGGAGAATTCCGAGTTCGGGGTCATACATAGGTTCCAAGCGAGCGATCCAGACGAAGGGGCGAACGCCGATATCACCTTCACCATCACAGGTATGTCACCATCATTTTTAATTTCAGTATTACGTAGTGTTCCTGGTGATTTTTTTGCAGGAAACCGTACTTGCATAGTAATGGCAAAATGCTTAGCTAGTAAATTAAAGGTTAAGTGGATAAAGTGGGTTTTTTTCTTTATTTCATTTTAAATTTGTGTTCCTATTATATATAGTTGCCAGAAGCCAGAGTGCCTCTAAACTAGCACTAAAATACAATTAATACATAAAACTAAAATATCCACTTATTTTATATTTGCAGTGAGTCCTTTCTAATGTTTTAGTGGAGTCAAGTTGTGTTCTAAATTTAGAATTAAGAATTCTTATGTGTGGATTTTATGTGTTCAGGAGAACAGCTCTTTAGACCTCTAAAGAAACATGTTCGCAATCAACCTAATAATAATTCGTTTATTTATTTTCATCTGAAAAACGAGTATAACTTTTTTGGGGGGGAGGGTGGTGGTTATATTGTATTTCTTTTGTTTCCATTAGATCCAGTGCACACAAAATACTCAAAAACATGCTTCACATGCCTATATTATACCAAAACTAATTTAAAAACCCACATTTCCCCCCTTCCCTTCAGAAAAACACTCTTCCACTACCTCATTCTTCTATGAAACTTTTTACGAAATTTCTACAACTGACAAATTAGTTTTGTGGTAGGGGTTTTGGTTGATATTTACTTTATTTTACAGGTATTTTACCTGTACTACTTCAATTGTCAGCTTCATGTTATGTGGCGTTCATTTTCTTCAAGTTTGAAATATTTGCTTCCTAATAGAATTATTTCGGCTTTTAATTCTTTTTTAATTAATACTAAACGATTTAAGTGATAAGGAGCTATAAATATGAAGGAACCCCCAATAAATATTACAAAAAATTTATTTAAAAAGAATTATTTTGATTTCTTGTAGCTAATCTCTAAAAATTTAGCAAAAGTTTTTTTTTAACATTAACTTAAAAAATGGTTTGGTTGAGCTAGTAGCCCGTGTTGCTTTAGTGGAAGATGGTCGAAGCCACATATATGTAGCTCGAGCATTGGGCACCTGAAACTACTGTTCGGAAAGCAATCACACGTTACGAGGAAATAGGTTTGTGGGATCGCAGACCCGCATCAGATCGGGCGCGAGTGACAAAGCCAAGAGATGACAGGTTTATTGTACTACACACGGTTTGGAATCGGTTTTCAACTTCTTATGAAACTGCTCAACTTCTTCGTATCGCTCGGGGAGTAGCAATATGTACAGGATTGGAATAAGACTTGCTGAAGTGAATTTAAACCCTGAGAGGATTAGGGCCATTGTTGACCAGAGCTCGATTTGTTAATCATCGTAGAGATCGTTTCGAATTTTTTGGGAACACCTTATGTGGACTGAAAACGAATGGAGCTTCTCTATTTATACACCAGATGGGTGGATGATAGTTTACCACTAAAAAAATAATTAAAATCCGAAATAATTCTGTTAGGAAGCAAATATTAAAATTATTTTTCATAAACTTGTTATTTCATAACTTATCAGGCTTCAACGTATTTTAAAATGTGTATTATTTTGCTCGTAAAATAACAAAAAGAGCCCTTTCGTATGCATAGCATAGAAACACTAACAAAATAAAAACCTCACAGTTTCAATTCTATTTATCACTAAGATGGGAACTATTTTGAATCTTGTAAATAAAAGCTTTCTTTTGACAATTTTTCCTACCACCTGTTTGTTTAACTAAAGTTATTTTGTATCTAAAATAATTTAATGGCTTTTGCATTCAAAAAACAACTTCCATGTTATGTTTAACTTGTAACAAGTGAACTATTTAATGAAAATATTATTAATTGAATTGACTTGACATTATTACTATAAGAGTAAATTCTAATATTTGGCGTGTGACCCACAGGTGGAAACACCGGTAACAGGTTCAGTGTGGACGTGCACAGCGGGGAGCTGAGCGCCCGGCCCCTGGACCGCGAGACCCAGGGCAGCTACCGCCTGACGGTGACCGCCTCCGACGGTGGCTCTCCCCCTCTGTCGTCTTCCTGCAACTTCACCGTCCGAGTCATCGACGAGAACGATAACCCTCCGGTCTTCAGGGAGCCGGTGTATCGGGGCCGAGTCAAGGAGGACTCACCTCTCGGCAGTCTGGTCCTCAACGTTAGCGCCACAGACAGGGACCTGGGTGACAATTCCAGGCTCTCATACTCACTGGCCAATGAGTCCCAGGCTTTCTTCAGGATAGACCCGGACACCGGTCTCATCTATACTGCAGGGTGAGTAATACATCTTACTAGAGGATCCATGGATCAGTAGCCATGAGTAGTAGTTTTGTGGGGAGAAGGGGTGGGGGTATATATATTTATATTATAATGAGATTATAGTAATAGCAATTGGCATGGATGGCAAGTTGGAAAGGACATCCAATTACCCCACCCCAAGTGAATGATTACACAGGCCAACAGGTGTTTTGGTGCCGGAGTATTTGGAGCTGATTTCAAATGTATTATATACCTAGAATTCAAATATGGCATTAGGTTTTGCCTAGGAGCTCAATTTTCTAAGATTCAGCATTTTAGTGAAATATTTTAAGTTAAATCCATGGACCAAATGAAAAAACTAAACTCGAAATTTTTATTATTATATTATACACTATATAATATTATACACAAACATACAGGAAAAGGTTATCGATGAAACCAGCTAGTCGCCGAACACTTCGTAAGCTTCTTATCTGTGACATTTTTGAATGCCTTTTGGAACAGTCCTTTTTTAAACTCCACCAGTAGTCTGCCATCATGTGCGTATCCCATCTTCCTTGGTACCGGGCCTCCATAGTTTTAATATTCTGGTCGAATCTTTCACCTAGTTCCTCACTGGTGTCTCCTAAATTTTCAGGAAAACGGTCCTAGTGGATGTGTAAATAGTGCATCTTAATATTCATGTTACACCCAAGGGATTTGAAAATGTCAAGCATTTCGTTTACCGGTTCAACCTAGTTTTCAGCTTTGCGTTAGCCCAGAAAATTTTCGACAAATACAACAAATGAAGTCCAGGCTTTTCGTTCAGCCTCATTCATTGAATTTACGAAGGCAGGATTTGTGGACCGTCAAATATTCCTGCTTTAATTTTTCCGTACTTAACTAATGCATTTTTCCCCTATATATGCAAAGAATGATCCGTTCTTATCATGAGCCTTTAAAAACTTCTTCATTAGGCTCAGCTTTATATGCAGTGGAGGAAAGATGATTTTCTCTCGTTCAACGAAGGGGTCGTTTATGACATTATTTTCCCCAACATCCATGTTTTGTCTCTGGAAAAGGCCACTCTTTTCTAACCTATTGGTGTGCTATCCGAGAGGCACAAGAAGCAAGGATATTTTGTGCGGCCACTTGGTTGTCCAAGAGAAAGTTTTCCATTTTTAAGTCCACACAAATCATCCATTGATGTTCATGATACTTTACGCTAGGCACCGAAAAATTTTTTTTTTCATGTAGGCCTGTGTTATCATCGATGACAGTTAATTTAAATTAGCCAGCCATTGCACAAGTTCCTCTCAAAAATTTAAGCAGAAAGAAGGAATAATCGAGATATGGTCCGAAACAGGCAAGATTTTTGGCCCATAATATTTAATTTTATAGCTTCTCGGTCACTGAACACTACTAAATCCGGCATGTTTTTTAATATATCTTTGAAATTTCAAATCGATTGGATTATTCTTGCCTATCTTGATGTACCTATCAAGATTTATCAAGACCTTCATTCTCGGCGATCATTATTGTATCCTGTTGATTAATCTGTTTTGAAAAAATTTCCAGATTGACGGTAGACTCTCACTACTGTACTGACTTAACCAACCTCCACCGAGGATTCCCACATTCCTAACTCCTCTCACACCACCTTCAAGCAGGTACTCCTAGTACAAGGTTCCTATCACTCCAAATATTTTATATTTTTCCCACATCCTAAATTCGACCTAGAGAGCTTCGAAAAAAAAAAAAAAAAAAAAATCCAGATTGAGTTGATTATAATATAATATAATCCTCAATCCTATAATATAATCGTATAATCCTCATGAGTTGTTTTTATCATTTCATTATTGATGTAATTAATTATTTCATTGAATATCGACTATTTGTTAAAGTTAACGAAAAAAAAAACAGACGAATACAGCCTAAATGACATGAACGAGCATGAATCTGTGGTAGCTTTGTCCGCTGTGATCAAATGATTTCTGTAAATAAGGTATAAAGCGGGCCCTACTTGTATTATGCTATCTTGCGCAAATCGACCATACACGCCCGAGAATCGGAACGCTCCTGTATTAGTACTCGAGAGACTTCCTCGCCTTTGAAGTGTTCCGTTAGAACGTTCGTTTAAACCGTATTCGGGGACGTCTCGATGCATCACAGTTCCAATACTTTGACAGCAGTGGACCTCGTTATATCCGAAAGAGCGAAAACAATGGCCTCCAAGATAAGCCCGCTCCCTTTGCTGCGTGCTACTGCTGACCACTCAAGTTCATAGCAGCAGAAGTCACTTTTAAAAGTTTTGGTTCAGACTGTCTTTTTCATCTTCACAGCAGCCGCACATATTCGAACGAACTCTTTAACAAAATCACTATAATCTGGGAAGGAGTGGTAAATGACTGCGTGAGAGGTATTGGTAGATGAGTATATACTTTGGTTAACAGTGGTCCTAATCCAGTAAAGGACCTTTAATTAACCTAAGGTCAATTAAAGAACTAATACAACCGAGGGGTGTAATCTGGTATATCCCGCTGGCACAAGTTTCTAATATTACTTTTGTGTTATTTCCAAGTTAACGAAAACTCTTTTATTCGGGAAACGTTCTTCTGAGCGCAAATTACAAGTTTATACTTTTCAGTTTCAAAATGAACCTTAAATATAGCACTTACGTCATTTTTCCCGATCTGTCTTTTTGGCTTTAAAATTGGTATTGGTATTTTATAGAACTTGGTTTATTTTCTTGTTAGACAACGTTATCTAAGAACTTGGGTCAAAATGGCTGTCTACTGGATTTGCATAAGTAATAGTGGGTCATCTGTAGGTATATGCCTTTTTTAAAGTCAGATTAAAAAAAAATTGTAACATCAAGTAATATTATTATGCATATAATATGCTGCTGTTATGTAAGATAAAATGTTCACATAAGATACTACATCAAGACTGGTTATCTGAAATGTCGTAGAAGTGTTGCTATTACACGTCGGCGATCTTTCGGAAGCTAATTCTGAACTCGGTAGTTCTGCAGACTCCATTCAATTGACATCAGCGAGATTTATTTTTTGAGCTCACCAACAGCAGCCAAGATTGCTCGCTGTAAAATTAATAAATCATCGACCGTTTAATTTCACATCGACTTTATTGTTTTTTGAATTCCCTGTCCCATGCTCGAGCGTAAACCACTTATCTAGTTTTAGATCGGAAATGTCCAAGAATGTTCTTAATGAGCGGAATCTCGCTGGTTTCTTTTTATCGGAGGGAAACCATGGTTTTATAAAAATATATAATTGACTGAAGTACTTTTTTAATGGGTACTACAAATTAATATTTATTTTTCTAAGTAAACAACATCTTTATTACCGATTGATATCATCTATTTCATAAATAAAAAAATTAATAGTACTACATAAAGAAATTTTTCTTGCGATATTATAAGAATTCTATAACTTACATTTATTACTTACAATTCTATAATTCTAAGCTAACTGCAATTTTTAAAGGATTTGTATCCTATTTTTTCTATTGAATTATAATGACGAGTATTCTCAATCAATTTTCACTTTGGTAAATGTACGATACATCGATGATTTCAATCATAAGATAAAATGTAGTATGGAGATAAGTGGTATATTAAAGCTACTTACGAAAACAACAGGACAAAGACGATAATACAGTTAAGGCTCATGCTCTTGATAAGTCAAAGCCATTAAATATATTGCAAACTTAACGGTAGAAAGCGTAATACGGCCAAGACACTAAACGGTACACGTCAAGTATTCTCTCCAAGAGACCGTTTTTTTTTCGTATTTTTTTCTGTTTTATTTTTTCTTTATTTCTTGAGGGAGTTATGTGTCGAAGTGGAGTCGGGAAACAACAAAACGACCGCTGGCAGAGATGGTTTTTCTGTCCGTTTCCAGCCTTTCCCATTCTCCGGGAGGGTCTTCCTGGAACCATTTTCTCTCTAGGGTGTCTTTGCAAATTATATGGCGATTGCCGGTCTAACCGTTTGAAGGCAGGCTAGGCTATTTTCTTACCTATCTTGTCAGTAACTCTCTCTCCACATACAGTCTCTGTGAATGCAGGAGTAGCTTTTTTCAAAATAAAATTACTTATATTCAACAGAAATTTGACATTACTTCTTAGCGCTACTCATAAGAACTTTGTTCACCCTTACATACCTGCAAAAGTTTTTCTAGTATTACCCGGTCTAAGAAAATATGTCTTCTATATTTTTGTAAAAGGATTCCCGGTAGCTTCTTAGTCTTTTAGAAGCTACTACCATGCCTGTTACCGTTCTTGTGTCTCCTATCCGAAGATTGTATTCATGCCTAAGTTGGATTACACTTATGAATACCTTTTTTAATAAATACTGAAATAAATGAACAAATGTTGTTTTATCTAGCGAATATGTTGCAGGCTGTTCGATCGTGAGAAGCAGAGTGTTTACCACTTCCAAGTAGTGGCGACGGACAGCGGCCGCTACGACGCCAGATCCGAGAAAGTACCAGTGGAGGTCCGCGTTGAAGATGTCAACGACAACAAGCCCGAGTTCTCCAGGTACCCCTTCACCACACAAGTACCTTCCTACGTACCCTCTGGTAAGGAACTTCTCAGGGTGACTGCGACGGACGCCGATGAGGGGACTAACTCAGACATCGTCTTCAGCTTCTTTAACGAGCCCCCTAGCAATAAGTTCAGGGTGGACCCCAAGACCGGAGTGGTGACTGCCACTTCCAGCCTGGCCATGGAGAACGGAAGACTGTACCACCTGGAGGTGCTAGCCACTGACCGGGGGAACCCACCACAAAGTGCCTCTGGACTCATAGAGATCCGCGTCGGAGAGGGTCCAGAAGGAGCGCCGACACTCAGGTTCCAGAACTCCAGCTATGCAGCTTACATGCAAGAGAATCCACCAATCGGTGCAGAAGTTCTTCAGGTAAGCACATTTTAAAAGTTAAAACTATCTTTACTAAAGATTTTCTTGGCCCCTCAAACATTCCCTCTTAATGCCTACCTCCTACCTCCATATTTCTCTACTCCTTGTCCCCCAAAGTTGTAATAATCGCATTCATGGACAACCCACACTAGCAAAATATTCTATATTTGTATATTCATTCTCCTGCAAAGTCTTGGTGAAAGTAATAATGTTGAAAGTCATATAAATATGCTGATTTTAGCCAAACTTTTAAAATAATTAAAATTTAATGAGTAGTTATGTTTAAATTCTAAAGATCTATATAGTATGTGTAATCATGAGTATTTGAAATATAATTTGTTTTGATCTGAGCAGGAATAACCATCACCAAAACTGAAGCATATTAGTACAATTTCAAAAAATAATGTAACTATAATAAATTAGATCTTTATAATTAATCTACTTTTAATAATTACTCTATGGTCAAAGAAAACATTTTATTAAAGTTGGCATGAGGGCTGATAAACATTCACCAACTGAGCACGACCCCGCCCGGTAATTACGGTGTGATACATTCTGAATTACGCTCATTATCTTTTCAATTTGCATGAAAATAAAACCAACTCATGGGCTAGTTTCTTGTAATCACAAACCATGATTGAAATCAAAATTGAGAGCAGCTATTGAGGATAAATTATTTTCTCATTTTTCCTTGCTGATATCATCAGATCTACTAACTACTCTTTTCTCCATCCATCTCTCAAAAAAGTCATCGGTGGTTGATCTTATTCTCCCTCACCATTTCTATGCATTTTGTAGTTTTAGTGATATAGTAGCATTCATATTATAGTAAATACAATTTTTAAGAAGACAATAGAGAAATTGTAGACACATTATCAAGTGTATTTTGGTTTTATTTAATTAATCAATCACTTAATCTGCTGTAAAATTGCAAGACATATTGTTTACATTATAAATTTTTAACAATACAATTTTTACAGACTAACTATATAGAAGCTAATGTTTAAATTGCACAGGTTTCAGCTGTTCGCTCTGATGGGAGGAGGCAGCAAATCAGGTACAGTCTGGTATCGGGCAACGAAGGCAGGAGGTTTGAAATAAATCCAACAACAGGTCTCATACGAGTAGCTTCAAGTTCAGGATTAGATTACGAAGCAGGTTCTCCAATAGGTGTCACTGTTGAAGCAACAGCAGACAGCCCCCACGGTTCACCTCTTTATGGCTACACCACTGTTTGGGTCCATTTGACAGATCAGAATGACAATTCACCCAAATTCACACAGTCAATTTACTCAACAACCGTATGGGAAGGAAACAACAAAGGAACTTTTGTGACGCAGGTGTGTTGATAAATCTATCTTACTATATTAACAAAATTAATCAACTATTATTTTAGTAGCTTAGTATTAAAATAAGACACTCCTTTTAAAATTAACATAATTTTCATTTATAGGTGTCTGCAACAGACATGGACACAGGACCAAACTCACAACTTTTATACCATATAGTAGACGGAAATCATGATAATGCCTTCATTATCGAACCCCCATCTTCAGGCATCATCAAAATGAACATAGTTCTTGATCGAGAAATCCGTGATTCCTATCGCCTCACAGTAATCGCCACAGATGAAGGTGTTCCACAACTTACTGGCACATCTACAATCCTCATCAACATAGTTGACATCAATGACAATCAGCCCAATTTCCCTCCTCACAGTGTTATCACAGTTAATGAAAGTAAGTCACTTTTGTATTCTTAGTCACAATTTATTTATTAGTTGTAATTAGAAAAATGAATAGTGAAAAAAATTCATGCATGAAAATAGGCTTCTAAATTCCAATTAGATATTTTTCAAGTCCTCTTTAATTCATAATACATTATTGAAAGTAAAAGATAAACCTAAAAACTGTGTACTAATTTTAATCTGTATGTTACAGAAAAGGAAGTTGGAAGTGTCTTAACTGCGATCACTGCTAATGATGTTGACACAAACCCAGCATTAACATATAACTTATCTGACCCGGACGATGGCAGATTCAGCATTGACAGGTTCAGTGGGAGGGTGACTCTTTGCCACCGTTTGGACTATGAAGCAGTCAAGGAGTACCGAGTAGGAATCACTGCATCAGATACAGCCCACACAGCTCATACCATCCTTACAGTTCTAATCACTGATGACAATGACAATCCACCCGTATTCAGCCAGCCCTACTACCATGCTACTCTACCACCAGGTAATTTAGTTAACATTTTAAGTTTTTGTTAACATATTGAATTGTTCACGACTTTGTACCTGAAGAATGTTGTAAATAGACAGGTAGCTTCAATATTTTGCACATAGAATACATCAACAGTAATTTCTTATCTTTGCTCATTCCTACACAAATGAAAGTAAAATATTATTAGATATGTATGAATTTCAGTTTTGTTTCTTCAAAAATATTGTCAAAACTTAAATTTGGCTAGTAGATAATTTTAGGAGGAAATTTTCCTGATATTGAACTCAAATAAATGATTTATCTAATAATGAAAGGAAATAAAAATGTAAAGAAACAATGTTTTAAAAAAATTTATCTCAAGTTAGTATTTTTAAAAATGGTGCTTCGGGGCAATTGTTCATCTTTTTGTCAATTATTACTCTATAGTAGTTTGAGTGGTCCCAAACGTAAATCATCTATTTTTTATAGTAATCAATTATAATTATCTTTATTGATCTGTTACAAAGAGTCCACATTCTTCTGCTTAAGTATAAGTCTTGTATTTTCCAATTTTCATAAAAATTTTATTATAAAAACCCTATTAAGGATTATGGACTTACTCATAAATCATTTATTTCATAATCATCATTCATTACGGTATACTTCATTCAACTGTACAGTTCAATGTAGACAAGTCTATGTTTATCTTGTATTAAAGGACTTCAATTTGTTACCTGAATTTTAATTAATATTATTATAATTATAAAATATTGTGTTATTAATAGTTATCCAATTATTTGTAGATACCGGGGACATTGTCTACACAGTGTTAACTGTCAGTGCTACTGATGAAGACTCCGAAAAGAATAATAAAATCACTTATTCACTCGCTGGTAACTACCCTGGCTTTATAATCGATGACAAAACCGGAGCACTCCTGATAAACCGATCAGCGATTGCTACACCAACTACCAAACCTAAGGTTATTGACCTGACCGTCATTGCGACAGACTCTGGCAAACCTCCACTATCTTCAACGGCTTCAGTGAGGATAAGTGTTGGTAATGGCGGAAGTAGCAAAGCAGCTTTCTCTCAGAGAGAGTACAAGTATGTATTTGTTGACTATTCTAAATGCTTCATTACAAAAATTACATTATATTGTGTAAAAATTTAGAAATGTATGTATAAACCATTACTCCCACCTAAAAATCTAACCTTATTTCTTTTTTAGAATATCAACCAAAGAGAACACAAGGATAGGATCTTCCCTGCTAAAACTCTCAAACCAACCGACTGGGGAATTGTTCTGGGCACAATACAGTATCATAGATGGAAATAATGACCACATTTTCCAAGTGATGGGGTAAGTGTTCTTATCTGCAATCTTTTTTAATTTATTAATCAACTCGGGATTTAAAAACACTTAATCTTTGACTAAAATCACTATTTTAATTAATTTTGAAAATTTATTTTGGCTTCCAATAATTTACACAAAGTATATCTTTATGGCAAAGAGAGATTTTTTTATAGTACTGTTAACTAAAAGGTATTTATAACAAGTATTTATTAAAATATGAATACTGAAAAGCCAATTTAGGACACTCTACCAATTGTAACCGCTTCAAAGTATTTACAATCTAACATTATTAGTAAAAACAAAACTGGTTTAAAAACTAGAGTCACTAACCCTGGATTTGCTCATTATTACTTTATTTGGTGTGAAACCACAATATCTTTTTTTTTAATTAATGATTTCTTCACTAATAAATCAATATATGTTTGCAGGCCAAACGGAGATGTGGTGCTAGTTAAACCTTTGGATAGAGAGCAACGAGACCACTATACATTGAAGGTAACTCAGGGAGCAGACAATTCATCTGCAGTGTTAGTCCATGTAACAATAGAAGATGTAAATGACAACTCTCCTCAATTCATGATGGTGCAGAGCTCAGTATCTGTTTCTGAAGATGTGCCAATTGGTCATTCCATCATTCAACTTAAAGGAACCGATAATGACCTACCTCCTAATTCTGATATCATGTTTGATATTCTATCCGGTAATGACGAAGGTATATTCAAGATAGATTCTAATACAGGAATCATCAGGGTAAAAAACAAGCTTGATTATGATAAAGGATTGTCAGAATACTCTCTCGTCCTGAGTGCTACTGACAGTGCCAAACCACCAGAACATTCATTATTGGCCATTTTAAACTTACAGATTATTCTCGAGGATGTAAATGATAATGCTCCACATTTCCCAGTAGTTGAATATCTTGAATTTGTTGGTGAAAATGAAGCCCTAGGAACTAAAGTATTCACAGCAAGAGCAACAGACATGGATCGTGGAATTTTTGGCTATCTTAACTACTCAATTGAAACTACCTCAATCTCAAATTATGCAGGGGTAGATGATTCATGGAAGTTATTTAAGGTAGACAGTGTTACAGGACTAGTTACAACTAATGCAGTATTTGATTATGAATTGAGAAGTCGTTACGCATTCACAGTCATTGCTACTGATTCAGGTGGAAGAAGTTCAAAAGTAAAAGTTCGCATAGAAATTGAAAGCAGGGATGAGTTCTATCCACAATTTACTGAAAGGACATATCGATTTGCTGTTAGTGGAAATGACTTGCCTGTGGGCTATGTTATTGGTACCGTTGTGGCTACAGATAGGGATAAAGGGCCTGATGGAAGGGTTGTTTACCAACTTACCAATCAACACGCTTATTTTAAAGTTAACAGAACCACTGGAGCAGTTATGATAAAGAAAAAGATTGATGGTAATTTAAATACAAAACAAGATGTAAGTTTTGTAATTAGAGCTAGTTCTGGAAGGCAAGAGTCTCTAACAAATATGACAGTGGTAGAAATTAGTTTTGATCCTCTTGCTCATCATGAAACAAACCTAATCATTCCAGAAGAAGGAACAAATAACACGGCTTTAGCAGCAGCAACAGGAAAAGTGGCAGACTGGGCAATAGGCCTCCTGATTTCTCTTATCATAGTAATTCTTTGTTTTGGAGCTGTATTTTTGTTCTTGCATGTTCGAAACCGTAGACAGAAAAATGTTAATAAGCCTGGATTAGACTCAGGGCAGACAACTGATGGCTTTGTAGATCCGAGTGCTTTTGACACAATACCTGTTCGCGGAGGTATACCTGGGCCAGCAAGTCAATTCGGCCCCCCAAAATATGAAGATCTCCCAACATATAGAAATAACAAGTCAACTAGTTCCCAGTCAGGTGCTGCTACCACTTCTCAAATATCAGGATCTGATCAGTCTGGATCTTCTGGGAGAGGATCAGCTGAAGATGGTGATGATGTTGAAGATGAGGAAATAAGAATGATTAATGAAGGAATTCAAAGGGATGGTGGTTTACACAGAACATCAGATGATAACATGTCTGATGTGAGTGTACATAATACCCAAGAATACCTAGCTAGGCTTGGAATAGTAAATACTGATTCTGGAAATTCCGGATCACGGAGGAGAACTGAGAGTGTTGGAGGTGGTAGCAGTAAAGACATCATGCTGAGAGCAGGAGTACCAATAGATGGCTTGAGAATGTTTGATGAAGACGGTACAGCTGAAGCAGACATCACAAATCTGATATATGCCAAGCTAACAGATGGAAGCGACAGGGGCAGTAACACTGAAGAAGGAGGAGCAGGTGTGATTGGCATGAGTGCGTACCCAACTCACCAGCCTTCGATGACTGGCTCACTCAGCTCAATAGTCCATAGTGAAGAGGAGCTTACAGGAAGTTATAACTGGGATTACCTGCTAGACTGGGGACCGCAGTACCAACCTCTGGCACATGTATTTTCTGAAATTGCTAGGTTGAAAGAAGATGCAGCGTCTGTTAAAAGCGGAACTTCAGGAACCTCCAGTGGGAAGGGGAAGCCTCCACTGTTGACTTCTGTGGCTCCACGGTCCATAGCAGCTCCAGTGCTTTCTGGGAGACCATCCCATCACCCCCCTCACCAGGGGCCCAAGATACACCTCCTTCCAAGGTCACCTATCAACCACGACAACACTGGAGTACTATCGGCAGCAATGTCTCCTAGTTTCTCACCTGCCCTCTCTCCCCTGGCAACATCGCCCTCCCTGTCGCCTATCGTTACCCCAAGGCATCCCACCTCTCACCATGTTAGGCAGAGGACAACAGATGCTGAACTCAGGATATAACTCACATATTATTTTTAAAAGACTTTTATGAAAATATTTTCTGTGTATAGTGTGAATTATTTATTTCAGGACTCAGGCATATAGTGAAATCGTATTTTTTTTTTTTTTTTAATGTGCCAATCATGACCAATCATTCTTGATCGAATTGAACATTTTGTAATGGATGATCAAAAGCAATGATATTAGAATCATGTTAACTATTATGTATATACTTTATAAATAACACGCAATTGTTTTTGTATATTGTGATTATGTCTTATGAAATAAGCGAATCGAAAACAAATATCGTAAATAGTATTTCGATGTACATATGTTTAAAGTGATTAATCAAAACTAAATAGGATAACATAGATGTAATATATGAATTATAGAAGTCTTATATAGGAAGGTAACTGAAGTGGCTATGTTATAGAACCCAACAAACAAATAAATTTGTCTCCTTTTTGCATGATTTAATTCAGAACTTATATTTTTTATTGTAGAACTGTTTTTTCCAATTAATAAAATATTTCTAGGTAAAAAATTTTTTAAAAGACAAAAAAAAATTCTTCAAATATTGCATAAAATAAAACTGAACATACAATGTATTTATATCAAAACTTATATTAATCAAACAATTGTAATTGTTTTAATGCCATTAAAATTAAACTATTTTCAGATACCATTAGTCGTAATAATGTGAAGTTTCAAACAATAAGGAAATACTCATGATGTTTATTCCTAAAAACAGATTGTGTGTTTATATCTTTATTGATAAGCTTCTTTGTGATATAATTGTATTTATTTTTTTCATTTATTTTGAAGTATTTTTAAACCTGAAAGTAATTAAACATTTCTAAAAAGATCATCTTGATCTTTGTTATTTGTGCCATCCAAAGAAATGATTAATGATAGCCATATTGACATTGCCATTAAGTTGGGTCTGATTTTCTGTTTTTAATGGATGTAAATTCAAAAAAATACACTACAGAATATTTTGTAAAAATTATGTACAAATATAAGTTAATGATGTTGTTTATAAGTAGCTGTAGACAAATAAATTTTATAATGAAATATTTCCCTTTGTTTTTTCACCTTTCCTTTAAGTTCTTGATGAAGTATTAAGAAATAAAAACATTTAAACTTTAATACTACATTATTATTTCAATTCATATGTTAAACATTTGACTCTAAAACCCACGGTAGAAACCTGGAATCCACCGTTAGTAACTCAGTTTCAGATCCATTTTAATTTATAAAGGACAACTCCAGAACTGCTGGTTGCTCAACTGGGTTGGATTTAGTCAACAACTAAATTTTTTGTGTTACTTTGTAAATCATTGTTCTAGTGTAATTTTGAATTAGAAGATTAATGACCCTAGTGGTTGAATTGTCCTTAAAACTGATAAATCTGGAGTATATTTGTTACATTATTATATAAATGATGAACAAATTCTTTTGATTGAAGATATTGCAGTGGTTTGATCAATATAAAATTAATTAATACTATATATATATTGCCTATCAATGTTATTAAATCTATATATGAGGTGCTCACATGGTTTATTAGTAATGCATAGATTTAGTTTTTCATTTGACACTGAATTGTAAAACTTTTTGGCTTTTGTATGATATTACTCTTTTTCTGACCAGTGTCGGAATACTAAATCAAATATAATCTCAAATCAAAATATAATAATAATAATTTTTGACCTAGAAACCTTCCAAAGAGGTATGCACCATCTGTCATTGAGTCCTATAGCTATCACAAAGCCTAGGTATGAACTGCTGGATATATTATCTTCCCTTGGGTTTATCCAGGCCAATATCCTGACAAAGGGGTTGAACATTGGCTAAGAATATGAAAATTAAACTTGACAATTGAAAGATTAAATTGTGGTACATAGTCACTATTTTTCATCGAAGTTCATTCTGAACAATAATAATATGTTGCAGACCATTTAGACTGCAAATATTAAACAATAAATACCTATCCATGAAGTATAGAGAGCATACAAGGGCTGCTAGAGTTATCCGACTTCAAGAAACCCTAGTTAATAGTAAGAAAATGATCTTGGTTAGTCAACAGCTGTAAAAGACATATTCAAAAGCAATCACACACACACACACACCCCTGTTTGCTGTTTCTGAAGGGGATACAGCTTTACAATAGATTCTAAAAGACTTTTTGCCAATGACCTCGAAGGTTAGAGGGGAAATAAATAAAGATTTGTTTTTAAACACTCTTTTGTACTTTTAACATACGACAGGACCATCTTTTTCTACCTAGAGTGGGAATGCTGAATTTGACGTAAAGTAAGTTCAAATAATTAAACTATTTGAAAACACATTTATATTAAATTGATGTTTAAAATATAAATGTAATGTCTTATTAGTTTTCTTTTAAAATATTCAATTTTTCTTAAATTTAGCTTCTTTCAATTCATATTACTTATGATTAATTGCATTTATTTCTCAGTAACTTACTCTTTATTGTTATCTACCTTGTACTCATTTCTTTCTAAACTGTCTTAAATATCATAGTAACTATTTACTTATTAAGTAAAGCTTGAAATAAAATGAAATGAACAATTCAATTCTTAACTATAGAAATTGACATGAGATAAAGAATGCAAGAAAAAAAAGGAAATATGGCAATTAGCAATCCAGTGAATAAGTGATAAAGAAAATAAGGAAATGAGAATCAGTTAGAAGATGATTCTAGGGGATAAAATGTCGACTAAACAAATAAATTATTTAATATAATACAGAATTAAATAATCGGCATGCTATCAATATCTATAGGAGCTCATAAAAATTAAAGGGAGTTCAGATTTCTCATAAAAAACAATATAGGATATGTTGTGCTGGTTGTGAGTTGAACTTGTAATAATCAGTGAACTAACTGGTGAAAGTGGTCTTGTGTTTGTTTGACAAATACAATAAATAAATAATATATTCCAAACATATGGTAAATATTTAATAGATATAATGCTTTTGAAAGCAAAGGAAGCCTGAAAAAATTTAATAAATGTAAAATGTCTAAATTGAAGTCAACTTTCAACAAGGATGTTTTCAGAGAATTAACATGTCTTAAAGAATATGTAGTCACTTTGCCCGAAGGGATGCTAGCTTGTGAAGTTTTTCAACCAAAAATAAGGAATTTGAAGTCTGATTTTTTTTTTTTCTTTAAGTTTTAGGAGGTCATCAAGTTAGATTAAATTTTAAAATAATTAATAATACTTAGATCAAAGTGTTGGAAATTTTAAATCAACCAGTAAATTTTTTTAACGCATGATATTTTACAGGTAGTACCATTATATGCCCCTTTATTGCTAACAGTAAAAGCAATCCAATGAAAAATAATGAACGTTCATTCATTTAATTACATGTTGATTAAAAAATAAATATTTTTCAACTACTCTGAGTAAGGAATCAAAAGATGGTGACATGTTGATTAAATTAAGAAAATAATATTATGCCAACTGAATACCACCAGTAGTTTAGTTTTAACAACCGTAAAAAAAAAAATTAGTTTTAATATGTGTGCATGTTTCATTCTGGAAGTGACTACAAAAACTAACAACATAAAGTTTATATCTACAACTATATCCATAATGATGTTTAAAAGGGGTTAGTGCCTATTAGTTGGGTATGTGAATGGACCAAATGTTGTCTGTATGGCAGGACTTTTTATAAAAAACATAAAAGTAGAATGCCTCTACTTAATATACTTAACGAAAATTGGACACCTCGCCGTAATTACATGTGAATAAAATAACATACAACATGCTTCAAGTCGATTTTGAATTTTTATTTTAATAATAAAAGGTTCCATATGTGTCACCTGTATGACGGTCTGACCTCATTGACGTTCATTCCTGGATACCAGTCTTGCAGAGGAGTCTATTAAGCTCTGAGTAGCTTTATCATCCTCCAACTCGAAGGTGAGCCCCATCACCTATCACCTAGTCTTTTTTGCAGTTGTATAACTTTTAAACATAAAAAGATCTTGTTAGTTTTTTTGGATAAGATCTCCTTAAAATGCATACGTTATACAGTAGAAGGAGCCACCCACAGCTAAATTATGTTAATGGACATATTGATATAAATTTTAAAAAATATTAAAAATAGGGGTTAAGGAAGGAAAAAAAAAAAAATCATCCTCCATTATCACTTCCTGACTTTCTGCTGTAGAGAATTTCAGTGGGGGTCTGTTAGGACTTAATTGCTACCTTCCTTGATAAGCTCCTGCAGTACCTCCTGCCTGGTCCTCTGTATTCCGGCTAATGGCCCTTTGTCACTTGTGACCTGTCAGATAAGTACCGAGCCTTATTAAACGATTGTGAAAAAACTACTCATTATTTTTGACCAAAAATATAATATAATTAAAACCATTTTAGTCACCGAAAATCATCTTTTAAACTAATAAAAAATAACATATAGCTAAAATATTGGGAAAACCCCCTAATTAAAGGGGGGGAACTAAAATCGGCTGAAAAGTATTGAATACGCGATTTGTAACGGCTCCCATAACCTTTTTTTTGTTTAATTTTTCTGAAATTATTATGGCGCCGTTTTTTAATAGGCAAAAATCAGGACTTTAAATCTTAATAAGCGTTTGATATAAGACTTCATAATTAAAAGTGAAATTAAATTAGTTAAAAGTTAATGAACCGGGCCCGACCTGATAAAGTCTGATCGCGAATCAATGAACTAATATCAACGTCTAATGTGACCAGTGATTTTCGTGCGTGGCAGAATTTTAAAACGATTGTTTCATCACACTTTCTCAAAATAAACTGTTTCAACTTTAGCATCTTGAATAATTATACCGGACTTGGACTAATTTACATATGAATACGACTAAGAAAATAAATATAAAGCCAGTGA
This sequence comes from Acanthosoma haemorrhoidale, assembly GCA_930367205.1. Classification (NCBI taxonomy): domain Eukaryota; kingdom Metazoa; phylum Arthropoda; class Insecta; order Hemiptera; family Acanthosomatidae; genus Acanthosoma; species Acanthosoma haemorrhoidale. Next base: position 140,477,194 of record OV884011.1, read on the forward strand.
TCTCAACACCGGAAACCAGTAACAAAGGAAACTTCTACAGGTGAGTTGTTATATTGGGTGGAAACATATTAAAAGTTAGTTCCTAGGGTATGAGCCAATTGAAAGAAAAACAAACTTTTACGCTATTATTTTTATTCAAAATAACTTCTGTTATCCTCAATACATTTCTCCCAACGCCCGAAAAGGGGTTTTATCCCTAGTTCAAAGATACTATTTGGCTATGAATCAATCGAGAAATCAAAAATTTACATCGTTTTCTTTTTGGAATATTTTTTTTTTAAATGTGTCAAACTATCTAAAAAAAATATAGTAGGCGACGTCAGGTGAATGTTAAATTGGATGGAACTGGATGTGGTAAAACTTGCATTTTCAGATCACGTAAGTTTCTGGTGATCACTCAGATCATATGGCACTGGCCCATTTTTTTTTTTTTTTTTCCAAATAGCATGAGTGTGTCGTATAACAGACGTACGGCTGACGGCTTAGTGAATCGAGTTCTCTCCTTGTCTACTAAAGCTTTTAATTCATCATCATCGAGCTCTGTGTCTGGCCTTCCACGAGATTCATTCTCGAGACTTATAATGTCGGATTGAAACATAGAGAACCACCGATAAACAGTTCTCTCATTCACTGTACCATCACCATAAGCCAATATTGATGTACCAATATGATATGTAAAGGCTTCGGAAGGATTATTACGAATATAACTCGTAATTGCTCAGATTCCATTGAATCGTAACTACTCAAGCACTTGAACAGTTCACAATAAACTGAAAGATAAGTCAAAGGTAGGTAGGAAAATGAAAGAGAAATGTCTACAGTTTAATTTAATACCCATTGTGTTGGTGTATGTAAACAAAAGGTGGATCCTTTCTGTAATGATTTCATAAAAATAAATAAATCTGACATTTCATCCTTTCCAACCCAATAGATAACTCGGTTATCCTTTAGTCATAGTTGCATTAAAAATTCTATTGTAAACTTTATTCTAAAATTAAAAACCAGAACAGTGAGATAAAGACATCTCGGTTTAATAAAACAACTCGAGTCACTTGAGACAACTATATTTGCTTATTTCAATTCTGGGGACTTCCTTAATGTTGTAAATGTTGTATAGTTAGATTTTGTCTAGATTCGCAATCAATGACCTGATGATTTTCAAAATTTATTCCTAATTTGTTTGATACCCTAATTTTGTAGAGAAGATGACTTCTATTTGCCCACTCAGTATGTCAAATGTTTCAGTTTACGTTATTTCATAATTTACATTTTTTTTCTTTTATATTTTTCTTTCTTGTTATGTTTGTTTTAAATGTATTTTTCTGAGAAAATAGTTTTCATCAGCTAGCGGGTATTTTAATGGATTAGGCAAGATTTCTAGGAGCTTTGATTTCATACTTTTTTTATCTCTCTGAGTTTTCGTAACATTCGTGAGTTCATTTTTGAATGAATTTAAATATAAAATAATTGGGAAAGTTAGATATTTCTGTTAGTTATCAGGCGATAACACAAAGCATTACTTAATATTATTATGACTGTAATTTTGGGTAGAGAGATACCTTATTCCAAAATGATGAACACTTATTTTGTCTTCAGTTTTCTCCATAGTAACAATTACTTGGTTAAAGATGTATTGTTAAGTATGGGTTCACCCCCCCCCCCCCCACTAACCTCACGTCTAAGTCTGTCTTCGAGCTTTGGCGTGGCATTGGTGAGTCATCTTTGAGTTTAAATTTCTATATATATAATTTACAGTCTTTCACTCTCCAACAATAGCTCACCAGAACGAAATTTTGATTGTGTTGTAATCACTTCGAGTTTTTCTTGTTTTCAGTCCAATTTCGCTTTCCTTCATACTATTTTAGTTAAAATAATCTCAAGCGTTTTTCACTACCAAACAAATTTTGTTTTTGTTTTCAAATCTTACTATAGCGACCGCTAACTATATATGTAAATTACCCTACACTCTGGTTCATAATGTATTATAATATAATGTAAATCTTGTAAGCTTCTTTGGAATAAATCAGGGTCGCGGCACGTAGTAGGAACAGGTAGACATACGGACACCGACAGACGGTAATAAATCATAGAGAGGTCGGAAGTCGTAGACAAGTAGCCCAGAGGTTCCCACCATAAAACCTAGGCCAAGCACACCTGCCCCTAATAAAATAGACCTTCAGTCACGTTCCCACGGCCATATAACAAAGTGGTCACCACGTATCATAAAACATGCCCCTGTCAGCAACTGCACCTCTCGCGAGGGAGGGGAGATGATATAAAAAAGTCAGGAAATAAGGAGTAAACCCTACTCTCTCTCTCCCTGCTGTCCTATGAGTCGTCACGCTGTCTGACAAGTCTTCATACCACCTGCCGCCGCAGTCTACTACGCTGCCGTGCCCCGTTTGAACTCTGAACCGGTATTATCATTTATGCTACCTCTCTACCTTTTTCTTTTGAACATAGTGTCTTGTCGGGACACATTCCTATCAATAAATGGAGTCAGATATTAAAATGCCGACATGGAACAATGGTCCATGTTATAAACTGCATCAATCCGCACTTGTCACCAGGGCTAGAGTGATCAGGCACTCCCCTAGTGACTCCCCCGACAATTGGTAACCTTCGACGTGAATGAGAAGCTCAACGTGATCAAGACACCGCGACAATTGGTGGACTTGATGTGAACGAGAAATCCGACTACTGGTGAACCCGCCGCGAGAAACCACCGTGATCTCAGAAGAAACCTTTTCTTACGATGGCCAACTCACCAGCTCCGTCCGACGAATCATGCTGTGCGACCGTACACGCCATTTCTCGGACGTGCAAACTGCCGGAATTTCATGAAGAAGACCCAAGACTGTGGTTCCTGCAGGTCGAAAATATTTTTTTAACGAGCCGGATCTCTTCGCCTAAGGCCAAATCGGAGCATATTTACGCTCAGCTTCCGTTCAAGGTACTAACACAGGTCGCAGACCTAGCGTATTCTCCAAGCGATAGTCCCTACGAAGACTTAAAGGCTCGGCTTATCGAAACATACAGACGACTGATCCGGTTATTGGAAGAGACACACCTCGGAGACCAGAAACCTTCACATCTCCTGCGGCAAATGCAAGCACTGGCGGGACCCACGACCTTTGAGGACGTCATTCGCACCCTCTGGCTTCGCGCCTTGCCAGACAGGGTCCGCGAAATACTGGCATCGCACTACGAGGCGAAATTATCGAAACTGACGTTAATCGCGGACAAAATCATGGACTTAAGTTCAACAACCGCGATACACGCAGTCCAGCCCGCATCGACTCACGAGGTCAGCCTGCCACGCTCCAGCTGTGACTGCCAGACAGCCATCGCACAGCTCACCCAACAAGTAACTGTGCTGGCCAATTCCATGAACAGACGAGAAGAAAACGGGCCCGCTCGGCGATACCAGCGACCGAAACAAACTACCGGATCTAGTAATAAGGGCTTATGCTTCTACCACGACAGATTTGGTAAGGAAGCATATCGATGTCGCAGGCCCTGTAGGTGGGTTGATGACGCTACCACACCGACGAGGAAACTAAAAGTCGCCACGGTCAAAGCGGTACCCATGGCAGGCCTAACCTTTCGCCACCTATTCGTGACAGACGTCCGCACTCGGCAGCATTATCTGATAGATACGGGAGCAGCTATCTCCGTACTTCCACCACCCAAGGTAAAAAAGGCTATATCTTCCGACTACCAGCTCTACGCCGCTAACGGCAGCGCCATTCCAACGTATGGAGAAGTCAACAGGAACCTCGACCTAGGCCTGCAACGAATCTTCAAATGGAACTTCATTATGGCAGAAGTCCAGCAGCCAATCCTAGGTGCCAACTTCCTGGCTCATTATCACCTACTGGTAGATCTTCAGCACCGCCAGCTGATCGATGGCATGACCAATCGTCGTACCACGGGAAAAACACACGTCGCTACGCTCTCCGTGATATCAAACATACCACCCGGCAACAAATACGCCGGCCTCTTACGGCGCTACCCTCAGCTAACACGACCACAACAACCTATGGGCTCAATTCCACCGACAAAGGTAGAGCACTACATAGACACTCGGGGACCGCCCGTATGCAGCAAGGCTCGTCGATTAGCGCCAGCAAAATATCAGGCCGCCAAGGAAGAATTCCGGCGTATGATGGACGAAGGAATTTGTCGGCCCTCCAACAGCCCGTGGGCCAGCCCCCTTCACATTGTTACGAAAAAGGACGGAACAATACGCCCCTGCGGAGACTACCGACAACTGAACAATAAAACCATCCCAGATCGTTATGGTGTGCCCAATATTTCAGACTTTAACAACCAGTTGTTTGGCACTACCATATTTTCAACACTTGACATCAAAAGGGCTTACCATCACATTCCGGTAAACCCTCAGGACATCCCCAAGACGGCTATTATCACACCCTTCGGACTTTTTGAATTCCTCCGAATGACGTTCGGACTTCGCAACGCTGCCCAGTCGTTCCAGAGGTATATGGACAACATTTTTAGAGATCTACAATTTGTGTTCGTATACCTCGATGACATACTAATCGCTTCGGCCAACGAAGAGGAACACCAGCGTCACCTGGAAACAGTCTTCGGTCGTCTGGCGGCTCATAGTCTAACCCTTAACATCGCGAAATGCGTGCTAGGACAGCCCGAGGTCGGATTCCTAGGGTACCACGTCTCACCCCAGGGCATCGTTCCATCGACAGCTAAAGTACAGGTGATCTTAGACTACCCCCGACCAACTACGATACGAGACCTCAGACGTTTTCTCGGTATGATCAACTTTTATCGCCGGTGCTTACCTAACGCAGCGGAACACCAGAGGGTACTTAACGCCTACCTACAAGGGGCCAAGAAAAATGACCGTACCATAATCGACTGGACCGAAGAAGCTGCTAGCGCCTTCGAGGAAACCCGCAGGACTCTGGCAAACGCCGCCCATCTTGCTCATCCATCAACAGACGGGCAGCTCATCCTAGCCGCTGACGCCAGCGACACAGCTATGGGTGCGGCACTACAACAGATGGAGGGAGGTGCTCTAAGGCCCATCGGTTTCTTCAGCCGTGCTTTCAACACTGCTCAGTCGAAATACAGCACCTTCGATAGAGAGCTATTAGCTATCTACGAAGCAGTCAAATATTTTCGACAGCATCTCGAAGCGCGGGAAGTAATCATTTATACAGACCACAAGCCGCTCATACACGCCATGGCCCAACAAAGTGACACTTCCTGCCCACGACGCATGCGATACCTAAATTACATAGCTCAATTCACGACAGAAATACGCTATTGTAAGGGCGAGGACAACGTCGTGGCGGATGCCCTCTCGCGAATAGAAGCCGTCTGTGTACCTGAAAATTTTCAAAAATTACACACGGCTCAAGTAGAAGATCACGAATTAACACTCTTCAGGGAACAGAACACCACATGCAGGCTAGAGCCCGTTAACATCCCCGGCAGCGACATTTCTCTCATTTGCGAGACCTCACTGGGGGAGCCAAGGCCGTACTTGCCTTCGGGTTTTCGAAGATCCACCTTCGACCAGCTGCACAGCCTAAGCCACCCAGGAGTAAGAGCAAGTCGGAAGATGATGAGCCAGAGGTTTTTTTGGCCGGGTATGAACGCTGACGTGGCTCGATGGGCGCGATGTTGTATAGCATGCCAGACCTCAAAAATACACCGTCACACCATCACCCCTCCAGGGCGATTCGCGGACGCGGGAAAGTTCGAGCACGTGCATATCGATCTCGTAGGACCACTGCCAACGTCAGAGGGGAAGCGATACATCCTCACCATGATTGACCGAGCCACGGGATGGCCGGAAGCAATCCCACTTGGCAACATGGAAGCTACCACCGTAGCCGACGCCTTCTTTAGTGGCTGGGTCGCCAGGTTCGGCACACCTATGCGAATAACGACTGACCAAGGCCGCCAGTTTGAATCAGACCTGTTCACGAGGCTAACTCGCCTCCTGGGTGTCGAGAGAATACGGACTACCGCCTACCATCCACAGTCAAACGGCCGCATTGAACGATGGCACCGCTCGCTTAAAGCCGCACTAACCGCCCATTCACAACACCGTCAATGGACGCGAAGCCTGCCAGCAGTCCTGCTCGGCCTACGAAGTGTAATCAAAGAGGACCTAGGGTGCAGTGTCGCCGAGCGAACATACCAAAAACCCTTACGCCTTCCTGGAGAATACTTTACACCAACACGAGTAGACCTTGACGTCCGACGCGACATCACTCAACACCGGAAAGACACGAGGAAGACGTTCGTCAGCAAGGACCTCAACGACTGCACTCACGTTTTTGTTCGACAGGAACACCGGCGTAGCCTAGAACCGGCTTATACGGGCCCGCACCTCGTAGTCAGCAGGAAAAATAAAACCTTGGTCATAAGGGCAGATAATAAAGAGACTCGCATCTCCCTTGACCGTGTAAAGCCAGCCTATTTGCTAGACACAGCCGAAAGTTTACCTACACCGGGTGAACCAGAGACATTAGGAAACCCTCCACCACCATACCTCTGCACAAGGAGTGCGGTAGCACGACGGTAAATATAAAATGAACTCACTGATAAAATATAATTAATAATATTTTTTTTCTCTCTGTTGTAGGTTGTTTCGAAAGATACGCTATAATAATTTTTATTAGGACCGAAAGTTCGCACTGGCTCCTGTAACTCAATTTATATCATATGTTTTTTTTTGTTTTTCTCGTCGTAAATGTTAACAGCGATCAATAGAGTAAAATTATGTCAGTCGAATGTGTACGTAAATATGTGTATCTTAATACTTTTAACTGTTTGTAATTGTTACATTGTAATGAGCTAACTTGGTACGTAATCAAGTAAAATATGAATTCTTTTATTGTCACCCATGTGAAAGATAATTGTTTTTTGTAGTATAACATATATTTAATTGTTTATTAGTAATAATTGTTCGACAAATAATTTCCAATATACACACAAGTGTAAGCATTTAAGAAAAATTGATAAAAATCTGTTTGTATCATGTACGTATTATGTAATGTAAGCAATGTAAAAAAAAAAAAAACTGTCAATAATTACCGAGTGTAGGGCAATTTGGGGGAGGTCTATAGCGACCGCTAACTATATATGTAAATTACCCTACACTCTGGTTCATAATGTATTATAATATAATGTAAATCTTGTAAGCTTCTTTGGAATAAATCAGGGTCGCGGCACGTAGTAGGAACAGGTAGACATACGGACACCGACAGACGGTAATAAATCATAGAGAGGTCGGAAGTCGTAGACAAGTAGCCCAGAGGTTCCCACCATAAAACCTAGGCCAAGCACACCTGCCCCTAATAAAATAGACCTTCAGTCACGTTCCCACGGCCATATATCAAAGTGGTCACCACGTGTCATAAAACATGCCCCTGTCAGCAACTGCACCTCTCGCGAGGGAGGGGAGATGATATAAAAAGGTCAGGAAATAAGGAGTAAACCCTACTCTCTCTCCCTGCTGTCCTATGAGTCGTCACGCTGTCTGACAAGTCTTCATACCACCTGCCACCGCAGTCTACTACGCTGCCGTGCCCCGTTTGAACTCTGAACCGGTATTATCATTTATGCTACCTCTCTACCTTTTTCTTTTGAACATAGTGTCTTGTCGGGACACATTCCTATCAATAAATGGAGTCAGATATTAAAATGCTGACATGGAACGATGGTCCATGTTATAAACTGCATCAATCCGCACTTGTCACCAGGGCTAGAGTGATCAGGCACTCCCCTAGTGACTCCCCCGACACTTACGTACGCATTTTTTCGTACAGTACAGTTTATTTTATCAATATAAAGGTCTTAGCTGAGTCGGCCCTACTCCTTCAGGTGCTTGAAAATGGTTGGGAAAAGCTGTTAAGCCCCACACTTAATTTCCAGATTTCGATGGACACAGTTTTTGAAAGACACCTAACAGTATTAGTACCGATGTTTTCTTTACAACAAAATGTTGTTAGATAGCATGGTGAGTAAGATAGAACAAGTTAGTTTGAACCATTGTTTATTGTGAGTATTTAAGTCATGTATCATTTCACAGAATAAATTGCTTTTTTAATATTAAAGTTGTTTTCATCATTCTATGATGTTGGCCCAATAATTATTACTTGATCTATGGATCAGTAGCCAAACCATTTTTTTTTTTTTTGAAAAAATTTATACATATTTACATATTTAAAACTTATTAAATGGCCGTCAAAAACTATTAATTAACTAGATAATTGATTAAACTATCTCGGCCATTGAAAAACAACTTTTCAACAACAAATAAAAAGAAATGTAAATAACTAAAACATTAATATAACAAAAAAATTGAAATTGGTTAGAACGTATTGAATACGCGATTTCTGTTGTCGACTCTTAAAACGTTAGTTTTTAAATATATTTTGTATTTCTGTATTTTACATGCCCTTAAATGACACAAAAAAAACCAATTGTGAAGGACCATGACAATAACATTTTATTAAATATAATAGGAATACCATAAATTACAATAATTAACAGAAAAACAATACCTCATATACATAAGATTTTAAAACAATCCTAACCTTCTACCGAGTATACATATGAAAAAGATATGTTATTGCCTCGAAAAAAAATGTACAACGAACATATGATAAGAGTGAAAGAAATTTATAACATTTGGTTTTAACAATTGAATATACTTGGCTCTTCTTCCGTATAGCTGAACCAGTCTAGCTGCAGATCCGGCGCTAATGGAGAGTCGTCTTCGCTGAGAATTGTTTTATCCTTTGACATATTTCAATCTGCAGACTGGAGAGAATTCCTACTGTCCAGCGAATACGGTTTGGGATTGGTAGCACCTGGAGAAGGAAGGAGCGAAGCGACGCGAACACATTTTCCGATGACGCTCACACCTTAAAGCACCAGCCTCTCTAGGCTTTTGCCACTTGGTCGATATCTTCTCCTGAGCTGTACCGATGCCTGGGAGGAGGTATGACCCTTTGTCGATGGTTCTGGTGCCCAGTAATCTGTTTCAGGCCTAAAAGGATACTCATCTCTGTACTTTGAATTTTTCCAAGGCCTGCGTTGCCTCAATCCGCTGCTCACAGCCTCATCCATGACAACATAACATCACCAACATCAACACTATCCATTCCAATTGAAAATAAGACAATGGAAACGACACGACATTTACATTTACCTGGTAGTTCCATTCATGACAGCATAGTTCCGAGGTTTGGAGATACTTACCTTTGAAAACTCAGACTTTAATTAACGATCTTACAACAGTAAGGCTTAAAAGAAAACTTAATTAATAAAAACATCTTACTATACTGGTAATAATGTGTAATCTAATAACAAGCCGAGATATTAATAATGAATTTATGATTATACAATGAGAGGAGTGGAAATGACGTCAGTCTGATTCGGCAGTTTCTCTCAGATCTATCTGTCGGCTTTGATAATAGTTAATCTCTCCAGTTCTAATCAGAGCTGATCGAATACTTAGCTGGCCTTTGTCTTCAGTCGTTTACAAGCTTATAATGAGCCTACCTGCTTTATTGTAAATAATGATTTCTGCTTCTTGTTATCTCATCGCGGAGGTTTGTGTGTTTCAGCTAGGAAAGCTCCCTCAACTTAGAGATGGATAACCCTCAGATCTACATCAGGGCTAACACGATGCAAAGGCAAGACACCCATGAAATTTTACAAGAGTGCCGAAACTGCTTTGAGTGGGGCAAAGGAGAACATATTCTGGACATCGGCTGTGGGCCAGGCGATGTGACTTCCTCCGAACTAGTCCCTTTTCTACCAAAGGATTCTGTCGTGGTGAGTAATCAGGAAAACATTACTAGCTTCTATTCAATAGTTGATCCATGAGTTAAGAACTTCAAACTTCAACATCAGCAGCTTAGTAAGCAATCCTCTCCTTCTAGTATATATGAGGATGGTCTGAAAAGTTTCCGACCTAACAAAGATACAAGACGTTTTTTCAGATTTTTTTTTTTATTTTTCAACATAATCTCCTTGTAACTCTACACACTTCTCCCAGCGATGCTCCCATCTCTGTAACCCATCCAAATAGTACTCAGCGTTTTTCTCTGCAAAATAATCGTTCACGAAGGTGATTGCCTCTTCATTTGACGAAAATCTCTGTCTTTCGAGCGCAATTTTTAGATGAGGAAACAAAAAGAAGTCGCTTGGGGCTAGATCTGGTGAGTAAGGCGGATGGTCAAGCAGTTTAAACCGTAATGCATGGATTTTCGCCATGGCACCCGCTGAGGTGTGAGACGGTGCGTTGTCTTGGTGAAACAGGATTTTCTTTTTCCGCAAGTTCTGCCTTCAGCTTGTCAGACCACCCTCGTATATTCCCACACTACACTGACTCATTATCTCCTTGGAGCTTTATAGATATAGCTGCAGTTGTTCACTTGTATATAAAATAGCCAATAAAAGTTTTTAAAAAGTCATTCTTAAGTAGTGAATCTTTATTTGGCGCGCGCGAACAGGGACCTGCGAACTTCAAGTCAAAAAAGAAGGTGGTTCGTCATCAAGCCAAGAAGATCCGAAGAAATATTCTCTGCGCTTATACATCTGTGAGTAATTCCTGAATTATAAGATTGCTTAGATAACAGGATCTGGGATTGTTTGGCTACCACTCTGACGGATAGGCTAAGAAGGCGCGAAGCAATATTAACAGAGCTGGGGACTGTTCACTTGAAGGTGCGTTTCAACGCTTTACGCAAGTTATAGAGAAAAATAAATTTAATAGAGACCACACCGAAGACTTGGTCAACAGCAATAAAGACTTTAAGGTACTGTTTTTGCATACAGAATAATTTTATATTTTTATTTATCTTTTATATATATATATATATATATATATATATATATATATATATATATATATATATATATATATATATATATATATGACAAGTACAGGTATAAGAGATATTTTAGATAGAAACAGACATATTAACGAATCAGACCCATACATTACAGAAATGGCTCTTTACGACTACCATATGACTAAAGAAGACTATGGACACCTTCCACACTATAATGGTGATCTGACTAATTTAATAACATTTATTAAACCACTAGAAAAATTATACTCGACAGTATATAACGAAACGATAACTAACAGAATACATAACGAACAAAAACTCGTAGAAATAACTAGATTATTAAATGGTCTATACGCGAAAGCAACTCCCTTATTATTCCCCTACCTGGTTAGTACCAAAAAAAGTATATGCTTCAGGAAAAAGGAAAATCAGAATGGTTATTGAGTATCGTAAATTAAATGCAGAAACTATTTCAGATAAATTTCCTTTGCCAGACATAGAAGTTCTTTTAAATCAATTACATGAGTCAAAATACTTCACAACAATCGACTTAACCTCAGGTTTTCATCAAATTGAAATGAATTAAGAAACAATCGAAAAAACTGCTTTCTCGGCAGACTTTCTTCGCGTGACGTTCGGATTGTGCAATACCCCCCGACCTTCAAATGAGCAATGAATGCAATGTTATCTAATAAGCCACGTGCTCTCGGGTATATGGATGACATCGTCATAATTTTTTCTCCAACCATAGACGACAATTTAAAACGCATTGAAGTCGTACTGCAAAAACTAGACGAACACTCACTGTCGATTCAACTGGACAATACAGAATTCATTAAAACAGACTACCTCTTCTTGGACATATAACATATAACAAACGGTATTAAGACAAATCCGGATAAGATTGATGTTATTAACAACTTTCCTATTCCAAAAATGACTAAGGAAATTAAACAATTTCTAGGAATGACAGGATACTACCGTAAATCTATACATAACTATGCTGCTATAGCTAAACCTCTTCTCAACTCAAAGGAGAGAGACACCACGATTAACCCTAACTTATACAAAGCGCCTTTATGACGCTAAAGACATATCTAACTAACGCCCCGATACTTTAATGCCCTAACTTTAACGAACCAATGATTCTCACCACTGACGCAAGTAATATAGCAGTTGGAGCGGTGCTTTCCCAACTTTCGGAAGGGAGAGACATTTGCTTCATACACACTTTCCAAAACCGAACAAAACTATTCAACAATCGAAAATGAATTATTGGCTATTTTTTATGCTTGTAAAAACTTCAAGCCCTACTTATATGGAAATAAATTTTCGTTAAAAACATACCATAAACCACTAAATGGCTTTTTACTATGAAAAACAAGAACACTAGAATTATAAAATGTATTTTTCATCTTCATGAATTCCAGTTTGATATTAAATACATCGAAGGAAAAACCAATTATGTAGCTGACGCACTTAACAGAGTACAATTAAAATCATCACATGACTTAAACTTTTTAGAACTTGATGACATGGAAACAGAAGAAGACAGACAGATTAATAGAAGCAACCTAATGACTCCGAAGAAAACAGCAAGAATAAAATTAGTGTAGTAGCTATACAGCACTCCCAGGACTCTAGTAACGAACAAATTTTTATATCCCCTGACAACAAAGCAATAAATGTTGAAAAACATCAAATATTTATACAACGAGGAGGAAAGAAAATGTCGAAACTATCAGAAGTGAAATTGAAGGAATTTATGAAAAAATACTAGAATTAATAAGAGAAAAGTTTCCGAATGTAAAGATAAAACGTTACAAGAAAAATCTTTTAGATGTACTTGATGCAAACGAGCAAAGAGAAATAGTTGAAAATTTTCATATTGGTAAATCATTTCACAGAGGTATAATTGAAACATGCGTAAAACTAAAACGAACTTACTATTGGCCTAATATGAGAGACCACATTTCAGACTTTATCAAAGACTGCCCTGTATGTAGAACAGTAAAATATGAACGCAAACCAATTAAAACAAAATACCAAGTTACCCCAATGACAGACAGTCCATTCGAAGAACTGATGATGGACACTCTTAAGTAAGAAGGAAAACAAATTTTCACAACAGGAGACCCCTTTTCAAAAAGAATGTTTGCCAGAAATGGAAAAGCCTGTGTAGCGACCGCTAACTACATAAGATAAGTCACCCTATACTCTATTGTATATATATTGTAGACAAATGTAAATAACATTAACAAAATATAAATCATTGTAAATGTGTCAAGCAATAAAAAATGCGGGGTGCCAAGTAGTTACATGAGATGGGTCACAGCTGTCAGTCCCAGGAAGGAGGCTAAAACCCTCGGCCAAGAACCCTGCTAGCCTCTCCCAGAGGACAAAGAAACCGCATGTTATTGGTTACACCAATCTCAATAATGATTGGCTAAGGGCAAGTCTAAATGGGTATTTAAGCCGAGGGTCTAGCCCCTGTAAATCATTCTCTCCTGGCAACTACTCACTGGCTCGTGGCTACCCTGCTTGAAACTCTGAAAACCTGACTGCTTCTTTACGAAAAACATCTACATCTCTTCTCTCCTAACCTCGCTGTTTTAGTCCGGCGTCGTCAGACCCCACACCTTTCTAGTGGGAATCTCTGCCTTCGTCTCGCTAAAACTAGCACCTCCAAGGGAGGGACCTCTCTCTAGTGGACAACGGTTGCCGTGGCCCTGCAATTTTCCTAGCAGCCTTCCTGCTGTAATCCAGTCTGCCTCTCTCCGGTTCACACTCGCCTTTGGGATCCGGACGGGTTTCACCTACCCTCAGATATCGAGTGTGAATTCGTGGTCATTCCAAGACCACATAAACTACCTATAAACCTACCCTGTACCTCTTCTCCTGAACATAGTGCACTGTCGGGGCACATACCTATCAGAAAATGGAGTCGGATAGTAAAGCCGTCATGAAACGATTGTCCAGGTTATAAACTCAAACAATCCTCACTTGTCACCAGGGCTAGGGTAACCAGGCACCCCCCTCGTGACGACCCGACAGCCAGTCACGCTGAAAATGTATTCAAAGTTTTTACAGAATGCTTAGCTCATTTCTGTATATTAAGAATATTAGCAGTAATTGCATATATAAAGCATTACACAAAAACTTAGATAAATGTGTCACCACAACTGTTGTAAACCCTACTCCTTTCATTCAGTATTATGATTTTATAGATGTACATTTAACTTTTAATTTACCATATTTTAGATAGTAGTACCTTACCTCTACACTTACCTTTCTCCTCTATTATTAAGCTAGACACTAAGGAAATTATTTACACTAAGAACATGTACTGAGAGACTAATGTATTATCTGTAAAACATATAATAACCACTTATAAACATTTAAATATTAGTTTTGATACGCTTGCACATCCAGATTTGTCTCATGAAGATAATTTTGAGACGCTTGAAACTGTTGACTCCCCAATATTATATGCACCTCCTCTTATCATTATATATCTCATTTTGTCATACCTGGTATTCATTCATATGTTAAGCATGTATAATAATTGTAAATTTGGAAAATCAAAATCGACACCACCAGTAAAATTTTTGCAGAGCTCAAATCTTCGGGGGGGGAGAAGTTAAGGACTTCAAACCTCAACATCAGCAGCTTAGTAAGCAATCCTCTCCTTCTAGTATATATATTCCCACACTACACTGATTCTCACTCATTATCTCCTTGGACCTTTATAGGTATAGTGGTAGTTGTTCATTTGAATGTAAAATAGCCAATAAAAGTTTTTAAAAAGTCATTCTTAAGTAGTGAATCTTTATTTCATGGACCAGCAGCCTGGCAACAAATTTTATTATACTATGGATTTATCTACCATATATAATATAAAATAAGGGTGAACTATTAGTATACTGTTGTCTGCTCACTCCAACACTGCCTGTTCCAAAAATATGCGCATTCTAAGGGTAGCTAGACCAGCATGGTGCCTTGTAATTCAGTTGTCAGATCTGTAGTACAAAGCTGAAATACCGGTCCCTATTCGCAGTGGTGTAACTATAGTTTCTAAGCTGTGACTTGGGAAGCCTTAAAGGGATCTATTATTTTCCTCATTAGATTTACTTCATACTTCCCGTTATTGCATTTAACCGGCACAAAATGCAGGTGTTAATGAATATCCCTTTTTTTTTTACTTCTATCATAATACATACCCTTGAGGATAGGTCATTCTAGACTGACTCATACCCATCTCATCACAAAAATGTTCTGTGTATAGCGATACCCTGACTACAAAACATACTTCCAAGCACTGCTCAATATTCATTAGAATAATCCCGAGAGCTGTATAAGAACAGACTTCTCACTGGCTTTAGAAAACAATGAGTCCAAGATAATATCAGTTTTCAATCAGAAAACAGGTCGATCACAGGAGTTTAAAACACCAAATTAGTCATCACGACTCGCGACTGGAGTGCTCTCCCTGACTCACATTGCGGACCAATATTCTGATTAAATCAATTGTTTTGACATAGATGATCAAAGAGTTTTGTGACTTAAATGCCTGAAGCTATTAAGAACTAAGTTGTTAAGATTAAAGTTACGTGAAAATATGGGAAAATCACGAAAACTTAACATCCATTTTAATTTTTACAGTTAGGTTGTGATGTATCAGAAAAAATGGTCAGATTCGCCAATATGAACAATAAAACTGAGAGATTGACATTTAAAACTCTTGACATTCAGGAAAAGGATATAGTCAGCACCACACTAATTGAATCCTTCCACAAGATTTTTTCGTTTTATTGTTTGCACTGGATCAGCGATCACAGGTAATAATGTTTAAAAAATATAATAAATGACACTCATGCCCAAGTGCAGCTGTACAGCCAAAAAGTTTTATATACATTAAAATTTATTCACAGGCTAAGAAATCATATGAGTTACGACAATGATAGTTTGTGTATTTTTAAAAAGATTTATATTTTAATTATCTAATAAAATTAATTGAGTTTTCTTTAATTCTATTTATTATTTTGAAATTTAATGAGTGGTTCATATATAATTATTATCAGCAGCAAACTGAGAACCCCCGAAAGAGTGGGTGAGTAATTTAACGTCATATTTCATATATTCTTAAAATATATTATCCTCAAATTCTAGGCAAGCAATACAAAACATATACTCATTGCTGAAACACAATGGTGATATTCTTTTAGTGTTCCTTACACCAGATAACCCTATATATCTGGGCATTGAAAGGATGAAAATTTCTCAGAAATGGAGTAAATATACAAAGGTAAATAAAGTATTTTTATTATTTTATTTATAAAATAATATTTTTGTAAAGTCCTTTACAAATAAAACTTATGGTTCCCCAGACAAACAGTAGAAAAACCTTATAAATATCATATTCTCAGTTATAGGCAGTGCCTGATAATAGTTCAAAGAGACATAAAAATGGTTTTCACAATCAAGATAGCCTCGTTAGTGTACCCATTTCAGTTGACAGTAATATTTAAAGAACCCTATAAACTAGCTTCACAAATAACAAAAACCTCATCAGATTTTTCCTTTCTATCAAAAATCAGCACTTAAAGTTCAAAAATATAGACAATACAGACATCCCAAATAACAAAAACATCATTGTCTATCATTACAGTAAAACAAATATAAATACTCTGCATAAATAAAAGAAGGCTCGGCACAAATATGCCCCATGAGATTCATCAATTTAAATATAAGGCACAACATAATATTAGTTCAAAGACACAAATAAACAAACTTCAAAAACTAGAGAAGTTTTGTTAGATTTATCACTACACACATGAAACACTACGCAGTAATAGTTCAAATAAACACACTTCACAAATAAGAAAAGCCTCATTAGAGCCCCTTTGCTAAAGATTAAAGACAAACAGGGAAAAAAATCGAGTAACAACTTTCCTACAATTTGTATTTATTTTGTTTGTTTTTAAAACTGTGGCTGTATAAAAAATACATATTTTTTTAGGAAGTAAAGTGGTTCTACAAAACGGACAATCCTCCAAAATTTTTTGAAGATATTCTAAAAGGAGTAGGTTTCCAGAATATTAAGTGTACCATGAAAAAAAGAAGCTACAAGTTTTCATCTTGGGACAGTGTGCTTGGTAATTTAATCCTGATTCATAAATTTATTTTATAGCTAATAATGTATATATTGCAATTGAATGCATTACTGAATACAATTCATATGTATACATAAAATTCATATAAATCATACATACATATTTTCCGGCAAATAAATACATACAATGGGATATGTTTCTTCACATACAACTGTATTTACAAGGTGGTAATTAATCAATGAGACAAATTTAGCCTTTCAGGGCCCAAAATGATGAACTCTGCATTACAACTATTCTAGGGTTAAAAAATTTGATTTATGTTTAGTTTTAAAATATATTTGGTCTATAATTGTTCATATTTGTAAGTTTAATTTTCTATTGTGAAAATTTATTTCATCACATATTTTTTAAAAGGTAAAAAAAAAATCCATATAAAATCAATTGCAAAATAATTTAATTTTCAGAATTTACAAGAAAAGATAAAACTCATTTAAATTATGTATGAATCACTACACTTTTCAAATCCTACCCCACATTTCCCTGTTCAAACAATAATCACAAATATTGAAAGAAAATTGAATATGGAAACTCTCCCAGAGTTGTATAAACATGATTTTCTCATTTCTTTGTCACATTAACACTGGAGGAGTGAGAAATACTTTATGTACACATAGTAGGCACCAATGTGGGAATTCTCCATGTACGAGAAACATATTTACTTGAGAGTTATAAACATTAATGTTTATTTGTTTAAAGTATTAATTCTCTCAAATACATTCATGTTTATAACTCTCAAGTATACATCTATCTAAATTTAATTGTTATTACCTCATTACAATGTATAGTATATATCTATCTGATACTATAGGGGAAATAAGATGGTTCTCAATCAAGCCAGTTTAGTATTTGAGCAAAAATGTTTTTATATGTAACCTTAATCTACTGATTCTCCCAGGGTAAAATATCTGTAACGATTATTGTTTCCAGATTTCCTAGAATCAGTAGCTCCATATTTACATTTTGTACCAGAAGATATGAAATTAGATTATAAAAATGACTTGGGTGACATATTGAAGCAATTCAATTCTATTGTATATGATGAAAAAGATGGAGGATTTGTAACTGAATACAACCTGATAGTTGTTATCGCCAAAAAAAACCAAGGCAAATAGGTACTGTTGAGTATTGTAATTCTCTAGCATAGCTATTTTATGTAATCAGTGGTATCCCTTTTTATATTATTAAAAATAATATATTATTTTGGAGTTTCAGCTTCGTTTCTTGTTTTTTAGGTATATTGGGTCTGGACTAGGTTCCCTCTGCTTCACATGGGAAAATTAGTAAATAATTGATAATTAACTTATTCAGTATGAAATCAGGGGTAGAAAACATAAGTAAAGGTTGTGGTGATTACCTATGACTGACTGTTAGATCATAGAGACAATGGTAATGGTAATGTTATCTTTAGAGAAATACAATGATGCACACAACCTCTGGGACGAGTCAAGGACTTCTTTACCACCATCAATTTGTATTTATTTTTTAATATGGTAAAGATTTGGCATGAATACGGTTCAATACTTTTAAAAAAGGCTATGGAGAGATGCGACCATGAGTTGCATGAAATAACCCTTCCCCGTATTTCCCAGTTACTAACTACTATTATTATTATTATTATTATTTAGTCAGTATTGTTACAATTCTGTAATATATATAAATATAAATATGCAATATAATGTTGAGAATCTTTGAAAACAAACCTTTGATCATTCCAATAGACCTTTGAATCCTTTCATAATACGATGATGACCAATATTTGTTAATATTTTTAATGTAAAATTGTGTTAGGGGTTAAGCCTTTTAATGATACTTTTTTGTTACTTACTTACTGTAGGAGTCAAGGCCTCCTGCCAGTGCAAAAGAACAGAAATCCTTCACAATAAGTGATGCACAAGAAATAATGAGAGAAAAAGAAATTTACTATTGGTAAAAAGAAAATGAAAAGTGCTGAAAAAAAATGGTTAACATTACAAATATATTTACAATAGAGCTTATCTTTTATTTTTTATGCATATAAAAAAAAGAATCATTTAGCCCTTGCTATAATGTTATAAATTTCATTTAATGATCTTCAAAAATTAAAATATTTAAAGAATAAAATTGTGCATAAGAAAAACGTACACCTGTCCTTGCTTCACTGCTCATAGAGTGCGAGAGGTGAGTGGACAAAACAGGAACTCCATGAACAGTATCAGCATCCAAACTGAAAAGGGGTCATAGGAGCTTCCGTAACAAGAGATTACTTACGACTCCAGACCTCTGGTAGGCTTACGAGCCTGGTCCAAGAATTAATTCATAGTTCGTAGATTGTTTACACTACATACAACACAATCTTGCAACAAACAAAGAGTTAATAGTAAAACAATTTGGCCATAACAATCAGATTTATATCTGCCAACTTCAAATTCTTGTCCTTGTCTCACATTGTTCCCTGTAGCCATATACTTTCTATTTGTCTGATTGACTGTAGGACCAAATCTTCTAGCAGAGTATTCAAGTACTTGGAATGGTTCTGTGACTGCATGGAAGGACCTGCCAATAATATCAAGGTCATCCTGTATCCTGTGATCTGGACTAACTTTTAAAGATTGTTCCAGTAGCCTTTATTCTAAATAAAACAGTCCTAGAGTCACATGCAGCCCTGTCAAGGCTTAGTTTGAAGAGGAGACATACATTAGTGGAACTCCTTGTCGTATACAACATAATTAAAATCTATTAAAAGAGTGGCTTGGACATGTAGCCTTCACTTTACTCCAATCATCATTGCCCGGTACAATCTGGATCACAGTGTGTTTGGATCCTATATTCTGTACTTTTTTTTCTAGCTGCTACCAAATTGTGAAAATTTAGTCTATTGTAGATTTTCCCCTTCTAAATCCGCACTGATAGGGAACAATCACATATCGAGCGAAGGGTAGTAGAGATGACATGATACGCAACTGGTAGCATGGATATTTTGTATAATTAATAAGGCTATGCAATTTTCTGTTGTAGCGGCTGACCAGTCGCAGTTGCAGAATTTTATTCTGGTCTGCCCACACACACAGCTAAATTGTTGCAATTTCAGTATCAAAATGGATTTCGATGAGATGACTTGTATTGTTACTTTGATGTTACGCATTCAATATAGAAAGAAACATAACATCAATATTGGTAGCATCCCATTGTTAGTACAAGGGTTCTAAAAGGCCAATTCTATAAGAATCACAATGATCTGAATTGTTTTCAATTGCTCACATTAATTAATTTTTTCTACATCCAAAAGAGAATTTGGAAAATCATCAACCAACAATTCACTTTCAAACACTATTATTAAAATATGAATGTACTAAAAAAACTTATTCCTCCCTTGGCAAGGGGTTGAGTTTTTTCGTGACTAAACAGTCTCAAGTGGGTGCATGTTCACTCCTGTGTGTGTTCTATTAGGATTTGAGACAAAGAAATGAGTCCTGTCACAAATAAAATTCAGCATGTTTCATTTATTTAATTGCTGCGATTAGTTTGACGCAAGTGGTCATACAGATGTTTTATTTTCTGCAACAGATAGTCGCATGACTGAAATCACATGACCTGGCCTAACATCAACCGAGTAAGTCTCTCTTCTTATGTATCGGGGATATAATAGTTAGATTCCAGGATTCCAGCTAACTTTGTTCAGCACTGGAGAGATTTTATTAGTTCTTGGCATGTTTTAATTTTACTTTACATTTTTATTGTGTGGATTATATCTCTTTAGAAACTTAATAGGTTAAGTAATAGTAGTTTGTATATTAAGATGGTATTAACAAGAAAATTACTTATTTCTATTTTAAAAGCAGGGGGAAAAAAGTCTTGACAAAACCAAATAACTGGTGTTAGCAATTTTTTGGAAATTTGTTCTCAAAAAATCAGATGATAAAATGACTATCAAGCTGGAACTTAATTGTAAAACCGTTGTGCAGTACAAAGTAGTTTGGAAGAATCTCAATATGTATGGTAGTGAATGAGAAATATAGTTCATGTATAGTAAATACACTGCCCCCAAAAAAAAGTGGCACACTTGAAAAATTCAAATATTTGCTTCCTAATAGAACTATTTCAGCTTTCAATTATTTTTTAACTAATATTATACGTTTTCAGGGAGAAGGGATCAATAAATATGAAGGAAAAACCTCAATAATTACTCAATAACTTAATAAAAAAAATATATAGAGAAATTTTTATTTTGATTTCATGTGTTACTGATCTCTGAAAATTTAGCAAAAGGTATTATTTTAATTTAAAAAATTGTTTTGACAGTCAAGCAAGTTGTACACGTTGCTATAGTGGAAGACAGTCGAAGCCAAAGATTTGCAGCCTGTGCATTGGGTCTGGTGAGCGCTAAGCTAAGTGAAATGACACTGGGAGAGTTTGGTGTGTTGTGGAATTTTTCGGACGGTGAACGAAGCAAGTCTTCTTCTAACAGTTACTGCTATTTCCCGAGTTGTACAAAGAAGTTAAGCAGTCTCAGCACCTGTTGAAAACCGATTCCAAAGTGTGTATAGTATAATTAACTGGTCATCTCTTGGCTCTGTCACTCGTGGCCGACCTGATCTGAGTCTACGATACCACAAACCTGTCTCAGGGTAACTTGTAATTGCTTTCCGAACAGCGGTTTGAGGTAACCGCAATTCACGGGCTGCATCTCTTTGGCTTTGACCGTCTTTCACTAAACCAACAACACGGGGAACTTGCTCGACCATCAAAACCAATTACAAATATTAAAAAACAAAAACTTTTTACTAAATTTTTAGAGATTAGTTACACAAGAAATCAGAATAAGAGCACCACTTTTTTTGCGGGGCAGTGTATTTTTTGGAATTTGTATACAATAAAATAAATTGGTTTAACTAATAGTTATATACATTTTTATTTCTCTGAATAACACTTTGTTCCCACTCCTCAACTATATGTAAATTTACCCATTTATAATTTTTATTTTTACACATTCATTAATTAAACAGAAATTAAGTGCTAGAAAAAAAAGATAAATTTTTAGATATCAGTTACACAAGAAATCAAAATAGAGATTTCTGTATAATTTTTTTAAATAAAGTTTTTGAATATTTATTGGGTTTTTCTTTCATATTTATAACTCCTAATCACTGAAAACTTTTAATATTAATCAAAAAAGAATTGAAAAATGATTCTATTAGGAAGCAAATACAATCTACATACAACGCTGGGTATGCAGTGACGTGTAGAGAACCAGAAGCGCAGGTTGACTCAGCTAGTCAGTAAAGTTGGCCAGCACCCATCCGAAAGGTCTCAGCTGATGCCTGGGATTGGTTTTTGAGATTCTGAATCACAGTGATGTGGTCATCAGCTGGATCTGTCACTCTTGACTGCCCTGACCAACTTCTCGTTTGTTTTCCAGCATTTCTGGACTACCTCCAGAACCTTTGTTTCGAGTACCCTGGCTATATATCATGACTTCAGACGTCCTCGATTAACGCAACAATGCTAGTGTTTAGTTAGGCATACAAAATCATTTCGAGATCATCAAAACTCAAGATAGGAAAGAAAATTGTATTTATTTCCAAACAGAACACAAACAGCCTGAGAGCTTTTTAATCTATCAACCCCTTTGAAACAAATACATTAAACAGTTATAATGTCTACATATGCATGGCAATATAACAATTATAATGTTAAAAAATCACAATAGTTCACCATTTCAATCAAGTTTTCATCAATAAGTAATACTTATTAAAGAATATATGTCACAGGCAGACAGTCAGTTTGCTCAAATGACTAGGCAGATGGCAAAAATGAAATGATTTGACTATATAATATAACTAGATGTCTGTACGAAGGCCTAGACACTTAATCAAATACCTAGCTGTTTGATTTAACTTCAGCTACTATTTAGTCAGTTGTTCAAACAATGAGGTGCCAATGGAAAAAGTTATTTCAGTGTGGGAAACAGTTTATTTTAGTTTCTTTCTTTGACAGTCAGTGCTTTGCTAAATGCAAATGTAAGTCTGATAAAAATGTATATGCAGCCGCTAAGTATGTTATAAGAAAAAAAATAATTTGTTCTTCGAAATACCTTAGTCTCGGGTCGATAGTCTTAGTAGCATGAACAAATAATTATGTATCTGTATGATTTAAATTATCACTAAATTTTTTCATTACATTTCATTTTTTTACTAACTGCCTAGTACCCTTTTGAAACTTAGCAGTGCCTAGGCTCTTGATGAAATGCCTAAGCACTTAATAAAGTGTCTAGTCATCCTCAATCGTTTGAAATTTGAATAAATGACTAGGCCTTTGAGCAAATGACGGATTTGACTATCTGCCTGCGACATATATAAGCCTAGCAATGGCTTTATAAATTATTTTATAAACTAAATATAATCCAGTGTAAACATAACAAATAAAAAGGAACTAAACAATCACTGACAACAGATTGCCTCACCAATATTATCCACTTTAAGTAAAAAAATACATTTATCTTGCTTACTTCCCTTCTTAGCTAATAACAATTAAATTAAATATTATAGATAGGTACATTAAATTAGCGAAAGTCACACAGCTCACTATAACATAAGGTACTTAACTTCAACTTCTAAAACTTCTTGATTTAGATCATTTATACAACAAAAGGACAACTTAAACATATTTTATATCTATCAAAACCTTTATTGATGTTATAGAAGTTGCTTCTGGACATCAACATTGATGTAGTGTGGCTGACTTACAATCGATTTCAGTAGTTTCAAACCAACAAATATTATTGAAAATAACCTTTTTCAAACTACAAAACAGGCCAGAAGCATATAAATGCAATCAGAAAATGTCACTCTGATATTAGCATGTGTAGTTAGTAAATAATAGTTAAGTATATGTTACTAATGAAATAATTAAATTAGTAGCTGTATTTTTTTTTTATTAATTTGATCATAGAGCATAATAAATGAAAAATAATGATTGACCCATATTAAACATTAAAAAAAACTAGACTATAATAACAGCAAAATAGCGAGATACAAATAAATAAGTATAAAAAATATAATCAGGTAAAATAATGGCCATTGAGAAAACGATCAATGTCAATAACGAATAAATAACAAAATTAATAATAATATCAGGTTAGCATGAGTTTTTGATTAGCTCACTATCATAGAAAATGTTAACAATATGTCATAATGAAGAGATTCAGACAATTCAGTATGTAATGTATAATCAAATTGTAATAAATATATATATTGTATTTTTTTATTGGTCCACCCAACCCTCCTTTTTACGAACACCCAATTGAGTTTTTTAATCATGAGGTGATCCTTGTTTTTAAGGAAGGCCAATCAGCCTGAAAGCCTGAAACAATTGGCCAGCAAATTGGTTAATATATATGAACATATTTTGGTTAAAAGAATATATATATATGTATAATAATTTATTAATAATAAATATTTAATTAATTCAGCAATATTGTACCAATACCTTATGGTACGTTCATTGTTCATTGAATAATGTGTGAAATATTATTACAAAATATGAATTTGAATGCAAGAATTTAGATCAGTTTTGTCGGTTAATTTAAAATTCTGAAGAGAAGACTCGAGCATCTACATGTGGAGAGAGTCGCCAATTTCAGACATGCTTCACAATTTTGACACCAGATAAAATAGGTAAAAGGAAGGAAATTTCCTAATGGTAAGATTGAGCTATATAATACACCCAGAATTAATCTTTGATTTGAACTTTTAACAATAGACTTTCATTGTAAGTTAATGCCTAGATTACACTAAAAATAAACCTAATCTCATTAAACCTTATGAGGGTTCATTAATAAATTAATTAAAATTATATGTCATTAAAACTGGCATTGTACATTAACACTTTTTTTTTAAAGCTCTAGTTTTATATAGAAGTATGAAATTTTGCATGAAACTTTTATTTGAAACCCCAGAGATGCTAAAACTTAGGCAGCATTATAAAAAATAATGAAGTGTCAATCGTTAATTAATTACATGTAATTAATTAGTGCATCAAATTCGAGGTCTCTACTTCCTTAATCAATAATATGTAATTAGTGTTGGGACTTTAGTGGAATATTACTACAAAACTCATTAAAACTGTCAATAAAATTGTTTTAAGATCCATAACAAAACCTATATCTGTCTGAACCATCACTTGACTTCAATTTTTATGTTGTGCAATGTTTGGCAAACATTAGTTTCATGAAAAAGAACACATAAAATTTGATTATAACATCAGTTAATATACCTCTTCAATTGCAGTTAACCAATTAGTACCCGTTTTTTCAACCTGGGGGCCACAAGCTACTTCCAATTTCAATGATTTAATTTCATCTCCAATTTCATAATCCATAAGTAAGCTCTTCAATCCTTAGCACACAATTAGATACGTATAATTATTGACAAGAAATTATAGACATTTGGTTGAATATTCAATAAATACTACCTTATTGAAACCTGAGAACATCCTTGAAGCATAAGAAATAACCATAATTGAAATGTATTAATAAATATAACAGTACATAAAAAACTACAAATATGGCACAGCTACCTGTAGATCCATCTTTCACAATGACCAGGGATGTCACCTGACTGAGATCGATTGGAGCGATTTTCACACCATCAAAAACAAGATATCTGAATGATTCCAATAAATTAATAATCAAACAAACATACAAAGATATATTTTAAATATATTATTAAAAATAAAGAACCTATGGTCCTGCGAAAGTTTACAATGGAGAAGTTGATAATGTGCAGCATCAATATTCTTATCTTCATGTTTGAAAACTGCACCTGGATCAGAGAAAGAAAAATAATTACCAACTTATTGATTAAAAATTCAAGCAGTTTAAATAATACATCTAATTTACCATTTAATAGAAGCTTTAAATGTTTATTAAAAAACAAATTCTCAGCTCGAGTCTGGGGTTCGCACGTCAGACATATTCGAACTGGGTCAATAAAACACATTCTTTGAAGTTCCATTTTCGCTTCACAGCAGCAACTGCAGAAAATTTTACCACACCTTCTGCAGTGGTGCTAAATATGAAAAACATTGGAATTGAAAATGTACATATAAGGAAGTCCAAAAACTACAATTGTTATCAACTTGTGATAAATTAGTGAAAAACACCCTTCATTAATAATATTTAATTTTTTTCTGAGGTTCGAACCTTCAGTTCCTCATCAAGCACTATCTACCATTAGACAGCAGTCAATATACATAAATTATCAAATTCAACCATTCTTGATCCGAAAATCATAATATAAGATTCTCATACCAACTCATGCAACGCATCACTTTAAAAATAGCTTTTTACACTACTTCTGCCATGAAAAAAATAAATTAGTTATTTTATCCATAAATAAACAAACAACTTAACTACATCACCTCTGATCTTTGAAAAAAATAAATACTACAATAGATTTTTTTTTTGCACAAATTTGAAGTTGTTTATTTTTTGAAGTTTATTTTGGTGTAAGACCTTCAGGTCATCAATGCCATAGTTTGAATATTTATACTCATTGGGAAAACCCCCCAGGTCAGGTGATAGTTATAAATAGTGTTTTATAGGACAGGAGTTATGACCGGAGGATGTAGTTAAAAACCATGTAAACCACCTAACTTAGATACAACAGTACAATCCACCAATGCATTTATTTTCATACTCATGGAAAATCCAAATCCTTCCTGACATAATCATGCTCTGTGAGCCCGGTGATCCCATGGACACTGAACATCCCACACCCACAGCAGCAAGGGCTATATTAAACTTATATCCGCATTTGGGCATTACTGGTAAATAAACTAACTAAATTAAGTAAGTAGGGTACCGTGTCGGATATAACAGATAATTTAAAGCCGAATCACAGAGTTTATTCTTAATTCATTCCTGTTTGTAGAGGCACTGATCCAATTTAGGTCTTCCTAAATTTTGACAAACTGTCTCAAGGTTACATGGAGACAAGGGACAATAATATTTAGGTGAAAGGAGGATTTTACAAGTAGAGCCTCAAAGAAGTAATAGGAAACTTAAGAGAGAAAAGATTAATTATCGTTTTATATAGTATAAGTTTATTGTTTGCTGATAAACCAATTATTATATTAAAATATTGAAAATTTAGCAAAATCCCTTTTTATTTTCTTGTAGAGATGTTTGATCAATGTCGGGGATCTGAAATTAACCTTATGTATTTAACAGATTTATACCAAGGTATCTTGGTTCGATTAAGTGATATGTTATGTTTTATCTGTGGTCTTCATTTAATAGATTACTGTTTCAGTTTTATTATGTATAGTTTTCAGTTCAGGCAACATCTATGTTTTTAGCGTAATACTGTAGACTTTGTCTATCTAAAAGGCAGTGTTTATTATATACAAGGATCTAACTTTTGGGAGCAGTTGGGTAATCAAAGATGAAAATTTTAAAGAGGGCTAGAGGGAGACTAGTTATAGACTGGAAAAGAGGCTACTGAATAGATAAGCACATAAAACTGTTTACGTTATAAGAAGCATGACGAATGAAGATAGAAACATAACAGTAGCATTGTAAAAAAACAACATACAATGATTAGATGTTAATATAAATGTCATACAAAATATAGGTTGTCTCTTACCTTTCTTGTTGTGAATCCAAACTTTGCCATACAATATGTACAGTGGGAAGTCTAAAAAAAATTTTATTTGATTGTATGTTAACTATATTTTCATAATTGAAAATGTCTAGCTAGAATTACCTGTTTGTCTGGAACCCAATAAGGCTCTTTTACAACAAATGGGCTAATAAATTCATCATTTGTTGTTACAATTTTCAATCCTGACTTTGATCTGATGAGTTTCTTAGAATTAAACATATCCATTGCTGAGTTATAAAGTTTTATTAGTAAGAATCAGATCTACATGTTCAGTGACAGGTTAAAAAAAACATAAATAAACCACTCTTACAGTTCCCAACTATATTCAATATACACAGCCACCAGTAGGCGAGGGGTCGTTCCAAACGAAACACTTCGGAACGGAATTTCAACACATCAGTGGCATCTAACGGAAACCAATGGAGTCACAACATATGTCAGATTAGAAATATGATTAGGAAATCTAAGAAATATTTTCTCTCTGTATACTAAGAGTTCATAGTTAGCCGTGAATATATATTTCAATGGATGATTTTATTGGCTCAGGTTGATAGAATTCTGATATCTAGCCGACATCCCACAAATTCAGCCACTCAGTTTCCTTTCCTTATTTATTCAATTTCCGATTATTTTTTTTCTGGTCATAATCGAAACCATTGTATGGTATAAATACGTTTTAGGCGTTCCCATATAGTGCAGTGTAACTGCTAATTGAAGGAGATCATCTCAAAACATATTTGATTTAAAAAGTGATGGCCTCTTTTGCGCTCAAACAATGGATGAAGGGTTTTACTTAAACGGGGGACAAACCATTGACTGGGTGACGCAATAGGTATATACTGTCCGATCCTCTACATTTGATAAATCTATTAAGAAACAAGCAACACTACGAAAAGATGAATGGAGGAATACTGCGTGGGTCCTACATGCGAATGATGCTTTTTAACAACATGACTGTTCTGTCAACTTCTCCTTGTTTCATGGACCACCCAAGAGTCCAAGAAGTCACCCAGAAGATGAAAAAATCACAGCAACGGTGGAGATTTATTAGTATTTGGGATGAACACGGTAACGGCCAGTTTTCTATGGATGAACTTATAGAGAAAATCCGAAATTTGAACGAAAAGCCAACGGCGGCTACGTTTAGAGCAAGGTTGGCCCAGAAATATGATCAGCGCGTAATGTTCAGCCAAAAAAAAACAAGCAGTACTGTTGTCTGCTTTCATGATGTTGCCCACAACATCTTGAACGAAGCGTAGTGCTCATCAAGATGTCGGAGTAAAAGAGAAGAGCTCCTGATAATTGTATAAACAGCCGCTGCATTATAAAAGAAGTTGTCCGTTCCCAAGCATATGAAACAGACATGTACCCCCCAACTGACCGTTTTCTAGACCAAGTCCGAACGATATGGTTCTACAAACCCTTACGGTGTTCTTGGACTCATTGGTTTCTGCAAAAAGAAGGGAAGAGAATAAAGTGAAAAGAAAACTAGTACCTATTGCCCATGCTATGATTACTGCGATTCAACCTCGATTCTTTCTATCCCCTATTCTTCTCTGGGGTGTAGTACAGGATGTGGGTGCCGGAAAGTTTGGATTCCGTGCTCTCCAATTTGCACCAACGGCCCACCGATTTAAGAAGACTCCGATGAAGAAGAGGCTGAATAGTTCAATTTCTAACAACCACATCTCTCCATCGACCCACTTGCATATCTGGCCAATAGATCATGGATCGTATCATGTCCCATATTAGTTTCATATTACTTTATTTTGTAATTTATATTTTACTATTGTAATAAACTACCTTTTTTAAATAAACTATTTCTAAGACTATGCGATTTCTTGTTCTCATCCCTAGTTATCTCCTAGTGTTGAACTTAAACAATATGGAATAGTTCATTTTCATTGTAACATTTATGCAGCTCAATTTTAAAACCTCTAAAACATGTTTAGGCAAGTTTTTCCAACTTTTTAATTGACTGATTCGAATGAAACCACATTTAGATATCTATCTCCACAAAGAACATTTTCTAATAAAACATCCCAATATTTGCAAATAATATTTCAACCTAAAAAGTGTCTCGTTTCATTTCTACAACTTGGACACGCAGTCAAATTTGGTTTGAGGCACCTGGTCTGCTGATCGCCAGATAAGAATACTTTTATGTTCCTCCATGATCAGTATCTTAATAGAGATAGCAGTTGGATGAAGTATCGTACGAAATTCGTAATACCATAATAAATCAGAAGTTTCACTGGTGAAACACGCTCACCTTGTCAAATTCAACTTGCGATCCTCCCCTCTGTCTCACAAACTACTGACTTTATGAAAAAAATGAATATATTTTTTCTTATAGGAAATTGTTTGTACTTAAAGTACCTTTCGCTAAAGTTTATAATTCCCCAGATATTTGAGGAAAACCAAAAAAAGGGACCTTAAAACTGCTCCTGGGGGGGTATGTTGTACAGAAGAGTCCAATGAACAACTGAACCAAAATTCAGAACTATATGATTTCTTTTTTCTATTTTTCCTTTGTTGCCTGGATTATTTTGAAAATTCTGGCGGAATAAGAACTGGAACGTTTTTTAGATTTAGTGCGGAACGGTTTTCGAGATTTGGTCAAGTCCCGTTACCTTTCCCTACTGCTAGCAGAGAGGTAACGTTGAAACAGGTTACCTTGTCAGTATTTAGTTTTGATAGGCGCTTATCTCCTGTCTTCAGTGAAATTCAATTAATTTTACTTTAAAAATGGCCACTCTTAAATATTTATTATCCCTCGAAAACATCATTTCATAAAATATTCAATTACTTTAGTATTCGTAGACTGTGACAACTCTTAATTAAATATTGAATTGTCTGTCATATTCTGACAAGAACCACGTGAATTGTTTACATTGTGTTATTGGCATTTTTCTGAGATTATTTCAAAATGACGACGATCGATTCTTATATTAAAATCAGTGATATGTTTAATTTACTACAGAAAGTAACTTACATCGAAGATAAAACTGTTGAAAACTTACTACACATCACAGTGTCAGATTTGAAAGGTGATGGATCTATTGATAATTTAAAAGCGCTCAATTACTTTGTAATTTTTAGGGCTAACTGCAGAGATACTCCTGTGCTTTCAAATTCATATGAAAATGTAATTCATGAATGCTTAGCTCTATTACAATGTGTATCAGAAAAAGATGCTGCAATTAGTGCTATGTTAGGATCAATAATTGAAAATTGTTTGTATTTAATTGAGAAAGATAATTTACACAATGTTTTTTTACAATTGGTGGATTTTATTGAAACAAATTTATTTCTGAGTAATGAAAAAACATATGACCACACAGACAACTATTCAAACTTGACACTTTCTCTCCATGTTTTAGAGAAGGTGAGCAGATTTGTTTCTCACCAATCTGTAAGTGAGATAAAATTTCCTTTCACATTATCAGAAGCACTCATCAACTTGATTCCTAAACTCACCACAGAAGTATCTGGGAAGTTATTTGTGTCTGTTCTGCCCAATTTCATTTTATCTCAAGATTCAAATGTAATTTTGGAGCAAATTTGGCAACAACTTGTGCGACTTGATTCATATGAAAGTTATATTGGGAAACAGTTGTTTTACTTATGTTTGCTTTGTGAAAACTTCATTTCTGTAGCATCATCCAAGTGTTCTCTTCCACTTTATGACAAGCCTGAATTTTGGGCTATTGTTCAAAAAGGATTATGTAGTGAGGATAGCCTTAACCGTAAACAATCTTTATATTTGTTAAAGAAATATATAGAAGTATTAGAAAACTGTGATCTGAATATTAAACAGGATTGTTTTTACTGGGACTTAGATAATAGATACCAGTTAGTTGAGTTTTGGAACAAAATACTCATTTTACTAGAAGTAATTGAAGAAAAACAAACACATTTGATAACCCCAGCCTTAAAAAGTTTTCATGAGTTGCTTTTGTTATGCTCTTTAGATGAGAAGGCATGCTATTCTTGGGTGTATTGTGTTTTTGTAAGACTATTGAATCATTCTTCTCACATTATTGTTAAGTGGAGCTTGGACGAATTTTGTAAAATAGATGTACGTCTTCTTTTCCATGAATGGAAATTGAAAAAACTTTTAACAAGTTTTTTTAACTCATTAAATAATATGTTTCTCTTCAATGTTGATAATGGTCCGGGTTCAAATTTCAACCATGAAGACTTATTAGAAAGGTGGTTCACAGAGATAATTGTTAAAGATTCATCTGGAAAAGTATTTGAATGTGTCCTTGAACATCTGGCAAACATTCTGTGGAGCCCTATACCTCTTTTTTACATAACTAATGCCATTAGTAAAGTACCGCCTAAACCGGTGTTAAATGTCAATTGTTTAAATCACTTGACCAAGATACTAATGGTAACTCTAAAGAATCAGTGCATTATAATTCGATCTGCTATACAATGTAGATTATTAAAATCTATTTGTCTGCTATCCGGGAACAATATAGATATTATCTCTATAACAAATTTTTTGGGCCAGTTTAATAGTAAAGAGTCACTTAAGAGGGGAACTGGGATATGGGAAACTTGTCTTGGCTGGATTGGAAATGTTCCATCAAATGAAATAAATAAATTTTTCAAATTTTGCCATGATAGAATTTTCAACAAAAATAACATTTTTGATACTAAAATTTCAATTACAATACCATCATTATCGAGAATGTTTATTCTAATCACCGATTCTAATACATTTCCAACAGAGGGTGATGCAAAAACAATTATAAATTCTTTATTTGAACAGTTCTATGAATGTGAGAAAAGAGTTTACTCATGTTCGAAAACCCAAGATAATTGCTTAGAATTCTTGGAATGCTTGATCAATGAATGTTATACATGTCCTAATAGCAATATGAATGAACACAAATTATTAAAGCTGATTGAAGAACAGATCCCTCATTTATTGTACTATATTGAGGTGCGATTACTCAAGGGTCCAATAGAAAGTATGGAAACTGCGGTATTATATGAGAGAACATTTAGCAAAATTGTCAATAACAACTTTTTAGCCAGCTGCACTTCTACTGAAATGCTGCGACTATTTAATACTGCACTTCATATACTCTCTACAA
Source organism: Acanthosoma haemorrhoidale (assembly GCA_930367205.1). Classification (NCBI taxonomy): domain Eukaryota; kingdom Metazoa; phylum Arthropoda; class Insecta; order Hemiptera; family Acanthosomatidae; genus Acanthosoma; species Acanthosoma haemorrhoidale. Next base: position 140,509,986 of record OV884011.1, read on the forward strand.
ATGTTGCTCCTTTCCATGAATACCTCACAGTGAAGATAGTATACCAATATTACCAGTTATCATTGCAAAAAATTAAATCATTACAGAAGACATCAATAGAAAAAAATATAGTAGATAATATTTTTAAAAGGCGATTATTTAGCAAAGATTTAAGTAATATCCTTTTATCAGTCGATCCACTTTTCAGTTTGCGAGGAAAATTAATATCTGAAATAATGCACACCCTTTGGTACACATTCGCTCTATATTTAGAAAATAAAAAAGACATTAATACCGTCTTAGAAGTATTTCCAATTTCAACCTTAATCGACTTTGCTTTTGATGCAGTCAATGAAGATGGGAAACAATCCTTGATTCCTATTCTAAAGTCTTTTGTCCGCTTGTTACCCTCTTATAAAAATGTTGAAGGCATAAAAAAATTTATTTTCATTTCCTGGAATGCCTGTTTTGAGTTGAGAAAAAGTGAATTATTTTGGTGTGCTATAAAAGAATGGATATGTATGGTTTACCAAGATGGAATCGCAGGAAATGTTGAGTGTTACGAGTTAATTATCGATGTACGATGTCTTTCTATAGAAAACTATTGGTGGATATTTTCATGCAATAAGCAATGTAATTAATTTATTTTATTTCAGTATGGAAAGAAGATTATGGAACTTGGAGAGGAATTGATTGGTTTAGTTGACCTTTTTGTAGATCAATGCAGAAACTTGAGTTTTATCCCAGAATTTTATGCGATTATTTGTAGTGGTCTAGTGTTTGGAACAATTCTCAGAAAAGACAGAAGGTATTATTTGTTTCATTACTAACAAAGAAATATGCTAAGTAAATTTTTTTTTTTATCAATTTTATAAAATCTTTACTTGAATAAAATTTGCAATCTGCCCTAGAAGGGCAAGAGATAATTGTGATAATAGATTGCATTCGTACCATATTTACAAAATATGGCATTCGACCATTTTTACAAATACATTTACTCTTTCATTCAAATTATATTTACAATATATTAAGCCACACCAAATACCATATTCAGGATATGAGGGGAGAAAACTGACTAGTAACTAAACATTTAGAAAATATCACAGGGCCACTTCTGGTTCAATCTCTGAGGAGGGTAATCAATATTACTTTTTGATTGGGCTTTATGTATTCCTATTAAGGGCTGGAATGATGGGGCTCCTATCAAGAACCACCCACATCTATTTATGGAGCTACAAGCGTTAATTAACCTGGATCCCATCTTGTTTCTTCATGTTCCTGGCTCACATATACCATGTGATGGCAATGACAGAATCTGGCAAAATAAGGAACAAACTCTGCCAAAAATGACGCTGAGGTTAAAGATATCTGTGCAATTTTTCTGGAAGTTTCTCAGAGTGTAATCAGAAATCAAGAGATAACACATAAACTTCTAGAACAATTTTTTTTTCTTCGTTTTTCTAAGAAAACCAAGCACAAACACCTTTTTTTATGAGAAAATATAAAAAAATAACATAGAGGTTTTGCATTAGCATTACACTAAATTGGGAATTTCATATAAAATTTTGCTAAAATTACACGTTCATCCAGGATTTTTTTTCAACTTTTGTCTTTCCTTGCTACTAATTATTATTATTTTTATGGGGGTCTTAAATTAACCCTTTAAATGAAAAAAAAATTTAAAGTAGCTCTAGAATAGTTTCATAGGCCTCTATACTAAATATGGCAATGCTATTATATTTTTTAACATTTCACATAGCTTGCAATAATTATTTATTGGACATGAAGTCAAACCAAGTTTACTGTTGGTCTAGGTTTTTGAAACCAGAACCTTCAGTTTGTAAAGCAGTTAGGCGAACCTCAACGTCATGCGAAAACCTCTATTAATATTTATCAGTTATAATTTTATTCATTTATTACATTTCAGGAGAGGTAATTCTGTTATTACACATGCCTTTTGTGTATTTGGTTTTGATTAACGTATTTAACAATTTTTTATTTCAATCAATTGAATCTACACTGGTAAATTCTTCAATAGTACAATTATAGTAATTTTTTTATACTTATTTATATTATTAGTCTACTTATTTTATAATGTTATTCTAAAATACGCTATTTCATTGTTCTAAATTCTCAAACTCAAATTCAGGAAATTATCACTAATAATAAAGACACCCATAAGGTGTTAATTGTCACTATATAATTTTGTAGGACCATTATGTTATTTCAGGATGGAAATGGAGGTATGTTATTTCATAACCAAATTGATGGAAACTGGCTCTTTGGAAAGTTTTGGCTCAGGGTATGAATTTTTTTCAAATATATCTGTGTTTAAGTTATGTAATATTTTGATATTTCACCCTTGTGTTTTTTCTCACATGGTTGTACTTCTGTTCTTGTGAATCCCTTATTTGACATTAACGTTCCATTGATGAATTAACAACAGAAAAAATACCGTCAACCCCATAGCCAATAATTAAGAGTCATTAGTTAAGCCATTACTTAGTTCTTCTTACTCTGTTCCTAGCCCCTGCCATAACTCTATCTTGGGCTTCTGGCTGCTTCTCGTTTGAAGAGACCCACCCAACAAAATCAGGGTCTACCGCTCTTCCTTTGGTTTTGGCTTTAAGGAACTGTCTCAAATATCCTCTTCATGTATGGATCGAATCAGGGGGAAGAGAGGGTTCCATGTACAAGTATAATACTTTTAAGTGTATATCCGAGCTATTCCTTCCTGATTTGTTTTGTTTTATATAGAGTTTGCATTGAAAATGTTAACAAGCCTCCCTCCTCACTTCTCTTTGTGTGTTACCTCGGTTTCCTGGATTGGGATTACCCCTGGGTTGGTTCAGTATAAAACCTGGTGCCAAAATAACACTATTTTGAATTAAAATTATTAAACAAAATATTGTTACAATACAATTCTACATGATGTCGCAACAATCAGAAAAGTAATAGCAACTCCTTAAAAGTAAGGGCCATTAATATATAATTACTTTGAAATTGGAACACCTTTGATTGTGTTAGCACAAATGTTGAATGAATAAATAATAAATTAAATGCTACCAAAGAAGAAACTCTAAATTAAAGAGCTCAGATCAGTAGTGTAGGTTATATTAAACTTTAAATCATTTTATAGACTGACACAGTGATCGTCATCACAACCTACCAGTTTAAAAAACATTTTACTTATATGTGCAAGCTGAGATCATCCAAAAAACTAACATCACCAAAATATTAGTAAATTAGCTACTACATAGCATTCAAATTGAGGCAGATTTAGGATGAACTCAGCAGCATACATCTAGCTCCAGTTGATAACACTTTTTTTCAAAATGGCACGTTATTTTGAGGGAAAAAGACCACAGCTATGTTGCCAAACTCCAGTTTATAAAATGATTTTAAAAATTTAGAACATAAAATACTTCTGTAAACATATATGGACTTCCTATCACTCATTGTCTTTGAACTTTTTTTGTAATATATCTGCAGTGATTTATTATGTTAAAAATAATTATAATAATACTTCATTATATTATGATTATAATTTAAATCATATATTTGTTTATTTTTTATTTTAGGATCATATTGAGAACTGATCGAGAAGTGAGGTTAAAAACATTAAATTTGCTGTTGACTATAAATAGTTTGGAATCTCGAAATCTAATGATTGTATATGTTGTTAATGAATTACTTATGTATGACAGTGAGCTTACAAAAAATAATAAAAGGTATTTTAATGATTCCCTTATTCATAGGAAAAAAAATAAGTTATTGCAAGCTCTTTTAATAATAGAAAACTACATTTACCTCAATCCATCTCAACAATTACAAGTAAGTATTGCATATAATGCATGCATTGTATTGCATATAATGTTAATAGTATTTAGAATAATATTTCAATATTTATTTCAACAATGTTCTATTAATTAATATTTGAGACAAAAGAGTAAGATTTGTTTTAACTTATTTCACCCAAAAAAGTTTGCTAAAATCTTGTGATTCTAAGTGAATAATTTCATGTTGAACATAATGGGCATATGCAAGAAGATGTTCTATTATTTTATAGTATCTAGATGTTCTATTTTTTTAGAGATAACCTTATGACATAAAATGTTAGATCCAGGCCAGAATGCAAATAGGTGAAGACAGTATAGAGGATTTACAAAAATGAGGTGTCATATACAAGAAAAAGATAAGACCCTAGTCTTATTCAACCAATTTCGCAGATTTCTAAAGAATTAGTGTCCAAACACTTTCAAGTCTGTAGGTACGGTACAACAATGTTTTGTTAAGCACAAACTGAAAACATAAGTGTCTGGTTTTAGTTATCAGTATGGTGATTGGTAACAAGTGCGGGCAGACCGTTTGTTGGTACCACCAAACTTAGAAAATATACTGGCATTGAAATTTATGCAGATAGCAAATTGTTACTGTGAAAATGGGGGTTAAGATGTTTAGCAGAGTACATTATATAACAGGGAGACCTGGCAGTTGTTTTGTTTTTTAATGATTATTATATAATTATAAAAAGTAGAGGATATTTTATTGTTAATATATACGGCCTCTATTTTACGTACCTATTTGAAAATAAAAAAAAATTTCAGTTAGGAGCCTTAAGGAAATAGTAGAGGTCGACCAAGGACAAAGTGGAATAAAATCCCAACTAGTGCTCTAAAGATTAAATTTCTTTTTGTGTTACCTTCTTTAATTTTTCCTCAACCTCAAGGAAAAAGTGAGAATTTTCTTGTCGTATATAGCTTATGAGCTATAATTTGAGAGAACTGTTATATATGGACCTCTCACATAGTCATAATTTTTAATTGACTCATTAAATAGATGTGCCACCTCTTTAAGATAGGACATACTGTAACACTAATTTTCATTTATTTAAAATAAGTTTAGAATTATGATATACGAGAGATCTTATAAGCAAACCACTATATTAAGTAATATAACCAATTTGCTTGAGTATTGTTAATTTATTATAGAAAGGTCTTTGAATTAATTTTTAACTTCATAGTTTTTATTACAAGTTAAAAACTAATTTTGGACTACCATCAACAGAAAGGTGGCATAGGATATAGAACGAAAGAATGGACAAAATAGCAAAACAGATCTTTTGAAGATAAAAGGCACACCCTACAAACCATTAATACCTAAACCATTTCAAGAATATAAACAACCATCTAGTCATATACCTTGAATGGAAAACACATCACTTTTTGTATAGACAATGGCAGGTTGAATGGTGTACGTGGATAAACGTTAAGAAAATAAAGATGCTGTCAGATTCTTTAAGAAATAAATAAGTCATTCCAGTATGAACACGTGCCTGTTACTGTTATGTTCCCTTAGGCCCTAAAACAACAGCAGCATGAGTTGATCGCCCATAAGGTAAGTATATACTCAGACAATCATGCACAGCCAAACTTATTAATTAGAGAAATGAGCCTTTTTTTTTTGCATACTTTGTGTTACCTAAAATGTAATTAGCTTAAGCCATGGTGATGAACCAAACATTTACATAAAATTAAAAAATATTAAATTAATACATTTACTGTTATTGAGTTCTTCACAAATTTTCTGTCGAATGCTTTCCTCCATACAAGAATTGCATTTTGTGACCCCGACACTCCAAATACAATGCTTTCTCAATGGTCTCCTGTAGACTCTGTTAATATGCAAATATGGTGTATGAGGTGATATGATGGCATGTAATGATACAAGGTAATACGAAGAAATAAAAGGTCTGAGGGCTCTCACCCCAAATATGTTTCACCATCTGCAAACTGCATAAAATTTCGATCAGCACTTCTCTTCTCCCGCAATCATAAACAACTCACAACATCTCCTTTCAAGTATCTATCAACAACTGAAGTTCCTTCGTCTCTCTCAGCTGTTCCAATTACTGACATACTTCCTGCTGTTACATTCACTTGTTTGAATTTAAACTTTTTATAATTTATTTGATATTATTTAATATTTTACATAATAAAATAAGCCTTCTCTCAAATTACTCCATAAAAGAAACATTGCAATATTTATAATGATGTTCAAAAGGTTAGTAATGTTAGAAGGATAAATGTAAATGGACCAAATTTTTATGTCTGTATGGTAGAAATGTTTAAAGTTATATAATAGATTTTTTTTTATATAATAATAAGTTTTTATGGGCCGTAAATTTTTAAATGATAAAAAAAAAATTTAAAAAGTAGAATCTCTCTTGACAAAAATCGTGAGGTGGCTGTAATTACATATAAATACAATAACATACCAAATGTCATGCCGATTCTGACTTTTTATATTAAAAATAAAAAGTTCCGTAGGGATCAGTTGAATGAAGGTGTGACCCTATTAACGATCATTACCGGCTACTGATCTTGCAAGAGTTCCACCAGGCTCGGATTAGCTTATTCTATCCTCCATCGCATCCTGAATATGCTTCATGGAGAGGTTTACTGATCGGGAAGTTATGGCTTCTTCGCTACAGCTTCTCTGGAATGCTCCTGCAGTATCACCTTCTTCCTGGTCCTCTGTATTCAGGCAACTGACCTTTTATAACTTGTGATGTGATGTCAGAAAGGAGTCGAGTCTAGAAAGAGTCCAGGCGGAGTCTGCCACTAACTTACCTTAACTTTCACCGCAATCGAAGACTCTGACATCCGGTAATGAAGCAAAAAAGAAGACAAAAATTATTAACTTCCCCCAGAATGGGCGAAAATTTGAGTGGGGCATTAAATAGAACCAAATCCTGAACACCCCACCCCTCTCGCGATATCAATGCCCCTCGAGGCTCGACCATATTTCATGGCCACAACCATACCAGGCCTCAGGAATATTAAACATTTATATCACAGCATATGTATTATTATATGTTTAATAATAAAAGTTTTTATTTGCAGGGACTTCCTGAAATTATTTACAATTGGATTGTAAAGAGCCTGATCACTAGCTCTCAGCAGCCAAGTATAAGATACCAGTTGGAGTTGCTCTTTGTTAGGATAAGCCTTCATTATCCTCTATTTTTGAACTCATTCTGGGACAATTTTAGTAAGGTATATTTCTATCGATTAGAATAATATTCAATTTGTACAATTAGAAATTAACTAATCATTCACGTCAAATATATATATATATATTGTTGTGATATTAGAGATTGTGGAGTTTTTATATAATATTTAATCCAACTTATCAAGAAGGCAAAATAAAAACAAGTGAGAGTGTATGAAAAAAACAATAGAGTATACTGGTTGTTGTGATGATGAAAACACACACATAATTACTCTCTAGTTTTAGCCAGTTATAATTAGTTGTTGTTGTGGTTCTGAGAAAACACACAGAGCATTATATTCACTCTAGTTTTTGGAATCAGCATGATATATGTATCTGAATTCAGTGATGAAATAAAAAGCCCGTAATACATATTATTAGCTTGAGATTGTGAGTAAGAAAAACTTAAAAACTTTGTTGGTTAGTGGTTATTGACTTGAAGCGGAACAGAAGAGAAATAGCACGAAGAGAAGAATTATAAATTTGAATAAAAAGAAGACCATTGAAGAAGAAAAGGAATCGAATTAATAGACAAGTATTTATAAAATTAATATAAGTTTATTTTTTTATGTTTGTAAAATTAAATTCATCTTTTTGCCAGAATTATTTTTGTTAATAGAACCTAATAATAAATAGTATATAAAATAAATTTAAAGTAAAAGAATAAAAAATAAAATTATCATATAATATTCAAAGAACGTAATTATATATATATATATATATATATAGGCTTATCACCCTGAATTCCTATTTATTGTCAGGTTCAAACCAAATCATGCTAATGTTATCTTTGGAGAAATGCAATGATGCTCACAAACCCGAAATTTGACTTTTATAATATTTATAGTTTTTATTTATTTTATAATATAGTAAAGATTTGGTATGAATAAGGTCAATCAATACTTTAAAAAAAGGCTATTGAGAGATGCGACCATGCCCTTGCCCCTATTTGCCAGTTACTAACACAGTTATTATAATAGATAATACTATATACTCAGTAATGTTATAATTCTTGTAATATAATTTTAGCTATCTTTGAAAACAATCCTTTGATCATTCCTAGCAACCTATAAAGCATGGGATGTTTGTATTGGAAGGTGGAATGTGGGTTGTGATATAAAGGTATTGCAATGCTTTGTCTATCCACATTTGTTGATATTTTTATTGTAATATCTTGTTAGGGGTTAGAGCCTTTCAGCAATATTTTTTTCTTAGTTATTTCCTGACAGTGGGGTGACAAACCGTTGCTGATTTAAGGCCTCCAAAATCAGCTTCCACCAGTTGTCCAAGTCCATTGCTGCAGCCATCCAATTCAAGACTCCAAGGTGTCGTAATCCACTACCCAAACCATCCCTGAAGAGTCTTCTCATTCTTGTCCCATTAAGCTGCCCTATCATTGTCGTTACGGACATTTTTGCATCTCAAAGTCTGAAGACTTTCCCAGCTCATCTAAACCTTCCTATCTTAATTTTACTATATCTGGCTCTTGGATCAAGGAATAAGTTTCTTAGCTTATCTTTCTTTTTCATTCTCCTATGATGCTTTAAACAAGGCTGGCAGCATTGATGGTAAATATAAGCAGTAATTCAACTTGGAAAAACAATAGCTTACCATAGAGATATCAACTAAACAGTATCTTGGGTATTTTAACAGTACAAATCAAAGGCTTTGTACAGATCTACCTTATACTCTTTCTCTCTGTTACTCTACCTTTATATTACTTTAGTTTATCTTTGATATTAGATTTTTGTTATGCCTTATTTTGGATCAAATATGTACATATTAGTATTGAGTTTAAATTTCTTTTCTTTATTAATTTTCTTTGGTTTTTACCTTTTGTATATAGCTCAATCACCTTGTAAATCATTTCTTATATATATATATATATATATATATATATATATATATATGTAATTTTCTTATTTCTGTATTTAGTATTTTTCCCGATAGATTTACTTGGACATGCATCATGCATTGTATGCCACACATTGTTGACTAGCACATACTTATAACATTCTTGGATACTCCAAGTTCGAGTCAAACAATTGGTTAAGGGGTTCTATTTCTTGAATATCAAGCATCTCATTGGTCATTTCAATGATGGTTTTTCTAATATTGTTTCTTTTGTTATCAGAACTGCAATTCTCTGGAAATTTTTTGGGGATGATCTCATGTCCAGTTATGTGCTAAATCTTCTAGTAGAGGCTTCATCTTCTTTCAGCTTAGAGATGTAGTTCCTGATATGCTGACCTCACAAATTCTTTGACATTGTTAGGTGGTCCCAAAGCTGTGCTACTACAAGCAAATGATTGGCAGTTTTGATACTTTTTTCTATTATGAAAAATGTTTACTAAATTAGGTCCACTCTGACTTCTTGGGAAATTCAAGGTTCAATTTACAAATTATGGAGTTATGTTTTGATGGGTATATTTATACACTGAGGGTGTGAGGCACTTAACCTTTTTGCTACATAGGGCCTTATTTAAATTTATAATTAATTATAAATTTTCATTAATTAGTCTCAAAAATAATTTGTTGGTTTTGGAGGCTAAAATCATTATGTATCAGGTTGGCCAAAACGTCCGTTCGGTTTTTGTGGTCATGAAACTTCAAGCAGTCTAATATGTAGCTAACTTCAGTCCGTCCCTTGCGAGTGCACTCTCGTCAGATACTAAACACTTCAACGTAGTTTGACGCAAAATTCCGACGAGACTGATTGTATTTTGTGTGTTTAGGATCATCCTGAAAATGGAAAACCAGAACGAACATTATCGAAACCTCATGCTTTTTTATTTTAAAAAAAGCAAGAAAGCAGTGGAAACTATATGCGCTATATGGAAGATATGTGCTGTATACAGAGAGGATGCTGTTACAGAACTTGTGTGCCAGAAGTGGTTTTCAAGATTTCGATCGGGAAATTTTTCGGTTCAAGATGCACCTCGCTCTGGCCGGCCAACTGTTATTAACAGTGACAAAGTGAAGGATTTAGTCGACACCAATCCCCGTTACACAACTAGGGTAGGGAGATCGCAGTTATCCTCAAAATATCTAAATTGAGTGTTGAAAACCATCTGCATCAACTTGGCTACGTGAGCAGGCTCGATGTTTGGGTTCCTCATCAACTTAGTGAGGCTAGCCTCGCCCAAAGGATTTCCATCTGCGATTTGTTGCGGAAACGTGAAGAAAACGATCCTTTTTTTGAAGAGAATGATGACAGGAGACGAAAAGTGGATCGTCTATAACAATGTGGAGCGCAAACGCTCATGGGGGAAGCGTGGTAAATTACCACAAACAACCCCCAAAGCCGGACTTCACCCAAAGAAGGTTATGCTCTCGATTTGGTGGGATTGGAGGGGTGTTGTCTTTTACGAACTTCTTCCCACGATCAGGACCATCAATTCGGATGTGTACTGTGACCAGCTGGACAAATTAAATCCATCAATCCACCAGAAGCGTCCAAAACTAGCCAACCGTAAGGGGATTGTCTTCCATCACGACAATGCCAGACCACACACTTCTTTGCAGACGCTGCAGAAGTTACTAGAGCTTGGCTGGGAAGTTTTGCCGCACCCTCCATATTTGCCGACCTTCGGATTTCCACCAGTTTCGGTCTCTTCAAAATTCATTGAATGGACAGACCTTCAACTCTGAAGAAGATGTAACAATCCACTTGGAAAATGTTTTTGCCGGTAAACACAGGAAATTCTTTGAGCACGTAATTATGAATTTGCCCATGAGATGGCAGAAGATACTGGAACAAAACAGCAATTATATCATTGATTGAATAAATCGCTTTGTATTTAAAAGTTGTCTTATTTTTGCTTAAAAAACCGAACGGACTTTTTGGCCAACCTATTACTTCTGTTAAGGAGCGAGGTGGCAAGTGTCTCTGAGTTACTGCTTTTTTACATACAGAGTGGAAATGACCAGATTATCCTATGAGGCTGCTGTGATATAATCTATCTTGTGTTATAATTGAACTCTGACAGTTTTGCTCCCCACAAAATATGCTAACCATTCAACCTGTTCAGCAAATTGTTTACATTTTGTCATTTAGTCACTTACCTCTGTTATAATAAATTAATACAATTGTTTCTGTTTCAGGCAGGAAATGAGAGGCTAGGATCTATGTGCTCTTTGATCTCGATTGCTTATCATTTAGCGGTGGTGCGAAATGACAACCACTTCCTCGAACAGTGTGTTGATAAAATTTTGCCTTGGTGTATGTCCCAGAACTTCAATATTCGCTTATATGCTCAGGTAAATTAATTTATACAAAACCCTCATGAGAAATTTAACCTAAATTCAAACAATGGCTCATATTTTTTCTACTCCTGAGCCAAAGAAATTGCATACTTATTTCATTATTGTAATTTACAACAAAGGAAATAACAAATAATTCAAAAGTAATTGAAAAACAATTATAAGCCATTATAACAATTATAATGGTGAATTTATGAATTCTTTATTTTATTCTATCTATCCTTCTTCGCCAAAGGGCTGTCTTCCATCTTTTAACTGTAGTTAAGCTAGAGGAAATCAAGATTCAAGATTATTATTGGTCAGACCAAAACAGCGACTTTTACAATTATGCCTCATTCTGAAACAGAAGAAGTCCAAGCTCCTCAAAAATGTAGATAAATCCTACTGTTCTCCTATGGAAAACCTCTTCATAAGAGTTTGTTCTTTTTAGGTTCTCCTTAGTAAGCTGTGGAACTCATATCCTGAGCTTTCCAAAAAGTACTATTGCATTTCTAAAAATCTGTGGAAAATCTATGAACGAGAGGGTAATATGTTGATAAATGCTAAAAAATTAGAGAACGACTTCTACTTCAGTGCCTTTCACCCTTTTAATCATTTCAGCCTGCAGGTACTTTAATTTGAACAATTATTACATAGCAATAATCACTTTGAGAATAGTTTTTTATATTGTAGTTAATGTCATCATCATTGAATGTATCACATTATTGAAACTTCTTGAAAAGACTCTTAGATGAAATAGCATTATAGATTGTAACTTTCAAACACTGGGATTTTTTTGAATGTAGTGTTGTGGTTCGCTAGACTCATTGGCATTGTATTTGATTTTAATCTATGGGTCTATTTCATAGTTGCGAGTTACAAATAGAATTTCCAGAATTGAAATCATTGGTGACTTCAATGCTGTCATAACAGAGTAAATTGTGATTAATTCAGTGATTTCAATTCTGGAAATTCTATTTGTAACTCCGACTATGAAATAGGCCCAAATGCAGGAAAAGGCCATCTACTCTAGGCCTTAAGTCAACCGTACACAGTGGTATTACGCCCTGCCCAAACAAAAACATTTATGTTAGTCAAATCACGTCATGGGGCCACAACAACTAACAAAGAATTAAAGTAGTCAGCACAATATGACTCTGCAATGATAACACAAAATACAAATATATTGTTGATCAAGAGGTTAATATCTTAAATTTTATAGCCTAAACAAAATTATGGAGACTTTTTTTTAATACTAAGTACCATCTTGGAAAGTATTGCATAAATTGTTTGTAGTTTACTCAAGAAACTAACAGTGTGACTTGAGTACTTTTATATAATTCAGCTAGTGACCATATGTAGCTTTGTTAAATTGTGATATTCTATCTATTATAACTACAAATTTTGTTTTAAGACAATATATTGGGATTTGCCTAGACTTTCAAATATCTCTGTCGAAGAATGGATTCACCTTGATGTTCTAAAAAAATATACACATCTATGCGTATACGTATCAAATCCAGTAGGTGTTGGTCAATCCTTAGCATCATGTGTCTCTCCTATGTGGGTCATAAAAAGTTCAGGTAAACCTCATTTTAGAACTATGTACATTTTAAAATATGTCGCAATTTCATATTATTACCAAATATCTATTTATTTCACTTACACACAGGCGCAATGGAGAACCATTCTGACGGAAGCAATATACAAAAAAAATTCATTCCTTGGAAGGCCATATTACCGGAACATAGTGAAAACACTAATTACCAAAAAGATGGTCTAATTCTTGTGGCTTCCCTCATAGAAAAAGCTGCCAATTTAGGGGGACTCGCTAGGACATGTGAAGTGTTTTCTGCAAAAGAATTGGTCGTCTCTAACCTTGAAGTGGTGAAAGAAAAAGAATTCATTAGCCTGAGCATGACAGCAGAAAAACATATGAATATTACTGAGGTACATTTAAAAATTATATAGTACTTTTCCTCTTTATCATTCTAAAACTCTGTCAGTGCCATGAACTGGGATGTTGAGTATGCTGGAGCATAGGTAACTGCCAATTCAGCTATCTTGCTTATCTTTTTCTTTTGTTTTTTATTCTCCCCTACGAAGGTCAAGGATACTTGGATGCTACACACTTCTTGCACTTAGAATACATTTATTTTCCAATAGATATGAATTATATTGGGCTGCCCATTCTAAGATGGCTGAAATGCCCTGACAAGCATTATGAAAAAATTATTTATATTTTTTAAACAATTAAAAAATATTGTTTTCTTTACAATTTTATTTTAAATTCTTTTATGTTTTTACAGTGTAAACCTACATTCGCATACTTGATGTGAAATATGTGAATTTTTAAATAGTCAATATTATTAAATATTGCATTAGAAACCACTGTTAACCATGCAGAGAACAAAGTTAATAATTTTATCATTGGTAGTGACCCTCTCTTCGAATCCGTATTTTGTGTTGACAGCCAGATCTGAAATATACTTTATGGTAAAAAGACTACTCTCAAGTGGATTTCCTTCCACTGTGGAATCCATGGAAATGAAAAAGCTGTCAGAATATCCAAACAGGGTACCCCATCTCTTACCTCTAGCTGAGCCATGCACTACTATGCATTGACAGGTTAAATTGAAGACACTATTAAAAACTTCTTCAGCAATCATGATCTATTTATTTTCATATTACTTTTTTATGTTTAGAATTTAGTATTATTTTGTATTTCTGTTTTATTTGGATGTGTGTGTGAATTGAGTGTTGTGTACCTGCACTTAGGGAGAGGAGAGTCTCCCTCTCTCTAGTCTTAGATGGTACGAGTCTATGCTAGACAGCCCTAGAGAGTACACCTCAACATTGATGAATCCCCTTGGTCTATGGACCAATTAATCACACATCTTGGGACATCAGCAGTCAGATAGACCAGTTTCTATCTCCAGTTGGGAGATGAAGTAAGCTGGTGTACAAGTATCTCTGGATGAAGACGAATCTGAACTCACAAAGACTGCTTTGGGACTGAGATATGTCATCTAATATACTGTGTTCATTTGGTCTAACCAATGAATAGACATTAAATTATGAAGAATTTATTTCATGTGGTAGCTCTAATCATTTTCATTAGTTCTTAACATGTTATTTTTATTACTTTCAGTATTAGTTGTTCTCACCGAGTGACCACTTTTTCTTGTATTATTATTTATTTTATTAGTAAATATATTTCATTCTGGGTTAATGGCACTGCAATGTATTCAACACTCCACATTTTTAATTTAATTTCCTTTTGGCTTGATTTGGGCCAGTTGTTTATAATCACCTACAATCTTCTGCACTAACAGCAGTACTGTTTCCTAACTTACAAGCTGCTCTGTCATGAGGGTGAAGGTGGGATTTCATTAAGTGGCTCGGCAGTCTAATGCCCCATCGGTTGTATTCCCACTCTTGCTTAATGACAGCTGTTTCATATTATTTTCTTATGCTTTACCTAGATTTGAGAATATAAAAGTAAATAATAACTTAAATATGATTAAGTATTTTATTGCTGTCAGGAATAAATAATTCAGGTAAATTGAATGTCAGTAAATAAGTGAAAAATCATGAACACATGAAAGCTGACAAGATGAGCTGGAATAAACAATATGGCAACATATATATTATATTGTCACTAGGAATATGAAAGTTGCATAATTACCAGTTGATGAAACATCTAGAAGTCAGTTATAAAATAAAAAAGTGTAAAATCCTGGAAGGACTTCTACTTCTTCAGTGGCAAGGAAGCCTGGATGTAGGATATAGGAATGGCAGTACTAAGAAATCCTGAGATGAGGTAAAGGTTTTCTACAGGATAGGAAAGGCAGTTCTAGGACTGTTAAGCGCCACTGGATATTAGTCACAGAGACTTGGCATTCAACAAGTTTGATTAGTGATCTTAAATAAATGTATTGATACATTACCCTTAAATTATATTTTCTTATTGAAGAACCATTATTGTTTTTAGGTGAAAGCACACTATTTATCAGAATATTTAAAAGCAATGAAGAGCATGGGTTACCTGTTGATTGGAGCTGAGCAGACGACCGGTAGTGTTTCATTGAGCAGCTATAAATTCCCAGATCAGTGCATTCTTCTCCTGGGGTAAGTTTATGTTTATTGCATGACAACTTTTATTACAGCTTGAGAGGTCTTGTACCAACCATACTAACACCTCAGCATCACCTACCCATCGACAACCTTTGGTCGGCCCTACCTTTCTTTTCATGAGATGGTGCTGCACCACAGATTTATTTTAGGTAACACTATAAATGACTGTCCCCTTAGCATGGTGGTTAACATGATGACTTTTAACTACAGAGACCTGGGTTTAATCCGAGCCTTGCCCAAGGTTTTTTTTCTTTGAGTAATGTGCCTGGTTGGTGTTGACTAAGCCTTGTCAGGATAAATGAGAATATAAAAGTAGTGAATTCTATTTAGCTGATCACACTAGTACATCAGCACTACCTGCCAACCAAGGTGACAACCTTCGGTTGGCGCCTACCCCTTCCCTTCATGAGGTGTTATGCTAATGGATTTAATTTTATTATATTAAAATTAATATATGCTGCTTTATATGTGGCGGAAGTTTAGTGTTACCGATCTTCAGTGTGGTCTATTGATCAACCATGTATTGCTATTGCGTCAGGAAGTGTACTAAGATTAATTATCACCTTTCCTATTGAAGGAGGCCTTAAAACTTTTTCTTATATATGTTTAATTCTTAATAATTAATATGAATAAATTTAATATAATAAAACTATAACAGGATTTGTGATTACTTAGGTTTTCAGTGGACCAGTTGATTTTTTCTGGCTCACTTATGAAAATAGCTGTAGTATATGACAACTTACAAAAATGTGTTGTATGACTATTTTCCATGAATTGAGGCAAAAAACTGAGAAGATAACCTACAGTTTTGTTATAATAATATTTCTCATTTAGTATAGTAGGCATGTTAAAAATTTTTATATTGGTATCCAAAATGGGTTTTTCACCCTCACAGTTCACCTAATTTGATTGTCTTCAAGAGCTAGTATCTAATTGATATCGTGGGCGTATTGTTCTATTATTATATTTCAAGAAAACATAATTTATTAGAAATATTCTTTAGTTTAATCTGTTGGGTGGATATTTCGTAAAATAAACCAGAAAAAGTATATTTGTCCAATTCCTGTCATTAACCACTGACAATTCAAATATAAACTGCTGTTCATGTGTTAGTTGTATGATAAGTTACAATTTTATTCAATATATCTTTTAATCTCAATCAATTTTAAAGGAGTGAAAAGGAGGGAATCCCTCCTAATCTTTTGCCACTGCTTGAAGCTTACATCGAGATCCCGCAGCTTGGGCTTGTCAGATCTTTGAATGTACATGTGACTGGAGCGATTTTCCTTTGGGAGTATTCTAAGCAGCATTCATTCAGCAAACGGTGACATAATGTTTTGATGAAAGTCATGTAATCTTTTACTGTATACTGTACAAAGAATAAATTATTTTCTTTATTTAAAAAACCCTGACCTTTCTTTTTTTTTCTCTACCTAAGTGTTTTGTTTGCTGATATATCAGCTCTAGTACCAATATATCTATTTAGTAATTATATTAATACAGGGAATAATATTAGTGTATACATATTATATATATATTTAGTATATTCCTTCATGTAACTAGGACAACACTGTTCCTTAATAATTGGTAAGAATAACCTTTTCTTGTATTATATAAATAGTTTAATTAAATCCATCAGTCAAAATAGTTATTAGTCTGATCATTTCTCAAGTAGATAGTTATGAATTAATAGAATCAAGGATCATTAGCCTAACTTCTTTATTTTGCCAAGTGAAACTTTGAAGGTTAGAGAACAGGACCAAATTATACCTTAAAAATATAGTTAAATTGTATAATTTGTATTACCAATATTTCAGTGCATGCAGACAGGGATGAAAGACGACTGGCTCATACATGTTCCAAAGCACTTCCGTATGGTAACAAATTAACTTAATGATTTGTTGATAACTCAAAAGGGGGGGGAAGACACATTCAGAAATAGTACATATTCAGTATTTTTTCCCCATTTTTAATAATACTCCAGAAGAGGATAATCAAATTTTAACAATGTCAGATTCTTTCATCCGAATAACATGAACAAATAATTGTCAACATTAATACATCTCAATTATTAAAGTTAGTCAAACTTTATAATCTTATAATTATTACTTTAAATTAAAATAGAACAACTATAATACTGCTTTTGTTTGCTGGACAGTTTCTATTCCTATTAATTTTAATGCAATTACATACATATACTCCTTTTCTTCTAATACATAGCTCTAATAAATTAAAAATAATTTAATAATAATAAATAACAAAATTTTGATGGAAGACAATTGCTATATTTGGTTTTAACGATGATCATAAAATTATAATAATAGGTAACAAAACATCTTTTGTGACTCATTTGTTAATTATAACCAAATTAATATTAACCTTTGGCGTAACAATTAGTACATATAAAAAAGAAACACTCTATACTAAAAATATAAATAGCTCTCATGTTTTATAAAATGAAATTAAAAATCTATCTACACATTAAATCAACACTGCATTAATTGATGCACTACAGGTACATGATGTTTACAGTTCTCTACCAGGCAGTCTAATATCTGAGGCCGGGTTAGCGAAGACTGATGTCACAATGAAATTATCACAGCCATGTTAGTTTGTTCATGCATGCATATATATACACCATCATCTCCTATAAGAAAAAATATATCATAACAGCAATATAAATGATAACCTGACAAAAGGAAAGTCAAGGATTTTTATAGTTCATAAAGCCAAAATAATTTATAATTGCTTTCAAGAGCAAATATAAATATAATGCGACATGAGCCTTCTGGGATCAACTCCTTAGGTGAAAATAACCTCCAAAGGTTTCCTCATAGCTTATGAATTGAAATGCTTAATTAAATAAATATATGCTAATAGCTTGTGTTAATGGAGACTTACTTTAGTTTTACTTAATAGACATTTTGGTATAGTCTATAGTGAAGAAAGTATTTACTAACCGGTCTTTTTGTCCCTTAAACTCTTGCACTAATAATAGTCTTTTTCATAAGGCATTGAATAGTATTAGTGCTAAAATCTGACGATAGCAATTAAGGGGTAAGGGTAAAATTATAATTCCCACAACAGCACTTATCACAAAAAGAAATAATATTTTTCTATTCTTTACAAAAGGTTTCTTATTTTACAGCGAGGATTTTCAAAAAAAAAAGTTATTACATGGTTCGGCTGACATTTTCAGGATTTATATTGAGCCTTCAAATATTTGTCAATAAAAATAATATTAACCTTCGGTACAATTTGAAAAAATATTATTTTTCCCCTTCTTCCATACATATAACATATTTTACCAGATAACTTTTAACCATTTATAGGTCACTATAAAATACTACTATGAAATAGTGCCAGTTTTTTTAGGAGTAAGCAGTTGCTGAGGGTCAGTACAAGCAGACAAATATGTCACCAAAAAAATTAATATATGTCTGTGACTAGTGCCCTATGGAATCATTCCGTACAGTATTAATCAAAGGCAACCTTATACCCATCTATTTATTTATTACTGTGTACTTACTTATTTATTCCCACTTTTTTCACAAATTTGTAAATTTCTGTCCATAGAATCGTAACATACTTCCTTATATGATTGTAAGTATCAATTTGATTTATTTATAAGACATAAATTTAGCATTAGATAACAACTCGCTATGATGATATTACAGATTGAGGTTGCTACCAAGGCTTGAGAAAATGTAACTTATCTTTGGCTTATAATAATTTAGTAATCACTTTATAATAATTGTAAAATTAAACTCCTCTAATTGAAAAATTATTAATAAATAAAGAAAATTAATAATAAAAACTATTAATCGGTAACTGAGTCCTTACAGTGCTCAGTATTTCTGCAAACACCTTATGGTACCAATGGTTTACCAGAACTGTAAGTTATGTGACATTGTTTGCTGGGACTGAACAGTTATTGACCATGAATGGTCGTTAACAGTTATTAGGGTGTCAATAAATAAGAATATGACTGAAAAAAAATGTTAAAACCATTCAACATATTTTGTCCTAAAAAAAGCCCATATTTATGTCTACAGTAAGTTAGGAGCTTAGTTTCACCTAGAGGAAAAATCCTTAAATTTGAAGGCATTAGATTTATGATTCCAAGCATCTGTAATGCCTATAGAATAACAGAACATTACATATGCATTAATATGTATTTGTCACTCACTTCATAACAGGAAGCCTGCTAGGAGGGTTTGTTTTTTCAAGGCTACTGTGCCTAACAGGAAGCACAACACAGGAGAGCGGCCTTGGAAGCTGAGATTTCTTTCTTCTCTGGACAGTAGCACTTGCAACACCTTCGGTAAGGGTTAGATTTTTGTTTGCATCCATAACTTCAAGGCTATGTCTTTTTTCAATGTTGCCATTGCCCCTCCTATTAGAAATCTCATTGGTGCTATCGATAGCTTTCTTTCTAACAGGTATGTTGTGCTTGAAGCCCATTTTCTTCTTCGTGGCACCATTAGTGTCACTATTTTCAGAAGCTTGGTTCGAATTTACATCCTCTGTGTTTTCTTTGGCATTTTCATCAATCAATGTTCGCGAAATGAGTTGTTCCACTGTTTCTTCCTCAGGAGCACCTTTTGGTGAATCCTCTTTTCCCAATTTGCTCACAGATATTTTTAAACCAGTATCAACCAGAAATTCCTCATCAGTGAATACCACTTGATCTGGATTAGATCTGTAAAAACAAATAACTAATAAATTAAAGAAAGATTACAAACAAAATTTTATTTTTAAACAATTATGTGGCATATTTCATTAGTAACATTGCATATAATAATAATATATGTGTATTTAAAAATAAAGTATCCAAAGTTTAGAAATATTAAGTTATTAATGACTAGTTCCATTGTATTTTACATAATATTGTAATATCTGTTAGTTTAAGTCGTAAATACAAAACCTTAGCTTATAATTTTAAAATGGCTCCCAGCTGTAAACTTAAGAAAAAATATTAATTTCTGATGAGCTCCATGACCCTAACAGAAACAATGAAGAGCTTCATGACCCTAACAGAAAAAATGAAGAGCTTCGTTATAGCTGAGTAAACAGTTTTAATGACAAGTATAACACTTCTTGTACTCAAGTGTAGTTCATCAAAGTCACAACACATATTTCAAAAGTTATGAACACAATGTTAATGGCAAATTTAATGACTTTTTAATTTTAAAAAGTCATTGCGCACTACTTACCATCAAGAAAAAAATGTACATAAAATTTTGTATTTAGTGATATTTGATTTTAAATTTGTTTTTTTGGTTATATATTATAATAAAATTATAGTTTAAAAAAAATTATATATTATTTATCAGGATGTTAATATTAATTTGATACATTACTAAAAATTACAAAAAATAATTTTTTTTTGTTAATGCCAAGCAATTAACTACACTTAATAGTATTTTATGGAAATGACTATATTTTTCAACATCATCTCCATGTAAAATTTCAAGTTCCTAGTGGTCCAGGCAATGATGGTATGTTCCATTACAGTTGCCATAGGTGAGAATGGAATCATAGCTTTCTGGTATACTTTCCACAGCACCCAGTTGAACAGCAACCAAAATGAATTTTAGGATTGTGTCAGGAGAAAGTGGGTCCTTCGTTATAAGTGGATACAATGATTTATCATCTCCTCGGGTCCACGAGTATTGTAATGCTGAGCTGTTTGTTGGAAGTAATGTTACAAGATCATTCTTCAGCTTGGTTGATGACTTAAGAAATGAAAAATACAGGTGGTTGTTTAGATCATTCATACTCATTGGCAAGGGATCTATAGATTGTAAGGAAAATCTTTTCACTAGCTTGAGGAACATCATGTGGTATTGATGAAGGTTTATAAAAGACATCAGACTTATCTCAATCTCACTGGGTTGTTTTTGAAAAATTTTCACCAAGGCTGATTTGCCCTAGAACATCAAAAGTCACCACGCATGATTTTCTACCCTCCTTTTGGCAATCTTCAGCAGCACCTTTCAGAACTTTCTGTGAATAAATAGAGCAAGACTATGCAGGGTAGTGGATATAAAAGATCGAAGCCAAATTGCAGTGACAAAGCCATTTGTGATAGACACAAGTTAACTCTTCAATTTATCCTATTCCCTTCTTTTTGTAGGTAAACGAGAATTCAAGAACATACTAAGGGTCTCTGGAACCATCTCTTCAGTATTGTTAAAACTATGCCAGTTGGTCGGTAAACGTTAGTTTCACTCAAACAGTACCCTGCGATAGTTTTCCCTCAGATGAAATTAGCCAGGAGGTGAACCATCGAATGTCAAGACAGAGAGGTAGGGTACCAGGTTTAAACAAAATTCTCAATTCATGCTCATGTGTAACTACTAAGTACTTAAATGGTCTTATGCTTCTATGTTATATGTATAAAAACGTTTTCCACTATACTAGTATTGTTGTATTTATTAAAAATCTTTTGTTTTTTTTAATATTAATTTTTTCACATAAATAAACCGCTTTAACAAAAATTCCAGATTTTTAATGCTCGCTATCTCCTAAACCACTGACTCAATTGAAAAAACGAATAAGAATATTTTTAAAGGCGATTTTGTGTACTTTAATTTTGCATATAGAGTATTTTTTTCTAAAATCACTAGTTCACGAGATATTTGAGAAAAACTGAACAAAATGAATTTTAAACCAATGGTTTAACCATCGCACTCACCTCCCACTCTTGGGGACTTTGGGGAGTGTCCTCCCCCCACCCAACTACATCATTTTTTTTGTAATCGTCATATTTTGGTTTGGCCTTCGTATCCTGGACTATAGGATGAACAAGGGACTCCCAAAGGACTGAAAACAGTTATATTTGTTTTTTGGACATAGGTAAGAAAAAAGGCTTTATTAGTATACTTCAAATTTCTTTAGTTTTTCTCTTTATAGGGAGATTTCCCACCGTAGCCACTCCAACTGATGGCATGGCCCGCTAGTTAATATATAAATATATGTAACTCATTGGAAAAGATCTGCAAGTCAAGAAGAAATGGTAAGTTATATTGGGGACACAAGAAGCTGCGGGCTTGGCGTAGTTTGTTGTCCTACTTAGAAAAATCCAAAAGTTGCACTCGATATTTTAATGAATGTATATATTATTATTAGTATATATGAATGAATATATTATTTAAATGAAATTAATTAAAAATAATTGTTTTCTAAAATTGGAAGTTTGGTACTTGATAGACAAGATGATAACTAAAAATAATATATAATATAGGTTTTGTTAAATTTACATCTCTTAAAAATTAAGGAAAGATGTTATTGGTGTTGCCAACTGGATACAAAAATTTTATATAAGTTTCTTCAAGTATTATGTGCAGTATATTATGAAACTACTTTTCTATATAATTTTTCCTTTAATTCACAAATTCTCTATCACTGATTATTTTTACTTTCATCTTCTAATCATTCTCTACCCAACGATGCAGACGTAGGTGCAACATAAAATTACATGTGCTATAGCTGCAACACAAATAAAAATTGTTCCGAAAAAACTTCATGTTCATGTTCAAATTTTTTCTTTCAAAAATAATATAGTTGGATTTCGAAATTTGGCACCTTATGACATAACCTGTATTTAAAAGATTTCCTCCATGAATGTGAGTACTATGGGAGACAAGAGGATGGAGCCAAGCTTTTGTCTATAATAATAAATTAGGACTTATTGAATTTTCTCATTTAGGTCTTAAATCTATCCAATCCCAGTCAATATGTTTTTATTTTGAACATAGGTATTACACTTAATTTTGAGCTTTACTCCAATTCCTTAGTAAGGTTATATAGAGAGGAAATAAAATATACATTGTAATGTTTTATACTAATAACAATCTGGGTGACCCACAGTTCGGATGTTTATAGAAATGCTTTTGGCAGTTACGTTGCCATTTTCAAGTGCTACAAAACAAATAAAAAACTATTAAGATATAATTGTGATGGAGAACATAAATATTTCAAATTACAAATTATGAAACAAATATTATTTGTCACATTTCCTTAGTTCCTGTCAGCGAGTTTTTTTAGTGACTAGTGCTAATTTGTATTTTTAGAGTGTGTGAGCCCCCCCCCCCCAATCATATGTTAAAAATGCAAACCAGTGACAGGTCACAGGTAGTAACCTAAAAACCCACTGTTTGCTGTTTGTCTAGAACAGAACCAGAAGTGAAGCAATTTTCATGTGAGACATGCCAGTCAGACAGCTCTGACCTTCACCATCTACAGACAGTTTCATCGGCTCATCACCCCAGAGGGGTGCTGCCGGGAACATTTGAAACAGCACCCTGTGCTCAAGTTCACATTAGATGGTCGGTCTACTTCCAGTAGGTAACCATACTTTCATTTCTTTTGTCTCCAACACAGCAGAGTATAAAACATAAAGACAGTCACCATAAGAAGCACTAGCCTGTAATGTGTAGGCAAATGACTATTCCACTCTGGACCACAATATTTGTAGACAAAGACAATTTTTGCGTTATAACCATTATTAAGTTACTTTTAAGACTTGAGTATATTTATTTGTTTTTGTCTCTTCAATAATTCTAAAAGATCTTCTTTTTTTGTTTCTTATTCCAACCCACTTCATATTCTATATTAAGATTAACATTTTTATAAATTAAATGACAGGCATATATAAAATCATTATTTATTTACGCCCTGTTGCAACAGGCAAATATTTTGCAGAAGCACAGTGAATTAAGCCTTCAGTTTTGATGCCCCTCACTTTCATCACATTTGGGGGGGAAGGCGTGGTTCTAGAAGAGTCAGGTGTTCCTGCAAAGCTTGGGAAACCAAGATGGGGTCAGGGTTGGAAGAGAGGACGGCTGAGTCATAGCAAATTCATAGAAGGAGGTTGAAGGATGAGTAGGCATATCAAATTAATAAGAAAGAAACAGGATGGGACCAAGAACCCCTCTCTGAGGGACACCGGCAAGTTCCAGATATGAGATAAGGTGTGGAAGAGGCGTAGGATATGCTGAAATATCTTCCAGTAAGGTATGACAGGATGATTAGGTGGTACATGGAAGGAAAATTATCTCTGCATTAAGAGGGCAAGCAAATTATTAAATTTAAAATAAAATTATATAATTAAATACTTAAAACAATAATAATAAAAAAAAAATTATTTTTTCCTCAAAAGTTTCATTAAAAACTTCATGCATAAAGTATTATATTCTCACTTGTTGAAGGAGCCACGAGGACCACCTCTAGCTGAAAACAAAAAAAATAAAACTTGTAAACTAATAATATTTCATAACAAACTATAGATAGCAGTAATTTCATACTAAAATTTATTAATAAAAATTAATGCCTAACTGACTGATATAACTCCTCATTATAAATATATAAATGGTTTTCAGTTTGTCCAGTTAATTTTATTTTCCTGGTCCTATAATAAGTCCTGTATAGAAAACAATCTAGTATCACAGCAGTCATGAAGAGAGGAAGGCTTTCAAAGGGATTAGTACATGAGAAACCAGGAGCATGAAGATCGGGATAACCCAGACTAAATTAGATAAAGAAAAAAGAGTTGTCATAGGTGAAGAATCTGTAAGGTGGCTCTGGCCGGCCCTTAAGACCTGTAGCATAAGGAGATGGAAGTAAGAATGTAAAGATGCACAACTGTAAGCTTATTTTTAGAAAAATGTAACTGCTATAAAAGTAAAATGACATGAATATAGATTAGTTCACTTTATATTGCTAGGAAAAGTGTACACAACTTACATGGTTTGTTGATGGATTGTCTTTGGCCTGATCGTACATTAATCTGTTGTCTCAAGTTGCTTTCATCAACTGAAAAATATAATTAAAAAAAAACCATTGATTTATCAATCATGTGAGTTTTTCAACAGTTTATTTTAATGTAATGTATTTTTTTCCCTAATACCCACCCTTTTTGACATTTTGCCTTTGTCAAGAAGTAAAGTGTGTCCATTTATAATTTTGAGCACCCATTAGAAGAGAGAGCCTATTTACACAGTTCACCTAACTCTTGGTTCAGCTCACATTTCTAATCCTGTTCCATTTCAGCCGTGAAGGGGGTTCCATTTATATGATCAGTTTAGTTCTTACCTTTTTATTTCCTGCTCCGCTTCTTTCACTGCTTTTAACTTTTTTATGTCCTTTATTAAATGTTGATAGATTATTTTTTTTTAATTTCCCCATCAGCTTGGTCACCTTCTCATCACATCCCCACCAGTTTTGTTTACACATAAGAATTCCAGGAAATGTGGTCATCCTGTAAGGTCTCTGTCTCCGCACCACTTTTCCTGTCAGTGTTTGCCTTATACACGTAGGAAGAAAAAGCTTTTGAACAGGTAGTTATATATTGACACCAAATTTGGGACTAATGTAGTTCAGCACCTGTTGCAAAACACAAAGGAGGTCATACCCTGGAAAGTCAGATTCATATGAAATTTGACCACTAATACTGCTAAATATCCATCCTCCATCCTTTCTAAGCCTGTTAGTTTCCAATTTCCTCGAAGAGTCCAAAGCTCTCGATCCTTTCCAATCTGGTTTCTGTCCCAGTTACAACACACTATCTGCAATAGCTAATATCATCAATGAAATATATGCCCCTATTAATCAACAAAACTAACAACTAACAGTCCTTATTCTTCTATATTTCTCCAAAAAGTATGATATCAAATTAAGTAAACTCTCAAAATCCTGATCTATAGATAATATCTATTTTTCATTGATACTTATTGGTCAATAATTGCATAATGTCATTAACATTTTGTTGACAACTTTTTTGCGGATTTTAAAGAGGCAAAAATATTTAAGTCACAAACCCCTACAGACAATCTGACAATAAATAAAAATTGAGGGAGTATTAAACTAGCGGATGAAGGGGTGAAATTTTCAGGGCATAACCTCCTTTATGTTTTGCAACAGGTGCTGAACTATATTAGTGCCAAATTTGGTGTGAACATATGTCTACCTGTTTAAACCATAGACCATTCAATCCTTCTTTCCAAGTTAAAACCATTAACTTCTCTCATAGCTCTACCCGCTGTTTTCGATCATTTCTTTCCAACCGCTCACAAGTTGTTACCATCCCTAATAGACCCCTATCAGCTTCCCTTACCCTCTCGTCAGGCGTAGCCCAGGGATTGAGCATCTCTCCCCTTCTTTTTAGTTGCTACATCGATGATTCATCATTGTTCCTATCACCTTAATTCTGACAATTCCCTCACTTCACACGCTCTACTACTCTCTGGACCTCCCTCACTACAAGTATCCACCATGCATCATCCTTACACAACTTCAAAACCCCCCTGTTCCAAGACCTCATCACTAACCAGACAGTTGCTAGCTAGTTTGGAAACAATTTATTCATTGCATATTATTTTCATACTTTAATTTGTTGCAATAACATTTTCATTTCATTGTATGTTTCCTTTGTGTTTGTTGACTTATTCATATTTTTTGTTTGTTTTACAAACCTCAGTTCATTTATGACTTGATTGACTGAGTGTAGTTAAACAATCTTTTGTTTCATTTTATTTTTTACTTTATTTAACTTAGTCTTTTTCTTTCTTTTTTATTTGTAACAATATAATAGTTATTTTTGTTTGCCAGAAGTGAATTAGGTATCTGTACTGCATTAAATAATTTTTTTTTTCTATCTATCTATGACAGGAAATTTACTATCAGGTAATTGATATTTTTATATATAGTAAATATATAAGTGTTTTATGGAGTTGGCAGATTTTACATGTCTCTACTTATGTGTTATCACAGGACTCACAATTCCCAGAACATAAGAGTACATGGGTGAACATCATTAGGGTTTCTAGCAATAAAAAAAAACACAGGCAAACATCTTATGACATACATCTAAAATGTAGTCATTATTTAATATGTAAATATTATATTACATAAATATAAGAATTACTCACGTGGGATTCCATTTATACTCGGCACAAAAGCCTTAACTATAGAAGAAGGGAAGCTCCCACTACCCCTTAGACTGATATTTAGTAACTTTTTTTCTTCTTCATACTTCTGCTGGTCAGCTGCTGCATCCTATTAAAATGATTTTCAGACAATAAGTTTCAGTAATTATATATGCTACCTAGTTATCTTACCCACTACGAATAATTTATGAATACGGAAATGTTGTCCTGGACCCTATTCATTTGTTCTTTAGATAAATGTTTAGGTTGAAATTGTAAACAACTTTTCTTAATTGGCACAAGCAAAACAGGAGTAAGATGTTAAATGAGCATCCTTCCAAACTTACAAAACAATCTCAGCATTGTCTTAAGATCAAATGAAAAGGCACTGCTGGAACTTGCATAACAATTACAAAATGTGTCAGTCCTCAAACACTTTACTTTTTTGTATTAACTAGCTTTTTGTCTGCATTGAAATCTTATTGCATTAAGATTTCAACTGGCATACTATATTCATTGCACCCATCTTCAAGTTTAAGTTCACTGCCCAACTCCAAACAGAATTGGGGTGAAGATGCACAGCCTATACTTCACGGAGGTCTAGGGAACATGATCAATTTTAAAAATGTGTTCAGCAGTTTCTGAATTTATCACTTACAAACAAACTTAATTAAAAGTTTAAGTACAGTTTTAACTTACTAACTCAAAACTTTATTATAAACACAATTTCTAGGTTGACTTCACAGAATAAATAAATTAATGGATGAATCCATTCTTAAGCAAGCAGCATAGAATTGTCCATGTGAAAACATAGCTATCTCAAATCCCCTCCTCAGAACTTAATAGACTGCCCTTGTGACTTTTTGATCATTATCAAGAATGCAAGTCTCACTGGAAATTGCTATCTCTTAACAGTTAAAAGGGAGATCTGTCGGCATGAGCAGTATGGTATCTGTTTATGCAGAAGATTATTGTAAGAAGGTGATTGTAAGCAAGCGGCTCACATCGAGCCAAAAGGTAATAAAATTAAAAATGAGGACGTGTTGAATACATTATACTGGCATTAACCTAGAATGAAATATATTGTAATGTTATTTTTCAAGAGTAATTTGAGAGAAGGATTATTTTATTATATAAATTTTAAATCCTATAAAATAAATAATAAAAATTTTTAATTTAAAACAAGGCAGGAAGTATGTCAGTAATTGGAACAGTTACAAGGAATGGTGGGAGTTCAGTTGTTTATAGGCACTAGAGAGGAGCAGTTGTTTATAGATACTTGAAAGGTGATGTGAGTTGTTTATAATTGCTGGAGAAGATACCTCTTATTTCTTCGTATTACTATTACCTCGTATCATCGCATGCCATCATTCACC
Source organism: Acanthosoma haemorrhoidale (assembly GCA_930367205.1). Taxonomy (NCBI): domain Eukaryota; kingdom Metazoa; phylum Arthropoda; class Insecta; order Hemiptera; family Acanthosomatidae; genus Acanthosoma; species Acanthosoma haemorrhoidale. The sequence goes on from OV884011.1 coordinate 140,538,703, forward strand.
ATATTTGCATATTGGCAGAGTCTACAGAAGGCCATTGAGGCAGCATTTTATTATCGAACGTTGGGATCACAAAACACTTGGATGGAGCAAGAGGCCAGCATTCCACAGAAAATTTGTGAAGAACTCAAAAACAGTATAGGTATTAATTTATTTATTTTATGTAAATGTTTGGTGGTCAAGGACCCTCCTGAGATGTAATAAATTATAAGTTTAATTTAATAACAACAAAATGGCTTATGAATATAAATCAAGTTTGCAATAGTGACTTTAGATGGAATAAACCAAAAGAAATGGTATGCACTGTAGGGAAATTGTATTTCTTAATAATAATTAAGAAATAAGTTATATTTGATTTCATGATAGATAATAATTAATAAATAATAACATTTAATTGAATCAATGAATTTCATCATAAATAAAAGTTAGTAAATAGTAAAAGGAGTTAGGAGGTCATGGGAGTGAACTGTGGACTGTGTGCAGAGAGAGTGAATGCCAATTGTTACAGGAAAGATCTTCAGTTGTTATTTAAAATTCAAGAAGTGCGGTTGTCTTGAGATCATGGAACCATTATTCATGATAATGGTGATCAGATATAAATAAGTTGTGGTACTTAGGCACACAATGAGCTATCAGTAATAGTTGAGAAATACAGGCGTGATCAGTGTCTAATCAACTCAATGGAAGCTATAATATTATTTTCAAAGACTTTCAGTGATTTAGCGAATGATACAGAAAACATAAATATTAAATACATTTTTGTTAAACATAATTGTTTTTATTACTATTAATAATTCCCTTTTTAGTACATATATTTTTTTTAAAAGTCAATCATTTGCTCTATCATAAGTTGTATTTGCTGTTTCTAGCCCTTTTCAACAAATAACACCCATAAAGTCCAATTAAGATTTATGAAAGGAAATAAGAGTGGGATTTCACCCCTTGTATAGTGAAATCTAATGGTCCGATTTTAATTTTGCTGAAACAATATCTCTTACATTTTGATGCAGTAAAAATTAAGGAAATTACAGTCGGAACATGATTACCATAAAATTTCTCAAGTCACATTGTGTAAAAACCTAATATTAATTTAATATTAATATAATAATAACTAATAATTACTATTGGAATCGGCTTGGCTATTAGAATCTTCATTTTCGCCAACATAGAAAGGGTTTCTTGATCCCTGTCGCTGGACAGTACTTGAATTGCACTATCAACAGACAACAACAACCTCTTCTCAGCAGGAAGTTTGACAATAGAGTATAACTTGGGAAGTAGTTTGGCTAGACCCCATCGGATGTTTGGCACTGGATCCCCTAATAAATAATAAAACAAAACTATTGCCTCAATCTTATTATGTACACTGGCAAACATACAGAGAAATTAACAATATACACAGACAAATTCGTTATTTGTTTCTTGTTTCACATCCTTATTCATGCCAACTTGGGTAAGAAGGGCAAGCAAGCATATTCAAAGCAATTAAATTCTAATTAACAGAATTATGAGTGGACAAAAAATTCACTGCCTGATTCTTTCCTTTCATACTTCCAATTTTATTTGAAATCACATTAGGCACTTGGTAGAAACAAGTCAGAAGAATCAAGTCAACTTTTAAATACCACAGTTATGTAGACCTAATCAAACACGTTATGTATCATTGTAAAACAAAGTGTGGATTTTAAGGTAGCATATTACTTATCCTTTAACTTTAAGGTATACGCATGATGCTTGTTCTTGCATTATGTGTTGGGTCGGAGTGAAAAAATTTAATGAATTTAGGAGGTGTGAAACAAGGCTGAATATTTCCAGCCCTACATCATAGTATCAGACTATATTTGTAGGTGGTTGACAAGAAAAAATCAGTTTTCAGTGGAATTTCATATCAAAGAAAGAAAGTGTATAGCATTCTGTCATAGGGAATAATCTGATGACATTCTATCGAAAATAAAGTACTTGAATGAAATCAACAAGCTGGGATAAAAAGTCGTCCTAGAGGTATAGTGAGATGGCTGGTGATGCCTCAATCGTCAAGGGCTGGTTTCTTCTTCCACCATGGCTCTTTATTTTGAGCCCCTTATATAGAGTCCTATTAACTTTAAGGGTTAAGGTACAATGATGGGTAAAGGTTGCAGCTCTTGATGATAGAGACATGGACATTACCCATCTCACTATGAACTGGGCGGTCTATAGATGAATGAGAACTGTGGAGCAAGAAGCAATGCAAGCCAGAACAATTGTAGTTTCATTCCTGGCCTTTATTTCAACAGTGTACGAAATGAAAATATTTAATAATGTTAAGTAAATAGAAGAGGACAGCTTGTCATTTCACCATAATACATAAGGGCACAAAATTCCAATCAGAATAATTAAAAAACATACATATATATTATAATTAATTTATGATAGTATAAAATCTCTTCATAACTAACACCAAAAATATTAAAGACTTTTTTTTATTTTAAACAAATTAAAAAATATAGATACAAACCGGCCAATTGTAAAGTTTTTATGAAAAAATGTTCCTTAAAATATGTTGATGAAAATACATCTAAAATTATCTCACAAGATTTTAAATATAGCATTCTATCATAGAAGCAAGAACTGCCGGCTAAGTCTGAAAAGAAAACAAGATCAATTGTAACATTTTAACATTAATTATTTTGAAATAATTAGAAAATTTTAAAGGAATATGTGATATGTGCTGCATTAATATATTGATAATAACAATCAGCAACATCAGTATAAGTATTATGTCATCAATCTTAAAAGAATCAAGTTTGAAAATAAAAAAAAGTTGGATTAGTTACTTTTTTATTAGTGAAACTTCACACTAACTATTCATATTTCTCATGTCAAAATTAAAATAGCACTTTAATTTAGTCCCACTTTTAGCTAAAATAAAATTTTCTTGGTACCAGTTGGACTTATGACTTTTTTTAAATACAATTCAAAGTCCTGTCTATCAACTTGTCCACTTCCATTATGAGTCATTTTGCTTCATAGTAAAAATAAATAAATAATAACTTATTTCCATATTACCATTTTTATGTTTTCATTAGTTTTTGTTTTCAAAACCAGAAACCATTATGTGTTTGCCCCTGTTTCTGTCAGTCATTTCTAGTGATTTAAGTCTCTAGGTCAAGCAGGAGACTAATTATCACCAGAACAATAGACAGTTTATGGTTTTGAAAAACCAACTAATCTCTAAAACTGAGGGAAAACAATAAACTTCGGTAAAATTCCAAGAGAATATTTCAACTATGAAAGGAAATATTAACCCATTAGCTGTTAATCATCAAGGCCATTAGCTGCTAATGATCAATAGAATAATGCTAAATAAATCTCATGAACTAGAAATATAGATAGAGCAGTAAAATAAATTTAACAATGTCATTACAAATAATTGATTATTTACCACTTAATATTCTGTTTCTGATGTCATTTCGATGCATAGGTTTTTGTAAATATCGTAAATTAACCAAGATCGTCCGAACACATGCCAGACGTATAGGAAGTATTCGCTATAAAAAAAAAAACTTCTTATCTGATAGGAAATTATAATTAATGCTAAGTTTTATTTAAAAAATAAAAATTAATTTTATTTGTTTTTACACTTGGAAACTCTTCATATACCCCAAATCATCTACTCGAAGGGATCATGTCCCCAATTTTGAATCATTTTCTCGTTTACTGTGGATTCCTTACACAGATTAGGTCAAAAGTAACTTTCTAATTTGAAAATTTATATTTCTTTATTACTTTTTATCCTTTCATTGTTCCAATTTATTTCCCAGAAGTTTATCATGGAACTATACTCAGGAATGAATAAATATTGTTAGGAGTTCTTAAATTTTCAAATTAACCAACTAAAATACACCAACTATATCACACCCTTACTCTGGTAAGGGCAGCAATCTATTTGAGGTGAGACAGGGTATGTTAAGAATTAAATGGGCCCTCATACAAATATCACCTGCTGGAACTGAAAAAAGGGAACAAACCCCACCAAAGATAGATGCTGATGAATTTGGAGATCAAAGGTGTTTAAAATTAGTGCTAGAAGTAGCTGATAGAGTAACAACTAAACTAGAAAACAAAGTTCCCTATATGATAGCTTCATTTAATATAAAACAAAGATGAATAATATAACATAAGATAATAATACTTCCCCCTTAAAATTTTAATTATCACACTAATTGTCACTTCAGCACCAAATTTGGCTTACATGATGTTCTAGCACCCTCCGAAAGGTTCACAATTTAAACAAATTTTACTCACTCCTCCCATGCCTGGTCACATTTCGGAATCAGGTAGAAATACTGTTTAATATTAAAAAAAATATGGATCGCATCTCAATTTTTAACACTACCCTAAATTAATATTGTACCATCAAACAATTTGGCTCATATATACATTTTACCGCACAATACTGTTCAATAAAATAAGAAAAATAATGTGTATTTTGTAAACTAAAAATTTCCTTTCTTTATACTGAAAGGCAGTATAGAACTAAATCAATGTGGTTTGTTCATAAAATAACATATATTTTTGTTGTTTATTGGACACTTCCAGTATTATATATTTGATTATTTTCAAAGTGCCCTCCTTCCAATCGTATAGAATTTGTAATAAAATTTCCTACAAGTGGCATAGATGTTGTGTATATGGCCAACTTCTGGTAACATAGTCCACCTGAGTTTTACCCAAATAAGAAATGGACCAATAAGTAAATCCAATGTGGATAACATGTTTTTTCTCCAAAATTTTATGTCCCATTATTTAATAGATATTTAAAAGTCAATAGCATTAAAAATATTTCAGATCTTTTTAAACACTAACATTAGAACTTATAGAACTTACACAGGAAAAAAGTCTTTTGAAGAGTAGTGACACAAAGGGGTTATAAATGATGTCTGTAGGGAATATAAACCACAATACTTCTAGTTGTTGGAGGAAAGTGCAATACAGCCTCCAGTTGTGACCATTAGAAAGAAGTGATTCGCATTTGATTAGAGATCTTGTCATGTCCGTTGTTGAAGTGTCCTGAATAAATATAAAAATAATTTAATTAAGGTAATTTCACGTACACTGTATAACACAGACTATATTTATTTATGTCATTTAAATAATAATTTCTAAATACAAATTTATAACATGGATATCTTCTTCTTGGTTCCTAACTGGCTTCTACTCACGGTCCTCTGTGAAGGTCTAGTAACCACTACACTTAAAGTCTTATGACTTTATACAATATACTACATGGCTCTTTGTCTAGCACCAGCTACTATTAATCGGCCACCACACTATCAACCCTCACCACATATACATATACATAGGGTTACCTGTTCTATCACATAAGGTCTTAAGAAGACATATTCCAAATTTTCTATCTAACTATAGATTCATTTTAAAATAAAATTCAATTTATCATACACATATTGTTACAATATATGTCTGTCTCTATTTGTACAATAACAGTTGTAAGAATGATACCACTGATGTAAAATTTTAAAGAGAAGTGGATTATTTGTTGGGATATTGACTTTGGTTGATGATGGGTGACATGAAAATTTAAAGGTTTCTAACAACTAAATTTTTGAAAGACAGCAATAGATCAAACAAAAGCGTTTTTGTTTTGGACTACTTTAATTATAATTATAATAGGCTTTTGTCAATATTTTGGTGCTATGATTCTTTTTTCAAATGATTTTCTGTGTCAGATGGTTTGAAAAATAAAATAAATATACAATATTTTTTTTCACATTCAAAAATAATACTTACCAATAAGTGCCTATTTAAGACACATGCAGAACTCCATCCCAACTCCCTATATTCTACATTCACTTTTTATGTATTTTATTTATAAAAAATTTAGTTTGAAATGGATAGAAAATGTTAAGTAGGTAAAAATTTAAACAAATTAATTTATGCTGCAGTAAAAATAAAAGAGAAGCTGGTGCTTGAAAAGTAGTTTAAACATTTTTTGGCTAAAACAAATGCCTCATCAGTGTGAACCCAAGGGAGAGGAGAGGCTTGGCCTTACTATAAAATGTGTGTCTGTATCTATGTGCAACAATAATGGCATAAAAATGAAAAAATCAATCTGAAATTTTAAAAGTATATTGTCAACACCATGGATTGATGTATTTTGTTGTTTTTTTTTTTGGCTAAATACCTTCTTGAGAAATATATGAAGGGAGAAGCAATATTTGTATTTCATTCCTGAATAGAAAAACAGTATGTTGTCAGAAGTCAGTCATTTTAGTTTCCATGAATCTCCCCCTCTGTTTAATCTGATTCTAATTTACATTAGTATCTGTTCAACTGTGATAAATACAGTTCAAAACACTTTGAACTATTGAGGCTGCAATTAAAGAACAAACAAAATTTGTTTTAAATATTTTTATTAGATTTATCTAGTAAGATGAATTTTTGTATAATTTTAACAAAGAGCATCAATTTTATATTAATGAATTGTAATAAATAGAGAGAAAAAAAAATAAAACAAAAGAAAATTAGAAACCATAGAGGCATTAACAAAATTTGTGCTACAGGGGATAAGCAGGTAAGTCTAAAAACATATATATATATATATATTCAAGGCAATGCTTTCCAACATTGTAACATTCCTAAGAACCTGAGTGGTGAAAAATTAATTCTGCTTACACTAATGAGAAACGTGCTCAAAATCAATTATACCCATTTCTTCATTGGGTGAACAAAGTCTACCAAAACAATGTATGTAAACTTATCTTGTTTTAAAGTTAAAGTTAAAATTGTGTTAGTAAACACACTTATTCCATAGAAATAATCATGCTATTAGTATAAACATTGATTAACCTCTATTTCTAAATTGACACATTTTAATATTTTTAATTAATTTTTTAATTGGCCCATCCAGTAGTCTACAATCAAACAGCAAGTAACCATGCATGAAACTGTTGTCACAAGGGCATCAGCTTATCATCAGTCAGTTTAAATTTGTAAAAATATCTTCTGCTTCCTAGGTGTCCGGTCAATGGTTAGGCTAATTTGTAATTTTCTGTCAGTATTCTTCTGTATTTGTTCCACTGTCTGAAAGTATTCCTACAAATGTAATCCATTCCAAGTTTCTGTCCATTGTCAGTTCCATTTTTATTATTTTGTTCAGATAGTTTGTGAATTACCCTAGAAAAAGGTATTTTATTAAATGGTGTGGTGGGTAACAGTATAGTGAATTATTAAGTGTTAAAAAAAAAAAAGAATCTGAAGTAACAGAAAACCTTCAACATAACACCACATTAATTGTTGAATAATTAGATTTGTTTTAAGGGTATCATTTTTTTTTCTATTCATTGTCTGCTCTGGTTATTGTGAGTCCTATGTTCGACCTAGAGACATGAACTTTTTACTTGGAGGTTTCATTTGATTCACCAGATGACATGGAAAATACTGCCAACTCCATTAAATATAATAATAGTCATTAATTAATTGATTGGTAATAATAATAAGGTATATTTGAGTTGATTTTAACCTTAAAGCCTTTAATTTGTTTTCTATCATAGGGAGTACAGTATTGAATTAAAGCTTTTGATGTAAAATCAGTAGGAACATTAGTTAAATATGACTACAAAAATACATATAACTTATTAACATTGTGTTCTAAACTGTAAATACAACCATATTTTTAGATCTTACCAACTGTTCCATCGCAAAAGCCCCTATCCTGACCAAACCGACCAAAGTGTAACCTAATTTAGGAACAAAACCATCAATCACTTCCTCTGCATCATCTTTCAGCAACATAATAATTTCTGACTTCAATAAAGTTCCGTATTTTCCATATATGTTGACAACCTACAATCAAAAATATCCAATGAGTACATATAAGAATTAAAATAATTTTAGATATGGAGATAGACATTATTCATGTAGATAATAGACAGTAGATCAAATAAAGAACTTGGACTTACTTCATGAAATGAACAGGCAATAGTCCGTCTGACTAAATAGTAAGGATCTATGACAAAATTTGTAAACACTCTATGCAAAATGTCCAAAAGATTTCTGCTATTATCAGAATAAACAAATTTAGCAACAGCTGGGTAATTAAATGCACAGTGCTGTCTGCATAATACCAGTTTCTCTCTTGAAAAAGTGGCCTGTAAACATGAATTTATTTCATTTTAAATTAAAACATAGTAAAGTATCAATAACAAATATAAGTTCATCAAAAACAAAAAATAATACGACAAGCTAATATAGAAATTAAAATGTGTGGTGTGTATGCATAACAAAAATATGTCAAAGTAAACAGCAGAAATGTTTAGTGCTTTATTTTATAGTGTACTGTTGTACATCATGTGTTACTCTGGACATTAGGCCTTTATTCTAAAAAATTATCACAAGTGGAGAAAATAATATAGCTAATGGAATCTGCCGTCTATCTTAAATAGATCTGACATATAGTTCTGCCAGAAGTTTGTGCTGAACCTAGAGAAATGAAAAAAATAAATCAGCACTGCTTAAAACTTAAAAACCGTTCTGAGGCATTGTTATAATTTGAATGAATTGAATATCCATAGGAAACCATTCCTATCGACATGTTTGAAAAAAACTTTCCAAATAATGTAAAAACCTAATAGAAAATATGGGCAGGGGAGGTATACAATTTTTAGGTAATGGTCACCTCCACATAACAAATTTAACAGTATTTGCGCCAAATTAGATCCAAAAATAACAATACACAGTAATCAAGGAGGGGGTAATGGGGAATTTCAGGAGGTCTAACTCTGGTGCAGGTTTGTCGTGTAAGAGATCCTAACCTTTTTAATGGCACTACGAGTAGACTTCAGCCAGCTAAGCTCAAAACTCTGTTGCATTATTAGAAACATTTTTCAATGTTTCTTTCTGGGCTTCTCCCCTTACAAATACATTTTGTTTCCACAAACAGAAAATCAATGACCAATGTCCTCAAAATTCACTTTTTAATGAAGTGACAGCGAATTCCTTAACTAAAAAAACAAAACACGATAGAAGCTTGAGGCCTCTTCTTCAGTGAGATTGGTTTCTTTATAAATCCCATAACCTGCTTTTTTCAAATGGTAAAAGTTTCGTTCATGAGCAGTCTGGGATAGGAGAGGCTTTAGATTAGATCCATCTTTTTGAAAAGCGTGAATATTCATTCAATTATTTAAAATTAATGAATAATCTGAAAGGCATCAATGATATCAACTATCAAGAATAACAAGTTTAGCAAACTCAGATTTATTTTTTTTTCTAAGCTCTCTAGTTAGAAATTCAGGATGAGGGAAAAATATAAAATATTTAGGGTGATCGGATCCTTGTACTAGGAGTACCTGCTTGAAGGTGGTGTGAGAGGAGTAAGGAGTGTGGGATTCCTCGGTGGAGGTTGGTTGTTTCGGTACAGTGGTGAGAGTCCTTGAATCTCACTAACTGGAGCAGTCAGAACTCAGAAACTCAGAACAGTCATTTAATCTATTTAAGCACCTGCAAGCAATCCCCAATACAAGAATGTTTAGAGGTATTCCAATAACCTTTTTACATGTTTTTCCTTTCTATGTAAAATAAATATGTTAAAAATATGGAAAAATGACTCCTTAACTCTGTGAAACTAAAAAAAATCACAAATCAAACAATTTAATTTCTTTTATTGCTAAGCAATATATTTAACAGGTCTTTTGAGTAAACAAGAAATAATATATTACAGTACATTAATAACAAGTTAAAAACTTATTAATTGAATGAAAAGTAAATGAATAATTATAAATAAAGGCAAAACCACAGATTTTTATTAGTATGTACTATTGTTATAATTTTGCTGGTAAGAACAAAACACGTCATTAGTCAGGGAAAATCCAGATATATCAATTATTATATTAAATACATTTGTAACTTAAAATGGATGGCAATAAACTAAATATGTGAAGTAAAGTCAACATTCAACAATTTAGAATTTCATCAACAAACTTGTCTTTTGAAATCCAATAGATCTAAAACATAATATTTACAATGGAAATGGGATCAGAACTAGCTGAATTTTCAACAGTTTTACCATGATTAACCTACAATTTGCACCTACACTTAAAGACATTTGTTTTGAAATGGAAAAATAATAATTAAAGGGTTATAAATAATTATAATAACAGTTGCTTAGTCTTCCACCAGTATCTTTTGAGTATGATATAGTATCCTAAAACAGTACCCTTAACGAGAGATCAAAATAAACAACATAGATTCATAAATATATACCACATATATTAATGATAATATCAGATTGTTAAAGTTAGCAAACCTGATAGTCTTTGTACTGGGTGTTGCTTATTTTCCTTCCAGATAAAATCCCTTTTTCTGCTATAACAACATAGCATTTTAGGTACTGCTCTTTTTCAGATTGTGCAATTACTCCTAAGAAAATGAAAACAGAGTAAAAATTATATAATAAATGATTGCTCAGTTCTACGACAAAGAACAAATTTATTTAATGAGGTCAAGAACTTACTCTCAAGCCCGACGACCATCTTCCCAAAAGATGCAGCGACAGCCACTAACACGTTCTCATCATCCTTAATAGCATAATCATATAACTGCTTCAACAGTGGCAGAAAGGTACTTTTAATTATCTCTGAATTTAAACAAAAATACTTTTAAGTAGACAATAATGGTGTAGTGGAAAAAATCAATAAAAAGGAAAAAACTTAATTTGACCAACTTCCAAAACTTTCTTTTTAAAGGGTAATCCCACTCCAAAACAAGCTATTTTTTGGGAGGGTTTCCAGGGTGTCATCTACATATTATATAATCTGCAGTATTTTAAAAAACTCTTACAGATGTGTTCTATTTTAATTAAACCATCTCAAGATCCCAGAAATCTATAGAATACTTTACACAAGCTACTCAAGTACATAAAATAGGAGCAGGTCCTTTGCCCCATACCTATGCCTTTTTTTCTCCCTCTATTTTGTCTCTTTTGGGATTCACAAAAGCTTTAAGCCCCCTGAACCAGTCGGTCAATTTCCTCTTTTTTAGACCTTTTCTTAATTCTATAGTTACAAAATGCTTTCAACATTGGATTCAAAATAAAATAAAATTTAATTTATTTTTAAATAAAATGACTATTTACTTCATATGATCCATTTAATATCTATACATTTTCCTCACCCCATCCAAGATGCAGTTGTTTTTCTATTCATTGCAAGCTTCTAGTACTACTCCATATCCTCTATATGTGTACACCTCCATAAGTTGATTTGGGACATTATTTGGGTTATTTAATTTAATATAACTTATTTAATTTTCAATAGAGAAAATATATACTCGTGCCAATGTAAAAAAAACAACTACAGTATCATTAGAATAAAAAAAAAAATTTAATACTATTGGATGGATAAATAAATGGACTGGAAATTATTTAACAAGACAAAAAAAGTTGAGATTTGGAACAGCTAGCAATAAGTAGTTTCTTTTTTCTTCAGCAGGTATCTTAAACAGGGTTAGATTAAGAGAGAAAAAAAAAATTGTGGTAGTTGTCTTGAAAACATAATGTGTAGAATACATTTTTTAACTAAAATAAATTATTTACTCATTACTGTATGAATATTGTATCTCTTTCCATCCAGAATTTTGGAGGCTAAGGACAAAATCAAATAGATCTGCAGAACTTTTGCTTGTTTTTCACTCTTAAAAAAAATGAATTGTTATTAACTAATTTGTTGTGTTATAAAATAATTTTTTTTGGTGTTAGCTCCTATTCATGATAACCATTGTGTAAAATTTCTTACTTCAGAATTATAGGGTCCCAATCAGTCAAACAAAAAGTCAGGTCGTGCATAGAGAGCACCCAGGCAAACAAAATTTAATGAGTTAACTAAGCATGCAAGTTCATGGCATTTAAAATTTTTTTCAGGAAGGGGCCACAATAAAACTTATTCTACATTAAAGAAATAAAAAGGACATTTTTCTAAAAAAAAAATCTGATATCCCAACTTGACTTAAAATAAATTAAGAGAATCATAGTTGTATTAAGTTAATCTTCTTTTTAAATCAACAGTCCTTGGTGTTACTATAATTTTTCATTTCCCAGAAATGAACCCTTTGAAAATAAATCATAAAAGTTAGTAAAAGAGGTGCTTGATACTTTCTGTAATATTATCGCTAACATCCCAAAAACTGAATCATTTAATTAAATAATTAACAGTACAATTTTAACAGAAAATTTTATAAGCTGTCAAATGTTATATGAACTGTTTTTTCAGGATACCAGGTTACTGATCTAACAAATCTATATAAAGAAAAATGTGTTTTACAATAACAGGAATAAACAGACAAGGGCCTAAAGGGGTTGATATGTTTTTTAAGGAGTACTATTTCCCAAAAATGAAAAAGTTACAGATGTGAAAAATAGTATTTTAATTATTTTTGCAAAATAAAAAAACACTTATAAATAATAAGAGACATAATTAATCTGGAAGTTATATTTTGTGGAGTTTGATCAAAAATCAGAAAACAATTGTATATAATCATCAACCAACCTATTAGGAGTGAAGACTGATGTAATAACTAGTAAAGAATAAAACATTTGCGTAAGATTAGAAATAAATTTAGTTCTAGTCTTACCAGCAGAAAAATATGGTACAGCTTCAACAATAGTCGTATAGGCTATTTCCTTGACTTTGGCCGATTCATCAGCTGCTAGATCGACAATCACAGGTAAAAGCATTAAACGAGCAGGCTCAGGACCAATCGGTCGTATTGATAATGCTAATAGCGGGCATACTGATGCTCTTACATCAGGGCTTACATCTTGACAGAGCGAAAGAATTATAGGGAGGAGATCACGTTTCAAACTGAAATAATGTTGAACAATTTTAATCAATAATAAGTTAAGCTTTAATTAAAACATAAATATGTTAATACTTCAATTGAATTATTATATTAATATAAAAGTTATATTTAACTTTATCTATAAATGAAACATAAAAATTCAAATGAATATATTAAAATTTAATAAAATACATACTCTGGGCCAGTATACTTCTTGATCAAAGCCCCAATGATTCTGCAGCTTGAAATTCGAACAGGCACGGATTTCTGGATAGTAGTTCTTAGTGCAGCAACAGGTTGAACCTGCAAAACATTAGTTTATCATACATGCTCAAAGCTTCCTATCCAGATCAAATAACAAACCCATCCAATGGCAGTTAGAAGCAATCTCATTACTAATGAGAAAGATAGAGAGCCACCTTTACAATATGGCAATAAGAGTGATTTTAAATTAAAGCAGGGAAAGCTCCAGAATTCAATACCTACCATACCTGTTACCTGCCATACCCAAAACCAAGCACAGTTTTTGAATTGAGGGGAAACAAATAACATTGACTCATAGTTTACAGAATACATCAACAATTAATTCAATTGTAAAATATTGTAAGGGTGCATTTTCACGCATCATTTATGCATTTATTACAGTACTGTATTTTCAAGGAGTGTCAAGACATTTTATTTTAGATTCTAGCTTTTTTTTTATTTTTATTAATTAATATCTGGTCAACTGCAGCGGTTATTGGCAATGACTCTTGGTTTTATACATCATTAATGACTTATATCCTTGTGCTTGACATGCCCTAAACAAACAAAACAAATATACACTAGATGGTATTTGTTACTTGGCTTACTTGAGTAAATGGGGTTTAAGTTTTAAAGTTATTAGTCGTCTGTTCCTTTCTATATTTTAGGCATGTGAAATAATGTTAGCTGTGAATGAAATATCATTAATAATGTTTTGTAGTCTTTGTAACAAATAGCTCAGTCAGTGGTGACAACAGGTAAATCTCTCATTACATTCATAACATCTTGGAATATTTGTTTTATAAGACCCTGTGCTATATTTATCTTAGACAGGAATAAAGCTCGGAGCTGAACTTAATTGGAGGGTGCAACCATGGTCCTTTTTTGTTGGGTTTATTAACTCGGCCAGTACATTATCTGAGGCCGTAAGTCCTATTTCCATTTGATATTTTTGTTTCTAAAAGTCAAATGTTTCTTCTCGCAAAGGAATGCTCTAGTCTTCAAATAATTGGTTTGTGGTGAAAACAACATAATTTAAGTAGGGATGGATACTAAATTCTTACTGCATATTGTAAGCATAGTAATCTCTTGCAGTGAAAAAGTGGGTAATTCACCTACTTCACTTAAGACACAAATCACATGGTTGGTTCTAAAAGCTCTAATAACTAATCTCAAAGCAATATTTTGGATCAATTAGAGGGTTTTGAAAAGGCTTCTATTTCCTGAAGTGTATATCATATACCCATAGTCAATCTTAAAGCGGATTATAGTCTTGTAGGTGTTTTCGCAACTTTTGTACCTGGGGTACACTGGGTGTGGTGGGATATGCATTTAGTAAGTTCATATGCCTTCTGCAGTCAGATGTGAAATAATCAGTATGCGTCTTCAAGGTCAGCTTCCAAGGATATGAACGGTTTTGGAGAATGATCTACCGTATCCATTAATAATACGATTTGCAGCAATGGATTGTTTCTTTCTCTTATAGAATACAATTGTTTCAGATTTCACAGCTGAAAATCTAAAACCATTGTTATTCTCCCATTTTTCAAACATTACTACATTATGAATTATTTTCTTATTGAGCTTTAAATCCTTCCAACTAGGCTACCCTGGAACTATCTATTCTCAGTACTTGTTAATTATAGGGTCCCTGGGGGATGCAGGGCCAAATATCAGTGATATATAACATATGAAATAAAAAAAAGATAACTAGAAACATCAGTTTATTGAAATACAATATTTGTTAATATGGTTTTAACCAAAATTGAAATACAAGTATATCTAATCAAATTTGATCAAACGCATTATCATGAAGTTGTGTCAGACAAGAGATCATTAAATCCTGGTCTGTTCCTGGTCTTATTTTATTGTCACACTTGACTTAACTATTGTCGCGGCTACAAAATTAGGTGGGTCTGAGAAATTGTGGCGTTGCCAACTCTCCCTCCATAACCTAACCTAACCTGCCATTCACTGACAAAAACTTCGGACTCCTGCACCTGTCGTTTAAAAATTCATTGCAATAAAATAAAGATTGCTGAAACCAATTTTTTTAATGCCTACACTATCCTTAAATAAATCAAGCCTAATGAAGGAATTTGGCAATAAGAGACTACCAGCGTTGGCTTGTACTGCCATTTAAAAGGCTGAACTCCGCCGGCTGTTGATTGTTGGGGCTAAGAGCAGCAACATGGCGAAATCGACACCTCCCTAATTTGGTGGCCACGACTATAGGGATGAACGATTGTCGATTGTCATAATATTATCGATTATTTATCAAACAATATTGATTGAACAATATAAATTGAAAAAAGCCTTTGGTGGTTCTACTTTCCCTATAATCAAAAGTATGAAGTTGAGCATGATTTTATAATAGAAATACCTGCTATATTAATATCTAATTACCCTTTAACGGACAGTGCTTTGTTGAGTCGTTTTCAAGTTATTTACACAAATATTCCTCTTTTTCAGGATTCGGATCCCAATCTTATTCGAGACGTCCCTACTATAGTTATCGGAGAAGACGATGGTGATTTATCGTCGTAGAAAACCATATCGTAGACACATATTTTATAGAAAAACCCCAATATTTGGAAGTATATCGCCTTTTATTTTATTCAGACATAAATATTCTATTCCCAAGTACCCTTGGGAATATATATCCACCAATGGCTTTTTTAACACATCTGCTGAACCTGTTTTTGTTAATATAGTACTAATTTACAGTATATGGGTGAAAGGTATCATTCCCCTGTTAAAAGGACAGTGTGGATGATGTATTATCTTTTAATTCTTCCAAGAAATTAGATTGTACTTTTTTCAATACAGGTGATAAAGTTCCCAATATTTTTAAAAATTGGTTAGATCAAATGGATGTTATTAAGTATCCTAATGTTATGTTTTGTCTTCCCAGTATGGGTCCTGATCATTTTTTATTTAAGGACCCTAATCTACGTATATTTAATGTGATCACCTTTGATTGTAATGTTTATTATAAGTTTAAATTTACTGGTATGAATTATAATCAAGAAGTTTAATAAAATTTTATGTTGTTAGATGGAAAATTCATTTATTTCATTTGCCCGAAGGATCCTTGAAAACTTCATCTGTCATCATCAACTTAACGACTGGCCAATTTTTATGAAGAATTTATTTTTTGGACGGGACCCATTCAACCCACTTACAAGATTGAGACAATTACATTTCTGCATTATCAATAAGATTTCATGCCAAGATTGTTTTTATACACTACTAAAGATGTACCTCCTGCCCAACACTGAACCCCCCTCCCACTAATTCAGCTTCACAGTAATGTTTCATGGGAAAATAACTAGAAATTCCATGTATTTCTTTACTTTAACCTTAATTTTTTTTTTAACTAACCCAAATATGAAACTATTATTTCCTTAAAGCTATTACCATTTTTCATCAATGAATGCAATCTAAACATGACAATAGATAATGATAAATGAAAAGGACAATTATTGTGAAAAACAACATTTTTATTTCTAAAAAAGAAATAAATTTTGTTTTAAAAAAAAAATTGTAAAACTAAGTTTCAAATTATTAAATTAGTATTAATTAAGTTATTAAATTAGTAATTTATTACAAATTACATAAAAAATTAAGATTTAAATTCAATCAATTAAAAAAAATTCCTTTTACCTTTTTTTCAATATTTTTTTATGAGAGAAAATAATACTGTATCAATTGTATTTATTTAAAAGATTTTTATCAATTTTTCCAGATTCACTGACACATGGAACTAAAGTATAAGTATTTATACTTTACTGAATTTTGAGGATTTCTGTAGTGGATTTTGGTTCTAAGAACCCCAGGTGGCGGTAGCTGGCATGTAATTTTTAATAATAAATATACTTTTTCCTTTTTAAATTGCCATTTATTTTATGGCTATAACTATGTATCACATTATTATATGTATACACTATAATAGGTACTGCAATATATGGAAAAATAATTTATCTAAATGTGGAGTAGCGAGCAACAATGCATTGTTGCAGTTTGCAATTAAGCTTTTTGAAATGCCATTGCAACATCTCCAAGATGTTTGATGGTTAATCGATTAATCGATGATATGAAGTCTATAGAATCAGGACAATTGATTGTGAGGTACTATCGAAAATCAGTCATCCCTTGACTGAACCCCATCTTAAGTCTTTCAATTTTTGTTTGCCATCCAATGTATCAGGATCCACGAAGCTGTATCTATGATTTACCTTTTGATATTAATGAGCTTTTTTTATATAAATTTATTTTAACATTCCTTTATTACCCTCCTCTCTTTAGTGGGGCTCTTTAATTCTCTGAAAACACCACCCAGTGCAATATTTTTATCCTTAAGCCAATGGGTTTACATACCACAACTAATATTTATTAACAATATTTTTAATGATTGCTTCCCTTAACTATTAAACACAAGAGTTAACACTTAACTACTGAAATCCACATGGTTGGTTTTGAGCCGCCAAAAATCCTTGACTACATATAATAATATATATTAAGTATATAGACCTTTTAAGCACATACTACTTCAAAAATTAATTCTATGGGAGCAATAATCCTTACAAAATATTTATTTATTATACAAATAAAAATAATAATTGTATTAAATGTTGAACAGTAATAATGCAAAAAAGTTATATAGAAGTAATTGTTCAAAGATTTATTTCTGTTAAATCAAGTTTACATTATTCAGACAACCGAAACAACAATCAACATTATTATTACTTGGGTGTTTATGCCTTTGTGTGCTTCCATTACGGATAGAAAAGGCAGGTTATCTTTCGGGAGCCACTTTCTTCTATTAACAAAAGTGAAATCAAACTCACAGCTGATCTAGGAATTTACCTCAGAACCTTCAAATCATGAAATAGTGATGCGCGAAAACCAACCACTACACAATATGAAAGCCCTTCAAAACCAATATTAGAATACCCTATAACTTGGAAATCAAACAGAATAAAGATATGATACCATACATTACAATAAATTTTACCTCTTTTGCTAGTGTCGAATACGGAAGATGAGGTATTACTTCTATTAAACAATTTAACCAGGCGTCAGCTACCACTAAAACAAACAATAATAACAATTAAACAAGAAATACTCAAAGGTGGAACTTAAAATTAAACACTTATTTTTCTTACACCACAATAATGATACATACATACCACAAAACTTGTATAACAATAATTAATTAATGGTTTTTTTAATATTACTGCTCTCCAAAGAGAATTGTACATAGCACTATAGACTAGTATATATATAATGTACAAAAATGTGAAATTATTTCCAGTTGTCAGAATGATGTGAGGAGCTGACCTTGTTAAAGATTACTTGCTGCTAGTAGGAAATACCATTCCAATCCTGAAGCCAAGTAAAAAACTAATTAAAGAAGGCATAACATATAACAGCACATTTAAGTATATACAGGATTTATGTACTGTATGTGATGTTAAAAATGGCAATGCCTCAATTAATATGGTAAATTTCATAATTCCTATAGAGTCTAAATTTTTCATAAATTCAATATTAGATAATCCATTTCAAGTCAAATTTAATAATAAACCAATAAAATTTGAAGTTCATTCATGCAGTAAAGGCTCTATTATGTCCCTGGCTGATTTCGACAAATTAAATCTTAATCTAAAGTTAGAACCTACGACCATTACATTTCGCACTTACACAAATGATTCTTTAAAACCCGAAGGAGTTGTCAATGATCAAATTCTTATAACAATTTAAAGATAAATGACCTATATATTGTAAAAAATAATTACACACCACTTCTCGGAAGAGAGAGGATTAGAAAACTAAAAATAAACTTTTCAGATGTTCAAAATGTAAATGATTTTAAATTTGAAACAGTCATAATTAAGTCAATACTATTAAAAATGAAATTTTTCAAAAGTATGAAAAAATTTTCACACCTGAAATCGTGCTTATCCCACACTTCAAATGTAAGCTCAAAGAGGATGCGAGCCCTGTTTTTATCAAACCCAGCCCCATTCCTTATGCCTTATTAGACAAATCAAAACTTGAATTATACTTGCAATATTATTATATATTATATATAATTATATATGCAATATTAGAGCAAGATATTATCGAGAAAGTTGATCACTCCGAATGGGGTACACTGCTTGTTATATTTCCCAAGCCAGACCAGACAAATCAGGATTTTTGCTGACTATAAAATAACACTCAATCCTCAGTTACAAGATACACATTACCCTATTCGCAAAATTGAAGATTTATTTAATAAGCTTCAAGGAGGGAAATACTTTTGAGTTTTATACGTACACAAAGCTTATCTCCATGTCACATTAGACGACCAGAGCCAAGAATAAGCCACAACATCAACAATTTGGAGAACTTGTAAGGCCAAAAGGCTCTTTATGGGTATACAAAATGCCCCTAAAGAATTTCATAAAATAATCGATCAAATCAATACATTTCAAAATATGTCTGATACGTCACCCTATAACTTCTGAAATAATAAGAGACGAAACAAATCGAAAACCTGAATTAAAACAATTTAAAAATGAACTACTTAATGGTGATATTAAAAATTCAGAATACAGTACATACTCAGGTATTATTATGTGCGTTTCTATAGTTTACATCCCTACGAATATATGGGAAGAGCCTGAGAAGGCATTGCCAAGAATGCATATCGACTATGCTGGTCCCTTTAAAGGTGAATTTTTTTTGTTGTGGTTGACGCTAAAACTAAACGTAAATACACTCAGGAATCCTTGGCAAATGGTGCCGAATTATCTGACCATTTTTACAAAAGCAGACGATTCAATCTACTATCGATCCACTACTAGAAGTAGGAAGAGATGAAGAATCAGAAAATGTGATCTCACAGGAAAAAGTAGACAGGATTTTAGAAAAACTAAAGATTGGCTAAGAAACAAAGAGAAATGACAATATTGCCCATAGGTTACAAAAAATAAATATGTATTGAAGAAAGTCTTATAGACCTCAATAATGGATGACAAACGACTAGGAATACAAAAAAAAAGGAAATCAAAATACAAATGTTAACTATCAGCTTATTAACCTTTCACTTGTCATCCATATAATGTACAGTTGAGCAGTTCAAAATAGAAAGTAAGGTGAGACCACTAGTGGAAGGAGAATCGGATGAGGATCAAGATGGATTTAGAGTTGACAGGAAGACAAAACACAGAACCAACTATTCTCACATGCAGCTGTACTAGAAAACACACACATGAGACAGAAATTCAATACTTATCTGGCCTTAAACAATTTAAGGAAACTTGCTAACTATTAAGTAGTCTGAGATAAAATAGTAAGATCTGAATTTGTCTCTATGAAAACACTTAAGTTCCATCACAGCTGCTACAATGAAATTCCTCGAGAAGATAACTAATAAGACTAAAAGTGATCAGAGAAGAGCTTAAATCACTATCAATAATAAACCTCTAGACAAGCCACCAAAAGGAACCCCACACTCTTTGACAGGAATAGGCAACTTGATAGTGTACAAGGAACTGAAGCAAATGGAGGGTCTCAAAATTTATCAAAGTGACTGACTGGCCTGGACTGAGGTTCCTTTACGATGAACAGAAGAAAGATAAATAAAAAATACATTCTTCTAGAATAGGACTTCTGTGGCAAGTCCAAGACTCAAATCTACAATTCTGTCATTTGCTCCTATTAGTAATATACTCTATTATATTACATAATATATGAGTCCATAATAAAAGTCATTACATCCACAGAGGATAACGACGACTTTTATAATGAGGTTTGCTTATTACTGGAAAAAATCTAAATTTAAGACTTTGATTGAACAGCTTAAGGGCTAAAATAAATGATAATGGAGCTCAAGCAAGATGATTGTTAGTAGCATAATGTTTCTGAGAAAAGAACTTCAAAGAGATGTTCGATTTGGCTATCGAACTATGCATGTAACTTAATTGGGATTGTGAGCTCTTATCAGATGCCCCCCACTCCAGCGCTAGGATGGCAATTATGTAGGTCAGTTGCTTGTCAGACACATGAAGACTGGCACGACAGGCCCCTTTGGAATCATCATCGCCTCTTCATGTAACCCAGCAACTGGATATATGTTTCAGCAGGACCGAAGTCATCCTCTCTCCGAAGACACTGGGCACATGCCAACCAGAGAGTCTGTCGAAAATCAGACCTCTCCACTGGAAGAATCTGACGCTCAACTAAGGAATTATTAGATAAATGTACTAAACATATTTCACCACTTATTAAATCAGTATACACAAGGCCTTATCAATCTATTATGTACTCCTTACTAACACATATATATCATATAATTCATTGTTATAATTTTTATGAATGGTTAAAGATGCTCAAACAAGCATTGCAAGTCTCCCAGCCCTTCATTGAGGTGTCAAGCCCTACGTCGACAGACTTTCCCTTCACCCAGCAAGAAAACCATTAATCAGATCAACCAGGTTTTGATTAATATGTAACATTTCAAGAGTATAAGCAATGTTATGACGAGAAGAAGATTTGACATCAACACTGACCACATGCTATTTCTTCTGGAATATAGTTTGAGGATCAAAGCCATTCCAGCATCTAGCAAAAAAAAGAAACTTTCCAGATTTTATATGATGATTACTCTTATTATTAGATAAAAGATTAATGTAACAAGTATAATGTGATTTAATTACATACATAATTATGATTAATTTTGTGGTTTGGGAAAAATAAATAGTTATAGAGGTTTGCTTTGAATTAGAAGAATAAAATCTTTTAAGAAAGTTATCAAAATATTTTAAGCCCATCGATACGTCTGGTGTATTTATTTCACTGAGTACTGCAACATACATCCGCACCTGATAAATAGAAAAAAAATGTGTGCCGAAATTGATGGCACTTTTAACATAATTTCTTCAGCGTTGTCATCACCTTTCTTTCACACTTTCATCTTAATTTACATTTAAAATAGACTGGACAATATCTTCATCACTCAGTTCTTCGGAGGTCCAAAGAGCAGTAAATGCTAAGATTTATTTGTTTAAAAAACTTCGACCAATAATTTTAACTAGCTAGTTAGTTTCAACTTGCTGCTAGATTAAAGGTTCTAAAAAAGGCAATTTTTTATTTGTGGGAATCAATGCAAACTTATTTTATCAATTAAAAATTAATATAATAGAACAGCAAAGAGATTTCTGTATTTATTACACTTTAAGTGTTTCTACTAAATAAAAGTGATTCAGAGAATAAAAACCAACAATAGCATACCTGTATCTCGATGTTCCATACCCAACAAAATGGTATGCAGAAAAGTCTGAACAAACATATCTGTAGGGATTATTTTTTTCTCCATAATTGTTTTGACAGTCTGACTTGTAGCGATATGGAATTCTGTGCTTGCATTTGGCAAACTCTGAAATGTTACCACACTCATTAATAATACCCAATATATAAATTTAAAATGTTTAATTTATTCAATTTAAAAAAGGTCAATATGTAACACAAACAAATATTTCAAAAATTAATATCATAAGTACTTTTTTTGAATTTTAAAATAATAAGAATGATGTGTAAGCAAAACATTAATAAGTTTGTGCAACAACATCTCAGCAAAGCAGTTAACATTAAGTATTTCATTCCAATAGCTTCTCGGTTTCCCTCTCAAGGTTGAGCAAACACCATAGATCCCTCCAGAACAGCAAAATTCCTCAGTACCAAAGAATTAATGTAGTGCTGCATTGCTTTCCAACTGCAGAAAGTCATATAATCCAAAACAAGGTATTTTTCAAAATAATGGAGAATTAATTTTTGAAATAAGAAAAATATAAACTCGCTTTGGCGTACAATCATTGGTGATGCATACATCAATAGAAAAATGGTTTAGCAATGTGCTTGTTGATACACCAGACAGATAAGTGAGATAAAGGAATGGATTCCCCTTAATATAAGAGTCAAGATCTTGTGTGGGCAGCCAGCCTCTAGGTCATAAAGCAGGAGTTTCCTGAAAAGAACTTGCCCTCTAGCCACTCTTCTTTCTCATACATCTTCCAAAGCATCAAATAAGAAATTGGTAAGGCCGATTTTGATACTAGAGGGATTTTTTGAAAGGAAAAATATAACCTACTGAAATATTCTCCTTTGAATTATTTGATATTTTTTATTTTGCCTTGGATCTGTTTTTTATGCAGACAAAAACCACTCAAAAAGTTTTTATTTGTAAGAAGTAGAAACATTTTTTTTAAGGTTATTTGTACTAAGTAGTTATTTTTGATGAAATTTTAATTTCTTTTCTTATTTGACAAATTTAGGGCTGTAAAAATGTTCGTGATTGAAGAAAAGGTTTGTGTGCAAATAAAGCTCCAGGATGATAAAAGACAGCTGATATTTTTTTTCAAAAATTCAGTTTTTTTACAGAGACCTGCACATTTCCCTTTGTCAGGAGAAGTGGGAGTCGTAGCTGTACATTTAAATGACCTCTCTCCCTCTCTATCCCATGATGGGGTTCAGGCAATTGCCTAGTTGGTAAATGGGTGGTTGTTTCGAGTTAAAAAATTTCCTGTGTGACAATAGATTAAAAATAAATACGAACACTCCCAACAACAGTTTCTCAATTTGCTGCCGAGATGTAATTTTTAAAGGTTTAAAGAAAATCCACATTTTTCTTCACTTATGACTACATTTACATTATTAGCGGCAAATTTCCTGTGGTGAGAAGTGTACTTAGGAATTCATTATCTATGAATGAAGTAGCAGATTGAACTTTATGAATATTTAAATTTCTGAAAACCTGTAAACGTAAACAACTTTTTCTGCAAAAATTCTGGAAACTGTCAGAATACCCCAAACACTTTCTTTTTTAATAAGCTCCTGAATGGTATCCTCAACATTGTGATTCCTATTTAAAATAAGGGAGAAATGTAAGTGAGAATGCGAACAAATCACAATCTCTTAAACAGCTGTGCTCAGTTTCAAGTAGGATTGCATATTTGATCATCCCTCTACCTGTTCTAATTATCTGGAGATTGGAGACGGATGAATCGATTAAGTTAGAGCTGCTACTGCTGTTCCTGGATGGTTACTATCAAAGATAAAAGTACACTGGTCTTACAGGAAATTGTATGGGAAATTTTACCATAATGATTATTGAATTTTATGCTGATTATGGATATGTGGTCAAAGGTTGAGTTACAGTCATTTTTTTTTATTAAGAAAACCGTAGTTTTCTCAAAACAAAAAAACCATAAAAAAATTTAATTTCGGCAATGGATTACGGCACGATTGCATTTGACTCCATTTTTGATAAAGTTTCTTATTGAAAATTGTTCCAGTCATTGACCCAACCACCTTATACATATGTCGCAATAGCATAATAATCCCTCAGTGAGGAATCTGACTTATTACTGTATATTCACCTGTAGCAGCTTATCGATTATAGGACCAGTATTTTCATTAAAAGTCAGTGAAAGAATGTATCCCGCTATTTCTTCCAGATCAGCCAGGATATACTCTTTCACTTCATTATTTAAGACTCCTGAAATCTACCAGAAAAAAAACCTAGCCCAGCTATCAACAACTTGAATCTATATAAGTTCTTTCTTGTCAATCAACAAATTTTACTTATTACTACTCTACTACAGAACTCGTAGACCGCTCTACGAAAGACTTGGTCTCACGCTGAGCTGACTGAAAAAGATTCAACATTGAAAAAATTTGTATACCCAACACTTATTGGTGGAAGATGATAGTGAAGCAAAAGAAACTACAAAAATAAAAGATTGTTCTTATTTATTATAGTCCTCAACCAGTCAGCCATAATAAAAAAAATTCATTTCTTGTTTAACATGCCGACTGGAGGGGTAAGTACAGATTGGGAAACAAGTTTATTTCCCACCAAAATCGGTGAGAGGATATAGTATTATAAAGCGACTAGTCATCAATTCTAGCTTTTAAATTACTATTTACAGTACAGATTCTTCATGTCATTCATTTACTACCCATGCACTAGTAGAGTATGCGTAATTTTGAGGTTCACAACTCCCTAGAAGTTCACCCGTCACCACAGGAAAAGTGTCAAACTCGGTCTTTTAACAGTGACAGAGGCCATCACAGAGACCTAGCCAGGCCATCTAAACTTTATAATAATATATTATCACAAGGAAGCTGTCTACAACCACTCCCACCCCCATCACAAATAGCCAACTTTACACACCCATAGTATATACTCTTTAGAGGTAAAAAAATAATGACCTAAAGACAAAAACCACCCTAAATAATAAGTCATATTTGTATATAATATATAGAAGAGTGAAAGAATGTGGAATTATAGAATAAGCTTCAAATTGTATTTTATTTCCAAAATTAATTGTAAATTGCAAAATTGTGCAGATTGTAAATTTTCCACTCCAATAACATAATTTTTAAACTTATGTAAAATATATTATCACATACATGGTTTTAAAAGCTTAATTTTTTGACATATTGAAGTTCTAAATAATTAATGTGTGAACTCATACAGAGGTTAATAAATTAAACTCAAAAATTACCTAAATGAAAATGTACTATTTTAATACCCATTGATCTTACCTGTTGCATTTTTGGTATAAGTCTTTGTAAGCATCCCGTTTGATCTTCTTTGAATAAATCAGGTATTGAATGTACAACACTAAGTTTTTGGACTTCCTCTCCAATTCTAAAAATAGCATAACTATTATATATTATAGGGAATGATATAAAACAAACAGTAGAGTACATACAGTTAATATTCTATAGCAAAGAAAACATTAATGATACAGACAACATATTATATGATTAAAACTAAAATAAGTTAACACTTGGTAATCCAATAATAGGAATAAACGGAAACAATTCATAAATAAAACCTTTTATTTGAGGGCAATAATTTTCCTTAATGACATTGTCAACAAAAGTATTTCACTATTTAGTGAAATTAGTCTTAATATTGGAAGAAATGTGAAGTATCCACGGGAAATGCTAAGATTGAACTTGAGTAGGTTAATAGAATGTTGTTTGGAGGCCAGTAGTTAACATCACATTAGTATGATCCTGGGTAAGTCCCTGAATTATAAACTAACTGTAGTATGACATTTGGATCACTTGCAATCATAAGCGAGTCTCTCACTTATCTAGTCAATCTCCTACCAAGTTTTACCAAAGAGGAATGAAAACGGGACAATCCATGAAGTGGTCTCACCGTTTATTTCTTTTAATTCAAAAGTTATTATTAGACAACCACATCAAGACATACTGTCGTCACCCACACACCTGTGGCAGGTGGGAGCAAACTCAAGTCTCGGAGGAAAGCAATAGGCCGAAAGTGTATGAGGGCGACCTGCGTCAATTGTCAAGAGCCACCAGACCAGCAAACTATAGAGGTTTTCACAAGGGACTAACAACCCGGCAGTATTTTCCCCTGACCAAACATACACCACCTCTACCTAGTGATGGAACCAGTTCCATGGCCTATCAATGCAGGGTTTCAGCAGCAACTACGTTCTCAGAACCAGGCACGACCAGCGAGTCTTGTACCTATGGAACTTTCTGCCATAAGATCTGAAGTTATCAATTTCAGACACCTTACAATACAGGTATACTTCCCCATGTAAATTGCTTGATTTCTATTCTAGGATATTTTACATTTCAAATCCTCTGTCTACTCCTAGAGCACAAGATCTCGTCACTCTGACCTTTATACCCCAGCCCCCCCCCCCAAAAAAAACGGAAGCATACTTTCGTTCCTTTCTCGCTCCTTCCACTACCCTCTGGAATTCTCTACCTTCCCACATATTCACCATGGTTCATCCTTAGGAACCTTCCTATTCCAACAACTCCTCACCACCCAGAAAGACGTACGCTTATATAGATGGACATCATTCTTCCAACAATCCATTTTAAAGTTCAAAAAGTGTCGTTGGTGCATGATTTCGTTGAACTGAAGTGGATCAGTGGCAGGGCGTCTGAAGGTCAGATTCACTTCGCTGAGGCGTCGTCTTATTATTCGGTCGGAATTCACCACGTTTCTGGCCGAATGAAGTTCATTTCGAAGTTAATGACTTGTTTGTAACCTCTGTCTTAAGGCCGAGAGCGTTATGAAATGGTCATCTCTGGCTGAAGTAGCCCTTGGTCAACCTTGCTCAGTTCTCCTTCAGTTGCTTTCTGTCTCTTTGAATCGATCATGCACCAACGACAATCGTTGAACTTCAAAAAAGCATTATTGGAAGAATATTCCTAAAGAGGGGATTGCCTGTGCCATCCAGTCAATGCCGAGACGACTTAGAGCTGTTAGACAAGAAAGAGGAGGTGCCACCAGATACTAACACTGTAAACATTTGTTTCTAATTAATTCCGTTTTCTGATTTATTCTCACTTGGATTGACTCACGTTAGATCATTGTCACAAAAATTTTGTAACATTTTTCTTGTTTTTTTTCTTACTTACCCTTCTAATGCTGATCGTGTTACCAAAAAATAGCCTTTAGTATAAATATCTAAATAAAAATATGAGAGGTTGTTGCATGTTAAAAATGAAGTGATGTGCTAATTTTGTCTAGGAGTCTGGGTAGTTGCGTGAATAGGGAGCGAGGTCTTGGAGGGATGCGGTCGCTTACATAAAAAAATAACAGGAAACATCAGTGACTTTCATGAAGTCACGAGGCAGGTATACACTAGAAGGGGCTTGCTCCTACTTTTAGTATTATATATAATATTATTATAAATCAGTGTAGGCTACTTGGCGAATGATTGTAGATTGCAATGCTCTGGGTAGAAAATAAATGTAGTTCTTATCCCCCCCCCCAGATTTTAAAAATGTAGGACCAGGTATGTTAAATTTAAGATGTGAAGATCAGTCTCTTGCTTTCAATAGTTAGTTTGGAACGTTTACCCAGATGACAACGAAGTCACCTATTCCTCTATTTTTCAATTGGATGTGATCTGAAGGGACCCAGCATGTGGCGCTTATCTGATAAAGTGCTAAGTAGGTGGTCGAAAGGGCGCATTAAACATGATATGAATTAAACATATTTAGACGATTACCGTAACATTACTGGTATTTGTAAAAATAAAAATAGAGCTCACGTTAACAAGTACAGCGCCTTCTCCACTGGTTTTGATTCAAGATTAGCGTCTATGGAATGCCTTTTAATTTGCTCATCGCTCTAGAAAATAAAATCAGTAATGAAATATTTAGGTTCTATCTGCAAGGCCCTAAAATATTACAACAATAGAAAAAACGTTATTTAGAGACGTTATTAGAGGAAATTTATACTTGATCCTAAAATAGTATTGAACAAGAAGCCAATTGTGAGGTAAAAATATTACCTGTCTGTCCACAGAGGATTACTTCTTTTCTTCCATTTTTTAAAATATTTTTCAACAGTTTCAGTCTACTGACATTTAGCACTTTAAAATGAACAAACGCATAGCTAATATAACAAACATAAAAGAAGAATTAGCTTTGGGCCCATAAGGGTTGGTATGAGGGACGGTGGAGTTTGATTGTCAATTGCATGTATATGTATATGGGAACATATTGCACGTATTTCTTTGGGGACACACAAAATAAATTCAGCATTCCAACTCTGGCTACAAAAGAGTATTAACACACCTAATAGACAACACGCCTTCCCTGCCATTTTTTTTTTTTGCACATAAACTCTTATTAACAAAACCAAAGTTTTAGTTTGAAAATTCAAAAATCACTAACCTTTAAGCTGGATGGAGGTCTATCAAGATTAAATGTAGCGATATCAATAGCTTCTGTGCTCTGCTTGTCCACCAGAGAATCAATATTCATTGCGTATATTTTTAAAATTATTGTTTTTAATCTAATTATGATAACATCAAACTGTTTTGCTGTATAATTGATGATACACGACATTAATCATAAAGCATAAACTGTCCAAGTGGTAATTCAGTCATCAAATATGTTCGAATATATTCATACGAACGGAGTTAGGTTACAGAACCAGACCTGATTCAGTCTGATATGAATATAGAAATAACCTATGCGTTGAAGGGTTACACCCATATGATGTAGTAAGGTTTACATTTCATGCTTTGCAATAAGAACCTGTGTTTTCAACGCTCGCGGCAAGTGATTTTTATGTGAATAAGGTATTAAATTTTGAACATTACTAGAAAGTACGGTGCAAAACGTACATTGTATCAAAAGCACAATTCCGGCAAAACCTCGGAATGGGTCCCATCAGTTACGTTCCAGCTGCGATTGTACTCCAAAAAATTGTCAACAGAGAGAACTAAACGTGTCAGCTTGGAATAATTTCCATAGCTGCCGCTGCAATGGTAGTTTCTAAGTCTGCTAACTGATGTTAACATAAAACCAGTGAGCATGAGGCGGCCAGACTGCTGCCTCACTTATCGACCATATTGAAGTCTTTCATTTTAAAGGGTTTTTTTTTTTATTTCATATAAGTTATGTAAACATCAGCGGACTGTACTGATATCTGAAATATTGGCAGGCATCATGTTTTTTACCCACATCCTCCGATCAGCCCTGGTGCCCTTAAAATGATAATACATGTCATTGTATTAATAAAATATCAATTTATTATGTAAATGAACATAGCATTCATATAGCAGAGTGGTACGTACATACGGCAAGAACACTTATGTAATCCTCTTGAGCTCCAGCATAAGAGATTAGTTACTAGTTAAGATTTTTATTATCCCCTATCCGGTCCCGGCCGGTAGAAAACTTCGACTTAGTACTAGATCTTTAGGATCTCGCTGCTCCTGGCACCCTATACTTGGACTAGTTAGTCTGCTAACTACCCAATAGAATGCGCTGCAGTTAACAAGGACAATTTTTACCGATTTAGTTGAAATTTGTATCCAACAGGTAGCCCTGCAATCAAACTTTTAATAAAAATACTTCTTTCTTTCTATCTCACTCGCTTTATTTATTTCTGTCTTCTATAAGCCTCAAGATCGTGAAACTTAAAATAAACATAAATAAATCTCACAACAATCAAATAACCACTTAAAGATTAGTTCAATTTACTTTTTTACTATGTGTGTTGTTTTTTTCTTCCTTGCCCCTTTAAATTCACAAACAATTAAAGATCCTCAGGCGACTCTATTTTTACTATGTGCATTAATAAATATTTTTCAATGTTTACTTACGTAGGATTATATAGTATATATATAAACCTTATTGCGATAAAATTACAATCTGCCTTTTATTGGGCAATAAATAACTGTGATCAATGTCATACCATATTTACAGTTCTTCCTTTATTCCCTAATTCATACAGTGTTTACTAACAGCCCGGAGACCTCCCAAATCCACATCATTATCACCTCCTTCACATTCGAAAGAGGAAGCGGAGACTTAGGAAGACCCCACGCTCTTCCTTAAGCCGCGCGCGTCACTAGATACGAACCAATGGAGGCTGACCAAGAGCGCAAGAGCCACAGAAACTCTGGACATGATTGGAGAAACAGCCCATTGCCAGGTATTTATAACAAGTTATGAGGCCGCTACGAGTTTTCGATGGAATTTGGAAAGGATGAGTTCACGAATGTAGGATCATAATATAGATTGTTATGAAGGGTTTTCTTGCTGACGTCTTGAGAAGCATTGACTATTGTTCTCAAGAATTTTTATTGAAAGGATTGGATATGCTTGATGTTCGACTTTTTTTTTATCCCCACAGCTCGATTCTGTTTGTCCAGATTGGCTTTAGTATAACTTTGTAAGTTAGTAATTGGGGTATAGGTATATAAAGGTATTGGGAGTAGAGGGGACAACATAGTTTATAGAGGCTGGAACCCAGGACACTGTCCAGTGGAACTCCTGCTTTTATGGGATAGTAGTTGGAATATTCCAAACCACAGCGGAATTGGAAAGAAGTGGCTTGAAATGTAGGACTTTAGGGTTAAGAAAAGGCTTTGTGTTAAATAATTTTTGAATTTGTAAAGCAAACCTTGTTAAGAGCTTGTGCTATGTCCAGAAAGGCAGCAATGCAATATTGTTTGGTTTCAAGGGTTGAGGATATGTGATCAACAACGTGAAGCCTTGTTGAGCAGTGGAATGTCGACGGAAACCAAACTGGTAAGTGGGAAAAACGTTTTTGGAATAAATTCAAACAACTATGATTATTAATAATTAAGTTGAAGAAAAAATAACTGGTATGATCGGGACTCGTATCAATATTAAATAGGACCTACAGGAAGGAATGAAAGGATGATATGGTAGTATTTGAGTTAAAAAGTATAATTGCTTATAATTATAGTTATTTGATGCTGAGTGATTTTAAATTGTAAACTGGTTTGTTATTTTCTTATACACATAGTTTTGATGGAACCTCCATCAATGAGTGATCGTCAAATAAATTAATATTTTTAGTTTTCTGGAAGTAACATTCCTTTTTAGTTTACTAGTTAGTCCATATGTTCTCGCTTAATATTATGTTGTTTTTTCAAGTAGGTTGAATGATTTATTGAAATAATCTCTTTTCATTCATTTCATCAGACAATATGGGAATGGAAATGAGAATGCAAATGAAGTATTGACAAATTCAATCATAATATTTGCATTCAGAACTACTTTCTATCAGAACAATTTTGTTTTATTTTTAGATTATCACTGGGAGAAAAATTAAAGCAATTGAGACCAATGAAACTAATCATTATTTTATGCAACTGTGATTTCTTCTCCTTTCGGTGTTATACTTATTCATTTGAATTTGTAACTTTCTTTTCTGGAGTGTGAACTGTGCATTTTGCCTGAAAGATGCTACTTTTCAGAATATCCTATAGTCCTACAGGGAAACGTTACTTCTTTAGGTTAGTTAATAATTTTAAAGTAGATCAACATTAGACTGTAAAATTGTACCATAGAACAGAAAGGTTCTGTACATAATTTAGTTATAAACTAATAGCTTATTCTTTTTTTCAATTCGACACGTTAAACAATTGTATTTAATTTATTTAGCTGAAATATGAACATAATATTTTATCAATAATTGTTTCAATAATACGTCACAAACCACTTAATTTATTTTTTTTTTTAATGAAATTGGTGGAAGGTAAGCATTTTCTTTTTATATTTTCAATTTATAATATTGCAGGAATGGATAATATCTGTTGAAGTGTTTTATTGTTATTAAAATTCTACGATTTGTTTTGGTACATGGGATCAATACATATAACAGCCAAAGGTGAACAATTAACTGTTTTGCTTCTCAGAAGAAAAAGTAAGTTGCAAGTATGTGTGCAGGTATTAGTTCCAGGGTAAAATACTATCTGATATCAACTTCATAGTTAATTATACCCTAGTAAACATTCTTTGTCTTTCGACCAGGGAAAATGAATCAGATATTGATAAGTAAAAGTAAATAATCATGACATAACAATGTAGTAAGTTACTAAGCAAGTTTATCTAAGATAGATATTGTTATCACCCAAATAAAAATGCTTAATTAAGTGCATTAAAGTTTATTACATAATTTCAGGCTTGGTGAGTGAAAGGTTTTATGCCTATGAAGACCAATAGCCAACCAGCTTAACTTATTTATATTAAGAAAAATGTCCACTACCGTTAATTGACTGAAATCAGATTAAAGTATAATAATATATTTTCACAAAAATTAAAATATAACAGCCCTTATTATTAATTGAGTTTAAATAAAATTAATATCAATGATGTGTAATTTAGTTTTTGCAGTAACACAATTTATTCTCTTAAGCAACCTTAACAAAGTATTTTCATAACTAGGCATTGCTGGAAGAGAAAAATATTAAGGATTTGCAGGATACAAGCATGACAGCTCTGATAGCTGAGCACAACCTAGATAGAAACCTGGGGTTCACTTTAAGTAGTAATACAATTTTCTCTCTTTTTAACAACACACCCTTAAAATTACAATTAAACTAAAAAAAAAATGAAAATTTAATAGAGCATTCTTTTAACTGAATATATCACGCTTGCTTATGGAAAAAAAAGTTAAAATGGACAGTTTTACAATACAAAATAAGATTTGTTTTGATTAACGATAAAAAATTATATTTTTTATGTTAAGCATCAAAATATGTTCAAAATTAAAAACTTCTTTTCAGTTTTTTATTAGGTAGTGTGTACTATATTAGGCAGATAACCATTTAAAACAATTACATAAAATTCAAAACACAAAACCGAACCCAAAACCTGGAATGACAGATTACTTTAAGAAAACTTTGATATATTCACAGCAACCCAACAATATAGTTGGGCAGCACTGTATATATATAACATATATTATTTTACTGTACATAACACTATATATATAGTATTAATGTATTATAAATTAAACATGAAATTTGAAATGCCACTTTGTCAATTACAGCTTTAGATCATGAATTACAGCTATCTTCTAGGGGATATGGTTCAGTCAATTTTGAGATCAGCTGTTGTCCCCTCCCCCAATGATGCAATCTGTCTATGCTGCCCCTACACCATAGAAACATACAACAATAATATTATCCTGAGCAGGTTTCAACTATATATGAATGGGCATTTAGGTATTTACAAGCATATCTATAGTCAATTTGTATATCTTATATAAAGGGTTTGAAACAAGAAAAAAATTAAATAACTGCTTCTTATCATTAAATTTAATAATTCCTTCTCTTTCCTAATGACCTTTATCATAAATTTAAACAGATACATAAATACTTTAATCTTAACAATTAAATAAGTATCATCCTCCAAACACCCAATATAAATTTCAGCCTGAAAATTGATTTTAATTATTACTAATAATCAATCCAGCAATAAAACACTTGGTTTTAATTATTATTAATAGTTGAGTATTTCAACAATAAAACAATTGTTTTATTAAGAGGTAACTTTTTTCATAAAACCCTACCTTTTCCAAGAGTTCGTAGAGTGGTATCTTTTTTAGTTTTCACACTTTTCCAACATCCAAGGAGTTGTTTCCATCACTAGATAAAATCATATGTTTGAATATATACATATATATTTTTAACCGGGATACAGTTTAAACGCCTATCCACAATCCAGCCGGAGTGGATATACGGCTTTTCACTCACCCACCCTGCAGATCATTGCAAACATTGGGTCAACAAAAATATAATTCTACACTTAAAATTTGAAACATTTTATAGTTTATTTAAACATAATGTACAGTAATTTAAAAAAAAAAAAGTTAAAATAAAGCATGTACATTTGTACGAAAATACATACAAAAAAAATTAAATTAACAATTCTCGCCAATCTTTATAAATG
Source organism: Acanthosoma haemorrhoidale (assembly GCA_930367205.1). Taxonomy (NCBI): domain Eukaryota; kingdom Metazoa; phylum Arthropoda; class Insecta; order Hemiptera; family Acanthosomatidae; genus Acanthosoma; species Acanthosoma haemorrhoidale. The sequence continues at coordinate 140,573,050 of OV884011.1, forward strand.
GATTTATAGGGCTAGAAATAGTAGATGATTTAAGAGCGCTGTGTCTGGGCTTTTTATCAGCATCAAACGGAACGCAGGGACTATTCTTCAATGTAATTTTATACTCCTTCTCTTCTGTAACAAAATAGGAAAAAAACAATTAAAATTGATCAATAACAAAACGTAGTGAGAAATACAAAAAATTTGAATTTGGTGCTAAAATATTCTGAATGAATTGCTTCTTCAGACAAATGGTAAAATGGACCGATCTAATCTAATACTAGAAGAAACACATTTACCACAAAAGTGAACTGAAAGTCACACTGAGCAAACGACTCGGCCCACAAGTCTTAAATTTGGAACAAATTAATAAATCAACTTATAAAGGATAACTCCATCCAAAGTTTTCCTGCTAGCATCACTGAGCACCTCCTCAGAGCAAGACTAAATTAGCTGACCCAAAACCTGACATGTACAGCCAACAAATCTTAGGTGTATCCATTATCTCGACACCCCCTCCCCCTGGATGAACTAAGCAATTTGACCACCAAAGATGTCTGAGCAACAATGTTGATAATACACCTGGTCGGGTCACTAATCAAGTACAACAGAGTCTATTCCTAAGAATCATAAATACTTGGGAACATGGCGAAAACCAACAAATCTCAAAGAGTGTCAATGCTATTTAACCGATTTTTTTTTCCTACGACAAATTTGGTAACTCTGGCAATTTTCTGCGAACAGCCTAATATAATTTGTTCTTGTTTAGCATTTTCCTGATGTTTGCACAGCACCTAAAGAAGTGCCTTGAGGTCATCCTAGCATATATCTCATTGTCTGCTTTTCAATGGGCTCTTGATAACATCCATAAATGAGAGTGTGCTTTAAGGTAATCATACCCAGTAATGAGACGAAAGCAAGCCACTGTCAAGGCTCTGGGCAGATCGGATGGAATTTTTTCTTCAAGAGAAATCTAACAAGTATTGCATTCGGCTTGCCTTGCCGCCTAATTTAAATTATTTGTTTTAAAGGTGGAGGATATTATATTAACTTTTTGCAGAGGCATAATTGGCCAGCTTCCTCACTTCCCTTTATCCAGCAGTGAGCCATATCTCTCATTCTCACTGACTATATTGCCAAGTTCCTTTTTGTAAGATACTACCTGCAAAGAATCTACAAGATTGTTGGCTTTTTGACCTAGCATTGAAAATGATGGCTTGGCACTTCTGTGGAAAGACACTCGTAATTTTTATTATCACACCTTTGCTTTATTTATATATACATATATATATATATATATATATATTTAAAAAAACAAAAAAAGTTACGATCTCAAAGAACTGTTATACATTCTATTAACCTACAAAAATATCATAATTATAGACCACATTGTATTTTTCTCATTTTTAATATGTACTTTAAGGAAAGCCTCACCTTGTTCAGTGTTTCGATTGAGATGAAATGATACTCTTTTTGAACTATTTAATGACGTATTATTGGCGACCTATAAAATACACAAAGTCCATATAGTTGGTTGGCAAAGAATGTAGTGATAAAAGAAATATAAAATGCCTTTTTACAAATGTAACATTTTTTTTTCCATCAGAAATGTCTAATTGAAAAAAAAAAATACCAATGGAACTCTTATACATAGTTTATTATCATTCTTAGAAATTGCTATTTATTATTAGATAGTTTAATGTTGGAAAATTGGTTTGGGAAGGTAAACAAATATGCTAATAACAAATAAACTAATGGAAAACATTTTGACAAACAATGTATGGCTTTATCAGGTTTAGAAAAAAGTGCGAGTTGTATACAGTAAATGACTTGCTGGGAGGCATGACGGTGAAGTCAAGAATTCTTCTACTCCAGACATGGACATACATTGGTTGTCTAAACATTGTCCATTAATAAACTTAAAATCTTGTTCTTATGAAAAATTTAAATAATTTCTTAACAAAAAGCTACCACAACTGAATTTTGTAAATGAATTCTCTTAATAATTTTGTTTGCTTACATATAAATATATATATATGATATACATATGTTATTGTATTATATAAATACAATTACTCTGAAATTAAAATAAAGTAATGAGATAATTTGAAAAATAAGTAAGAAGTGATATTTATAGAATCACATTGTTTACTCTTAACATCAAATTCAAGCTCAAAAAAGCTCTAGAAATTTCATCAAACAATCAACAAGATCGGCGGAGAGTGCTCAGAGCAACTCTACACAATGCTGACTACCTTTGCATAGAACCAAATGAAGATGATACAGGCAAGGGAACAGTTTTCTAATCCCTTACCTCTCTCTAGGGCAAGGTACAAGATCACATTGGTAGTTGACTTCGCCAACGAAACAGTATATTGGACCGAAAATAAAATTAATAAAAAATCCATTGCTTAACACTGCATGAAGAAGTCAACCGAATGCTGAGTTTATTTTTATCAATCAAAAGTTTATTTTTGGGAATATCTTGGAATTTATCTTAAACTAGATGAACTAATCAGAACTTCAAAATCTAAAGTAGCTTCTGATGTTGACTCTTGATGAGAAATCTTATAAGTAAGAGAAATGAGACCCAACTTTGTTTCACATACTTCCCATTTTCGCTCACATATTTAACATAATTTTGAAAATATCTTCAAAATTTCAGATGAATCAGATAATTTTTATGGCTGCAATTATATAAATGCAGATGTTTGCAGCATACCTATTTGAAAGTAAAGAGGCTATTATTACAATCTATTGCTCAAAAAAATGCAAGGTAGCATAACTATAATGTGATGTCAAAAGACAATAGGAGAGATTTAGAGATTTGTTACATGACATCCTTTTCACTGACTGGCAACATCGTACAGAACAGACAGACAGCAAAGCGGGAATGGATTAGGTGTAACTTTCCCAAAAATTTCTTGTTCCATGATCCATGATGATGAGTTAGCTATCCAAGACTGGCTAGCAAAATGTTATTTGTTCTGTTGCAATTCAGTCATTGACTTAAGAAATCTGATTACTGACCATCTCATATGCATTATAATTAAATATATATAATTACATTTCTGGCAGGTGAAGGCTTAACTCCTGTAAATTTCTTCTTAGGTGATGAATTGACAAAACCCTTCGGTGTTATGGGACTGCTAGGCACTACTAATGCTGGGTTTACCTAAATAAAGGAAAAAATAAGATAATACATTCTGATATCAAATCTAAACACAGAAATCACATATTTTCAATTACCTCATTTTCTGTAGTCATATCCCACTCATTATTAAAACCCCAGTCATTGGCAGCCTCATTGTTTTTTTGTTTTTGACTTCCTTGATTGGAAACTATTGAAGAATTTAGTTCAGATTCATTCTTTCCTAAAATATTTACATTTAAATTAATGTTACTATTACTTATTGCAACATTTCCTTTTTGGTTTTTCCTTTTTTTCTTTCCTGCTTGACTTTTAGATGTAAAAATATTTTCTGTTTCAGTGTTTCCATTAGATATGTCCATGTTTTCGTCTTCAGCAACACATGGAGCTGCAATCAATGTGTCATCAATAGTTACTTTGATTCTTTTCATAGTAGCTACCAGGTTATCGCAGTCAACAACTTTTCTTTTTGTAGGAATACTTTCTATTTTCCAATTTCCAGTACAGGCAGGTATTTTGTTTTTTCTGATGTCTACATCTTGGAGTGAACTTACTTTCCAACCTATGTCAAAAACTGATTTTTTTTTGGGTTGCTTTCCTTCCATGTATGCTGACTTTTCTTCAGCAAGTAAATTTTCAGCTGTTTCTTCTATTATTTCTTCTTCATCTTCAGGTTCCGGTAATTCCATTTTATGCAATCCAAGAGGATATTTTCCTTGAGAAAATACCTCATACCTGAAACCAAACAAGCCATATTACATACACATAAGTGAGCTGAAGCAGGAGCTGTCCTGGGATGTAGGGGCTGAGGGTGTAGAATAAAAATTCAAGGTAACTAATTATAGTAACCTGGGCATAAAATCAATAGAAACTGAGTAGCTAAGATAATCAGCATGTAGGAATTTTAATCAGAAAATAATAATTAAGGTAATAAAAAAATGTGGGCCTACTAACTAATTCTCAGATCCACTAGATGGATTAAATGTTATTAATAAAAGTTTATAAATTACTTTTTAGCTATAACATTTATTGTTTTTCTTGCTTTTGTTGTACAGTCTTTCCTCTTTATCACTTCCAACAGGTACTGCCTGACGTCTTCAGCACTGAAATCTATAGGGGGAAGAAAAACATCAACTTTCCCTGCCCTAGGATCGAGATGATTATCTAGCCCATCATCTTCACTCAAATCATGTTCAGCATCAGCTGCTGGTAATTCTTCACTATCACTCGCTTCTTGTATAACATCAATATCTCCTTCGGGGAAGCCCATCTAAAACATCAAATATTTAACTATTAAGGGGAAAATTATGTCACTATCAACAATTCTCACAGCTACCTCGAAAGCTCCATATATATATATGTTTGGTAAAATCTTTTATTTTAAATATTTTTCATACATTTTTTAAACAGATTATAGAATAAGTCTTCCTAAGCAATCAATAATCTGAATATCAGAAAGAAATACTTTATAGTAATGCATTCTAACTTTGTTAGATGACCATGACACAGCTTACTCAATCTCTGAAAGACATTTTTTACAAATGAAAAACTTAGTATTTATAGTTCTCTAGAAGTTAATAATAGTAATGATTTGTTGAGTTTGGAGAAAATACCAGTGTTTCTTTTGAAAACAATTTTATCAAAACCTAAAATCCATATAATCCCAAAGTAACAGTAATAATGAACTAATTGAAATAATGAACTTACCTGCCTCCAGACTTCAAATTTGGCTTGATACTTAATTCCTTCATCAGATTGTCGCAGCAAATTAAGAAATATGCAATTTGTTATAGCTTTTAGTACTCTTGAATCATTAGAAAGTTGTAAATAATCAGCAAAAGGTTTTATAAGCAGTACTATTATAGGAGGGGTTAATTCTCCTTTCCCAACCTAAAAGAATATGAATTTTGTAAAAAAAATAAATAAATACGAGTAATATGAAAACTACTAGAAATGTTGTTCAAGCTGTTTACAATTGTTTTTTTATTTTATAACAATACTTTAGATATTTACAATTTTCTACTTACTGACTGAGATAATTCAATAAGTAAAATAAAGCATTTTAGGCCCCATTCTAGGATCTTTATATACTATTTAAAACTGTGCAACTTAGTTCATAATTGATGTAAAAAAAGATTAGCCAGTAAAATTGAAAACCATTTTGTTTAATAATCATTACTAGAGAAATAGGTAGATGGAGAGGGGAGGGAGAGAGAGAGAGAGAGAGAGAGAGAGAGAGAGAGGGGGGGGGACCAGGTGAGAGTTTATAAGCTAAGGGATAACATACCTTTGCAACCTCTTCCAAATAGATTTCAGTCAAATGTAATACCAATCCAACAGGAGCCAAAGTAAGAGATTTATAAATATCCTTACTAACAGCTTCAACTTTTCCTGTTTCCCAGTCCTGTTTGTGAAGGCATTCAAACACCTGCCTCAAGAACCGACGGACAAGCTGTTGAAAACAAAGAAATCAATACACTGTATACATTTCTGCTGATCCTGAAGGAAGGGATCTATATATACATATAATAAAAGAATAGATCAGGCTTATTTATATATGAGTCTAACTTTGCCAGCTTATCTGCTTCCTTGTTCTCTTTTATTTGTCATTATTAATTAAGCCTCCAAACAATATAAGTAAATTTCACAAGGTTATCGATCTTAAAAATTGAGTAAAACACAAATTTTACTAGGTAGACATTTAGTAGAGCAGCAATAATAAACCATATCAACTGAAAACTTAAAAAATGAAGTAAGTCACTATCAACTAAAAATATTTAATATATTGAGTTGATATTTTATGGTAAAACTAGTTTTATTTAAAAATGAATATTTGGTTAAATGGAATATGCATTGTTTAGGCCTTGGGGACAAAAATAGGTAAAGCCCTGCGACCTTTGAGAAAACTGACTTTTATATGGTTGGGATAGGTTGTCTATAAATAGCAGTATTTAGATACCTTTGTATCATCCCCATATGTAGTCTGAAGGTGAGCCTTATCACCTAATCCCTTAACATTGTATAATTTTTTAACAGTTATCAGATATATGTATTTTCGTAAAAACTGCTTAAAATGCATAGCATACAGTACAAGGAGCCATACCATGTTCAGCTCATTATATCTTATTGTATATATTTAATTTGTAACAAATATCAAATTAAGGGTTAAGAAAAAATAAACCTTCATATCTTAGTCACTCAAGTAGTGAGTTAAATTGGCTAACTTAGCAAGTGGCCATGAGGCCGGGTGCTGAAGAGAGACAAACCAACATTGAAGGAATACTCATATACATGTTAGTATTTGTATCAGGTAATTATTTTAGGTATATAAACACTCTATTTATGTGAAACATTTTAAATAGTAACAGTATGTGTACTAGGACCATATTGAACCCTGAGAAAACCTTTCCCTTTTACAATAAGAAAGTAGTAAAAATATTTTAAATAAAAGCAAAATTGTTACAATAAAGTAGAAACATATGCCTATTTGTTAATGGTTGGGTAAACGAGTAAGTAAGAATTCAATTTTTAATTAATGTCAGATTCGCACTAAATTTGGAAATGAATGATGTTCCTTACTCTACAAAATAATACTATGTTGTCATGATTTTGAGAGTCAATCCATTAACCTTCAATTCCTATTGGTGGTCAGATCAGCACAACTACCATTCAGTTGTCAACAAAAAATATTTAGGGGTTCTAATGCCAATTTCTCAACTTTAACTCTACTCCCTCATTTCCAAAAACTATACTTTGGAGTAAATTTTCTGAAACCCTGACTATTTAAAATGCATAAAATTTGGCATTGTTGTTTTACAAAACAAATGCTAAAAGTAGATTTATTCTAGATTTTAGACCCTTCTACCACCCTCATTTTTTACTTTGCGTGTTACTCTATAAATCTCACCCCATTTGGCACAAATACTTCATGACTGGTTAACTTCATGAGGTCATGGTTTTACCCCTTTTATTCATTTATGTTTTAACATCATATTTGATATAAACCATTCTTTAGTTCCTTAAAAAAATCAATGGCTAGGGAGGGCAACCTAATATGCAAGTCTGATTAACTTTCCATTCTAATATCAGAAATTCATAGGTAACAAAACTAGTATGTATATTCACACAAGAACATTTTATAAGAATAAAATTGTGAATTCATCCATTTAAACATTAATAAACATATGTAATCAGATCATTATACCATTAAATACTTATCCAAACGGTGGCTATCCAAGCCAAACCAGGATTGCGATATACTTTGAAAAAAACATCTCATGAATTTTTGAACATCTTCTATTTCGGTGAAACAGTGGATAAGATTGCTGATATTGTCAACGCATTCTTCCTATGAAAAAACAAAAAATATAATTCAGGATTGATAATGAAAATCAAAGCATTAAATTTTTAGTTGATTTTATGACATCTCTACCCAACTAATCTTAAGGTGCAATTTGGCAGTATAAAAGTAGGAAATTTAATATTGGGTGTACTATTCCTAGGAATATTCTTAAAACATTATAAAAAAATTAATTTTTCCATAAATGTTATACAGAATTCAGGAACTGATTACTAAGCATTAGCAGCGTTTGTAGGATAAAGATGTCACCTAAACTTTAGCAGTGAGACAGTGTTGAAACTCAAAAGCACAAAAAAAAACCAAGGTAACCTTAAAAGTTTTGAATCTATGCAATTGCTCATTTCCAGAAAAATAATAAATTAAACAAGAGGATATTAAATAGAACTTATGTCCTATTATGTCATTGGCATAGTTACAATAATTAGATAAAATAATTTTTCAATGCAAAAAATGCATTTGTTTTGTCTAATGAGTTGTCTCCAGCCAGGGTATATTTTTGAGTATTTAAGGACAACCTTGATCTATAAAATAGCATATTATGAATAGTCTGTTGGTGGAGCAGACAAAAGCTGGGGGAAATGGTACTTAAAGTTATGATGAGGAACCAAGTTTCTGATGAATTACTTACTAAGCCTGGCAACAAATCTTATTTACAAATACAAAAGCCATAATTGGAAACATTACTGCCTGCATGAACAGCTTTTAAGTTCTAACTCACACAACAGTTAGTGGCTGTGCTGAACACAAAGGTAAGTTGGTGACTGCTTTCTCGATAAATTTTTTAAATCTTTAATCTTTGATAAAGATTTTATTTAAAAAAATGAATGATTTCTTGATGACAAAAAAATTAAAACTTTGTCCATCTTAAAAAAAAACAACAGGGAAATCAGAAAAACAAGGAAACCATTCTAGAATCAGTTTACAAAACTCAAGTTTGGTAGTCTTGATATGAATCTCAAATTATGCCGTTTTATGTAGTAACTAATTAATATTTGTAATATTATAATAATAGAGCTTTGTATAATAAAAAGTTCTTTTCCGCAAGTGAACTTCTACAAACCTTTAGAGAAACACATCACCTGTGTTTTAGTCACAAAAAAAAACATTGATTTTTCCTAAAACATACGACAATATAAATAGAAAGAATTTTTAAGAGCCACTAGATAAGCTAAGTCAGTGCCATTGCTCCGATTATTCTGCTTGGATAGCTTAGTGGTAAGGGCATCTTAAACATCCCAGATTCGGTCCCTTTCTTTCTTAAAACCCTGGCTGATCTATATTTCACCAGTAAAAATGAATATATACAATTCAAGATTATGTGCTCAAAAATAATATAACATGTGCTACTTTTAATAACTAAATAAAGCAAAACGTTAATGTCCCATGGCCACAATTCAAAACATTATTCATGTTTATATAAAACAAACCACAGATCAAGATCTACATTAAGATATCATGCATTGGGCATTATAGATAAATAGAAAACTTACCTGGACTAGGGGTTTATCAGACATCCAAACACAATAAAACAATCCCTTCCAGAGCCTCATGAAACCCTCTTCAGTGAATCCTTCGCGAAAAAAAATCATTCATATAAGAAAGCTGTTTGTTATCATCATATATTGCTTATAAATGAAATTAATAAAACATGAATAGGTAAATTACATACTTATACCAGTAGAATCCTGGCTTGACTGTATTGACAACCATCTTTTCAACTTCCTTAAAGCTCTGTCTCTCAAAGATTTATCATTAGAAGCAAGAGCTTTAGCGAAAGCTATTTCTTGTGCTATGGAAAGCAGCTCTTCTTTCGTCTTCGAACTGTCGGCTTTACACATTTTTAAACTACTTTAACCAACTCCACAAGTTGCTTACATCCAAACCAATGTGTTTCAATCACGAGTTTCTCTGTGCGGCCCAGATTCCATAGAGCTAACTTACCATTTAAGCTAAGAGGAAGAAATTACAGTACTAGTTGACCAAAATATCAGTGAACTTTTTTTTTTGCGTGATGATAAAGGGCATCCAGTGGCCCCCCCCCATAAATAATTGTTTTTAGGATTGATCGGTAATCTATTCCTATTCCAGTTTAGTCGTCGTGGAGTATTATGATGTAAGATAAATGTGGACAGTTACTGTGTCAGTGGGTTCCAATGACTGTGGGGTTCCAATAAGGGTTCGATGAAACGAACAATCGCAACCTCATGACTAACCTTTATTTAGTCTGTTTACAAAGAAGCTCCCAAGGGGATCATCCCCTCCACTACTATTAACATTACGTCACAATGACCAGAAAGTTTATCATGAAACCGTCTATATAATTTCTAAATGTCAGTCTGTACATATGGAACTTCAGGTATTGGTGCAGTGTGCGGTTGTTTATGTATGGTTGTGGTTGTGATTCAGTTAGCCTCAATACTTTGGATTGAAATCTTACTCCATTATCTGTACTCCATATGTCCAATCGGGTTTCAGTAAGTACGTGAAAAACAGTGTCTTCAACTATTCAATTGCGAGAAGTTTTGAGAGTCTGTTAAGTAAATTTTATTGTTGTTTGATGTGGTGATTAAGTTTTTTCCGTTTAAGTTTTGAGGGTTCAATATCCATCGCTTGTCGAGTGTAAGTCATAAGCGGGTCACGGTGTTTGGTGGTGTTGGCGATGTAAGGGGCTAGCGTGTTGAGATCATTTTTGACGTCAAAAGATAGAATCGAATATAATACGATTTCATGGGGGAAAACACCTTTTAGGCTATCTGTCTATTTCCGCTTAATTATTTTTCTGAAATTTTTACCTAAGATTCAGCAAAACTAGTTCTATAATATAGTCTTGAAACCATAATTTCAGGGTACTAAAATTAAGAAAAAATAATAATAAATAATCGTCAAAAAATTATTTGAAACACTTTTTGTCCATTTAGATTGAATACTTGACCATGTAAAAATATATATATCACTATCCACACTCCTCGATTGTACCAAAATCTTAATAAACTTTTTACCAAAAATGATTAATGGAGTGAGTTATATTACACAGTTAAGGATTTCGGCGATCTTTCTAATTACTCATTCTTGATTGATTTTCTTTGTTTTATTCAATTATTTTTATTACCATACAAATTTTTGTAAGCCCGATTGACAAAAAAAAGTGGTCATCTGGTTAGTTAAAGAAAACACATATTTAAAACACTTCGCTTTATTGAAACACAATGACAGAACTACAATAAGAAATGCATGATAGCTCCATGAGGCTGGGTTAAGAATATAAACAATACAGTATAGAGATAGGTTACTACAATTTTTGCAATATTACTTCACAACACTGCCACAGTCATTAATCTGATTTTATTTTTTTGTAATTATAGTTCACTAACCCCCTAATACAGTAAATATATTCTTGAACAACACGGGACCTTTAGTTTGAACCTTCTACAATATACTAGGGAAATTTTATTTTTCATTACATTTTAACTGATTAATTAAGGACACTTGTTACTATTTATAGAATTATTTTGAACATCATCGGGCCATCAAATGGAACTATCATGGAAAATATGTCTATCTCTCAAAAAAATCTCCAGTTGAAGTTTTGACACGGTTTTGATGACTTTATGTAAAAATTACACATTATTAACCAGGGTGACAAGATATTTATTTTAAAATCCTTCTCAATAGGAAAGAAATTAAATTATCAAGTTAATAATTAACTTAACATGTAATTTACCATTGTTCTAGTTTTATTTTGCAATCATCGAAGCATTAAATGAAATTTACTTGCAAAATATAATTTCTCTGACAGAATGTATTACAATTGTGAACACAATTTTAATAATTTTGTATAGTTACAATTCAAAAATAAAAAACAAAAATTATATATTATCTATCAATAAAGGTGACAAGATCTTTATCTCGATCTTGTCGATCACTATTTGGCAAAATATATGTTTTAATTATAAAGTAATTAATTAGTTATAAAACATAATTAACGCCACTTACAAAGGTAGCTTGAAAAACTGGCCTGACGGATTTACTGTAAATGACTCTTTTCTATTTGCAGTCCACAAAAGATTCCTTGCATTGCAGTCCCAATGATTATTGCTAAATTTTATAAACATTTTAAGCGAGATGTTGGATAGCGGGAATTACTTGGCTTACCTTTTAGTTCTTCCCTAGCTCCGTGATTTATGAATTGACGCTAGTGCTAGGTGGCGGTTGGAAGAACTCACGTTCGGGCATTTGGACAGCCATATTTTAATAACATGTAGGTGTAGTATACTTCAGCGATCAAACGTTGGAGACTCATAGCTGTTGGGACAGAGTACTGACGATTTACAAACCAACCGTCATTCTCCTTGTGCCTTATGGCTGGACTTTTTAATATCTACAAGTTTCTCGAAACGGTTTCAAAGATGTCTTGAGATGTAACTAAGAGAATGTTCATATAACCAGGCATAGATTTCTCCTTTCTCACTAATATTTTCAGAATATGTTTACTTTGGCTGTTTTTTTATAATAATAAACCTAAACATTACAAATGAAATCATTTTTATTATATCACAATCCTGGTAGATTTTTCCTCACTCGGGATCAACTAGGCGATTGACACATTTTGTTTCTCATTGTTAGGTATTTAGTTTTTAATTTTTCATTCATGGATATTGTTATCCCTCATTATGCGCAGTGCAATGTTACTAACGGCTTTTACTTACATCGTCAAAATTCTCGAATTGTAAATGTACCGGCCTGGAATTTGGCCAATTGGGCATGACGTACTAGTTTGTTTTCACCATTTATTTGATTTGAATTTATTTGGGTTAAATTTGATCAGTTAAACACGCTTCATATCCCCTCCAACTTTTATCAGTTTTTTCAACAGGTACCAGAAATACAACAACTAAAATTGCCCAGGAAGCTTTAGATTAGTCTTGGAATCCATGGACCTTTTTACAAGCGAGTGATATCTTTTATTTTAAGTGTTAGTGTAAATTAAACAGTGACTACTGTTAGGCTGTGGGTTAGAAACATTGCCATTTTCAGGCCGGCCCACGCTAGCTGGCAGGCAGCCTAAACCGAAATCCCTCTTTTTAGTCCAGTGTCATACAAAGTGTCTAGTCTAGTCACCTTGCCTTAATATCAGAAATTTCCTTCCTCCATGGACAATGAGCTTTTTTTAAACAAGTCATGTCCAGTCAGATAAAAACATTCTCTGGTCATGCCCAGTTCATCTCTGGAGGATCATAGATTCAGCCAATGCAACAAACCACAAAGACAAGTACCTACCTACTTTGTCATTGACATCGTAAGAGGACATCACTCATGCTCTGAGAACTTATGCACAGGACATAATGACAGAGGAATCTTCCTTTTTCGCACGCAACTGTTACGATGTGTTACGCAAAATTGAGACAGAAACTATTGACTCATCACATCCATAAAAACAGCCCAAACCACCCCTAATATTTATCAGATATATTAGCAATTTAAAATTGCTACCTCATTTCAATTGAAGAGTGGGGTCCGGAACACTGTACCAACAGAACTCTAGATACAAGAATCTCTGCCGATACACCTGACACCAATCAATCGGTCCAATACATGTCTGAAACTAAATATGATTTTCACACCTATCAGCTGAAGAATGAGAGAGCTCTCCAGGTGGAGAGGCACCTCCACCCGAGAACTCCTGAGAATATAATCCAAAATGAGCTCACATAGGCTGTTCGTTCGCCAAGTAGATAAGTCTACTCACCCCTCACCCCCCCCAGACGTAACATGTTGCAATGTAACAACTTTCAGGCCTACGGGAGCTCGAAGACATACTGTCACAATTTACCACGGCATGCGAAGTGTGGAGACCCCGTACAAGAGCCACGAGTCACCCGAATCATGCACTCTCTGCTCTTAGGACCACCCAGCCAACTACAAAGGATGGCAGACACACACAATTCTATAGAGCAGACTTCAACCTTCACGTAGGCAGGTCGAACAGGCACTAAGGCAAAATAGATAATTTAGAATGGCTAACCCAGCAATGTCAAGCAATTCACATAGGCTGGCTGGTACTGCCCTTCTGATCAACCCATCTCTTCTCTCACACCACCCTCTTCCCTAGGAATCTACCTACTACTAGATGGTATTGCCCACCAATTCCTCCTTGATCTCATATTCTTCTCCCTCTTTAACTCCCTTGGAAATCATTTTCTTGCTGAAGGAAACTACAACGCCAAGCAACTTCAGTGCGGCTCAAGAACAACGAACTCTTGAGGCCGTTTCCAACTGGAAGCAGTATCCACCAAACGTTGTTCCTTCCTTTTGCTAGATTCCCCTTCCCTACTTATTGGCCTATATATTTTTATATAAATCCTGACCTTCTAGACTTCTTTATCCGCAATGGCTTAAGATCCTTGCATCCCCCGAACACACCTCTTAATTCTCTCTCTTCGGACCATAGCCAGAACCAACCAGCACTACTTTGCCTATATTTTAACCCTACTCCAAAAGTACCACCTTCTTCTTTTATGAAAGGATCCATAAACTGGGAACATTGATCTAAAAGTATCCCTCAAAACATCACAAGACTTGAACAACAGTGTCCATATCTTTACTACTTCCATCAGCCATGTGCTTGGCAGGCGTCAAAATCTAATCTCAATCCCAATATTAATAGCAGCAACATATTAGGAAAAATTAATTCAATCTAAACTTCAATCACAAGCCACAACTGCTGCACCTACAACCAACTCTATAAACTACTTTCAGTGACAGTTGGAATCATACAGATCTGAATCCTTCATTCATACTGCCTTCTCTCTCAAACACTGATAAATCCTTCTGGACCACAACTAAAAAAATCCTAAAATATATATACATAAAGCATCACTTCGCCATGACGATAGGTCTTGGGCTGCTTCAGATGGAGAAAAGGCCGATGAATTTGTATGCCAACTCTACAATACCTTTAAATCCTACTCTGACCCTGAATATCTATCCAAAGCACCTGTTATTGAAGAATTTCTTTCTGTGCCAGTTACTCTATCCCTCCCGCCTAAAGCAATTTAACTCTCTCTCTCAGGTCAAACATGTACTAATCTATTTACCATGAAAAAAATCTCCTGGATATGATCCTACATGAAATTGAGCATTGATGCAGCTGATGGAGGGTAAATGTCAATGAAGGAAAATGTATCAAGATTACATTTACCCTACAACACGGATCCCACCCACCGGTCCTCTTCAAACATCAGACACAGTGAGATGGACTTTGACAAAAGATTAACCTGGAAACCTTGGAGACTTAAGACTGAAACTCAACAGAATGTTTAAAATAAATCCCACTTCACTCAAGAGCATAATACTCACTTATGTATATAAAGTCATACTAAAACCAGTCTGCACTTATGGACTTGAACTATAGGGATCAGTAAAGTCCTCAAACATCAAGCGCATCCAATCCTTCTAATCTTAAGTCCTAAGAGCATCAGTTAATGCCCTTTTTTTTATGTCACAAATATAACCCTCCACGATGACCTTGAAATTTCCACCATCAAAGAAAGTGAAGTGAGCAATATCACTCAATTAAGGGTTACTCTTATCTTCTTAATTGATTTCCTTTGTTTTATTGAATAATTTTTGTTACTATACACATTCAAAAACAGTTTTCCTAGCACACCCCCTTCATTGATACCACAAACAGAAATTTGTAACCATGTCCTAGCTGTTTTGTTTAAATATTTTTAAAAAAGGATCATTTCTCTGATTTTATGTAATTATAGTCCACTAACCCCCCAATATATTATACATATTCTTAAATAGGACATCAATATATTTTATACATTACACAATCTACTAGAAATTAAACTATTTTTTCATTACAGATAAATTAACAAATCAATTGATTAATAATATTTATTCTAATTTTTTCAAACATTGTGCATAAAATCCTTCTGTATAAACATTATTCTTAAAAAACCAAGAGTATTTCACCAAAGGTAAACCAAATGCTTAATACACACATGTTGTGTTGTTCCAAATTAAAACAATAATAATAAGTTGAAAGTGGTTTATTAGAAATTGATGATAAAAAGTTTATTTACACTGATATTCAAAAAAAATAAATATTCAAGTACAACATATAAACTTTAAAAAAAAACATTATTTTATTAAATGGTAATCAGAGAAACATAATAGGCTGCATGTGTATCTCAGCATACTTGGTACAAATTGTCTAGGGTTTGGACAGAAATCCACCTCTCACTGATATCTCCTTTGTGTCTCTCTTTACCCCAATAAATGGCCAATACCATTCCAATTTTCTAGAGTTTGTCCAAGTGAACCCAAATACTACGAAGCTTCAGATAAAACATAGACACTTCACTAATGAAATTGAGCAGCTCACTTTTTTTGATCACTAAACTGATTATACAGTATGTGTGCATTACAATCACTATATCCACCATAGGAGTAAATACCATTTTTTACCTTTATTTATATTTATATTTTGAAGCCAACCAATCATGGTGATCAACTCCACCCATATATGAAATGTAATTTTTGAAAACATTGGGCTGTTCTACAAAAACTTTTTTCACCTTAGAAAAATGGCTAGCTCTACATAATGGCTTAGTAAAGACCTAATTAGTGACTATCATGGAGACAATGTTGTCCATCCAATGAACAAATAAAAATAGGTTTTGTTTATTAAAACAATAATTACTTACAAGTTCCTCTGGCTTGTTTTGTCGTTACCACAGGTCATGATGGGACATTTTCTTGTTCTATTTTCTCTTATTGTTCCAGAAGCCCTGAATTCAAACGTAGTAAGTTCATGAAGCAATTTGTTGGCAGTGAAAAAATTCTCAGCAATGTCATGTCTCCAACTGCAGTCAACATTTGCTACACAACTCTGGTACCCAGGGCTACTGCCATATTCCTTGTATATTGTTCTTTACCGCAATATAAACCAACCCCTGAAACAGAAGCTGTGAGACATGACAAACCATGCAGGTGGAGCCTTCTGCCCAGAATGTTCCTCTGGTTACCATTTAAAAAAATAATTGATATTTATGAAACTTTAGAAGTTCTACATTTTATTCATATTTTCAAAGGAATTCCTTAAAAAAAAACTAGATATTTCATTTATGATTCCTTTATATACATCTTTCCTCATCTGAGAGCACCATATAAAACATCTGCATGCCACTCAAGTTTTAGTCATTATCTTCAGTTTTATTCTTTTCCGTTTTTACACGGTACAATTGAATAAAAAAGAGTGACAAAAAGTCACTAGTTTGCATTTTTTACAGATATTTGAAAAATCTGGCATAACTTTTCAGGCAATTGTCTTCAAATGATGACAGTGGTAAAACAGGTTAAAGTTCTGTTTCATTTGTTGATTCTGATATGTCAAATATTTCTATAGAAATAAATTTAACATATTACATACACATCGGGCAACCCTACACCTTCTACATTGTTTCAAAGTTCGCAGGATCTGTTACTATCTTCTTTTCCTATAATTTTTGGTGATTTAAAACCTAAAGAATGTAGTTGGATAATACTGTGGTTAGGTAAAGCTATGGCATTACCGCTATCGTTAATCCTAAGGGATAAGTTTATCTATAATTAATAAAAAATGTTAAATATCGACCAAATCATATATTATTATGTATCATTTGTGCTAATAACTTTATTTGTTGTTAAAATTTAAGAATAGGTTCTTCATTAAATATTATTTGAATAAATAATGGAGTAAGATTAACTTAAATTAATGGTTAAAAGTTGACATCTGTTTACTAATACTGCTATGGTAGTAGCATGTATTGAAATTATCGTCAACTAACACATTCAGTGCTCTCTTTATAAGGTATTTGTATCTAATACATTCCGGAGTAGAACCAGTAGCCGGAATAGATTCAGAGGTTTTGTGGGAGCTGTACACCCCTAGTGACAAACTTGTTTAATAAAGCTCCAGTCCAACAGTAACAGCTCTTCTCTATTTATCAGCTAGCAGCTCATGTAAAAAGAATCTTTACCATTTCATTTAAGGGATGTTATCTATTCCTGGAGCTTTGTTAATTTTGAGCTTCTTAACCATATCCATTAGCTCCTCTTAAAGATGAGGCTCAATTACATCTTCTATTGGCAGTGCTTCATAGCCTCGGACTCCGCTGTACATATAGAAAATTAATCTGCCTGCTCAATGTCCTTATCCTATTCCAGTAATACTTCATACTCATAATTGACTCACAAAGTATATGGACCAAATATCATTATCTCTTTGCTAACCCACAGTGGGTTGAGACAAAAAAATTTCTCAGAAAGGGATGCTGCAAGAAAGTAATGGAAACATATTAAAGCATAAATTTTCCAAGCTCAATGAGGAAACAGCATCAGTCAAGTGTTCCCCCTACAGATACTTTCTTGGAAATTTAGTAATTCCATCAAAATATCCATTGTTATTACAGATGATTGTGTGGGGTGAGGACAGAGAGGGGTCATTCGACGATCGTTAAACAATTAGGTTACGAATCACACTAAACAATAAGAATTCTTATATTATAATAAATAATCATTGTAACTTACTCTGCCTATTTCATTTATTTCTTAATCTATAAACTTAAATCAGAGCTAAGCACAAATGCCAAACTGACAGTTTGTTTTCTTTACTGAACCCATTTTTTTTTTTTTTTTTTTAGGAAGAGGGGAAAATTATTAGATTGAGATGAGGGAAAGTTTGTTTTATGGATGAAATCAAAATATATGTGGTTAAAAATAAAGAATTTATTAATTAACAAATGACAAAATGTATACATCTTTAAACATAACTTTTAGAAATAAGATAAATATTCTCTACATGACAAACAAAAAAAAAAATCACAGACTGTGACCATGACATAATGGTACCCAGCCTAATAATGAATTATAGGTGTTTAACTATAAGTTTGTCAGTATTCAAATTTTTAAGAATTTATTATAAGTTAAAATTGACATATAAAAACATTCTACTATATGCTTAATAAATTAAAATTCAAAATTTCATTTCAATATCAATTGATTGCACTAAAATACCAATCTAGTCAATACAGTAAGCACAATGAGCTACCATTAATTATTAATTGAATACTCATAACTTTCTTTTAATACAATTTAAGTAAAGGCTAAAATATTTTGTAACTCGATCACTTCAGCTCTAAACCTTTTCAGAAAAGTAAGAAACATACAAATATAAATTTTAAGTTTTAGATAGCACCAAATGTTTGTTTCCCTTCAAAACACACTGAGCAGGCATTGTGTGGTGCCGGAGGATGCCGATCAACCATTTTTTGGTGCCTAAGGATGCCGATTAAGCATTTTATGGTGCCTGAGGATGCCGATTAAGCATTTTATGGTGCCTGAGGATATAGGCTGTCAAAAGGGCGAGCCGATTAAAAAAAAGTTTTTGAAGATATAAGAATATTGTCATCATTGTATCAATACAAAATTATAGTCATAATACACTGATATGAATAAAAAACAATTTTGATATTTGCACAAAAAAAAAATCTTCTAATAGGTAAGATTTTATTATACATATATAATATATGAAGTGAAAGAGGATGCAGTATAGGGATCCTTCAAACATTTCCAAACAGGTATATATATTCACACCAAATTTGGCACGTATAAGTTCAGCACTATTAGCAAACAATGGAGGGAGGGGGTTCGTGACCTCAACATTATGGTGGAGGTGGAGCCCTCTCTGCCTATGGTATTTTCTCCATTGATGATCCAGTTTTACAGTAAAAAGCTAATGTCTTAAAAACAGAAGCTAGTATGTAATCAAATACTTGCACTTCTTTTAAACTTGTAACTACAACTGGATTACAAGAATCAAAAGATAATAACAATAAAGAGCCAATCATGTTATAGCCAATTAGATAAATCTTCAATCTTTGCAACATTTCCTTCAAAAAAAGAAGAGATTATATACAAAACATGACAATGCACATGAGTAGTGAAATACAGAATCACAATTATCCACTCGTTCAAAGGATCATAATCTAAATTTGTATGGATTTTATAGAAAGTAAATTACAGTTCAAACCTCTTTTAATAAAACAAATATCTTTCTCTACATAATATACAAATTTACAGACATACATGCACTTACTACAAGTGAATGCATATATAATATAAATACACAGCTTAGCTGTAATCATTTCTTATTTAAAAAAAAAGAAGTAAACTTTCATAAAAAAAAAAACGTTTACAGTAATAACTATGAATTATCTGGCAGGTATTGTTTCATACATAAGATAATAAATATTTTGAAATTAATCAAAATTAAACTGTGAGTTCATCATTAGCTGTGAGTTTATAAATGAATAGTTTTTTGGGGGATCAGCTAAGGTTGATGAAAAAGAATTATCATGATATATATATATATATATAATTTATCCCAATTTTGTCCATTAATAAACTTGATGAAAACCTAGCAATTATTTGTCATCAAACCAAGCCGATCTCCCAACAAATTCTTGTACTCAATCAGAATTACTTCTCAATGCGTAACTAGTCAAAATAAATTTTATTTATTTACAAGCTTTTTTAAAGATCAAAGCCTTCTCCTGTATGGATTATACCTACAACAGAAAATATTTCCACATTGCATTAAATGACTACTATCTTGATTCAAATTTGTGAATTGGAGCATGTATCATTCAATTATAATAATACTATTAAGATAAACACCTTCATACACTTAACAAAATTTAAAATAGTTATACAATTTATAACGATAAAGTGACAAATTTTCCAAGAACAACACAATTCTTAAAAGACGGAAGGAGTTTTCTCAATGGTTTACTTCAAATGAAGAAATTCTAGTTAGCAGACAAATCTTAAATATATAATAGAGACATACAAATTTTAGTATATTACAAAATATGTGAGAGAAGAAGTAACAAATGGGTGAGGTAAAAGACAAAGTAGTTTGAAGGCGGATCTTAGAAATAATCATGAAAAAAACACAAATCAATGATATTCAATTTTTTTTATTTTAAGATGCAAATTAGTTTGTTGTTTTTTCAAATAAGAACTGTTATATCAATATTTTAACAGGATTACTTAAAACTTCAACTAAATTTTAGGAGACTTGTTAGTCTTGCTTAAACTCAAATGACAAAACAGAAAATGCTCCCCTTGGGCATGCAGTTTATCAAAGTAAATCTTCTAATAAGCAAATGTTAAAAACAGGGAAATTTAATTAATTGTGATAATTGGTATCTCTAGCCGATTCATAGACATCACCCTTAATTGGGTATCTTTAAGCTGCTTTAGTTAATTTTTACATTTATTGACAATTAAAATTGCCACCATTTTTTATAATTTTAAGAGCATTTTTTGTTTAATTCTCTTTCTCAAAGGAAATTCTGAAATAATATTGGGGTGTTTTTTTTTGTAAAAAACGCAAACAAAAAATTATGTCTTAAGTCCACATTCCAGATCTAAATAATCTGGTTTTTCCTTTGTTGGAGTTTTCCTTAACCACCAACCAAAAAAAACAAATTATTTTCAACTTAGCCGACCAGTTGTTTTTTAATCACTGAATAGTGGTTTGATTATGTCATAACGAATTACCCTGTCAATTTACAGTTTCTCTTCAGATACAGACTTACAGGATTAACACATTTTAAAACTTTTGAGCAAGTTATAACATACTACAAACAAATCCAAGTGATCAGTAGATCATTATTGTTATAAATAGTAAGGATATGTGTATAGCTGAAAACTTATGATTATTCAACTAAATGCCTATATTATAAATAAATAAACAAAACAAACAAAGCTAAAAGTAATGTACTGAACACAATGATTTGATTCTAGTATCTTACAACTGCCAACTAAAATAGCAAAATAAGAAAGGATCTGTATAATAAAATCAATTGAATGTGACATGAAATAAAGATTGTATTATTGCTTCAAGTTGGAATAAATAAGGGAATTAAACCCAAAGGAAAAAAAAACTTAAGTAAAGGTTACAATAACAACAAGATATAATAAATAAAACAGTAGTTTAACACAAAACTATTCACTATCACCCAATCAATTTTGATGAATATAGTCTCATTTTATTAACAGCATAATTATATTTACCACACGGCAAGGCACCTGCCTGTTCTTATAAGTTGGCTTTAACTGAGGAGAGTTTTTGTTCCATGATGGGTGTCCGATAGAATGAAAGGTCGGACAATTAATCATATAAATCTTCACCTGAAGAGAAACAACTAAATATCATATTTTGGTCTCCTTTCTTCAAATCTAATAACAGTAAAATCAGTCATAAGGCAATGGCCTTATTTTTGTTTCGTCATCATTGGAAACAGCACATTAATTAACCTCATCTATATTAATTATTAATGACCTCTTAAGTTTAAATCTATTTCTAACTAAACTTTAAACAAAAAGTCCCTACTTGTCAGAAAATTAAATATTATGAAGCTATGTACTTTATTCTAATTAAATAATTCTCAAAACAATGCATACAAGTAATCAAATACACATAAATAAAATTAAATCCATTCCAAAACACCTCTTAAAGAGGTAGGGCCAATCAAATTTTATAGCTGCAGTAGCTAGATGATGATCTTGAAGTACAAGCATGATTAGCACTAAGCTTGTTACCTTCTCAATCTTGATTTTAGATTTTTAAGCTGGATTCACTAGTCATTTATCCTCATGAGGCTGAATGAACTCCTCATAAGACCCCTAACAAAAAATCCCCAAGAGAGAGCAAACAATTACAAATCAGCATGTTAACTACTGGACTACATGGTTCAATTATAGATAAAGGGGACATGAAACAAGACTGTTGTGATAGACTGACAGGTTATTTCAAAAACTTTGATCCTACGCATAACTTCCCAACCATGGGTGTGGCGTGACCTCACTATATTGAGACTAATGACTGTCCTTACAGTGGTTTTTTGTAAATTACATGACTTGTCCTTACAAAAGGTAAAAGTTTCATTCACTGGCAGCGAAGTTCAAAATTCCAGAAACAGAACGGTTTTAAATCAAGTTCCATCATTTCAAAATAGTATTAACCAAATAAATTTCCAGGTCTAATTTATGATATGTTTTATAGATTGAGATTTCATGATATTAAATTTAATTTAATAAAATATAAAAATGTAACAAACATAAATTTAAAAAAAAAGAAAAGAACTCATGTATATTATAAGTTTTATTATTCCTTGATTTTAACAATGCTTATCTGCCAGCTCATGACATTGGTATTTCCGTGTTCAACTTAAAGGCATGAAATTTTACATGGAGGTTTTATTTGATGACCTGAGGACATCAAAAATACAGTTTACTCTATGAATTATGATTAAATGTTATTAATTAACAATTCTTTATTAAAAAAAGCAAACATTTTTCTATTACATTCAGTAGGGATTTGAATTAATAGACCATGTGTTTGGACTTTTTAATAACTCATTAAAATTGTTAACAACTTTTTCACATGTGTGTAAATACATAAGGCTATAAACATGCATACTTCATTGTGCATTGAGGGATGATATTATATAATATAGCTCTAATATATTGAGTAAGGTATCAAATGAATAACTTTGAAGACCTAATTTATAATATTTTCCGCAGCTGTAACGAAACCCTCAGGCCTTGGGATCCATCACACACTTCAATCAAATTTTTTTTTATATATACTCTTCTTACTCAAAAAGTTATAAATTTACCATATATTTAGTATCTTATAATATTCATAAAATACTTCCACTCACCTAATTTCAACCAACAATAGCAAAGAATGCATAAATCAAGCTATCAGAAATCACATTTTAAGAAATATTTGTAGAGAAATACCCCACTTTAATTTATTAACAGTCCACCACCCATACTCATCAAGCCATTATCTGGACGGAAATAATCTCTGTTATATTTGAAGTATCCTTAGCAAGAGTTACATAGTTAAAAGTATGCCTAAGATTTCTATGTATTTACATATTTTTAAGGCATTTTAAGCAAATTTAGATTAATTTTATTTTACATACTTCAGTGAAATTACATATCTAAAAATATTACTTGCATATTACATTGTGAGTTGTACATACTTCTTTAAAATTAATTTGTCACTTTCAATTACAAAATAAGAATTTGGGAGAAATACTAATCGGAATGCTGAATTCTTGGAACTGGTGATTTAATTTATTTGGATAATTAGACTGAGAATTGTACTTTGAAAGAGGCAATTTTGGAGAATAAAAAACTGAGGGTCCTATTCTTGGATAACTAAACTGAGAATTGTTAACAAATTTCCAGATACCTTACTCCCTTACATTGACACTAATAATTTCTGTTGATCTACTTCAGTTCAAGTAGCAATTTTATACAATATACATGAAAAATGGTTGGTAAACAATACTAACAAAACTGCCAGTGAAAATGAGAGACCTAGTTGCCAAGTACATTTTTGAGTTTCTTGACAAAACATTTAATTTAATAGTGATATGGGAACATTGATAAACCAGTTTTGATGGCTTAACGTTTCCCAGTTGTCCAGCGCATTGGTACATCAAAACATAAAGAACACAAGGAAAGAAAATTGAAGTTTCTCAACTACATCTACAAGTGATTTCACATCGTGCGAGTTAACTTTTAATACAGACTTGTCATACTTTAGTTATGGCCAATATCCTCTTTTTAAAAATTAAAAACCCTCTTTTCAAGGATTTCTTGAAAAAATATACTGGTAGAAAAATACCTGACCTGACCCAAGCACTAAGGAAAAGTATTTATATGAAAACCTCATTAAAATCCTAGATGATCTCACAACAAGGCCATTTGAAGGAGCATTATCCTGACCTATGCATGCCACCTCAACCAGTAGTTATAAGATGGGGAACGTGATTGACTGGATACTACTGCAAGAGCTTTGATTTAAGAAACTGGATCGTTACATACAGTTTTGACCACTGGACTGACTTTCAGTAATTACATTTATGTTTTTACATATTTCTCATTTTAGTTACAAATTACTCCGAAAATAAATAGATTTGTATGTACATGTTTTATTTTTTTTAATTACTTATAAGTTCCTAGTTATAAGTAATATCATTGGTTGTACCAACTTCTGCACCACGAATAAATAGAAGTTAACCTCTTCAAGGATCAGAAAACACCCTACGTTTCCATATTTTATTAATAAACTCTGGAGTCACCGAGAGAGGGGGCTAGTCCACGACATAATCGGAGCTCACTAGGAGTGTGGGCATAGCCCGGCCTCTGACCTGCCTAAATAAGGCTGAAATTTTGAGCTCTTTCAAGCAGTCGGAGTCAGACACTTGAAGTGAACACTGCTCTACTCGATTCATGGCTTTCTTATTTAACTACCTCTGCACCTCTCTTTCCTAATCTTGCTATGTTTTAGTCTGGTGTTATCAGACCACACACCTTCCTAGTGGGATTATTTGCCTTAGTCTCGCTAAAACTAGCACATTCTTGAAAGGGATCCCTTCCTTCCAGCCCTACAAAATGTCCCTAGTAGCGTCTCCCCCAGCGATCCAGTCTTCCCCTTTCTGGTTCACACTCGCCTTTGGGATCCGGACGGTTTTCGCCTACCCTCAGATACCGAGTGTGAATTCATGGTCATTCCAAGACCACATAAACTACCTATAATACCCAGCCTGTAACTCTTCTCCTAAACATGGTGCACTGTCGGGACATACCTTCTAAGATCTTATGGAGTCAGATCAATAAACAAAATACGAATAAAGCTGCCCCCCGACTAAGCCACCAGCAGAGGTCAAAGACCACAGGTTTACCCTACAGGTTTACACTTGCCCGGGTTGACAGGACCTTTCCCCGGCGGGTGCCCCCTACCCGACATCATTGTTAAAATTTCTTAACCCAAATTTAAACAGACTAGTTGGTTTCTTTCTTATTTTAGCATAAGTGGCCTCTTTTTTTCTATTTTACCAACTATTTTTTTAAAATTCAACTTTATGATGGGGTAAATTGTGATTTTGATATATATATATATATATATAAACTTATGTAATTATTTTTAATCATTGTGTGAAAGTGATTATTAAATAGTGAAATTAGAAAAACATTACTCATATACACTTACCCAAGAAAAATCTGTTACATAAGTTATTAAGAAATAAGTACACAAAAAAAGTTTATTCTTTAATAAAAAGAATATTAACAAATAATTTTTGATGGGTAGTGACATGTTTTATTTTCATTAATCCTTTATATCATATAAACAAAAACTAAAACTTTTATCTTCATTCCCTATTGTGATTTCTTGTTAACTGATCTGTAAAAATTTACCAAAAGGGGTATTTAAGTTTTTTTAAATTTAAATTTGAAAAATGGTATTGACAGACGAGCGAGTAGTCCATGTTGTTGCTTTAATGGAAGATATTTAGCCAAAGATATGCAAGCCTATGCATTGTTTTTACCTGAAACTACTGTTCGGAGAGCAATTACACGTTTCCGTGAGACAGATTTGTGCATACGCAGACTCGGGTCAGGTCGGCCATGAGTGACAGAGCCAAGAAATGACCGGTTTATTGCGGTATGCCACTTTTTTTGTGGAGCAGTATAGAAATAACTAAAAATCTGAATACAATGTAGGACACACCCAAAAAACAAACAATAATATTGGATAATAGGAGGTCTATTGTGCCTGATATTGCTTCTGAAGCTACATCACTCATTGACAAATGTATACAGATACTGAGAGTATATTATCAATCATAATTCTTTTTTACCAAATTCAAATGATTGATTGTAAGTAATGTAATGACACTGTTTTAATATTGAAAATTTTTAATTTTTAAATTTCATTGACGATTTCTATTTTATATTACAACTGTACTTCTATTTTAATATGTATTAAAACTTCTGTTCATAATAGAACTTTTAATTTTCTTAAAAATTATTTTTTGAGAAAATTGTTTTCACATATATACCTGTTATAACCACCCGATGATGACGATTATATTGTTGAAAATGAAAATACTAGTGGGCAGACAAAAGAAAAAGCACACCAACAACCAATTGCTCCATTTTTCTATGTAAGTATCTATCTGGGCTAGGAAACTAAATAGGTGACATATTATACCGATAAGAAACATAACTTATGCTTTACGAGAACACTGAGAGGATATAAAAAAAAGGACATGGTTAGAAAAGACAAAAACTATTTATAGAAGGTATACAAATTATAATACTATAAATAGGGATAATTAAAACATAAAGCGAGATTATTTTCACGAAGTTAATTAATTAACAGATGAAAAAATAATCTGAAGACATATCTCTATAATAAAAAAAATATCAATCATGTTTTTGATAGATGTCAGGTTAACATATGGATGAGATCAGGGTCGCTACAGGTAAGGCAGTTATAATTAACAGTAATCATTAAAGAGCATTGACTCTTAAAAAGACACTGAATAAAAAATGCAAAAATTTACTTAAAATTTATTTAATTAATAAAAAAAAAACGCCAAAACACGGCAGGGTAAAACAATCAATAATGTCAACTTTAATACTTCAATTATATACAAACTGATATATATATATGAATCTGAGCTTCATGAACAATAATAATAATTACAGCTGAGAAAATTATCATAACTATGATTATTACCTATCATAATATCTTTCGTTGTCCAACCAGTCTTGGTATTTATACCACCACTGTTCCCATTTGATATAATCTTGAAGTGTCAGATCTCTTAAATAGCCATGTTCCTTGTAATAGGTATAACGGACCCTGACATCATCCCAAGAACCTAGATCTCCAATCGACGAAAGACTCCTAAAATAAATACAATTGATCATTAAATAAAAACAATTAATAAACATCACATATAAGGTTACTCTTAATGAATTTATTCATTATCAGTTTGACAAACTCCCTTCAAATACTAATAATACTAATGCTTCATACCTAATCTTTTTTTATCTTTTAGCAGATGTCTTGTTACTGTCACTCGACTCCTGTAATAATTTATTCAACTTGAAAATATCTTCTTTTATTATAACGGACTGTAATAATGGTATGAAGTATCTAATTTGCTCTGAATAGATTGTTACACTTCTATACTATAATTAAAGCCATCTTCTTTGGAAGTGGTAATTAAAGTTATTACTACTTATAAACTACTTATTTATTCATGTTTGACCTTAGTTGAGGGAATACTTTTTTTTTTTATTCCTTTAAAATCTTTATTTGTACAGAAGGCTAAGTTTTGGGTTTAGGTAAGTTATGTTTAGTTTCCGGTCACAAGGTAAGGTATTAGTGACAGAAACTCAAAAGAATGCTACTATTTTCTCACTACACAACTATAAAAAAATCACTTCTCACAGTCATGAAGTAAAATAATAATTAGTTTAAAAAAATAAAATAGCAATATATAAGTATAATGTGGTTAAAATAAACAAGTGTTACAAAAAATATATATCATAAATTATAAAATGAATATCACTAACATTGAAAACAAATTGACTTAGGTAAAATTTGCCAAGTTTTCAGAGAATTAGCAAGACCTACTAAGAAATAGATGTTTACAACCATAGTTGAGGGACAACACAGGATAGCTTAGCTGCAAAGGTATCTTAACAGAAATCAGAAGGTTAGAACCTTCTGGCCTAGGTAAGAACCCTGGCTTAATGGCTAGTTTTTCTCTTCAACCAATAATTATTGGATTTTTCCTGGCAATGGCCTAAGCTGGTCTTTAAAAAAATAGTTAGGGAGGTATTGATTTTAAAATGAAAAAGTTATTGTTGTGTCAACTACTTCACCATGAATAAATAGAAGTTACCCTCTTCTTGGGACAGAAAACACCCAGTTACATTTCCATATTTTATCAATAAATCTTCGGCATCAGTATAGAGAGAGGGGACTAGTTCACGATCCTTATACGGCCGGAGCTCACTAGGGGCACAGGCATAGCCCGGCCCCTGATTAGCCAAAATAAAAAGCTCTCATTCACTGAAGGCAGGAATGACGTCTCTAGATAAGGCCGAAATTCAGAGCTCTTTCAAGCAGTCGGAGTCAGACACTTGAAGTGAACACTGCTCTCTCTGCACTGGCACTTGCTCCTCTACTCGATTCATGGCTTTCTTATTAAACTACCTCTGGACCTCTCTTTCCTAATCTTGCTATGTTTTAGTCTGGTGTTACCAGACCCTACACCTTCCTAGTGGGATTATCTGCCTTTGTCTCGCTAAAAGTAGCACATCCTTGGAAGGGATATCTTCCATGTAGACGATGACTCTGGGGCCCTACAAAATGTCCCTAGTAGCGTCTCCCCCAGCGATCCAGTCTTCCTCTTTCCGGGTCACACTCGCCTTTGGGATCCGGACAGTTTTCGCCTACCCTCAGATACCAAGTGTGAACTCGTGGTTATTACAAGAACACCTAAAGCTATCTATAATACCAGTCTGTACCTCTTCTCTTGAACATAGTAAACTGTCGGGGCATACCTTTTAAGATCTAATAGCGTCAGATCAATAAATTTTGAATTAATTCAAATTAAGCTACCCGGCGACTAGGCCACCATCAAAGGTATATCTATCTCTTTCTTACGCCCGCCGGGCAGTGGCTGGATCAATGAGATCCCCCTGGCTGGCACCTCCCACAGTTATCATTTAGAATACATCTCTTTAAAAAAAACAAAAAAACTTCTGAAAAAGTTGCCATGAGCACTTTTTCCCCCAACTAGTTCAATTATAAATTAAAAAATAAATAAATAAAATACTATCAGATGTGAAACACTTCAGAGTTTGGTGAGTCATTCTTGTGCAGGTGCTGGCCATTCCTGATTCTTTCTAATACTGGTATTTAGCTAGTGCTAAATAAAACTACTACAGTAATACTAATACAAAAAAAGAAATTTATTATTTAATGTTTTATTAAAAGCAAATAAAAATATTTAACACAATTATTATCAACATCTTTCTTCTTTTTCACACCAGAAGTGAATATATAGGAGTCTTTTCATTTTGTTTAAAAGTATGCCCAGCTGTAAATATCAAATGAAATGAAACATGCTTTATACATACTGTGAATTTAAAAAATATATACTAAATAAAATATATTGAATTTAAATAATTACATTACTTATTTCAAGCAAAACAGACAGTAGTAATATGTATATCAATATAAATAGTACATTTTTGCATGGGATAATGCCAATTTATGTAATAAAGCGTTACTGGACCGATAATTATTATAAAAGTCCATCCTATACATCTGTATACAGGCTTTAAAATTATTTTACAGATAAGTTTAGCTTATATACGCTGTTTAGAATATCGATAACAGAGGAAGTACAATAATGGAAACGTTATAAATTAATAAGAGGGAACCTTAAATGATCCAACGGTAAAGGTATTTTTTTATCTACTTCTTAAAAACAATAACAGTATTGAAAAGTACCCAGATAAAACTTATGAGTTAACATTGGAAATAAAATAAAGCGGAAGATTTTCCATTAAAACAGAACAAAGAAATAAGTTGCAGGACATCAGTCAAGCACACATTTTAGGCACTGGTAACCTTATCTGTAATTTTTTTGGGGATCCTCTTTGATCTCATGTAAACATTCTCAAGATCATGACAATAACAGTATTTTTCAAATTGGGGGAAATCTGGTAATAAATTTAAATTGAGAGGAATGCTAAGGGAGTTAAATTTCAACACTGTAAACTTGCACCCTTTATGTTTTGTGCAGGGTGCTGAGCAAGATATGCTCCAAATTCGGAGAAATCTGTGTTAGGTATAGAAGCCTTTGCAGAATGATACAAATATATATATGTACACGACTATATAATGTATATATAAGTATCCTTATATATTGTAACATTCATGATATTTGAGAATATCATGACCAGGAACCCTCACATCTGGTAAGCATTTTCCCTTATGCTCCTAGGAGTGGGGATGAGACAAACCGGCAGTCTTAGCACAACCGTCGAGAAGAGCGGACTTAGCAAGCTCCCGAATTGGCGGTCACCAACAGGAAGAGAGGAGAAGAACCAACAGCAGAAAGTAACGCTGATTGGATTAAAGGAAGATCATCGATTGGGTGATATTAATATTGTTTCTTATTATGGATCCATTAAAAGAAATTGAGCTCAAATTTCATGTTTTTTGTAATTAGTAGTAACTGATCCTAATTTAAAAGGAATTGAATATTTTTTTATGCTTTTTGTCAGCACTCTATATAATTATAATTATTTGTTATAACCATTTTATTTGAATATATTTCACAATTCCTAGTTTCTCTATTTATTAATAACTACAACATTAGCCTTGAGATCGGGCGATTCAATCGGGATAAATTCCTATGTCAAAGACATAAAACAATTTGAATTAAAGATCTCATGACGGACCTGCCAAATTAGTTAAGGTAAATTGATCAAATAAAGTAGAAAGAGAAATGGTGAAAATTGAGGTAGGTTTCAATACATACTTTTTTCATTAGATGTAAATATGTTGTTCATAATGTAAATAAATAAAAAAAGAAGTGCTCATGTTATGGTTGTTGGGTTTACAAACTTTGTTGAACTTCAGAACAGGGTTACTATTAATTGTTGTATTGCTGATCTGATATGACCTTGAGTTGAAAACAACTACACATTGAAACAAATTAAATTTTAATTATGTTTCAAGGAGAATATGACAACTATAAACATCAAAATAACCTAACACCATTCATGTGGGTAATATAGTGCTCACAAGTTGATTAGTACCACCACTCATGTCAAAAAGCCCACAGCAAAACAACTAACTACCGATTAGAAATAACTATTTGGTTGGCAGTGGTCGTGTAATACATTTAAATAGGCTATTAACAGTGGAAACAAATACTTACGGTGGGTACGGTGGCGAGGGAGGACTGTCCATCTCAACAGTGAGCCTCTCACCAGCCGTAATCCTAAGATTCCTGTGTTCGGACTCCCTGTCTACACTCCATTGGGCGATCCTTCCGAACCTCTCAGAGAGGCTTAATTTGGGACCTTTGGTTTCAGGCTGGCTAGCCCCACTTGAAGAGTCCGAGTCTGACTCAACTTTAATGTAGTGGGATCGGCTTACCTGTCCATCAACATTTCTCAATAATAAAGTTCACATTTCAATAAAAAAAAAAAAGTGTTAAAAGAACTGAAATATAATGTTATACATGCATAAGTTATTTTTTTCAAAAAAATATAATAAAATAAATCAAATTTAAATGATAAATTTAAAAACACATAATAGCACAAATCAGAAAGTTTTCAAAACACAACCTTTCAAATTGCGTAAAAACAGAGAAGAACACCTTTGCAACCAAGAGAGCAAACTTAACAAGATCTAATCATACATACAGGCACCAGAAGTTTATTAATTAGTGAATTTTAATTGTATTATCTAGAATGCATTCTATAAGGAAAATTAGGAACACCCGAGCAATGGTTTGACATCAATGCATGCGAATCCTTAAGTTTTGAAGTGTATACCAAGTGCAGTTCAATCAAAATTTATTGCGCTTAAATGAAATCTTGAGGGACAAATGTACGTGTCCATTAAAAAGAATATCACTATTCATATTATAAAATTATCATTACCTTCAGGACTGACTTCTCTTTGATACGCTTCCTCTTATTTTTCGATTTATTTTTATCTACAGCCCGTGATGCTGTACTGAAGGATACTGATCGAGACCTACAAAAATTATCATTAAAAGAGTTTATCTAAGTTGTAACACTTAAGAAAATTGTAGTTGTAAATTAAAAATATAAAAACTGTTGTTTTAAACAATTAAAATAGCTATGAAGTTGTAAAATAATATTTTGTAATGATATTAAGTGTCTTTCAGATAGTCTAGGTTATAAAAGCTAGGAAGAGAGGAAGAGATTTTATACATTGTTGATGCATGTATGATCAACAGTTGCCACCAAGGTACATCGTTATAGTAATAGAAGACGTTCAGGATTTTTATTTTTTTGAGTATGCTTCTTTAAAAAAAAACTAATTCAAATTTTTTGTGTGTTCAGATAGTTAATGACTTACTTTTAAGAAATTCTTAAAATAAATAAAATTAAGATAAAAAATAATTATTCATAATTAATTTAAATAGCACAAATAAAAGTAATTATAATAGTACAGAATAAAAAAAAGAACTGCTGACACAAGAACTATAAAAAAAAGACCACCTTGTTATCATCCTGCTCATCCAGTAGAACAATGAGGCATGACTGAAAATAATGTAATATTACAAAAAGGATGAGTTTTCTCAGGGAGTCACTATCTCCTGGGCAAGGTTATTATCGCATACCTTTTTAATAACACAACTGCCTTAAATTCCGAAGACGTTCTTCTTTTTGTTAATTCAAGTTTTTATGATCATGATGTGTTAATATTAATTTCACCAAATTCATTATGTCATTGTTCCAACATTATATAAAATATAAATGACAATAGAAGAATAAACTATGATCAAATAAACACTTTGCAAATGAGCCAATATGGCGAGTAAAAAAAGTTAATATAACACTCTTAAATTATTATTACCACCCTTGAAACTCACCTTGTTCTTGGCCTTGTTCCTTGGCGGGAGTTTTCAGTCCTCCTCTTGTCATGATCTCTACCCCTGTCCCTGGTTTGGCTCCGAGCTTCTTTCGCGCAGACTGAACAAGAGTCATTAGAGCAGCTACTACTAGATTCAGAGGAGCAACTCGGCGATCGTGCCTGCAGAATTCAATTTCATTACTTCTTATTAATTAAGTAATTGATGGGCTCTAAGGAAGGTGCTTTATTTTCCAACAAGTAAAAGATTATTGTCTTTCATATGTACGGTTGTGTATTCTATGATAGCAGTTGTAAAAACAATAAAATCAACCTGAAATATTAAAATTATTTAACAACATACTGCACTATGCTTTATACTTTTTGTTTAAAATACCATAACATAAAGTTTGAAAAAAGTCGCAGGCCAGTCCTATATACCTAATACTATGATTTTTCCGCATGGTTAATGACACATTTATTTAAGACAATTTTTACATGTTTTTATTTTTAATTTACTATTTACCTCTTCTTTTTTTTGTTTTAAAGTTGTAATTGTGTTCATTGTAATGAAAATTATTTAGATTAGGCAATTAATAAGGTTCCTCTACACATTGGTCTAACAGTTGGCTACAAACATTGGTGTCTAACATGGAGATCAAAATTGGTCCAGTCACACTATAGGAAGATATCCACTGACTCTCTTCGATGCAAGGAGAAAAAACAGCTCCAAAACCCCACTCTTGTCAACACAAGCAGGCCTAATGGTGGAGATGGGTAATAAATAAATAAATACACTGTATTACATGGTTCGTAATTATACCAGTTAATTCAAAGATCAGAGGCCTCGCCTTTTCTCACATTATTTCTGATTTTTACTGACTAAAATTTTATTATATCAATTATGGATTCAATTGTTTTCTTAGATACATATAAGTTATGTACAAAATAAAGGAAATAGCAATATAGACCAATAGTTTTTAGAAGTTTTTAACATTTATCAAATGGTTGTAAAAAAATTACTT
Source organism: Acanthosoma haemorrhoidale (assembly GCA_930367205.1). Taxonomy (NCBI): domain Eukaryota; kingdom Metazoa; phylum Arthropoda; class Insecta; order Hemiptera; family Acanthosomatidae; genus Acanthosoma; species Acanthosoma haemorrhoidale. Next base: position 140,607,132 of record OV884011.1, read on the forward strand.
GGAAGTTCCGACCAAATATATTGGTTTATAAGAAATAACATTGTTAAACAGCTGGTGTTGGTTACTGAGATAGGGCCTAAAGCTTTGTTGTGTGGTTTTTTAAGTTTATATATGAACAATTACTAACATGAAGAGACTGATTCTCAATGTAATCATTCAATTTTATCACCTTCTTTAAGAAGGATGACCGCGGGGAGAAGAAAGTCTATGACCAGCAATTCTAACCTGCAACAGAGAGATGGCAGTGACGAAGAATCTGATGTAAAGGAGATAGTTATAAGGTTTTCAGGTATAGATATATGTGAAAATGCTAGTATTCTTGACAATACCCCATCATGCAGCAATTCTGAGAACATTTCTGAAGAGGGCCAAGAAAAACCGATATTCGCCCATCACTGTACATAACCTACCTGTAGCAAACACTTTTTCAGACTAGAAAACTTGCCGTACAACAATAGCATAGCCCTTGTGTCTTAGCAGAGGACGACAGTACTTACAAAATTAAAATCCCACCCATGTTTATTTGTGGTGCAGACAATTACCAACAAATATTTAAAGATTTACGATTAAAGGACAAATTTCCATTTGAAACAAAACAATGTTTAAAAACAATTAAAGGGTTACTAACAAATATAGACGATTTTAGAAAAGTAACAAAATTGTATGACAATAATGATGTTTAATATTTCACTTATGCAAATTCTGGTAATAAATGCACCTTTTTGTGATACAGGGAGTTTCTACACCTGCTAGACATTCTAAACAGAGGCAATATTGCCACTTTTAACAATAGAATCAGATCTGAGGTCATTGACATAACCCTTAGCACACGCACTATAAGCCTAAGGGTTAAAGGCTGGCACGTCTCTGAAGAAGAGTCATGCTCAGATCATAGATACATTAGATTTGATCTAAGTGGTAACATCACGTCCGAAGCTGTGTATAGGAATCCCAAACTTACAAACTGGGAAACCTACTATACACAGCTTGAGGAGGAGGTCAAATGCTGTCCTAGAGTGGTGAGTAGCAACTGGCATTTGGAACATTTAAACTCAACATTGACTGAGGCAATAATTAAGTCATACACTGATAATAACACTGTATGTAATGTTAGATCCAACAGGAACTGTCCCTGGTGGAACAATAAACTTGGCAAGTTAAGAGCTCTTACACGTAAACTCTTTAACGCGGCCAAAAGATCAGGCAGATGGGACACTTATAAACGTGCACTCACTGATTATAACAAAGAAGTCAGAAAGGCTAAAAGAAGGGCGTGGAAGAAATTTTGTAGCGAAATAAACGACACAACTTCCATGTTTAGAGTAAATAGGATCTTATCCAAGCAGTCTGACAGGGGAGTATTGGGCTCCGTCAGGGTGGGAGGGGGCTATACGGATTCTGAGGAGGGAACCCTCGGTGCCCTGGCGCGCGCGCATTTTCCTGGCTGCGGACTGATGGATACGATTAATAATGACCCTACCAACTGTGAACACACAGGTTGCAAGGGTAACTGGGCAGAAGCAAATAAAATTGTCAATTCTGCAAGAGTGGAGTGGGCAATCAATTCTTTTGCTCCCTTCAAATCACCTGGTACTGATGGGATTTTCCCAGCCTTGCTACAAAAAGGCCTACCAGTAATTAGGCCCCTTATACTTACCTTGTTAAAGGGAAGCTTGGCACTGAGCTATATTCCAGTAAGCTGGAGGATGGCAAAAGTGTGTTACATACCAAAACCTGGGAAAGAGTCCTATGACGAACCCAAGTCTTACAGACCAATATGTCTGACTTCTTTTTTGATGAAGACCTTGGAAAAGGTCATAGACAGACATATTAGGGATGGAATACTGGTAGAACGACCGCTCCATAGCGCTCAATTCGCTTACCAGGCAGGAAAATCATGTGAAATTGCTCTCCACCACCTGGTTTCCAGGATTGAGAGATCCCTAGTTCACAAAGAAATAATGGTAGGCATCTTTGTTGATATAGAAGGTGCCTTTGATCGCACACCCTATAACACTATGGCATCGGCCTTAGAAAGAAAGGGGATTAGTTCCTTAGCCTCTAGCTGGATAAACACCATGCTAGAGAATAGGATTTTACAATCACAATTGGGACAAACCAAACTGTGGATGAAGCCAGTAGGAGGATGTCCACAGGGAGGGGTGTTATCTCCATTACTGTGGTGTTTGGTCGTTGACTCATTGTTAACAAACCTAAACTCTGCAGGGTTCTACGCACAGGGATATGCTGATGACATTGCTGTGCTCATAGGGGGCAAGTTCTCAGAAACCATTTCTGAGTTGCTTTCCGCATCGATGGATCTTTTGAGGGATTGGTGTGAAAAGAATGGTTTAGGAATCAATCCCCAGAAGATAAATCTCTGTATCTTCACTAACAAAAGAAATGCTATAGTTAGACCACCCTATATAGGGGGGACACAGGTAAGCATTTGTAGTGAGGTAAAGCATCTAGGGGTTACTCTGGATAGTAAATTGGACTGGTCCAAACACATCAGGAATACTACTATGAAGGCACTTCGATGCCTCTATGCATGTAAAAGGGCTGTGGGTAGGACCTGGGGACTACAACCCAGAATGTTATTCTGGCTATATACCGCAGCAGTGAGACCAATGGTGCTCTATGCCTCTGTGGTGTGGTGGCACAGAGGTAGCATTAGTAAAAATAAAACTTTGCTTGGCAAATTACAGAGGCTCTCATGTCTCATGATTACTGGTGCCATGAGTACAACTCCTACTGCTGCAATGGAAGTCTTATTGAACTTGAATCCACTGCACATAGAAGTAGAAGCGCAAGCCTTGAACGTGACTTACAGACTTGCGAAATCAGGAACAAGATCCAAAGTCATGACTCACATGGGGCATGGGAACTTGTTCAGAAGAATTGATGAGGACGAGGTGCTGTCAATGCACTCTGACCTACAAGTTAAGAAACACACAGATGTCTTATACTGTGCGGTAAACACAAAGACCAAACCACATAAACTGTGTAATGGGATTAATTGCTATACAGACGGCTCACTAACAGAAAACGGATCAGGGGCCGGCATATGGAGGAAAGATAAACCAGAATCTGGGATTTCTATTCCTTTAGGTAGACACACCTCGGTCTTTCAGGCCGAAGTGATGGCGATCAATGTCTGTACCCAAACCTTAATTGGGGAGGGTGTAAGAAACAGACTGATCACAATTTTCACGGATAGCCAGGCTGCAATTGGCGCCCTGAGAAGCTATACGACCAGATCTTATTTGGTTGAGGAGTGCAAAAACAACCTAAACACACTCTCGCTAGCCAATAAGGTTAGAATCGACTGGGTGCCAGGACACACAGGCATCACAGGCAATGAGAAGGCAGATGGCCTTGCAAGGGTGGGCTCAGAACAGACACCTCTTGCACCTGAACCCATATGTGGTATCAGCCTCAGCTACGCTAAAAGGCGTATAAAATTAGCTTTAGAGGACAGGGCAAGACTCTCTTGGAGAGAAACTAAGAAACAGGAACACTCGAAACTGTTTCTTGATGGACCCTGTAAGAGAAGAAGCTCAGCACTTCTATCAATGGATAGGTGGACACTCAAAAGTGTGACAGGACTCTATACAGGTCACTGTCGGTTAAATAAACACCTCTTTAATTTGGGGATAGTTGGATCACCAATCTGCAGATTCTGCAAGAAAGAGGGAGAAACGGCACGTCATATAATATGTGACTGTGATAACCTAGCTAGAAGGCGATACCTTCACTTTGGTAGTGATCGCATTGTAGACCCCAAACTATGTGAACTGATCGATCCATTCGGTATCCTCAGATTTGCAAGGGCCGTGGGCCTGTCACATATATAGGACAGGGACATGGACGGCGCACAATAGGTCTCACTGAGGCCGCGGTGCACAAATGCCGGAACAAAATAATAATAATAATAATTCTACACTTGCAGATGAAGACGTACTCAAAGAATTACAGCTAAATTTTCCAGTAATTAAAGTCACAAGACTAAATAACAGAGAAAAACAACCAACACCACTTTATGCCATGCAATTATAAAACAAAAAAAAAATGGTAAAAAAAATAGGTTATATTACTATTACTCCGTAAGTAGAGTCTAGACAAAAATCCTATTAAGTGCATTGGGACAAACTACATTGCTGGCCCTGAGCCACCCCTTAACACTTGGTTTAACAGACTGCCTAGAGACGCCAGGCCAACTACAATTCAGAACACCCCACTACCATGATGACACTATAACTAAAAACTCAAAAGATATTTGCCAATTTTTTTTTAGTATAATCTAACCGTTTATGCCAAAAATTAAATCATCACTAATCTTTTCAACCTGAAATGATCAGCCCAAAAAGCTTTTTCTCGGACAACTAGCAATCCTTAATTGGAACACAAATGGTTTAGAAACTAGACAAACTCTACTGACTGACTTCACCACTAGGCATGTCATAGACATATGCTGTATCACAGAAACCCACCTTAAATCAGAAGACATATTTAGATTAAGGTTAGATGACAGAAAAATCAGGGCTGAAGGCGCTGCAATTCTCATTAACACATTGGAGGCAGGAGGCATATGAAAAATTAAAATTTTTTTAAAACTTTTAATTTTTTATAGGCTATCAAACGAGACAAAGCCTGAACGACGGCGTCATATGAGACATTATAATTTCTTTTTTCGTTTTCCAGTGTATTTTATTCGTTTTTGTATTGTTGAAACTATGTACAAGATTTTCTGTTTTAGCTTCCACGCCAAATCTGGCAAAATCTATACGTGGCATTATAGTAGAGAATGATGGTGTTTTCGTATATAACTTTCTAATCTTTTACTTCTTTCTTTACCTGGCCCATCATTATAATCATGCCAAGAAATTTTTTCATATCAGCTAGGGTAATATCATTCCATTTAGACATTTTCTTTCCCTTACTCATCCTGTCCTTGTTTTGCTGATAATAGATGTTGGATTCATTTACCATTAATTGAATCAAATCATTGCCAATAAACAATTCGACAACTTCTTTTAGGCTTTTCTCATCAGTAAGAAACATCTTTGGACTGGATTTAGCAGTAAAATCTGGTATGACAGGAATTTTATGACATCTGAACATACATAATTCACTGTATTGAATTCTTTCAGAACAGGTCTGTGATATAATACATCATAAGACAAACACTGTAGCTATGTGATTCTGTGTGTACATTTCACATGTACTGAATAATAACTCAATGGAGGCAGTTCTTGATCTTCTCCTTGGGCCCACATCACTACTACTGTCCTCGACTTCTATATCAGAATCTTCTGAATATATCGAATACTCTGATCGAGGGTCAGCAATGTACTCATTAATAATTTCACTCATATTATATGGGTAAAAAGGTACAGAATAATAAGACGTTATACTGTTCAACCGAAAGCGTAAGCATACGAAAGATATACTGTCTGCGGAATACACTGCTCGAGAGTATAACAAATGAAGATCGGCGTAGCCATGACAAGTGAATGCAAATTTATGTATAAGACACCTACCTATACAGTGGAATCCCGATAATTCGTACAAATTTGCCGGTCCCCAGAGAAAATCCCGGTAAGTGGTATAAAAACAATGCATTTCAGCCCCCTCGGTAATTTGTATTATTTTTATGCTCGAGGTCACTTAAAACGTCTTATAATACCTATTTCCAGCTTAAAAACTTCGTTAATTCGTACTGTTTCAAGAAAGGGAATGAGGACAGTGAGAGACCAGAGAGCCAAATGAGTGGGAGATAAATGTTTTCTAGAAAATCAAGTAATCCCTTCTACAGAAGCAAAAAAGGGAGAGCGAGTGAGAGAAACAAGTTTTCTATGAAGTAGTGTTGCAACTTCTTGACAAAATCAAGGATGGACTAGATCATAAAATCACTTTATTTTTAGCTATGACCATAGCTGACAAGGCATGGCAAAACGTTAACGAGAGCACAATAAGAAACTGTTTTCGTGCCTATGGGTTTACCGAAGCGGAACCTCCGTTTACAGAAGATGCAGAACAAGAGGTTGAATTTCTTTTGGAATGAGATTGCCTTTCACAGAATAATGAAAATCACATAACATTCAAAGATTTCGTCCAGTTTGACGACGGCCTTGCAGTAGTGGGGATGTTAACCGACGAAGAAATTTTAGATCTATTTATCTAATTAGAGAGGGCATCTATCTATCTAGAGCCCTAATCTATCTATTTAGATATAGAGAGGGCAATGAAGATGATGTACCAACAATAACTGCTTAAGTTGCTAAACAATACGTGAACAACATGCGCCCTTTTTTAGCGAAATCAGATGTTGGTGATGAGGTAGTTTATGCTCTGAACACTCATGACAAAGCAATTGACAATACCCGTCTGCAAGGATTGCGTCAATAAAAAATAACAGACTTTTTTTCGAACAAATGTTTGAATGGTGTTTATTTAATCTAGAACATAAGTATGTACATATTTTTTATTATATGTATTGTTTAGTTTAGTATTAAGCAGTGTTCATTGCATAGTTTTTATCCTTATTAAATTGTACATACTTCTAAATACATACATGTTTGCATTAATACGTTTTTTTAATTTTGTACTTCCGATAATTGGTATTCCCGATAATGAGTCATACACATATCACTGGCCGAGCAGTAGACTTACATTCAGGACATATTTACTGGATCGCAGACAATATTGTTAGGTGATCTGAATAGCAAATATAAATAGGGGCTGCAGAACTTTAAACAACATTGGACTACAATTATTGACCTGACATACTGGACATGACAATTCAAAACTTCACCTACCCTCTATATCACTACACTATAAATAAATTGGACTTGGACCACCTCCCTATTTTATGCACTTTCAAGGTAGGAGCACATACAAACACAACATTACCCAGACTGAACACTGGTAACGTTAACTGGGACCTATTTGCTTTTGAGATGAATAATAACATTACAATACCGCTCACATACAATATCCCTGATGATATTGATACAACAATTCAACGTTTCTTAAATGCTATTTAATTATTTATTTATTCTTCGAATTAGAGCTATACATACAAAAAAAATCCATGGACAGACCACAAAATATGGCCCATAAGACACCAAATTATATAATCTAAATGACACCCGATAAACTCCGAATTCGAACGAGACCCAAATGACAAAACTGTGAGCGATCAAATATCCCGACTTATTCGACTGAAATTAAGCAGAAACAGAATAGATAACTACTGACAATACATAAACTGTATGGAACCTGGTGACAACAGACTGGAGAGAAACAAAACGAATTTTAGGATATAAATCTGCAGTTCCCCCATTGACAGGTAACGGACAGACTGGGACTCAAGATTAAGAAAAATGTGCACTTTAGGGACCTACTTATCACATAAGTTTCCCCTTTATATTTGAATTGGTGAAAAAAATTGACCAACTGGAATACTTCACGTACAAACACTACATTTAAACCCCTTACTTCTCAGGAAGTAGCCAAGAACATTAAATGGTTGGCAAACCAAAAAGTTCCAGGAGAAGGCCTCATACCCAAGGTAGTACTGAAAAAACTACCAAGGAAAAGCATCCCTTCTTGTAAATGTGTTTAAAGTATGCTTGAGCCTGAGATATTTCCCAAACAAATGGAAAAATGCAGCTGTTATTGTTTTTCACAAGCGGGGGAAATCAAGACAACCCTTCTAGCTATCGACCAATTAACTTGCTCAACATAACCTCAAAATTACAAGAAAATCAATCAAAACTCACTTGCAGGGACACCTTAATGACAATAATATTATTTGGCCATTTTCAACTTTGTGGAATATGTAAGAATTGGATTCATGTAAGCGTAGCAGTTAGTCACATTTTTATCAAAATTTAGATATAAATTGTTTGCTTGTCTTAGAGGTGAAGATAAAAACACTAATTAAATTCATAAGAATTTAAGAACATAAGAACCCAGCCCAGACAGAATCTCTGTATGAAGATGTGAAAATAGCACGAGTCCTGGCTTTTTGAAAATTCGCAAGATACACAGCCCTATTAGATAAGTTAAATAATGTTTTCTATTTATTTATTGGGCCTAATGTCTGACCCTAATTTTTTTTTCACTAACAATGGCATGATTGGACTTACGCTACTCTTACATGAAGCCATTCATATGTTAATAACAGATCCCTGTTTAATGCAGATTTCTTAAATTAGGTAAGAAAGATAAGGTTAGCATATATCAATTACCTTTCGAGGGGATATGGGCCTTCTAATGGGGCTTCTAAAAAAAGGAGACCTTCTTCTCCTCCTAGGAGATCTTGGGCTCCGAGGAGAACGGACTCTAGGAGACCTCTGCCGAGGCGACCGAGGACTTCTAGGAGACCTAGGTCGTGGGCTGCGTGGAGATCTTGGACCTCTGGGTGACCTCATCCTAGTTTTGGGTGACCTGGCTCGAGGAGAGCGTGGACGAGGAGATCGATGCCTAGGTGACCTTGACCTCACTCGTGGTGACCTTCCTCTAGGGGACCGTGACCTTCCTCTTGGGGTTCTTGACCTTCCTTTAGGGGATCTGGACCTAGCTTTAGGAGATCTGGACCTTCCTTTGGGTGACCTTGATCTTACTTTGGGAGATCTTGTTCTTGCTTTAGGAGATCTTGACCTAGGTTTAGGAGATCTTGATCTAGCTTTTGGAGATCGTGACCTGGCCTTAGGAGATCTAGATCTTGCTTTAGATGTTTTCTGGCGGGGTGAGCGAGGTCTAACAGGTGATTTGGCACGAGGGCTTGAACTGCCGGATCGAGATCTTGAGTCTGACCCAGAAGATGCAGGTGATTTTTTCTCACTGCCATGATACAATTCTTTATAACCACTATGACACCACCTGTAAAAAATGAATTTTGCTACTTATGTTACAGAAATAAATAAATAATTTCTCAATTCTCTATTTCACCAGATTGTGTAGACCAATTATACTTAATTTAGAGTAAGAAATAAATTGTTTAAGTAAAATAATTTACTTATGAGTATAACAATGTGTAAATTCTTATTCACTGTGAAGTATCCTAGGAATCTGATGGCCAAAAAGAGTAACTAATGGTGAGTTATGGCAGAGCACAGGAAAAACATTTATTCAGGTTCAGGTTTTTTAAATAAAATACAGGAAACTCGGAAACTCAGAGAAATAAGAGAATTAATCTAAGACGCAGGCCCTGTGTTTTAGAGAAGAGCTGTGGAGAGAGATTTGTAGAAACAAGGGAACACATGGAGAGAAGTTAAGAGCCTGGAAGAAGATCGGAAGATCCAGCAAATAAAAATAACTTACAACTTCCTTTTAGACATAATTGAACAAATTGATGGGATCATTAATTTGTTGAAAAAAACAAAACAACTAACCTAGGGCAAAAAGTTCGCTAGGAATAATCCACTGCCTTCTTGTTGACTTCACACTTACTAAGGTTCCACAAAGCAGGGGGTATGAGTGTATTTTGCAATTTATGTTTTGGTACTTACAATACCACTATTTTTCAAGTACTTCTAGTTATATATAAATACCTATCAGGTTCTTTTTCTTCAGCCTCCAGCAATTTCTTGTTCCAATAGGCACTTTGGGTCGCATCACGTCGGGCCTTCTTCATGACACTATCGATTTCTCTGTTCCTTGGAGGTGTCCCTAAAACCATTGAACAAATTTGTAAAATTTAAACAACTAATATAATTACAGTGCTATTATTATAAATTATATTATTAATATTCATCCAGATAATGGATAATTGATTCATTTTGACAGTGAATGATTAGTCCGTCTCTATATATATATAATATAATATATATATATATATATAATATATGTAATATATATATATATATATATAATATAATATATATATATATATATATATATATATATATATATATATATAATATATGTAATATATATATATAATATATATATATATATATAATAATATATATAATATTAACAACTCATTAAGTAATTACTGACTAGAATTACATCAAATTAAATGATTAAAACCTCGATCTTTCGGTAATACAATTATGTAGGGTCCTCATTATATTTTGTTTTTTTAACTATGCATTTATATTTTTTTTCTGACATGGTAAAGTTATTTTTTAGTGGTACAAGCATATGCGTTCCGAAGGAACAGTTGGGCTGTTTGGGCACTTGGGTTGCTGTCACACCTGCATTGTCTATGGAAAGTACTTAACTTATGTCCTGATATTTTGGACATTAGAAATAAGTTGTGAAAACAACTACGATTGTTATTGACCAAATATTATTCCTTTCAATTGCTAAGCCATCACGATTATTGAAAATCGCTTTTAAACTAAAAAGGATAAAATAATGACAACAAATATTTATTAAATGGGTTCAAATGATATTAATACATGACGCATTTGTAAAGGGTAAGTGTTTTATCAAACATATAACTTTATAAAAACAATATTCCATAATTTCTTTCTTGAAGAAAATAAGGAATCAGCTAAATGAAGCCATAGAAACTTGAGTTTGGAGTTGGAGAGAAGCTAAATTCTGATAGAAACTTCCAATTTAAATTTTAGAGCAGGGAGAAGATCAACTTTAGGAATCTTAAAATCAAATCAAAGTGACATTGAATATTGCTTAATTTCTTCTGGATTTGATTAACATTGATAAGACATTTTTTCAACACTTGCGCAATCACTTGTTTAAGTACTGTGAACACAATTGACACAGCTTAGCTTGGCTTTCCAACTACACTCTCATTTACAGAGGTAGCCCATCATAAAATGGTGAGAAAGTGAGAAAAATAAAGATGAGTATAAGATTTTTCACACAACTAAATCACACAGAAAATATCGGTCTTCTACATCATAACAGCTTGATACCAACAGATATTTCCACGCTTTCGAATAATAGGAGTTAATCACTATAAATATAAAAATTCCCATTTAAGCTATGATAACAGCCTTAAAGGAAATAAAAACAGGACTAAGAAAGAACTGATAAAAACTAAACAAAAAGCAAAACCTAAATAAACATATTCTTACCAAGTCATGTTTAGAGCAACATTTTTTAAATTTATTTAAGGTAAGTTAGTACATTTTTAAGTATATATCTAATTTAACATAGATAGAATCGAAAAAAAAAATGACTCCAGGACAAAGTCCTCCATGAATATCAATAACTTTCAGATGACAAATTGATATCTCCCTAATAAAAATAAATATTACAACAACAATATATATGTAAGTTTTAATAATTCACTGCTGATTATTTTGATGAGTAGAATAATAGGAACCCCACAAGCGTTAGATGTTATGTTAAGTTACTAAAACCCTGGGCTCTGAGTATGGTGCACCATACACACAAGAGAGGTACAATATCAACACCAGCTCCCTAGGGAGTAGCCATAGGTAGGAGAAGCCCCTCTGACACAGCTTAAATCCATTATACTATATAGAAATTGATAAAAGAGAACTTGATCCATATTGAGGACTAAATTAAGAATTTTTGAAACTTGGATATAAGAGACATGGGTAGTTACAAAAATGCATAAACAAGGCTCCAAGTTTTCATAACTCTCTGCAAGTATTCTGGAAATCTGATGGCCAAAAAAAAATACCAATGGTGAGTTATGGCAGAGCACAGGAGAAACATGTAATGAGATGCAGCTGATTAAAAGAGAATACAGGAGGCTCGGAAACTCAGAGAATTAATCTAAGACGCAGGCCCTGTGTTTTAGAGAATAGCTGGAGAGATTTGCAAAACCAAGGGAACACATGGATAGAAGAGCCTGGAAGAAAATTGGAAAGAATGGAGGAGTCTTGTGACTACCATTTGTTCCTCTTAGAATCAAAGGTCATACAAAATAATAATAATAATAACAATAATAGAAAAATATTAATTTATATTGATTTCAATGTTTATTTAATTATATAAGTATAGATATTTTAACGGATATACTTTTTTTCTTACTAAGCCTTTTAATTGACACTAATAATGATTGAAAAAAAAAACAAAAAAAAAATGTTACCTCGAGCTTTTGTGTTTTTCGATTTACCATGGACCCCCTCCCCCTTCATTACCCCGTAAGATCGAGGTTCTACTGTATATACAAAAAAGCAAAGAATATAAGACAAATAAAATCATAATGAATAACTAATTCTAAACATATACCATTCCATAAGCAAAAAAAATATATATATTTAAATTTTTATTTCTAATTCTCTGTAATAATGTTATGTTATTCAAATAGCAATAAAAGACCTAGTGATACACTATATTATAATTGGATGTTAATGCTTTAGGCATATTATAAAAAGTATGATGAAATTCAATCCAAACTGAAATAGGAGAATAAAACCCAAAAGATAGCTTTAATTTCATATGAAAACTTGCCTTTTGATCTTCCATTCCGACTAGACGAATAGGAGTCCATCCTCAATCGAGATTTGGGGGATGAATCCCTAGTGGAACGCCGGGACATTCTAAATTAAAAAAATAATAAGATAATGTAGACATCTTCTGAGATTTTAGTACTAACAAGCTAGTAAATATTCATAAAATAGATGAGTTTTGAATAATACAATTCTCAGCACTAGCCACCACTAGACATTTCAGTATTTAATAATCATACAAATAAACATTTGTAATCATTTAAAATATTTGGTTTCTCTTTCTCTTACCAATCATTCCTTTACTAGACATTTAAGCCATCCAATAAACACAAGCAAATAAGAATATCAGCTGCATTAACTTTTTATGGATACTATAAACAATTAATACTTAGACATCTGGTTAAAACATAGTAGTGCCTTATTAAAAAAATAAAAATTAAAGAAACCATACCTCTTGTGAAGACAGATTTCAGGTACTAAATACACGACATGCGAAAAACTCGGACCGGTAAGTGCTTTCGGAAGCGAATTTGAAAAAACTATTACAATAAATGTCTTGAAAATAAAATTTACTTATGCATCTTTGGTATAATATTAGACATGGGTATAATATTAAACTTAAGACATTTATTATAACAGATCTCTCGCATACATGCATGATACCGAGATATCAGAGGATGAGAAATCCCATAAAGAACTGCCGCAGCGCATCGAAAACATCCTTTCTAAGATAATACAAGGAAAATATAGCTGTCATTATATACAGAAATGAAATTAACCACACGAAATGTATAAGACTAACTTAAAATATCCAGTTGTAATATCTTAGTAAGAAAAATTGGCATCACGGAGGGTAGATTACATATTCCCGAACGGATTTTAATTCACGAAGCGCGGTGCAAAAATTCGTAACATAAAATATAGCGTTTGGACCGGACATTTTTTTTTTTTTTTTTTTTTTTTTTTTATGATTCCGGCTCCGAGGAGAATTCGCACGCATTTAAACTTACATTCCCACGTCTCGTCACTATTAACTTAGTTACGGTAGCTCTTATGTTGCTTCTTGTGTATTAGTTTCGCTTTATTGAAGAACGTTGGGTTAAATCTGAATCCAGAGTGAGGCTAGATGTCAGTTGAAGTTCAAGTTCTGAAGTCAAGCATAACTGCAACTGCAAGAAACAGTACACTAATATAAATATGTAGGTCTGATGAGAGGCAAATAAACTACTACGACTTAACAATGAAAGACTATTACTCAAGCAATAACTCCACAAATATATTAATAGAAGGATGGGCAAGATACACAATATTGATTGACCCCGATTGTTACACTGCTCAGAGTGTGCATCAGCTATAAACACCTAGCAGGCATTTCTAGTAACATTATAGTTGATGCACCAATGGACTACCAGTTTCGATTGGCACTTGATATAATTTCCAATATAAGATAAGCTAGGTTCACACGTGCAGTTGTCCCAGACAACATGCAGCATATAGAGTTCAATCATGTTGCATGATATTCTCTCATTTTTCGTAATAATAGCGTATTATTCAAATTTAAATGAACGAAACTAGTCATTTGAATTAATATATTTTTGGGATATCGGGTTAGGTTGATGAAATAAAGAGGCAAGATTTTCACCAAATTTATTAATGACGACGTTTCAACACACTGTGCTCTTGGGTGCTTTCATTTTCATGCTATGATCTATCTAAAATTAAATGAATATTTATTAATTAATTTACCTGGAGGGGATGCCTGGGTATACAAAATAACTTTATTTTCAATCGTTTAGTTTATATGCAAATTGCTGGCCAAAATTATTAAGATAGTTTATACTCATACTAATTGATTCTATATGGCGAAAACTACTTTAAAATTGAACATTTGTATAACCTTTAATATTTCCCGTATAAAGTGTAAATATGTAGCCTCTGAGGTGAAGTCCTCTTAGCGACTTAGATTTATGGTGCTGATTGGATTAGCCGGACATATTTTACAATCCGACTTAAGTAAGCCGACTTTTGCTATAATCTGGGTAGTTACCAGCAAGGAAGCAGACTAGGCGAGACCAGGACCCAGACCAGAACTGATAGATCAGATCAGAGGACGATCCAGTCAAAGACAGGGACAAGACAACTAAGAACTTATTGTTCCACAGGGCGTTGATTTCATCAATCTATGCCCTTTCCCGCCCCAGTTTTTCCTCCTAACTAACCACATTATTCGTTGTCTTAAAAAACACCCATTGTTCTCCCCCTTTCATGCCAACGGCAGGTTCAATAAGTTGGAGAGAAAGAGCTTAAGACTTTCTTTTGCTTAGCCTAATTTCCTATTGGTTGGGAAAGTAGATGTTTTAACTGTCTTTATGGGCTCCATCTTACTAAATGAGGTTCCAATTAAAATCCGTTATCGGAGACCAATAACTATTGTCAGTTGTTGAGTCACTCCGTTTACTCATATATTATATGTCACACGTATTTTTTCTAGGCATATTTTCCTCTTACGGATTTTCAAGTTCAATAAAAGCCGAATATTAACAACCACTATGAGTTAATAATGCAAAGTTAGGCACTTACCCTAATTACCTGTATGTACTGATTTTGCCCTACGCCGACAGTGATGCCTCATATTGTTATCTCGGCCTTTATTCTATTTGGAGATATTACTTATCACGGATTTTTGTTATTGTGTTTAATGTATGGTTTAAATATGCTACCAGAACGGCCTCGCAATCTCCTCCTAACCAACTAGAATTTGGATTTTAGTGAGCTTCATAAAGAAGTGATTACTTAAGTGGTTTTGGCTGATGAACTCTTAAAAAAGTAACAATATGTTAAAAACTGAAGTTCTAAGCGCTGCTTGTAATGCTATATATTGATTGCATGTTAACATTTCCATAAATATATACAAATATGCTTCATTTAATTGCACATTGTTTGAGAATGGTTGTTCTAATGTATTTCTACCTTAAGTCCTTACATTAAATAGACTGGAGATAGAGGAAAGATGAGGAAGTCAGTATATTTTTCTCTTTGTCTAATAGTTGTAAAACCAGTAGGATTAAAAACCACAAATAGTAATGATTAATAAATAGTTGCTGTATGCGTATTATTTAAATTATGTAATAACGTAAAATGCAAATAATAATTACAATCAGTAATTTTGAATAGATCACAACGTAATCTCCTGTGAAAAATTGTCTTTCTGACTCTGATATTTTAGAGATCGAAACGAAATTAAATGTGGAAGGTTTACCTCATCTGGTTGACAAGTTCATATCATGCAACACCAGTACGCATGGAGCAAGTACTCAAGCATTATTATCAGTTATGCTTGTGTGATCCTAGCTTAAGCAAAGTTTCCATTGACACGAGATATAATTTCCAATACACGTTATTACGCTTTATCGGTTTACAATAGAATAAATAGTTTTTGAATTTATAAATTTCCAAAGATTAAGTACATTTAATTACTATCGGTTTTAATTGTCTAGACTGTTGTATTGTATGATAAGCACATTAAAATTTATTTATAGAGGGTAAAACATTTCAAGTATGGTTTTATTTATAAGTATTTGAGAATGTAATCTGTTAAGTAGACTGCTTAATGTCATTTTGTTAAGTTATTCTCTCGTATAAGATATAAATTTACTAACTATTGTTGTAATTGGAAATGACATCTTCATTATTTCGTTAATGTTGTGATGTAAGGAAATTATTCCAAAATATCAGGTTAGTTTTTTAATTTATCTTATTTATTTATGATAACTTACTGTTTAAATACATCCAACATAATTTGTCGAGATATGTATTTATTTATCTCAGAATGCTGGAAAATGGGCTGTGTTACAAGCAAGAAAGATATCAACGACTTGCATCCTAATGTTTTTCAGGTAAGTTTTTCTCCTTTTAATTTACTCTAGATCTATATATTGTACTGAATTTGATTCTTGTGCAGGTAAGCAACGTAGATGAACTTGGTAATCGCCTGAGTTCTGGCCAACTGGAGATTAACGACACAGAACTCTTATTCCATCAGCGAGGAAAAGGCCCTATTAGGTGGCCTTTAAAAACTCTCCGACGTTATGGATATGAAAGTCAGTTGTTTAGCTTTGAAACTGGGAGGCGATGTCCAACAGGTCCTGGAATATATGCTTTTAGTTGTCGAAAGGCTGAGAAGTTATTTAATTGTGTTCAGACTCATATTCAAGTAAGTTGCAAAGATTGAAACAATTTTTTGATTTTCAATTTTTATGGCAATAACATAAGATTGTAGACAAAGAAGATATACATTACTTTATATAATCTAAAGATTTATGTGTTAGTATTTATTTTGAAGCATTAGTACTGGTATTATGGTTGATAATGACATCACTTTGTAGCATGTTAGGTATGTTTAAGATTAGTGTTTAACTATTATTGTATTGTACATATTTCATTTTATAGACCTCTAAGATTGAAAGGAATACATTTTTGTCACATTATTTTCTCAAAACAATCATGAAATACATTTTCATTTAGTTAGTAGTTTAAGAACTTAATTGCATTTGTAAATAAGTACAAACAAAATTAAGGAGGTAGAACATCAAGAGATACTTGTGAAACTCAGGGAGTTTCTTCAAACTAATTAAATGTTTGTGAATAAACTACTCGGTATTTGTAATAAAAAAAATACTGTATTCACTCTCCCATTCGTACAAGATACAAGCAATCAATAAGAACATATCTATAATAATTAACCTAAAGGATTGTCATCTCCCCTTGCTATGGTTAGGAGGTAGTGATCCCCTATGCTAATTCTGTAGCTACTTAACTGAAGTATACCTTTTAAATTTCAGTTCAATTTGATCAATTGTACGGTCGTTATCCTAAATCACACTGGTAAAAACACTCTCCTTTAAAGTGGGACCTCTCCCTTAAGGCCCCACTACAATTAACTGGTACTATATATCAATAGTGCCCAAAGTGAGTGGAAAGGTCAAACATACACATAACCTGCCAAAGTTTATTGTACACATATAATTTCGCTGGTTCTTACACATACAATATGTATATTTTTCTATTTCATGTTTATTCAATTTATGATTTCAGATGCGAAATGATGATACTTTGTCTCGGGAGACTACTGTTTCAAGGACTGGAGATTATTTGGAACCACGCCCAAGACTGTCTGTTAATGGACCAAGTCGGCTTAGTTCCGTTGGAAGTAGTAATGCATCTCCATCACCACCTCCTAACAATGATTACCCTCCACCATATAATGCCTATTATGTCAGGTAATTTTTTTTTATCTCCCGATACTTGAAGTTATAAGGAGGAGGGGGACACGCATTTGTAATATTAATCAGCATGGTATGCTGTTATAGTCATAATACCCTTGATAGCACTAAATATGCATTCATCAGCGATTTGACAGGAGTAAGGAATTTCCAACTATTGATCAAACTGAAAACTGTTCTGTGTGAAATCAAGGGTTTCTTATTTTGATTCATTTTTTGTAAATAAATAAAACATGCAGCCTGAGTGCTATAATGAATTAGAACTAACTGGTGCCCTATTAAGCTATTCCTTAGCATGTACACAATAACGTTCGAACACTTTTTTAATGTTAAGTTTTGCATAAAGTTTGGTTACTGAGCGTCTGTTAGATGTTACTTATGGCACCTTTTCCTCTTAGGCAGCAGCATTCCATTCCATTCAGCTTCTGGTTTTGCTAATGGAATGGTTATGGGTTGCTATTTAGTGTGTTATTTCCAATCCATCTTGATAGACTCTTCTACCATGTTTACCAGATAATTGTTTCATTAAATTGATCACTTTTATGAACTGTGTTCTGAAAGATGGATTACTCGAATTCTTCTCAATAAATAGTTTAGAGCAAAAACTTGTCGGCCCATGATTAGTATGGAACCCTTCCTCTCTGGATATATCTTTTTTCACAATTTGAATATATTGATTGAAGCTACTTATTATTGATCTGATTTTCGATTAGTCTTTATGGCATTTATATGAAATATTTTGAGCCGACTCCATGTTTTGTTTAATTGATTTTTTCTGTGATTTAATGATTATGTTTCCTGCAGGCTGGAAGAACCTGTCTTACCTGTACCTGCTGTCTCCCCGCCAGCTGTGTCTCCTGCAATATCCGCTGAAAGTGAGGAAGAAGCCCAGTCTCCAGTGTACATGAATGTCGGTGGAGGTGGGATGCCCACCCCGACAGAGGAAGATGTCAGCCATTGCTACATGAACCTTGTTCCTGGGACCTCAGTGACCCAGCGTCAGCTCACCCTCCCCCCTCCTGAACAGCGGAACGTCAACTACGCCGTCCTAGATCTGGATGGTGGGAGCCCTCCCCCTCCTCCCTCACCTGGGGCCAGGCCTCTGTCGGAGGGCTACGTCACTATAGACTTTGACAAGACAGTAGCCCTTTCTCACTCTGTGAACCCTGCCTGTGGTGACAATGAGGGGTCTCGTAAGACCAGGCATAACTCTGCAACTCCTCGCCAAAGCACATCGCTTAGTGATTAGACAATACAACATTGCTTCCTGTGGCTCATGACACCTCAGGTATGTTGTTATTTAAAGCATCCCTCTCTTAGTTCCAAAATGAATATTTATCTTATGTTTTAAGAAAGAAATATTTACTATGACAATTAGCTGATGAAGGTCAGTGAGTTATGTGTATTTTTTAACCAAGTTGTTTGTTCTTAGCTCTTCCATTATCTGTCTAACAGGTTATTTCAGTGATCTATTTTTTTATTGTTTAGTAAACCAGTCATATGATTAATGGTTAAAATATGATAGGTGAACTGTGCGAAACTCAGTATAAATTTACATGAGATGTTCACAATTTGGAAATTAAATATATTTCTTATACAAAAAAACCATAAAAAAATGCCCAGAAAGCTTCTTATTAAATATGTAATTAAAGAATATATATATATTTTTTTAATTTACTGTAATCCTCACATGGTAATTATTTACAAGGAAATATAACCTATAGGAAAAGAGGAGTGGGAAATCCATCAATGAATGAACAAAGGGATCACTGAAATGATCCATTGGTGTCTTATCATATAATTGACAGTATGTCCTAACAACTAGTACCCGAAATTGTTCTATAAGTAAACATTGAATATATATCAATGGTAGAACACGTTGACCTAGTAAGTAACTATTTCTGACTATATTTTGTAATAATTGTAAGGGGAATTTTAACTGCTTATTTATTTTTTTCTGACAAATAATATTACAATACAATAACTTTTTCCTTTTATGTAGAAGAACTGATAAATTTGGTCTGAAATTATTCTCCTAGGTGGTAATATATAAGTATTCACTGAGCCTAAAATGTTTTCCTTTGAGATGTGATCTAAATATTACAGGTAGCTCTAAATACCTAGTGTGTAGTTTTATTTTTTGTTACCAATGGGCCTCATTAAACAAATGTTAGTGTGTTCTGATCTTTAGACAATTTTAGTGAAGTATAGGAGGCTATAAACCTTTTGTTGATTTTAAACATTTATTTAAGGCCTATATTTATAAAAGGCCTTTATATAATTTTTGTAGTAAATTTGTTATTGCTTAAAAACCAAAAAAGTATTAGAGTATTGTTCTCTATTATAATTGTACATATTTTATTATATTGTCATTAAAAACATACATGTAACATAGCTATGTAACTGAATATATTGTAATAAGGTTGATTATTCTTTCAACATAAAAAAGAAAATTGTAAATCTAAGTCCACATGATATTGGTAAAATAATCAGGTTTGTAGTTTCTAGATTTAGACATTTTACTGTTATTTGTTTATGTAAGACAGATTAGAACAAAGAAACTTTTATTAATTGGATTAATTTTCAAAGTATTTATGTGAGGTAGTATTTCTTTTTGGCTAATTGTTAATTGAGTTTAACATCATTACATTCTCTTACTTAGTGGAGCATAAGGAGTTATAGATAACTATGTATACAGGATACCATGAAAACGCCGAATTTACTGTGTGGATCAGCTAGACAAAATCAGTTTTCCATGATGAGAATTCAGCTTGCACCTTTCTGGTCTAAGTGACCAAGTATTCACTCCACCATTCTAGGGGACCCAGAGACCAAACATAGATATTTTGCTGAAATTATTTAATGTGCCCATATTGCTTATTCATTTAAATATCAAAAATAATTAAACAAAGATAACATGATTTTAAGGAAGATTGAATGAATTTATACAAATTACTAAGAACAGATACTAAATTGTATTAATTTACTTATTTCTCAGGGTTTTCTGTTTATTTTACTACTTGAAAATGCCATTTATCACTATAAACTAAATTTTTAAATAATAATCAATTCAAAAAAGTTGAACTCACTATAAACTAGCCAAATTATAACACATAATTTCTCAAACGTGTGATTCTTCGACGTCAATAATGATGTCTAAGCAGTAGGTCTCTTCCCTGCTCTCAAATGAAAGCTATACAATAAATAAGGTATGCAGATTTTAACGATTGTTTTACCTGTATAGTAATAAATTATCGCGTTTAAGAGTTATCGAAATAACAAATACAAATTGTTAACTGAATTATGATGTGTTGATGTACATGTCAACTTAGCGAACTGATCTATATCAAGTAGAATAATGGAATTTGGAACATTGATTTAGTTATAAAGGAAATGTTGAATCCGACAAATTTAATGCTCAATGTAACATAAATGTGTATTTTTTTTCTTGTTGTTCCAAATGAAATAATTTCCCTAGTTATCTTTAGAATTTAAGTGTTATGGCCTAATGTAATGTATATACATATATATATTTTTTGTTTGTTTTGCATCGCTGATATGACTGTCGATAATTCCTGTAAATTTATTAAAGAAAAGGAATAATTGAAGTTTTTTAAACAAAGTTGCTTTAAATGAAACAAAAGCTTTAATAAATATAATTAGTAGTTAATTCGCAAAATCAGTACACCAATCGAGATTCTTAAAAACCAAAGATCTGAAAAAAAAATTTAGTAGATATTAGTACAAGTTAACCAAAACAATTTCATTATTTAGTTATATTAGATAGATTCTCCCGCTATGATGGGAAAGTGCCCAAGAAAAATAAAACCTCTATCTTGCTATATAATAAGACTGACTGACAAATTTTAATAAATTGCTCTCTAGTCAGCGCATTTATAACTTCATTTACTTTCATAGATCTGATAAAAGAAATATCAATTCCTAAGATGCAGTTCATGTCTTAGAGAAACGTTTCTCGATTCTGTTATAACAGCATATACTAATTTATAACTACTGAAAAATAGTTATCCAACCAAATGTCATTGTTGTTAAATGTATTTATATATTTATTTTTATTGGGCGCTCATTGCTAGTGACTTGATTAATAAATGGGTAAGTTGGGAAATCGACTAAGGCTGATAAAAGCATACATAATATGTCAAAATGTTGTCCTTTAATAAATTTGGTGAAAATCTAACATTTCTCTTTCATGTAACTAAGTCGATATCCCAACTATCTTAGCAACTCTTGGTTTTTTTTATTAATTTTTGTATTACAGCGATTCCTGCTTAAAAATAAAAACCTATTTCCTTATTTATACAAATTATATATCGTTTAAAATATTTTGCATGGTGTAAAAAATAACCTAATTCTGTTAAAAAAAATAAAGAATAGAACTAAAACTATTTAACTCTTTAAAAGAGTATTAGGACTTTCTCACCTACCAAGTTGAGAAAATGTTAGCATTTATTTTTTTATTTAAAAACATTACTTTATTATTATTTTTTTTTCCTACATTACAAAAGTAATTATAGAAAATTCTAACAATTGTGTGTCTTGGCATAGATCTGTAATCACTTTTAATGACCTTTACTACCAGTAGTTCTTATGGCATAAATGTCTTTTCCCCAGCTCATTTTTTTGGAATGTTTAACATTATCGGCAACAAATGCTACACTTATCCTTCTACCCTATAAACCTGTGAGAAGTGTATTTTAGGCGCTCCTGTGCGTCTATACCACAAAAATTTTATCAGGCTCCTTTTATAATTGCAATTTAAATTATAGAATAATTTTCTATATAAATTATGTTCTAATTGTTTTATTTTTGTCTAGTTGACAAAGTTGAGTTTATATTTTGTAACTCTCCTACACCGATACTGTTTACTCTACCTAAAAACCTAACATGAAACATAATAAAAATGAACATCCTCTAGTTTGATTTGTGTTATGGGTATTTTTATCATAAAATGAGCGAGATATATATTTATTTTTTTAAAAGCTATAGCGATTATTTTAATCTATCATGTGCTATTAGTATCAGGGATTGCTGTGATAATTATACAAAGTTTTTTTTTTTTTGCTTCTTAGTTTACCACATAGTTTTTTTTTAATTTGTTTTGCATGTAAATTAGTTAATTTATAATTTAATATGAAATATATCCTCTTTTGATATTCAGCCTAAAAATGTTTGACTTTGGATGAATAAAATTTGTATGTATTTTAGGACCTAGCTTAGCTTTAATTGATGTTTTTCATTGTATAGTTAACAAGAAAAATTTGTAAGATTGGACTAAAAAAGTTTATACCAATGATGTTTATATATTAATTATTTAAAAAAAGATCTTATTAGGACAGTTTTTATTGAAATCGATAAAATTCTAATTGTCATTGTTTTAACCTGAAGTTCTGTTTTTATTTGAGATTAGTCAAATGCATTTTTTGTATAATGCATAAATATAAGAAATTCACATATTGTTTGACTAGACAAATGAAAATGAGATTATGAATTAGGACTCCCATCATTTATAGCAATTGTTATTTTTTGTCTTTAGACCCGCCTGTATTTCATTAAAAGTAGTAAATGAAGCAATAGAGGTAGGACACTTTTTAAAACTTATCTCGTGTCTGTAATAACTTCCCTTGAGAGCCTCCTATCTTAACAATTAATTTACTTTCGACCACTGCTGCTCGAACTCTTAATAACATTTATAAAGATGTTATCATAATTTAAGTGGGATTCCTTTTTTTAATAAACTCTATCTTGATACTTTGTAATAATCATTTAGACTTAAGGTTTTTGTAAAATTATATAAATATACCATGTGTATGTAAATAAAGTTAATTGAAGATATTTTATACATGTTGAAAATGGATGTATTGCTGTGATGGATATTTAAACAAATTATAGTTAACTAACATATTACACTGTTGATAATTTTGTTAATCTATGTTTATGCTTTAGATAGATATTTATTTATTAAATTAATTTCTCATACAAGGCATTACCAACATGTATATAATTTAGTTAAACCAGTTGTGATTTTCCATTATTTTAAAGTAATGCCTATTATTTTTCTACATTTTTTCCTTTTTATTTTAATTTAAAATTTTAATATTATTTATTTATATCGGCTGTAAAATATATATATAAATTAAATATATATGTTAATCAAATACAATTTTGTTTATTATGTAACCTGCAGTGCTGATAAATTGTGCTTTGTTAGCAAACATGGATCTCTTGTGGAAATTTCTGATTTCCAATTCAACAAAATTTTATTTATATTCTTGAGAGACTGGTTTTGAAGCAAAGGGGTATAGTTGACAAAGTTTTGAAAAAATAGTGTAAATTTTATGTTGGTTTGAAAATCACAGGGGTTGTACTAATCTAAGCATCTTAAATATGATTTGTTTGAGTTTAGCAGATTTATGAAATTTTATTCAAATATTCTTCAAAATTCAATTTGCTTCTTCACCCATTTGCTTTTTTCTAACTTCCCTCTCATGTACGTGTATATTTGTGTTCGTAGGTACATACTTTTTAAACATTTAAAGGTTTGTGGATTAAAAAAACATGTTATTGTGTTATAAATGCATCTTTGCCACAGCAATGGACATTTATAACTGGGTTTGTTATCATCAATTGACATTATCACATAAAAATAGGGTCCAATACATTAAAATATTTAGTAAGTAAAGGATTTATTAAATGAAATGCATACTTGGTCCTATTTTTTAATAGTTTTGTTTTCTATTATCGATGTGGTGCTCGTTTTTTTTTTTTTTTTAACTAATTGCTAACATTGTACCATTTGAGGCCTTGCAAGTATAATATAAGATAAATACATTAATTTGCTGTTCCCAGTGTATTTTTATATTTTCATTTGAAAATCCATTAGAGTTAAGCCTTGTATTAAAATTAAGATGCATACTGTGATTTCTAAATTGATTTTTTTTTTAGATATTATAATGTAGTGTTTAATTTAATCTAAAATATTTTGTTAACAATACTCATTAATTGACCTAAAACTGTGTAGTTACTATACCTAATATTATATATTTGTATGTTAAATGCTACCAGAAAAAAATAAAAAATAATACGAGTTACCGAATCTTATGAGTTTATTTCATTATTCCTAAGTGAACCAAAATTTTTCGAATTGATTGAGTCCTACCTAACTGTTGATTTGATATGAGATATTAATGTAATTTCTAAAAGCTAAAAATTCTCTACCGAAGGATTTTCATTTTTTGGCAGTAGGAGTTAACTTGCAACTAGTGTAAGATGAGTGGGCAATTGTATCAATTCAGTTACAAAACAAAATTGTCGTTTATAATGCTTCAAGCCGAGATATAAAAAAATGAGAGAAACTTTCCAAAAGTATTCTCATAATTTTAAAGAAATGCAATGGAAAAATGAACTATAGTCTAGGTGTCCCTTAGGAGTAACAAATATGTTGCCAAATATAGGGTCATGGTGAGGGCCTATTAAACTTGTGATTTCAGATAATTATATATTAAATACTTGTGTTGCACAAGACCAGCATGAAGAGATTAGACATGTACAAGGCTTTTGTTATGGCAAGGATGGCTCAGTTGTAAGTAAGGTCATCTGAATGAAGTTCGTAAGTATCCTTTCATAGGTAATTTCACAAAGATTAGCTAACTCCTAATAATATTGGGAGAGTAGGAACAATAAAAATAACATAAGGATCTGTAAACAATCAGTGAAACAATTTTTTTAAAATATTAAAATGAAAAATATATGTAGCTATATAGCATGTTTCTAGGCTAAAATTATTTTTATATAATACATACATGTATATATATATATATATATATATAATATATATTTAAACTGAATAGATTTTAAAATACACAAAAGTCTGATGACAATTTTAATATAACATATTTTTATTATAAAATTGCAGAATTAGTTAATAAATATACAGAAAAAAGACAGTAAGTAAATAATTAATTAATGTTTACAATATTTTGGTTTGAACATAACAGTATCTGTAGTCTAATTACTAAAATGTATTTAGATACTAATTACTGTTTGCTAGTGAAGTCACTAGGATTGACTAGAAAAATCCTTAAAAAAAAATCTTTTAGAATAAATGGTCTTGAGGTCACTAAAATTGTTTGTAGTCATTTTTGTTTAAGGATTTCAGATATAAGTACAAATTTATAAACCCATATATCCTGAAGAAAAATTGAAAAAGGCTACTTTACCATTCATTGCCTTATTTGCTTTGCTTATTTTATTTTAAAGATAACACAAGAGAAATTTTTATCAAGTGAGGAATTTCATAAGTTCCTTCAGTTTTTAATAATAAATATTTTAGGTAATTGCAGTTAGTGTAGTCTGTTCTAAAAAAATATGTTTTCCAGTATTATAACACTATAAGCAGGCTATAATGAATTATTGTTCAAAATACCACCGTTATTCAACTCCTTTATGGCACAGTGATAAAACGATATAATTTTTCCAAACATTGATAAAAGGATCCATAAATTTGCCTGATAAATATGAAAATACTTTATGAAAACTAATGAAATCATCTAAGAAAAGGTTAAAAATTCTATTGGGTTGATGCATCATTATTTGTTGGTAAGAGTGGTCCCCTATTTTTAAAAAGAAATAACATTATACTTACAATGTATACATATTAACACAAATAAAAATAAACTATACAGAGTAATGAAGTGTAATAAATATATACAATTATTCTTTGATGTAATTAAAATATAACAAATCAATACATTTGTGCAATTAATATTTTTTTATAACATACAAAAGCATTTAATGATTGATATACACATATAAAATCTATATAAAAAATATCAATTACTCGTCACAATAAATGTAGGACGAAATATCTTAACGATGAAAGTTAAATACAGAACATATGTTACATTATATATAATAAGAAAATGGAAGAAGAAGGCACTTCAATTATTAAAATATAAAGCAGTTATTGTTTATCAATAGTTTGAAAAAACCATTCTGTGAACCTTCGTAATTGTTGGGCAGCACTCTGAGATTCCTGCTGAAGACGACGGTTTTCATCTCTTAAACTACGTACTTCTTCTTCTAGTGACAATCTTCTACGAGTCTCACGTGACAATCTTGTTTCTAATTGTGAAATGTGCTTGCTCAATTCTTGTTCCCGTTGCCTATACAAAACAGAATATTACTTATAATATAATGATATTCTTTAGCAGTAAACAGACAGAAACAATTGTTACTACATTGAATAGTAGACCCAAAAATCAATCAATGAGCACATAGATTAAATTAAAAAGAATTAATCGACAACTAAATTTATCATTTTCATGTGAAAACTGAATGAATTTAATTCAAACTTTATTTTAAGTATATAATTGTGTCTATAAGTATTATATGTTTATCTGGAACTGCCTGTGGTAGCGATTGCCAGCTAAGCAATTGGATACCAAATTGTTGACATTACAACCTTTGACTGCTGAGCAGTTTCAATGGAATATGACCCCTTGATTACCCTTGTATACCCACAATTCATACTTACAAGAAGTCATGTCATTATTCAGTACATAGCTCAATCTGCTTGCTATAATGCCTTGCTTGTAACTAGTTGTGTGTCTGACTGTGAACTCATGGGTTCGGTTTTTTACCAAAGATATTAAAAACTATATGAATGTTGAAGATCAAAAAAATGTATGGAAAAATGCCTGATAAAATCAGCTCAAACTGGCAATTTCTATGCCCTCAAAACTTTATTTCTAGAAATATCTTTTAATTTCTGTTTGCATCATGTTTCCTTGACTATAGGAGAAAACATAAGTAGTTTAAATCTCAAATAGGTTTTGAGCTGAGACTTGAGAAAGCTTCAAACTTAACCGAACAGTAATTCAGTAATAACAGTAATCCAGTTTTGGATGGTTTAATTTTTATTCTCATACATCCAACAAGTAAATAATACGATCCAATATGTTGTGGAATATATTTAAAAAATTTAAGATTGATTGGATCACTTTTAGGATCCCTACAATAGAACATACAAATAGACGAAAGAAGAGTCCTCTAAACCTGTTTGTAAGTAAATATATCTTATGTTCAGCATTGAGTAGTCTTTGACATGCCATGTAATGTGTATTATTTGGTAAGAGAACTGAAAATTACAAATGCTCACAATGTCGGTAGCTGGATAGGTTCTGAATTGACTAATTCCTCTTGTGAGTCAGCCCTGAGTATAGCTCGAGTTGCTGTGTCCACCAGGCTTGACCAATCCATTTCTTGGCTGTCAGGAAGAAGAATAGGGGTATTCTTTGGAGGTGTAAGTCTGCTAAACAATGCATCAGTAATAAATTTAAGAGAATAAACAAAATGTAATTATGGAGATATAATATAATTAATATGTGAGGGGCAGGTGTAACCAACCAGCAAGGACCACGCACAAAAGCATCCTCTAGAGGAAGGGCTGAATCTGTCAAACAGAAGGGCTCATCCAGGTCATTCTGTAGTGGTGATTGGTGCAGTGCAAGTCAAAGTATTGAGGGAGCCCGCTTGCTTGCTCACATACTCTACTGTTTTACAATTTATTAAAGAGTTATCTAAACATTGTGTTTTCTATTATGGATCCCGACGTGGCTATCCTCTGAGACCACATCCCCAGAAATATATAATTAGTTTTCATATATTAGTAACTCAAAAATGTCTTCAAGACTTCTCACGTTTGAGTTCTATCTCATATCAGGACCTACCTGAGCCAGACATACATAGTATGAGGAAATGTGATCCATAAATAAATTTGATGAAAATCTAGCCTCTTTCTTTCATCAACCTTACCCGATATCCCAATGATTACATCCATTCAAATCTAAACTATCTGCTAACTGAACTCACAGTTTAATAGTATGATTCAATTAAAAAAATGTTAATGTCTGATTCATTCTATAATTTGTTTTCTAGGTAATGTTCAATATTTGTACATTCTGAGGGGATAAAATTTCTAAGTTTAGGGTAATAAATGGTTCATAGTAATTCATAGAGTATTGTTGGAACATTAAGTACAACTTGTGAAATTTCATGTCAGCTTTTCAAAACAGCAAAAACCACATGATTTAAT